>OY728161.1:1910536438-1911786438 GCA_963277665.1 Viscum album | reverse complement strand
ATTTGTGTGAGCGCCAGCTCCATTCCAATCGCCCTAGTGATACAACAATCCAGACTCAGATGAGGAGATAAATTTCAAATGGTAACACAACAAAGAGTGAACAAAGTAACACAGAACCTCGATAGGCTTGGGATCAAATGAGAGCACCACTCCAGCGATCTCTGTAATCCTCTGGGAATGAACAAAGGAAGCATTCAACAATTAAGGCAAACATAAAAAATGAAGCTTATGAAATCTCAACATTCATGCAGAAAGTAACCTCTAAAATGTAACGAGCAACCCACAGCTCATCTCCAGCAGAAATACCCACAGCTGGGCCAACTTGAAATTCCCACTGTACAGCATAGATCAAGATTTTAGAAACTAACCACAAGTTATAAGAATAAATTTGACCGATCAGTTTCACCTGCCCAGGCATCACTTCTCCATTTATGCCGCTGATGTTAATACCAGCATAGAGGCAAGATTTGTAATGAGCATCAACAATGTCACGCCCGAAGGCTTTGTCAGCACCAATGCCACAGTAATATGGCCCCTGCAGCATAAACAAACAAAAAATACAAAGGCATCAGACCCTAACAGGACAAAGGCCACTTATTTTCTTCCAACTGCTTATGGTAAGTGACAACCGATAAGAATGTGAGCTGTGAGCGAGCCAGTGGGGCAAGATTACCCCAGAAGCACCCAGGCATGCCAAGGGAAAAGGGAAATAGTAAGGGGCATTATTGTATTCTTACCTAAAAAGTTTGTTAGCCTGGTAGTTAAAGTTTGGTAGTTGGAAGACTGGAGCCCAGAAATTCTAGTATAAATTCTGTTTCCAGCATGTGAAAGAGGGACCATTTGGTTAAATGTTTTGGAAGGAAAAATCTGCCTTAGGCCTGAGGAGTGGAACTCTCCCAGGAGTGGTGCCCTAGTTCTCTATAACTCTCCAGAGAACGGGTTGTAATTCAGTAATGAATTGAGACAGAGGAACGGGAGTTTACGCCCACATGCATGAAGACTCAAATTATATCCATGGAATTGTCGATTTCAAAGCTGAAGACAGCAATCCGGAGACAGGAGATTCGGATGCGAGAGCTTATGGTTACGGTTACCGATCTTGCTAAAAACCAGGCAGAGATACAGCACCTGATGATTGAAAATTCAGTACGAAATTAAAGCACAGGGAAATCAGTTGTAATTGAAGTAGATAGTAATATATGACAGCAAATGGAAGAATGCGATCAGGAGAATGAGGAGACAAGCAGCAAGAACATGCGGACAGATGCATGGGATAAGTTGCAAGTTATGATAGCGCAGTAGAAGATCCATTGATGTTTCTGAAAGGATTGCGGAAGACTGGTACTGTGGACGTCTACATTTACGAGTTTGAATGTATAGCCTTCTGAATTCCAGAGTTTTCTGAAAAGTGGTATATTGGCCTGTTTATAGGAGGTTCAAAGCCTGAGATGGAGAGAGTGGTAATGACACATGAAGGCATGGTTATTAATTCTCTCCATAAAAGTTGAAAGAGAGTAGTGAGTTATCAAAAATTCTGAGACACAGAGCAAGAGTTAAGTTTTTATGGGGGACAGGGAAGAAGTTAGGATTCAGATATTGTGAAGTTAATCCAAACAGGTGAAGGAAATGAGAGGGGGGAGGGGAGAAGAATTGCACCAAAGTGGAATAGAGTTAAAATTTTGTCCCGGGAAGAATATGAGAAAAAGAGATCAAAGGGGTCGTGTTATACATGGACAGAAGTTCCTAAACATAAGCGTCTAGAAAGATGATCCAAACTAACGGAGTGTGTGTGTTGGTCCTTGCAATGAGGAAGAAGGAAGTAGAACTTGAAAAGGATGGAGAAGGAATGGTGGAGGAAATGTGGGAGATGAAGATGAAAGGAATAACTATGTGTCTTGGAGAAGCCACAAACAAAATGCATTAGGTCAATATTAGATTGGGAGATGGACACCAGGTTGTATTGAAGGGAATATGTAACGCTTTGCAAGTTGATGAGGGGAAAGAAGAGTTTGAAATTGAAGCTTTCTTTTTTGACACCTCACGACCTGATTTAGTATTGGATGTATCTTGGCTTGAAAAACTGAGATTTTTTACCACTAATTGGAAGAATATGACAACATGTTTTGATTGGAAAAGCAAAAAAGATCACTATACAAAAAAACAGCCTCATGATTCACCAAGGGCACTACAAAAAATTCTGCCAAGAGAAAAAGTTTGGGTGCATGGACTACAAAAGAAAACAGCGGAAGGTGAGGCTATGGAGACCAGTCTGCCTGAACGTTTCTAATATTCAAAAGGACATGCATTTAATGCAACCATAGTTATTTACGGCGCATGGCGCACAATGGCGACAAGAGCCCCCGGCGCAAAAGCGCACGGCGCGGCGCACGGCGCGTGGCAATATTAACTTGCGGCGCACAAGAGGTGTATACATATATCAACAATAACAAATAATAAATTATCCAATATATATATAAAAAACAAAGATTTATGTCAATAATTCATATTCCATACATCAAAAAACAAATGAAGTCAACAATGACACCTACAATTAAATATTAATAACTATATATCTCAAAAAATCATATATATCAATTTCTGAAATATATTAAAAACCGCATATCTCAAAAAACTAAATCGGGAGTAAAAAACCATATATCTCAAAAAAACAACAAGAGTAATTCGAAAAAAAATAAGGGGCGAGCAACATAAATAAAATTGAATTAAAAACAAAAAAAAGTTATTGATTCGCACAGAAGGTGCGCCTGCTCTGGACAACATTGCGTATCTAAGTCGCGGTGGTTGAGGGAGCTCGGCTAAGTCGTGGTCGACTGGGTCACGGCGGTCGAGGGATCTCGGTTTGGTCGTGGCAGTCAATGTGGTCCAACACCGGCCGGGTCGCTACACTCACGGGAAGAGTGTTGCGTAGAGTCGAAAGGGGAGGTCGTTGTTTGACCTCAAAAGAGGTATTTTCAATCGGGGCGTAAGAGTTGGCAAGTTAAAAAAATACAAAAAAAAAAATCAAAAAGGCTCAATGGCGCGCGCCATTGGCGCAACATGGCGCGCGCCATTGCGCAATATGGCGCACGCCACAGTGAGCCATCTTAAATGAGCCATGGCGAAGCCATGGCGCGGCGCACCACTCCCTGGCGCTAGCCATGGCGCAATGGCGCGCCATGGCGCGCGCCATTAATAACTATGAATGCAACCAATGGTCACCTGCAATGTATTTAATGCCCTTATCTGCTTTGACCAGAGGGAAAGATTGTGCCACATACAGTCCGAGGAGAACGATGATTAAAGATCAACGGATATTGTCTCCAAAGACAACCTATAAATATGGGGAGGACTCATACATAAGAGTTGACAAGAATTGTTTAAGCATAACACTCTCGAGCTCTCTCGAGCTTTCACAGCCATTTGTTTTCCAGTGAAAAAAGTCAACAAGGAATCTCAAGCATAACAAGTGATCAAAAGTGATTGATACACCCAAAGGCATCTAATCTAGGAGGAGGATTTAACAACACATCCTACACCTCCAATATCAAGTAGAAATTTTGAGTTTATCTATTCTTTGCTTTGTTTCTTGTGTCTTATTGCTTTGTGGGTGAGACTTAGCAGTATAATATTATTTTGTATTTATATGCTGCTCTCCTGTACCATAAAGAAAGGGTGTTGAAGCGCTTTGTGTTTTTTCATATTCTTGTTATTAGCTTGCCACGAATAAGCGGGTCCTGGTGTGAATCTGGATGGCTAAGCTGCTGTGTATGCCTGATCCAGGTTGTGGACTCCCCCCTTGGATGTAAATTAAATCTTGTCGATTAGATTTGTTTAGTTGGGGTGTCAAGGATTAGGAACTTCCTCATAATTAAACCGCTGTTTTATATTCCTCTGTGCTTAGTTTTCTTTATCTTTATTAGTGTTTGTTGAAAGAGTGTCTACAACTGATAATTTTCCTTTCTTCACTTACAGTTTTTATGCTATATATAACTTAAAGAAGGGACAGATCTAGTGAATATCAGACCCTATAAACAAAATGTCATATGAAAAATGAGATAGAAAATCAAGTTTAGGAGTTGTTGGACCAGGGATTTATTAGGCACAATACAAGTCCATATTCAAGAACTTTGGTAAAGAAAAAAAGATGATGAATAGAGGATGTGTAGATTACAGGACATTGAGTAAGTTAATTGTGTTAAACAAATTTCCAATTCTTGTGAAGGAAGAATTAATAGATGAATTGCATGGAGCAAAATATTTCACAAAAAGACTTGAAATATGGATTTCACCGGGTAAGGATGGAGGAGGAAGATATTGGTAAAACAGCTTTTAAGACTCGTGAGTGGCAATGGAATGCTACGTGCAATAGTCAGTGACGGAGATCCTATGTTTACCAACTTGTTTTGGCAAGAACTGTTGAAAATGCAGGGAACTGCATTAAAAACGAGTTCTTATCATTCGCAAAGTGATTGACAGATCGAAGTAGTGAAGGGGTGTTTAGAGGCAGATTTGAGGCGCCTCTCTTCAGATCATCCAAAAAATTGGGTGATGTGGTTATCTTGGACTGAATTTAGTTACAACGCTTCCTACCATAGTTCTGCACCAAAAACACCTGAAATTGTCTATGGACACAAACCACCGCACATTATGCATTATGCTAAAGGGGAAATGGTGGTAGAGGCTGTGGAAAATGCTTTGGTAGAAAGAAATGAAACGTTGCAGCAGCTTAAAGAGAGCTTGCAGAGGGCTCAGCGGTTGATGAAGAATTGTGCTAACAAGCATAGAAGAGAAGGGAATTATGAAGGAGGAGAGATGGCAATGGTTGAGTTGAGACTAAATAAGTCATGGGTTGCAACCAAAATTAATCAGAAATCAGCTTCCAGGTACTATGGGCCATTTGTTATTGAAGAAAAGATAGGAATTGTTGCCGCTTCGGCGGTGGCGCAGCGGTGTCAGAGGTGGTACACTGTCTTGAGTGACCTTTTGGTGGGGAGGGGGGTTTCCTTGTGTGGAGGGTTCGCAAAGGCCACAACTGGGAATTCCCTATTAAGAGGACAGAAAAAAAAAACAAAAAAGATAGGAATTGTTGCTTACAAGCTCAAACTACCTGAAAATAGAATGATACATCCTGTGCTTCATGTATCCCAACTAAAGACTGCAGTTGGAAAATATCCTAAGAAAGAAGCCTTCCCTGGAGAATTATAGGAGCTGATGAAAGAGATATTTCAGAAGTTGTGTTAGCAATTAAAATTCAAAAGTCAAATTTGGCGGGTGAAGTGGAAAGGTGAGTTAACAGATGAAGCAACATGGAAGATCACAAAGGTGATGAAGACACAATTCCCTTATTTCCACCTTGAAGGCAAGGTGGATTTTCAAGTGGGTGAGAATGGAATGTGAGTTGTGAGCAGGCCAGTGAGGCTGGATTATCCCAGAGCCAGCCTAGGCCTGCTAGGTATATTACTCAACAAAGGAGGGGATAGGGAAATAGTGAATAAATGCCAGGGGCGTTATTGTATTCTTACCTAAAAAGTCTGTTAGCTTGGTAATTAGGCCTGAAGCCTGGAAACTTGGTATGAATTCGGTTTGCAGCATGTGAAGAGGTGGCATTCGGTTAAATGTTTTAGAAGGCAAAATATGCTTTGGGCCACTAGAGAACTGTAAACGGAATGAATTCCAGGAAAGAATTTCTCTACTTGTTCAGCTTTCTATCAATATAAGGGTAACTTTTTTTATGTCATCAGGGTTGGGGGAACTGAATTAAAGCCTCAAGAGAGTTGAAACCAAGAACCACCAGAAAGATGCATCAAAATCATTTTCTAAGATGAAAGAAAAGAATGATAATCCATTAAAGGCATTTCATGGAGCCCTAAAATGCAATGAAATTCTGGATGAAACTTCAGGAGGGAATGCAGAATGATAATTTAATCATGTACATGTTAAAAGGGGTTTTCTCCAATACCTGAGGCCCGGGATAACCCCCAATCGGCCACCCAAGTGGCCATTTAACATCCTTTTGCAACAAAGTGTATTCCTGCTCAATACCATACCTGTTTCAAGAGCATGATCTCATAAAAATACAGTACACAGATTGCAGGATCATAAAATATTAGAGTAAGATGTTTCAGTACCAGGGTACTTCAGCTTTAACAGCAGGATCACTGAATATCTTTGCAGCATTGTACCTCTTATTTGTTGGGATGGGTTCTCCAGCTGGGGTGTATGCATCACACATGACCTACACCAATTATGAATGATACAGAAAAATCAGTCACAACAGTAATGTTTGTTTCTAATATAGTTATTTATTAAAATCAGATATTTATCAAACATCAAAACTAGACGCAACTCTTAAATATTTGTTTGGATTATGACTATAAGAATGGTCATTTTAATTTTCATATTTTCATCAGACATGGTGAAAAAATATTGTATGATCATTTTCAAAGACAAACCGAAGTGTTAGGATTAGGGTGCACTAATTCTTTTTTCACTGCCATGTCAATCACCACTCATTTCATCTAGTTTGATACCAATGATACAAGCGGCCCCTCAATGAAAGCAGATTAAAGTTTAGCAACTCACCAAGATATTGTTGCCCCTCCTAAAAGGATCCTTAAATATTGCTTGGGGACTATGATATCACATAAAACGCAGTCAAACATAAAAGGCCAATGAGAAATTCTTGAATAAGAGAGAAAAAATTACAAAACGGAAGGATAAAAAAACTACTCAAAATCATTAAAAAAAATTAAATCCAAACGGGCATACTAAAGGATGACTTCGCTGTCTTCTCCAGGTGCTTGCCCCGTGCTAGATCCATCATAATTCCACTTAGGAAGCTGGTCAGGATGCTTAACTGGCCCCTCAACAGTCTGTTTTGAGACGACAACAAGACCCAAGCTTTTAACTATATGAGATCTGCGACTGATTAGAAGAAACAACAACAGAAGTTGCCACAAAACATTACCCTTCCTTTGCTTCTGAGATCCATGCCAGAGCCACCGATCCTGTCCAGAGATAGATGAAAAAGGAAACATAACCAGAAAATTCAAAGATAAACTGAAAAAGCACTAGACCGTTGATATGAAGAAGAATTGAAACAAGCACAAGCATGACGGGGAAGTCAGAAAACAAAATAATGGACTGCACAAAAGAATATCCTCCACCAAACTGAATAACATTAATCGGTGGAGGGGGCATTCCCCTTCACAAGCAGAAGGCCATAACCATTTGACGTGAATCAGCAACAGAGCACACAAGCACAGCCACAATACCAGCCCATGCGAATCGAGCATCCAGAAAGTCAAGAAGAAAGGATCGGAATAATAACAGGAAGAACATGCAAGGATGTTTACCATATGTACTCAGCGATTATCTTGTTGGTGGAATCGGAGAGGTTTAAGTTGACGAGATCAGAAAGCAGCGACATGTTCACGCCCCGGGGATCAAAACACCCGCTACGATATTCTCAATGCCGCGATTGAGATTTGGGAATAAGAGGCGATGGCAGTATGGATTGCAGCTAAACTGCGAACATCAGAGGTTGGTTTGCTTTATACTGGTCCGAGAATGATGTGAATCGGAAACGAAGAAAATTGACGGGCGTGTGCGAGTTGAAGAAGACAAGGGATGCACGAGCGGACCTCGTTCGCTTTGACAAGTTCTAAAACTCCTGTAGTAATGTCTTACGTGTGGAAAATTAAATATCAACCGTGTGGAAAGTACATAACAAACGTGTGGAAAGTACATATTGAAACATTTTTAGAACTTAAAAATCATTATTAGTAGAAAACATAAATGAGATATGAAAAAGAATGACCATTGAGAAATAATATACATAAATCAACATACATTTAAAATAATAAAAAACAATAATTAATATTGAGTTAGGTACATTTCATTGAAAATGGGAACATAGAAGATACATTTTGAAACGATGAAAACATTACAAAATGTTTTCCCAACAGTCTATTTCCAGAATCAAGGTTGACTTACGTAATAACATAATCTATTTTTTTAACAGTATTTGGTCAGGGATTCCATAGTTATGTGAGTTATTGGTGCAATGAAAACCCTATTCTGGATGTTGAGTTCACAGTGTTATGAATCCCTACAGCAGTTAGTATTAGTGAGTAAAAAAAACTGCGATAAGAGGATTTTTTTAAAAAATAATATATTGAAAAATATTTAGTAGAAGCTTTATGGAAAAAAGAAATTATTTTGGGTATTTATGATGAAGAATTCATTTACATTATTGAAAAAATAAATCAAATGAATAATTGAAATTCTAATCCTCATAATAAAAACAGACCCAATATCAGTGCGGAAACTAAGTGGCAATGTTTATAGATAATTTTTCACCCAATCTCATCCACTGGATTCCACAACTATGTCATTATGTCATCGTCACACTAAAGTGAACGCAGAAACCCATTACCACGAATGGATGGTGCCACTTGCTTGTCGGTTAGCACCAATGTGCCTGTAGATGAACTATCCATAAGCTGGACCAACCTACAGTAGAAACTGTTAACTGCCTTCCAATTATTTTACTAATCATCACATTAACTCAGTTGAAGACAAAAAAAATCTCCAATCCCATCTATTAAGTTATTGTGCTGCTAAAAGATTGATATAAACCTTTAACATACCATTTAATAATAAACAGTCAACACGAAAAAAAACATCAGATCAATTTAATTCAATAAAAATAATCCACATCACATTAGAAACAACACGATAAAAATGGATGTTCTCTCGCGTATCCATCTTATCTGTTACCACGAATGGATGGTGCCCCTTGCCTATGGATTGTGCACCGCCATGCCCGCAGATGAACCAATCATAAGTAGCACCAACCTGCAGTAGAAACTGTTAATTTCCTTCCATTAATTTTACCAATCAGCAAATTCAATCAGTTGAAGGCTAAAAGATTGATATAAACACTAAACATACCATTTAATAAAAAACAACATTCAATACAAAAAAATAATCATATCAATTTCACTCAATAAAAATAATCCATATCACAGTAGAAATACAATAAAGAGGTTATTTAGAGATTTACATCAATTTTTACCAATACAAACGAATTATTTTTTATCTAATTCCAAAAGAACACAGCTAAGAAATTAAAAAAATGAAGAACATAGAATGGAATACATCTGCTCATGATATCAAATAATGACCAACATAACTTGATTTTATACAAAGAAAACAAACATGCATGTACAAAACGATAATATGTTTTAACAGACTTGCTTCCAAAATTAGGAATGAGAACGTACTTTGAATGAATGATATCCAATGCTGGTGAGCATAAGATGTGATGGAATCCTGGAATATTGTGAATTGGCTGCATACTCACCCAAAAACTTCATCATAACTGAAATCCATTGCCTGAACGATCACTTGATTTCATGTGAGGTGCTTGGAAGTTTCTGCGTTCAGTTTAGGTCGAGCATCAATTCGGGAGTGGTGCTTCTGAGTTTATCCATGAACAGATGAAAATGATCTCTTGAAGGTGACTTTAAACTCCCTTTGGTTGTGCCAGCAACAACGTGGTGGAGTTCTTTGCAATTCAGAGAACGGAGAAGATAAGATGTGCATGAATTATAATGATAGGGAGAGGACCTGGCCATAAAAAATTTAATTCAAATTAAAATAGTGTTTTCATATTTGCAAATAGCTTTGTGTATCTATTTCTAGATCGAATTGAAGCATACAAAATCTCAATATTATATGAAATTTGGAGGCTGAATTCACACATGATTCAATGACATCAACTTATAACAATAACATTGTCCACAACATAAACCATGCTTATGGAAAATAAGGCCTCTATGTCAAAACAATATGAAATTTATGATATAATATCAGAACTTGAACTAAACTTTTGTGTTCTAGAAACTCAAATAAACCCCTTTAAAAGCTATATCTTAGAAATGAGACCACCTCATCAATATCAACAAACAACATACTGGTTTCATGAAACATATGGTTCACTAACCTCCAAATAGAAATACAATGTCAAGTTTAAATTTTGATCATCACAAATAGAAAATGATTAAACTATGTTACGATTCATTTTAATAAATACATCAGTAAAAAACACTGGGATGTGGAATGTGTTGAATAATATAATATATAATCAAGATCAACATTTCTTACCATCTAAAGAGCATCAGAGTTTGGTAAATCTGAATTTTTTTTGGTAACACCCTAACACCTTCAAACCTTGATATATAACATAATCATTGTTCTAATCTATACTTCAATTTCAGAAGGCAGGTCACCAACCTAAACCTTTGTTATACCAGGAAAATTGAGCAGGGTAATATCAAGAACCTATGGTGAAAAAAAAGTGCATATGCTTCTTTAGGGCACCTTTAGGTTAGTATTTATGTATTGAATATCATAAATACTTACAGGAATTATAATGATAGAGGGAGGATCTAGCCATAAAAATTTAAATCAAATTAAAATAGTATCTTAGTATTTGAAAACTGCTTAGTGTATCCATTCCCAAACTAAATAGAAGCATACAAAATCTATATATGAGATGAGCTATGGAGTTCGACAGCAGATATGATTCAATGACATCAACTTTTAACATTAAGATTGAAATCAACATCAAATAATATTTATGGGAAATAAGGCCTTCAAGTCAAAACAAAATGAAATTTATGATACAATATAAAAACATGAATTAACCTTTTGTCGTGGGGGATTGATGATATGTTTTGTAAAGGAGATAATGTGATGATTGATTAAAAATAGAGAGAGAACTACTAACCAACTAAAAACTTATATCAGTTCTTCCTCCAGAGATCATTCGTATTGCCTATAATTTCAAATCATTAAATCAAACAAACTAAATATATATGAATACATGGACAAGGGATGTTTTAGATTATGAGATATGGAGGGAGAGGGAGATAATATTATCCAGTGTAATGTTTCGATCCCTCACCAGCTCTTCCTGGTATGCACCTCCTTCTCATGCACTGAATTATGGAGAACATCGATCATAAAATTATCCAGTGTAATCTGCATATGTATTGAAGCTACATAATTATACGCAAATTTCCTTTTTATTATGCTTAATTAGAACATCGATCATAAAATTAAAAGATATAACATTCAGTAATAATTCTAATATTTATCCTATTGAATAATCATAAGCATAGAAAAATGAATGAAAAATTAAAGGAATAAGATGGTTTAATGGAAGACCAAAAGAAATAGAGAAAGAAGCATTACAATGCTTGGAGAAGGTTCCAATGGAGAGTGTAGTTATGGAAATCTATAGTGTGGTCAATCCAGATCCCCATCATTTTCTCCTCGGTCCCATCGTCATTAGCATACATATTTTTCTGAACCAGAAAAGGCTCCCTACTGTAGTTTCCTAGAAACTCAAAATCAATCTCGTTGCAATTTTTGATATCCAATGACATCTACGATGTTGAATAAACTATATATTATGCATTCTAATTAATAAAGGAACCCATCCTAGAATTCCCTTTAATCATTATGCTCTTAAATAAAAAAGTGACATCAATCAATGCATGATAGTAACTTAAAGGTGATGTTAATAGACCACGACACTATAATGGATCCTGGAGTCTAGATAAGTATAAACATGATGTTATCTTTGACCAATAATTAAAATAACACATTTAAAGGATAATATTCATACCCCTAAATTCACACAGATAAACAGAGGGCCATCCCATTTTCCCAAACATGAAAAACATGATCAAATATAGGAAAACAAATATGAAAAAAAATAAATGACAGTTAGAAATATGTAAAAATAGAAAATTACATAATTTAGAATATGAATAATTACCTAAATACTCTTCTTCATGATGAACAATTGACGAGACAAATAATCAGTTTGTGTACGCATGCATAATATGAGAAAATATATTTATAACTAAAATTTTAAAATTCACAGATAAATGGGAAAACATAAAACTAAATTTAAAAACTAAAAAATGTAATGGAATAATTATTAGAAAAAGAAAATGCATAATAAATACTAACCTTCATTTGGTGGTACACATCAGTCATTTTCATCACATCTCTCTATAATGGAGCCCTCATATAAACATGTAATGTTGCTTAATATATATCAAATAAAAAATTAAATAAAAAGTGGACAAAAGTAATAAAGAGTAGGTTATGGGAAAATAATATTACTGAAATATGATCATAGAATGTGTACTATGTATAATGGATGCATGCATAATTTGTGACAATATATTTATAACTAAATTTGTAAAAAAAAAGATAAATGGAAATATGAAATAGACGTCATGATAACTACTACAATCGAGTTGGCCAGAGTACTCTATCCACCCAAATAATGGAGAAACCTACGACCACCACTGTCATATACAACATCATAATAAAATTTGGGCAACAACAATAAAACTTAGAATTAGTATAATATCAGAGTTACACAAGAGGAACAACCACGTTACTTAGAAAAGAAACATATGAACATAGGGGGAAGAAGCTTAGAAGGAAGAATAAAAAAATGGTATATAGGGATTTGAAAGAACCTGTCTCGGAGTAGACCTATTATAGATCACATGATATTTTTTCTATCTGATGATAGAATGTTCTAAATAAATGTTGACTGAATAAAAGAAGTAGATCCTTAATTCCTGAAACAGGAAATAAGATGGATTGAAACAAATTATGAGAAATTCTTATAAATATAGTGAAATTAAAAGGTGAATACTGGAGAAACTTTTGATAGAGGAGATAAGGAGACAAAATTACTATATGAGTGATGCATCTGGTAATGGGATGAAGCTTTGCAATGCAGAAATCATGACCCATCGTCGAGATCTGTGAATGAACACAAATATGTAATTTCGAATATAGGGTTTGTTTGTGGGTGCTAAAACTTACATCAGGTTGTGTAGGTGATGAAGATTGAATAAAGACTTTCTTTAAGAGAAGGAGACAATGGGATCCAAAGGCGACAAAGTTCACGTGACTTGCTGTGGGAGCAGAAGTAGGAAATGGTAGTCGTAGGCGAGGTAGATCGTTCGATTGTATGCGGGTGAGGATTTCCGGTGGATTCAGTGAGGAGGAGGGAATCTGAAGGTGAGGCAGTGGTGAGGTATCCTGCAGGCGGAGAATGAGGCATGGAAACCCTAACAGGGAGGGAAGATCGGTGACAGTGCGGGTGGGGTAATGAGATTGCGTTCGATGGAAGCACGCTTATGGAGGGAGGAATTGTTAATTTGGTGATGTGGAAGCTCAATTGGGCGACATGTAGTCAGAAAAAAAGCCTTCTTTAGTATATATATAGATTTCAATAGATTTATAAAAAGAGTTAAATACTGAAGGGAAAAAAATCAGTATTGTGATATGAATAACTATCATGAGTAGTAAATCATCCATAAAAACTGAAATATTGGAAGATGTGTCATGTCACATTGAGACGTAAAATGAAGTGAACATTGTCTACCCTTAATAATGAATTGGAGAAATCCTCCAAACTTACATTTCATAAGCATAAATATACTTGAATCAAATAGTATGCATTGAAAGTGTCGTGATTCTAAGATATTCACTCTCCATCCTAATTCCACTATGATGTGACATGTTATCAAGAATACTCACGGTCACTCATTAAAGAACTAAAAATTCATTTTACTCATCAGTTATGTTAGTGCTCAAGAAAAGTGAACTGTTAAACTATCACTTTCATCTATTGAACTTCCAATGTTTCTACAAAGAATACATTGTGACATTTTTGGTCCTATTAATCTATCTCCGAGTGCTTTTTAACATTTCATAGTTTTTATGGACATGTGAACTAAATGGCCACATGTGTGTTTTGTGTTCACTCGTAATGTTGTTCTTTGTAAACTTCTTTCCCAAATAATAAAGTTAAAAGTTGGTTTTCTTAATCATTATTGATAGGTCATTTAGATGATGCAAGAGAATTTAATTCCAAGACATTTTATGATCTTTTAATGTTTATAGGAATTCATGTTCGACATCTCATTGCACATGAACATACAAAAAAAGTTCTAGCAAAACCATTTAATAAAATATTACAATTAATAACTAGATAAATGCTTGTATGGTTGAAACTTAATGTTTTTAATTGGGGAATGGAGAACATACCTTTTTGTTGTGTGAAGTTGATCCATCCAATCTCTTATACATGAGTTTGATGGAGATCTCTCGCAATCAATCAAAAGATTACTTCCTCCAAAGATATTCATGAGTCATACAAATCACTTTATGCTTTCTTTCTTCCTCACAGTCTGCTAAAATATTATATTAAAGAGAAAGATATAATGAGAGCTTCAACCCGAGGAGTTTTTTAGGACACAATCATATACAACACTCTCATAGTCCCAACCTCTTTTTATAGGCTTCAAGGATGTTCCTTTAAAAGCTCCATAAAGTCAAACATTTCATAAAAATTCAATGTTTCATCATTCCAAATGTCAAAACATTTTAAATATGAAACCACTTTACACACACCTTATAACATTCAACCCAATCAAGAATGAAATACATAACAAATAAAAATTATAGTAAACTCCTTTGAATATCATCGCATGACATTGTAAATCGATTATGATAACCTTCAGTGGGTGAACCAAACAATTGACATGCGTTATCATATAACACATGTACTTCCATATACAGAACCACGACGCAGTGAACTTCACTACAAGGTGATTTATTCTGGCATAAAATTTAGGTTTCAGACGCAGCAAAAGAACCTATTAGGTAGTAACCAACTCAGATTTTTGTCATAATCAACGAATAATCTGAGATGTACATGATAACAAATCATCACGACCAATGAATTAATTTGAAGATTAATTGACATAGATGCCAGAACCCGGAAGAGAGGATCTTTTTCACTTTAAATTTATAATTAATTTAAATAATAATAATTACCTCAATCTTGGGAATTCTTTCTTTGTAGAAGAGGTGGATCATTCGAATGTTGTTTGGTTTCACATTTATTGTAATATGATGATCTAAGAGTAGAATGACTCTAGCGATGATCCACACGTGCTCATTTGATCTTGAAGTGTCATCAATGGTACTTTGGGTTCTAGCACGACGGTACCGATTGTCCCGTGTTGCTCCCTTTGATCGCTACCATGATCCCTTCAATTTTAAAGGATTGTCTCTTGGTCTCTCTGACTTGAGAGGAAGGATGAAGAATTTTACTTCTCTCATTCTTGAGAGAGAAAACCTATATATGTTTTTAGTGGAGAAAAATCTCTAAAGAGGATAGGAGAGGGGTTGTGCATAGAAAAATTCCAACCCTTTCACAAAGGACATAATAAGGCATATATAGAGCTGATGTTAGGGTTTAATATTACTTAATTAAATAAAAGCCCTTAATTATATATTAATCCCATAATGTAACACATGTTGTGTAAAATAATGATAATAATATTTTATCTCATGACGTGCACTAACTTGCGCAATCATAAATATTATTTTACAGTCTAGTAAAAAATATTTATTACCGGACCCAAAAACTCAGTATGCCCATCCTCCTAAACATTTATTGAATTCTAGAATAAATAATTTAAATAAATATTATTCATCCAAAAAATAAATAAATATTTCTAATATTCAAGGTATTGTAAATGAAT
The DNA here is from genome assembly GCA_963277665.1 of Viscum album. Taxonomy (NCBI): domain Eukaryota; kingdom Viridiplantae; phylum Streptophyta; class Magnoliopsida; order Santalales; family Viscaceae; genus Viscum; species Viscum album. The sequence continues at coordinate 1,911,770,779 of OY728161.1, read as the reverse complement.
ATTTATTTTTATTATTTACAATCAATAAATCCTAAAAAGTATTATTCCTTGATCTGAAGAATAATATTTATTCCAATAATTAAATTCAAATAGAATTTAATTGAGATCAACAAAAACATCTATCATGTAACCCTCTAAGATTCTTCCTTAGTGACATTAGGCAGGTTCACCTAAAGTCCAATAGCAGCGTTTAACAACACATAAAGGCACCAAAGAAGGTGAAGTTAATGTTGCAACGACAACCACATACAAATGTTCATTTTGTAATATAATATTTTTGTATTTTTATCTTGTAAAGAAAGTTTCATGTTCGTTTCATCAACCTATATGCTTGATACATATTTCTTTGACTTCTTGAAATGAACTTTTCAATACACCATGACCGTGGAATTTAATGTGACAATTCCATTTTAATCAAAGGGTGGAGATATTAACTTCCATAAATATGGAAGGAAAAAATCATTCTTCAACTTATTAATTAATAATATATCAACCACGATGCACCTAACATATCCAACTTCATTATGAACACATGTCATCGCGGTTTACAATAATACATCTAAGTACACAACTCATCATATGCATTATTAATAATCTTTAATTATAAGGATCATTACACAAATTCACATATAGGAATATACAGTACCACATAAACATGTGGAATTCCTACTGGTGGGCCTTTCCACATAATCTCTGGTCTTTAATATTACTAAGTACAAACTTCATGATCTAAAATCTCATCAACTTATGAGTACCCACGCCTGATATTCTAGATCATCTATGTATCATCATATGATGCTAAATGACTACAAGACTAAGTTTAAGAATATCATCATAACATTCCATGGTTCTCATCACAAAATGGAACCACTTATGAACTTTTCAATGTGACATATACTCTAGGATAATATCAAATTAAATCTATTAAAAATAATAATCCATATGCGATTCAAAATTTATTAATATCCACTTCTTTGAATACACGTAATCTAAAGTAAAATAGTGGTTCATTCGAGGACACCAACTCCAACAGACTCCCACTTGGACTAGAGACGACTAAAAATTACTTTTAGTTTTCTAGAAATCACATTATTTTCATGATTTTTTTGAGAGAGGGCCTTAGTTAATGATTCTATCATGTTGTCTTCCTGATCGTACCACAATTCACTGTTTTATTTCACCCTTATACCAATGTATTAAACTGGTTTTGTATTGAAAATTAAAAGTATAATTACAAATTTTACTCCATGTTTGATTCAATTATTTTGTGTTTAAAACTGTTAAAAAGTGAAATGTTACTTTTTTTGATAATTATATTGTAGGTGGAGGTGATTTGGAGGACCCATGATGAAGTCCAAAAAAAGGGTCAATCTGCACATGATCCAAGCATACCGGTGGACTAAAACACATGCTGATACTAAACCGTGCATTCCGATGAGCTTAAACTTTGTGGTATGATCCAAAATTTAATTATCTAAATTTCATATGAAGAAATAGAAGTCCAATTAGTTCATTAAGAGGCCCATACAGACTGACCTGTCCAACAAAACGAATCTGTATGGGGTCAAAACTTTACCTCAGTATTTTAGCCACATCTCTTATTATATTCAATATATGGCCGAAAAATTTGACATGGAGGTAAAAAAGGTGTCAGGAAATAACTTATTATTTTTTTCCAAAGTGATTAATGACTATATGACCATCCAAAACTAAAGACCAAACTGATTATTGAAATCAGGGTGCCCAAAACCACCTTCCACTTTGCCTATAAATTGGCACCTTGGGCACCCCATTTTGGAGTTAATCTAGGAGGAAATGTGCTGCCATTTTGGAGTCAAAAAGGTTTCTTCCCATTATCCCTAGAAGTTCTAGATGCTATGGGAAGTTCTACTTCAACATCTTCTTCTTCCTCCCCTCCCATGGATTTCTAAACCCCCTGTGATCACCCGGGGAAGAACGTGATGTATTTCCAAGCTTCATGTTTGTATTATGTTGAATGATATTTTTAATTCCAGGATGTATGTTGTTTTTCTTCATCCTTTATTATTATTTAATTGAGTTATATACTGGTATTTTATACTCAAACTCAAATGATCATGTTTGGGGGTACCCTTTCATGTGATGTTTCACACACCGTTCATCCTTTTTTCTTCCCTCATTCAATTGTGGTGTTTGTGTGGTTCATATTGGTCAATTGAACTCACATAAGAACTGTCAAGGTCATGTATATTTATTTCATGGTATCACAAATAAATAACATACAAACTTGGACAACACATCAAGTTCTTCGTGTGTTTCCTTGGCGAGTTTCAGTTATGATGTTGAACACAAATCGCCCAATCATCAGCGGTGTCCGGTGAATCATTGTGTGTTTTCGACTGAACCCTAGGAGGTATCCTAGCATAAACTTAGTAACATTATGGTAATAGGTGTAAAAAACTAGGGATTAAAATATCTATACCCTTTCTCTTGAAGCAATGAAGGATGAGCATCACAAGACTTCCCTGGGTTGATCATGTTTAATTAATCATGTTCATTTCTACTTGGTTTTATCGCTTCCATTTTTCTATTGTAATCTTTAATCATAAAAACCCAAGTTTTATTAAATCCATTTACCCTTATATTTTCATAATCAAAATCATATTTTTCAATTGATTATCTAAGGCTCCATCGAGATACGACCCAGGGTTGCTGCTATACTGCAAAAATTCTAGTAAAAACTAAACAACTAATTTAACGCGCTCGAAAACGCGATAAAATTTTGGCTCCATTGCTGGGGAGACAAAATAATTTTTTTCTTTTTTTAATTTTATTTATTTATTTTACTTCTTAATTAGTACTCCTTTAAATACCCCACCTCCATTTTATTGTTTTTGTTTTTGTTTTCTGTTTCTATTTTTGGTTGTTTTGTGTGTTCTTCCTCTCTCTCTCTCTATCTCTCTTCTTCTTCTCCATCCCTATCTCTAATTTTGTAGTATAAAATTATCTTTTATTTACTAATTTAATTTATTAAGTATTTTTATTTCATTCATATTCCATAAAAAATCAAAAAAATCAAAAAAATCAAAAAACAACAACAAAAAACAAACAATCAATCAAACTGGACATCATTGTTGCATGACAAGATCTGGTAAAGAAACACTACTTGAATTTGACCCTAAAATTGAAAAATCACTCCATTCAAAAATCAAGGAATCTAGAGAAGGTAAATAAAGTAACATTGAGGAACCCCTTTTGGAACCTCAAGTGTCCATAAACCAATCAAAAATTGAACCCAATCAAACCCAAGAAAACATGGCTGCAAATAATCAAACATTAAAAGAATTGACCACCCCGGATGTGGAGTACCAACCTGCGTACATCCAATATCCTGAGGAAGTATCCAAATTTGAGCTGATATCAGGCCTCATCCACCTTCTTATTAAATTCCATGGTCTTCTCAGTGAGGACCCTCATAAACACCTTAAGGAGTTTCATATAGTGTGATCCACCATGAAACCCCAAAATATATCTGAGGACCTAATTAAGTTTAGAGCCTCCCCTTTATCCCTTGATAGTGTAGCCAAACACTGGATATACTATCTTCCTACCACAATCGGGGGTTGGAATTACCTGAAGAGATTCTTCTTAGAGAATTTCTTTCCTGCCTCCTAAACTACATCAATTAGGAAAGAAATTTGTGGCATTAGGCAATCACAAGGAGAGACCCTTCATGAATACTAAGAGAGATTTAAAAGACTTTGCTCAAGCTGCCCCACCACCAAATTAGTGAACAACTATTAATCTAATACTTCTATGAGGGACTTGTCCCCATGGATCGTGGAATGATAGATGCTTCAGCTGGTGTTGCCTTTGTTGATAAAACTCCTTCTGTCGCTCGTGACTTAATAACCAACATGGCTCAAAATGCACAATAATTTGGTACATGAGAAATTGCACCAACCCAAGGAGTTCATGAGGTAAGTCATTTATACCTAGAACAAAAGGTAGATAATAAAATTGATGAGATGCATACCCTTCTAAGGAAATTAGCTCAAGAACAAGGTAACTCACACTCTACTTCTATTCCATTACATTGTGGTATTCGTTCTGATAACACTCATTTTTCTGACCAGTGCCCACAACTTCAGGATTCATCTGAGTCTTGTGAAGCAGTATTCCCAGGGTGTCCTTTTCAGCAAGCACCACCCTTCAAGCAAGAACCATTTAGGCCGAATCCAAACCCTGGGTGGAAATCACAACCACAATACCAACAAGAAGGCAACCCGAGCTACCCCAGGAAAAATTGGTATCAACAAGGCTAAGGTATGCAATATTCTTATCCCTTAAATTCTCAGAATAATCCTTCTCCTCCTCCCAAATGTGAACCAAGCCTTAAGGACATGGTGAAGCAAATGGCATCCCAAAACCTCCAGTTCCAACAAACCACACAATCATCTATTTATGACCTACGAACTCAAGTGGGGTAGTTGGAAAACACCATCGGTGAGCTTAAGATGCAAGGTTCTAGAAAACTACCATCCTAAACCATTGCCAATATGAAGGAAAAAGGTAATGTATGTGTAGTTACACTTTGTAGTGGTAAAAAATTCTCTCCTTCTACTAATTTTTCACAACAGGTATGTCCCACTTATGAAAACTCTCTTTCCCAACCCTCAAAAATTTCAAGTAATGAAAAACAAGACAAAAAGGGTAATCAAATTATCATTGATGATTAAAATGAATAGTCTACTCCTCTTCCTTTCCCCCAAATACTTTCTAAATCTAAGAAGAATTTTGATAATGAGATTGATAAAGAAATAATGGATACATTTAAAAAGGTTCAAGTTAACATTCCTCTATTGGATGCAGTTAAACAAATCCCTCAATATGCAAAATTTCTTAAAAAGTTTTGCACCCATAGAAGAAGACTAAATGGTAATGAGAAAGTCAAGTTAGGAAGGAATGTATCAGCCTTAATTCAACCAGTAATGCCAACTAAGTGCAAGGATCCGAGCACATTCACAATACCTTGTACCATAGGGGATACATTCTTTTAAGATGCTATGTTAGATTTAGGTGCTTCCATTAATGTAATGCCTCACTCCGTGTATACTTATCTACATATTAGAGAGCTTAAACCAACAGGCATTGTCGTGTAACTTGCAAACTAGAGTACTACACATCCAACAAGAGTGATTGAGGATGTCCTTATAAGAGTGAAGAATCTCATATTCCCTGTTGATTTTTACATTCTTGAGATGGAAGATACCCAAAACCAAGGACATTACCCTCTCATACTTGGGAGGCTATTCCTCAAAATAATAATTATGATCATCAATGTTCACAACGGTACGCTACCCATGGAGTTTGATGGAGAAAAGGTAAGTTTTAACATCCTTGAGGCTATAAAACACCCTATTGAAGAGCACTCCACTCTTCATGTCTATTCGATGGAAGTTTTCTCAACCAATGCACACACATAATTCTCTCCTCAACCCATACTCTGATTCATTTTCCTCCTTTTCACCCTTGGATGATTTGAGTTTTGATTCATGTTTTGAGTGTTGTGCGGGTTCTAAAAAGTGTAAATTTTATGCTTTAATTGATGAGTGTGTTCATTCAGAGGTACCCATGACCGTCGATGATTATGAAAATCTCATTTCAATAGATTCTCTATCTTTAGAGAATAAACACGAGCAGATAGATAGTTTAATGGACCTCACTCCCCCTAAATCTCCTATCTCAATCAAAAAAACCCTGGTGTTGGAATTAAAACCACTTCCTTCTAATTTAAAATACGCTTATCGTGAGGGTATTGACCAACTGCCCATCATTATTTCCAATAACCTCTCTCCACAATAAGAATCAAAATTGCTCAACCTTTTAAGAGTGTAAAAATGAAATAGGATGGACATTGACTAATATTCCCAGGATTAGTTCATCTATTTATATGCACCATATACTTTTGGATGATGTGGCTAAACCCATAAGACAACCTCAACACCGCTTGAATCCCACTCTCCTTGAAGTGGTAAAATTGGAAGTCAGTAAATAACTTGCTGCGAGGATCATTTATCCTATATCTGATAGTAAATGGGTTAGCCCAGTGAAAATTGTGCCTAAAAAACAGGAATAATAGTTGTGTCAAATGAAAGGAATGAATTGGTTCCAACACATGTGCAAAACAGTTGGTGAGTCTGTATTGACTACCGCTGACTGAATCAAGCCACGTGGAAGGACCACTTTCCTCTACATTTCATTGACCAAATGCTAGAACGATTGGCTAGTAAGTCCCATTATTGTTTCTTTGATGGATATTTGGGTTATTTTCAAATCCATATAGCCCGTGAGGATCAATAAAAGACAAAATTTATCTGTCCATTTGACACATTTTCATACAGAAGGATGCCTTTTGGTTTATGTAATGTTCTCGGTACTTTTCAGCGATGTATGTTGAGTATTTTTTCTGAGTACCTAGAGAATTTCATGGAAGTTTTTGTGGATTATTTCACGGTTTATGGAACTTCCTTTGATGACTGTTTGGATCACCTAGGTTTTATCCTGCACCGTTGCATATAAAAAGATCTTGTATTAAATTACGAGAAATGCCATTTCATGGTTGAACAAGGGATAATTCTTGGGCATGTTATTTTAAAAGAGTGAATTCAAGTGGATAAATTAAAAATTGAATTAATTTCAACCCTTCCATATCCAAAATGTGTTCGTGAGGTGAGATCTTTCTTGGGTCATGTTGGTTTTTACCGCCGATTCATTAAAGACTTCAGTAAGATCACACTTCCCTTGTCCCCATTATTACAAAAAGATTCAGAGTTTTTGTTTCATAAAAATTGTGAGGATGCTTTAAATTCACTAAAAATGAGTCTCACATCACCTCCCTTCATCCAACCACCATGGTGGGATCTCCCCTTTGAGCTTATGTGTGATGCCTCTAACTTTGCAGTTGGGCAGTTTTATCACAAAGGGTTGAGAAGGCTTCTCATGTCATTGCATATGGCTCACATACCCTTGACCATGCCTAGGAAAACTACACAACCACTAAAAAAGAACTTCTTTATATTGTGTTTTCCTTGGAATAATTCCGTTTATATCTTATCAGGTCAAAAATAATTGTCTTTTCTGATCATGTTGCCCTTAGTTTCCTCCTAAAGAAACCTGAAGCTAAGCCCCACCTCATTCGGTGGATGATCCTCCTCTAGGAGTTTGACCTTGATATTGGATATAAGAGAGGAGTAAAAAATGTGGTATATGACCACATTAGTAGGATTTCACCACCATTGAACCATCATGTTGACTCACCCCTCCCCATTGGAGAATTATTCCCTCATGAGAACCTTTGTGATGCTGTGGACCTTACCCCATGGTATGTGGACATTGGGAATTTTATAGAAACATCTAGGGTCCCCACTGATTTTAGCAATTCACAATCCCAGAGACTTAATCATGATTCTCGGTGGTACATTTGGAATGACCCATATTTGTGGAGAATTTGTGGTGAACAAGTAGTTCGTTGGTGTGTCCCTAACCATGAGTTCACCTCTGTTTTGACATTCTGCCACACCTTGGCCTGTGGGGGTCACTTTGGATCTCAACATACAACTCGAAAGGTCCTTGACTCAGGACTTTATTGGCCAACATTGTATAGGTATGCCCATAGATTTTTCAAATCATGTAGTCATTTTCAATTCACAAGGGATATCTCCAAGATGAATGAAATGCCCCAACAACCCATGTTATTTTGTGAAATTTTTGATGCATAGGGAATTGAATTCATGGGGCCTTTTCCAAATTCATTTAGATTTTTGTACATCTTATTGGCTATTGACAATGTATCTAAATGGGTGGAAGCAAAGGCCACCAGGACTGATGACTCCTGAGTGGTTGTTGATTTTGTGAGGTCTCAAATTTTTAGTAGTTTTGGTTTACCAAGATTCATCATTAGTGATCAGGGTTCACATTTTTGCAATTTCAACATGAAAAATTTGCTTCGTAAGTATGGGGTTGTTCATAAAGTCTCCATAGAATATCACCCCCAAACTAACGGTCAAGCATAAATCTCAAATTGAAAAGTTAATCAAATATTTGAAAAAACGGTACAACCCAATAGGAAAGATCAGAGTTTGCGATTGGATGATGCACTTTGGGCATACCGTATAGCTTTTAAAACCCCAATCGAAATGTCACCATATAGGATTGTGCTTGGAAAGGCTTGTCACCTCCCATTGGAGGTATAACACCATGCATATTGGGATGTTAAACAATGTAATATAAATCTTTCAGATGCAGGTGAGCATAGGAAGCTGTAGATTTAAGAGTTGTAAGAAATTTGATGTGATGCATATGAGAACTCTCGGATCTATAAAGAGAAGAAAAATGCTATCCATGATATCATGATTCATCAGCAGAAGTTCCATATTGGTGAGAAGGTCCTCATGTACAATTCCAGGCTAAAGCTCTACTCTGGTAAGCTTCGTTCCTGATGGATTGGTCCTTATACCGTTACTGATGTTTACCCTTTTGGTGCTATACAGGTTTTGCATGAGAAAAGTGGACATAAGATTACTGTCAATGGGAAGAGGCTCAAACAATTCTATAAGGATTTTCCAAATCATCTCATGGAGGAAATCTAACTGATATATTCCACATATAACACCACATAGTAGATTTTCCCTTCTCCCTAACTTTATTTACTTGTCTATTTATTTTAAATACTTTCATTGAGGCCAATGTAACTTTTAGGTGTGGGGGAGGGTGACATGTCATAGTTAGGATTAAACAAAACAAAAAAAAATTTAATTTTTTTTTCATTTTAGATTTCTTTTTCCTTATTTTGTGTTTTTAGATGAAAATTGATCTTAAAAAGAATATCCAAAATCATTTTTTATGCTTGAGTCGATTGTGCATAAAATTACACTGTTTTTGGAAAAATATTTTTCAAATGAATGTTGATAGGGAATCTTTTTTCTAGAATTTTTATTTTCAAACCATTCTTATGTGTTTAATGGATTTTTGAATCCCATGCCTCATTATCATTGACAAATATTTTAACTCCTTACCCAAGAGACATTCTAAGCCCTTTATTGCATATTCTTCCTTTTAATCACTTTCTTGAGAGTCTCGGGTCATGTAGAGAAACTAGAACTTGACTTGATTCTATTTTAAGCCATAAGATTCAAGTATGCTACATTCATGATAGAGACAATCGTTCATTGAAAACCCCTTTATACAATTAACCTCTATTTTCGTCCATCTTTACATTTTATCCTTCTTAAGCCTTAGAGACCATGAAATGCCTGTTAGGTAGCCACATTACAAACTAATTTATCCTTAACTACCCATATCTTGTGTATATTCTTGTTTTATTTTCAGTAAGTGTGGGAGAGAGGGTGTTTCCATGGGAATTATGGGAAGAGAATCATTGTTACGGGTTGATATAAAGGGTGCCTACATTTTCCTTGGACAATGGGTTCACAAGCCATATTACAACATTGTGTTACACATGTTTCCCTCTTTATCTACAAAAAACTATACATTAAAAAAATAGTTCTGTACATTGAAAAAAATAGAACAAAAGAATAAATTGGAGAAAATAGGACATTTACTCATTATTATTCATCACTTGGTTGTGACCCACACAAATGGACAATGGGGATAGTGAGTGGGAGGTAATACACTTTGTGAGGGGTTGAGTGTGTACATTAATTATAAACACTTGCTGAATTTTGAAATGTTTTGTACATAATAGATCAAACACTCCTCTTTTGCCTTATATTTTTAAACATTAAATCCTACAAACCCTTAAACCTAAAAACAACTTGTTGAAAGTCCTATTGAGTTGTACACCAGTTTCTTAGCGGTAGAGAACTGAGAATCTTGGAAATCATATGGTAAGATCACATTAAATTTTCAAAAGAGCATAAATCCACATTCATATGTTCCTAGAGTGAAGAGGGAAAATTTTTAGGTGAGGTAGGTTGCGGCATGTTGCATGGGTAAACAAATGAAGTTGAACAAATTTGAATGTGAGAAAAGAAAAATGATAGGAAAATTAATTCCATAAACGAGACATGATGAATTTCATTTCAAAAGAATATTGGATGTTTTCAAACCTTTGATTTAGGAATGGGAAATGATTATGATATTATACTTTTTCCAAGAGTGCAAATGTTAGGTGTGGGGGTGTGATTGTACCACAATTCACTATTTTATTTCACCCTTATACCAATGTATTAAATTGATTTTGTATTGAAAATTAAAAGTATAATAAAAAAATTCACTCCATGTTTGATTAAATTATTTTGTGTTTAAAACTTTTAAAAAGGTAAATGTCACTTTTTTTTATAATTATATTGTAGGTGGAGGTGATTTGGAGGACCCATGGTGAAGTCCAAGAAAAATGGGCCAATCTGCACATGATCTAAGCACATTAATGGAATAAAATGCATTATTATACTAAACCGTGAATTAAAATAGGATGAAACTTTTTGGTATGATCAAAAATTTAATTATCTACATTTCCTATGAAGGAACAAAAACCCAATTAGTTCATTAAGATGCCTATACAGACTGATCTATCCAACAAAACGAATCGGCACGGGGTCAAAACCTTGCCTCAGTATTTTAGACATATCTCTTATTATATTAAATATCTGTCTGCCACATTTTACATGGAGGTATAAAAGGTGTCTAAAAACAACTTTTTAGTTTTGTCCAAAGTGGTTTATGACTGTATGACCAGCCAAAACTAGGGACCAAGCGGATTATCGAAATCAGGGTGCCCAAAACTACCTCCCACTTTGCCTATAAATTGACACCTTGGGAACCCCATTTTGGAGTTCATCTAGGAGGAAAAGTGCTGTCATTTTGGAGTACCAAAGGTGTATTTACATAATCTCTATAAGTTCTAGAGGCTATGGTAAGTGATACTTCAACATCTTCTTCTTCCTCCCCTCCCATGGATTTCTAAACCCCTTTTGATCACCCAGGGAGGAATGTGATGTATTCTCGAGCTTCATGTTTATATTATGTTGAATGATATTTTTAATTACAAATTGTATGTTGTTTTTATTCATCCTATATTCTTATTTAATTGATTTATATACTGGTATGTTATACTCAAACTTAAATGATCATGTTTGGGGGTACCCTTTCATTTCATGTGATGTTTCACACACCGTTCATCCCTTTTTCTTCCCTCATTCAATTGCGGTGTTTGTGTGGTTCATATTGGTCAATTGAACTCACATAAGCACTTTTAAGGTCATGTACATTTATTTCATATTATCACAAATAAATAATATACAAACCTGGACAACACATCTAGTTTTTCGTGTGTTGCCTTGGTGAGTTTCAGTTATGATGTCGAACACAAATCACTCAATCATCGGCGGTGTCCGGTGAATCATTGTGTATTTTCGACTAAACCCTAGGAGGTATCCTAGCATAAACTTAGTAAAATTATGGTAATAGGTGTTAAAAACTAGTTATTAAAATATCTATACCCTTTCTCTTGAAGCGATGAAGGATTAGCATCACAAGACTTCCCTGGGTTAATCACGTTTAATTAATCTTGCTCATTTCTACTTGGTTTTATCACTTCCATTTTTCTATTGTAATATTTAATCATCAAACACCAAGTTTTATTAAATATAATTACCCTTATATTTTCATAATCAAAACCCTATTTTTCAATTTATGATCTAAGTATCCAACAAGAGACGACCTAGGGTTGCTGCTATACTGCAGAAATTCTAGTAAAAACTTAACAACTAATTTGACGCGCTCGACAATGTTATCACTTACATGGAAACTCTGCATACTGTGACGTCAAATCTCTAAGAAAAATCCCTCAATAGGTGATATTTTTGGAGTATGTTCTTCATCTACTGATATGAAATTAGCTCCTTCTTAAGATCCACCACAATAGTATTATCACAATAGAGTGTGATAGGGTATTTACGACTAGGAACCATGAAAAGATCTTGGAAAAATTTGCATTTCCAAATCACTTCCTTAGCCACAATAGAAGCTGCAATATACTTGGACTCTACTATAGAATTTGTGACCACAACTTTCTTTGAGCACTTTAAACTCACAACATTATTGTTCATATCTCTCTCTCTCTCATGATGTTTTCATGATCACAAACACTCAATTATATAACTAATGATTTCATTTGAGTGAATGAAAATTACATCATTAAGATTCTATATATTGATCTTAACAAAACAAATGAAGGAAAATTGTTGAACTTGAAGATCAATTTGAATCAATTGAATAGGAATTATAGATCTTGTTTAAGTTTTAATGGATGTGATGAATCCATGGGAGTAAGTTTCAAGGGTCAAATGAAGGCATGGAAGAAAGCTAGAGGACCCTGGTGAAGTTGCAGGCATGATCGACTACTCGGTGAAAATCCATCGGCCATTCGATATCATACAGAAAGAATGACCAAACTATATAAAGTCCATCGGCTAGCCATTAGTGATAGACAAATCCACCCTTATATCATGAGTCTACCAGATAATCGGTGGAGGAGCGCTGACTGGCCGGTGGATGTAGACCAATCCAGGAGATTCTTAAGAGGCCTACCAACCATCCATTGGGATTTTGTGGCTCATTGGTGGCTTTAATCCATTAATTTGAAATTCATTACTTTGGTAGAACTTATAGATCTTAAACTTTCATTTATGATGTTTAACGACTCTAGTGAATTCTAGAAGTTTCTTAGACCTATTAGAGCTTATAATTAGGCCTCATTGATGATTTGAAAGATCCAATTCAACTAACTCTCCTACCTAATTAATTACAATGCCCCATTTTTGAATCTAATCCTTGAACAAAGTTTGGTTCTCCAAAGGTGAGCTCTAGTGGATCCTCTCAAAGTCCTCTTAAGTGATAACTTCAATTGTTCATCAATCTCTAAGGCTCTCTTCTTTTATTATCTCTATATATATCATCTTAATTATAAAAATATTTACGAGTGATAAGAGAGTGGATTTGTAATGAATTTGTTCCAAGTAAACCTCTCTTCTTTTCATCTCCTTCTATAATGGGTGCTCAATGTCACAAAAGTGAGAGACGAGTTCCTTGGTTACTGATGATGTAACAACCTGGTTTTTATCTTAGGTATAAATCCTTTTAAATTCAGTCTAATTATTTATTATGGACCAAATATGGATGCTTGATGAGGTCACAAGTGTTTTGGGGGTGTCCAGTGATTATTCAGAGCCCAAAACCCAACTTTCTAGAAAAAATACTGGCCACATGGTTAGGAGAAACCATGTGGGTCAGGTTGCACAATTATCCCTAAACATGTGGGGATGGATAGAGAAGCAAGCAAGATGCATGGTTTTCCCTAACTGCATGCTAGGGGATGCATGCCCGTGTATGAATGTCATCAATTTTTAGCAGAGGTGATTCACACAATTGGTGCATGATTTCCTTAACCATGCGACCTAATATGTGGGTGCCCTTTTTAAGCAGTGGGAGGTGCATGGTTGGAACACAATTTATCTAACCATGCAGCCAAACTGTATGACCAAGGAAAATTAGGAAAAATTATCGTTTTGACCTTAATGAAATGTTTAAACCTTTCCCATCATCTCATTTATTCTCCAGCGGACAACCCTATCCTCTCCCTTTTTCCCCCATTGATCTCTCCTCAGCCTAAAGATAGGCTTCTTAATAACTCTTTGATATGGTGTCCAATTCAGCTGTCATCAGTCTCATTGGATATCCACTGGTAAGATCTTCATTCTTTTTTCATCATTCTCTATTTTTCTTCCTCTCACCAGAGTTATCGAGGTGGAGGATCATATTCTATATTTTCGGGGCATTCATCCGTTCTTTAGATTTCTTCCAATCCAAGCCAAACTAAGGGCTGATACTAGATGAGGAGATTTGTACAAGTACAAGGTAGGTGGTTTATAATTTATTCCTCAAGTTTTGGTGTTTTTATAATATGCGTCGTTGTACCACATGCCGGTTTCACCACACATGCCCCTAAATTGTAATTGCCTTAAATTGATTTCCTTGCTTGGAACCTAAGGAATTATTAGAATCCAAATCATATCGAGGTTTACTACCTTTGGGTGATCCATTAATTGGGTGTTCCCTCTTACATGCCTAATTGTATTTCTTGAGTACATAGCCAAAGCACCTATTGTAGCATTTGGTTTTAAATTCTAAATAATGATATCATAGATTGTTAATGGATCAATGTTGTGTTGTATCACGACTAACACCCTTTTCATACAATTAATTGAATTGATTAGAGGTGAGTGGTAATCCCACATCACCTAATTAAATGGAAAATGGTTACACCCTTGTCATTATTTAATTTAAATGAGAAATGGATAATACCTTGGCTCATATTAAAGCCAATGGTTATTTATCAATGATATGATATAAGGACATGAAAAACCTTAATAATTATAATTAATGGGCATGGAGACCCTTGTGAATTATAGTGAATGAGCATGGCTACCCTTATACATTTATTATACCAAATGGGCATGATAACCCTTCATAAATAAACTAAGTGGGTATAACGACCCTAGTTATATCTAAATGGGAATGGAGACCCTTAAGTAAATGTGATACTATATGGGAATGGCACCCCTTGTGATACTATATGGGCATGGCATCCCTTGTGATGTTATATAGACATGGCATCCCTTATGATACCATACGAGCATGAAATCCCTTATGATACTATACAAGCATGACATCCCTTGTGATACTACTATGATACTAGACACGACATCCCCTATACTACTATGATACTAGGAATGGACTCCCTATATAAATGTGATACCGGGAAATGTGTCCCTTGATACTTATTCAGAAATACACCGAAACGGGCTGAAGCAGGTTGTGTCAGTATGGTTTCCTTTCAAGAACTAGAGCCAACCCATTTATAGTTGTTATTACTGCTTACATTAATATATCTACACATTTCCATATTGTATACACAGACTGTATATTTATAGACATCATTGGTGGTGGCCTACTGAGATTTATCTCACACCCTATCCGGGCTACTAATAGCACCCAAACAGACTATATGCTTGTAGGTATATATAAGGGGAAGCACCCTCTTATGGTTGCGTGACTTCTAACATGACTTAGGATAGAGCTGGTAGAAGATGTTCGAGCCAGAGCTCGGGATGTTGGGATAGATTTTTAGCCTTTTTAGTTTTTTTGTATAGCTTGTATGGTACTGCTGTTTACTATTTGTATCCATGCTTTCCTGCTTTATAGACACGTGACATACATTATCATCTTTCTATATATGATTTAGTTTACTGCCTTTGGTTATTATTGTCAGATGTTGGTTATTATATCTGCTTATGTTGTTATATCTTCTTATTCACTGTTATACTACTTCTGCTATTTATCTTTTGATTGTACCATTGTGCTACTCTGGTAATAAGAGAATATTCTCCCCACAAACACACCCTAGGCCCTCACTAATAGTTGGAAACCTCTCGCATTTGGGTATATGTGCTTGAGGCCATGTGTCCAATTGGGCTCAGGGTACTGTTCATTAGCATCTGGGTCTGAGATGTCACAAATAAAGTTTATGAGGGTTCTCACAACCATAATTATGAGGGGAGAGTTTCTTTATCACCAACAAGATCAAGGGAGTAATAACACAAACCTTTCAACATGAGGGAAGAAGATATAGGGGCTCACACTAAGCTATTATTAAACTCCTTTATCAAACCATGTTTTCTATATTTTTCAATTTATACTTTGCATTATTCAAACTTGATACACATAATTGCATAAATTCAATACATCCTTTTTCGATATGCATACTCACTCAATTAATATTGAAATTAAAATTTTAATACATATCAATATTATTTAGTATTTATTTTACCTTTCATATTTTCTTTAAATTTTAAAAGGGAAAATTAGCCCCCTCCCCTCTTTTCATCTTACCCCGACAAACAAATGATATCAAAGGGTTATTTGTGTTACTATTAAAAATATTATTTTTTCAAAATTTTGTTTAGATATTATTTTAAAAAACTATTTTTAATCTTAATAGATTTCAAAGTTTGATCTTTTTTATGATGGAATTTAACTCTTATTTTCATGCTCTTATTTTTTATAGCACAAATTATTCCTATTGGAAAAATTTCATGTCAACTTTTCTTAGTAGCATAATTTTTCTCATCTAAAAAATGGTTATGAATGAATAAAATCCTACTAAAGAACCAAAAGATAATTGGAAACTCAATGATATTAAATCCTTTGATCTTAATGGAAAATCCATAAGTGCTCAACATTTTAGCCTTGATCGAAACAAATTTAATCATGTTTCTATATGTAAAACTACCCATTAAACATGGAAATTTCTATAATTCACTCATGAAGGAAACAAAAATTTTAATGATTCTAGATTAGACATGTATAGGTAGTATTTTTAAAGATTTTATATACATCTAAATGAATCCATTACTAGTATGTTTAGATGGTTTAATAAAATATACAATAGTTGAAAGTTTCTTGTGAAAAGTTATCTACAGAAACCTTAGTAAAAAAGATACTCAAGGTCTTTACAAATTGGGAACCATAGGTCATGGCCATATAATAAGTGATAGACATAAAGAAAATGGCAGCTGAAGAACCTACCAGATCTCTTATTAGAGTTAACTGACTACTTTGTACTTTGGATTACATGTATATTCAAAGATTTGAATATTAATAAATCATTTTATTACATATTTTTTCATAAATCTGCATGACTTTGATTTAATAATATCCTAGGGTATCCGATATATTGATAAGGTTGCAACAATTTTCCGCTATGATGAGAACCTTGAAATGTCATGATGATATTCATAAATACAGTTTTGTGGTTAAATAACATTGTATGATGGAGAACATACTATGTTGACTATCAGCCATGGGTACTCATAAGAAAATGAGACTTCTTCTCATGAAGTTATAACTTTGTAATCTTTAAGATGGGAGGTTATGAGAATAGAACCACTAGTCGAAATTCCACATGTTTATGTTTCATCAAATATTCCTACCTGTGAGTGTGTGTAATGGTACTTTGACTTTAATATTATCATTAATGCATGTCATGAATTGTGCACTTAGATTCACTAACCAAAACCGTGATACCATATGTTCATGGGAAGTAGGGTATGTTGGGTATGCCACGAATAATATGTTATTAATGGATAAGCCGAGGAAAGATTTGTCTCTTCCATATTTATGGAAGTTGATATCTTGACCCTTTTATTGGAATGAAATTACTGACTTAAATTCCATGTATAAGGTGTAATGATGTGTTTATTTCAAATAGTCAAAAAAATATGTATCAATCATATAGGTTGATGACATAGATGTGAAATATGCTCGATATGCTATTGTGTAAAAAAATATTATATTATACAACAAGAGTTTGTATGTGGTTGTCAACATTACGACATTAAGTTCTTTCTCTTGAGTGGCTTATCCCATTGCTAAACAGAAATCTTGGAATTTAGACAAGCCCAACCAATATCAATGATAAAGAACCCCAGAGTGCCACACACTAACTATTTCCATTGATCATGATTAAATTATATTTGAATTTAATTATTAGAATAAATATTATTCTAAAAACTGAGGAATAATTTTATTCAAGTTTTATTAATCACAAATATTAATAAATATTTATTCAATAGATTGTGAATAGAATATTTATTTTATTTATTTAATATTTAATAAATATATATTTGGAAGAATGTGAATAGAATATTTATTTATGAATAAATATTTATTCAGGAATTTGATAAATTCTGAGGAATTTTAGTGGACCAAGATCATGTTTGGTGATAAATATTAACTCACAAGCTGGTAAAATAATATCTATTGTTGCTCTAGTTAGCTCAAACCATAAAATAATAATATCTACTATATATAATAATCCTGGGTTGCTCTCAGATTACGTTTCATCCATACAGACCTCCACATCACCCCTCTCCATCCATTCTTTGGTCCGCTCCCTCTATACCGTCCCCTGCTCAGGATTTCCCTCCGCTTTGATTAAGGGTTCCAGTCGATTTATGCTCTACCTCCACCTCTTCTTTTGCAATAAATCACATCCTCTACCTATCCCTCCACCTCCACCTACACCTGTTCATCCTAGGGTTTCATCTAAAACCCCCTTGTACTATCTCCCTCCACTTCAGAGTTCCCGCTACGACCTTCGTGCTTCTCCTCCCACTACTGATTTTCTCCATTTCTATTAGGGTTCCCGAATATCCTCTTCTCCCTCCCTGAATCACCTCTCCAACCATTCCTCTACATCCACCTCTGCCTCCTCTCTTCCTCTGCCTCAATTTCCCTCCTCCTCCCTGACCCCCTCTATCCCCAACTCCCCTCTCGGCATTACCACCCTCTCTGAATCCCTCCTCAACCCCTCTCGACACCGCGTCACTCCTCACCCCCTTCCCTAAACCCCCCTCCTTCCACATTGCACTTTATATCGAACCACTGAGGCCCTTGCTGGCTCAAAAGAGGACAAATACGCACTGTTTGAGATGTCAGTGGAGGGTGTTGTGAAGGTGCTTGGGGTTTTTGAAGGATCTTCATTTGATGAAATACTTTATGCCAAGAACTCAATTATATCCAGTTACAAGGATGACCCATACAACATTGCTCTGGTTCGTTGAAGTAACCATATTTCTGTTAAAATTAGATGGCCATGCAACTTGCTTTATCCATTGATTCACTATTGATTCCCAACTATATTATTTTTCCCATTTTACGTACTGAGAATCCTTTACACTTAAAGTTGGGTGTCTCCGTGTATATTATCCATGAAAATTGAGTTTAGGTTAATTATGTATACTATTGTCATTTATAGAATACATGTAAGAAATATTATAGGCCTGCATTGATGTTTTGGTTTGATAGAACATGAAAATCAAAGTCCTCTTGTCTGCATGTTTCTCTCAAATTAGAATGATTGGGCTGAAGTTTATTCAGATGATATTTTTAGGTGGTAATGGTATGTGTGTGTATTTCAGGCATCCTACTCGGACCTCCTATTAGAATGAAAAATTTAATTCTATGGATGGTTTATTTATTGCTTGAAGTAGGCTATGGGGTATATATAACATTTTATTCAACATTTTATTCAGTTTCTGAAAATGGATTTCATGAGAGCTTGATATGTTTTTATGTTTATGAACTGTCACCACATTTTAAAAGCCTTAGGCTAGAATTCCTAAAAGAATCATGGAATATGGTGTACTTTCTTGAGGTATGCACCCTTATAACAGTTGAAAAAATATCAGATTTATAAATTGTTATTAACATATTGCATTATTATTTGTTCTGATCTTTATACATTATATTTTTAATTTTATCAATTTTTATGTAAAGATATTATTAACTATGTCTGAAGTTCTTGAAGTTGTAGATTTAGTACAAAGGTACAATGTGATTATTTCTTATGTTTTATACTATTTTACCTGTTTCCATGATTGATCCACTTTTATTTCATATTATGAATTGTGCGACTAAGCTTAAACCATACTTAATCAAAGGAGTACAAGGTATATGAATTGTTTTAGATGATTATAGTAAAGTTATTTCTTCTATATGTCTTGAGCCTTCTTGTCCTATTGAGCAAGGTGATCACAATATTTCTGGTGAAAATAAGATAATCCATATGTATATTTTTGAAGGTAACATTTTTTCCTATCAAATTTTGTGAATATTTTCTGACATAATTGTGAATTTCTGATCTACTTGAGCTTTCATCAATTGTTGGTCTGTATGAATTGCTTATCTATCCTTAACTCCCTACATTTGTGTTCTATCTAAATGTTGATACAAATTTTTAGGACTTGTTTGAAAGTTTTCATTGAATGGGATAGAATGATCATTAATGGAATGTTATAGAATGAAATGACATGTAAAGAAATTAAATTGAATTTTTAACACTATGGAAGTTTCATGATGGAAAGGATTGGACTTACCTGATCATTATTTAAAATTTATCATAAAATAAATGCAATGAACTAATTTTTTCTTTGAAATTTACAAAATAAACCTAATTATTTTTATCAATTTTCATTCCCCTAATTTTATTCATTTGACCATTTGATTTGGAGGGTTAGGAAAAAAATGAAATTTAGGGTCATGGATTGTTTGGAAGACAATTATTTTTCATCTTACCCCCAATCCCAACAACTGGTAAAAAAATTTCTTCACCCACAACCTTAAATGCATGAGGGTTTCCAAAGACTAAGATAAACTTATATTAGACTAAATGTTGCTAACTGTAGAACATCTTATGAGGCACCTAGCACTGATTAAGAGGAATTTGGTCTTTCTGACTACATGGTGCCTGCTACACAGATTGAAGATGACGATGGGGCCTCTATAATCTCCAACACTATGGATCAGGCTTGGAGTAGATTTCACTGGACATGCTTCATAAAATGCCTCAGTGAACTCAGGTTGGGAACCCAGTTTTTGACATTGTAAATATGTTTCCATTAACTATTGGTATGTTGTGCACTTTTAATATTTTCAGTACACCATATACATGTTTCCAGTTAGTATGTTATGTTCACTATTTGTTCAAGGTTGCAATGTTGTGTCCATTATTAGTATGTTGTGTTCACTATTAATATGTTACATTCACTAAAAATTGATTCCACTATATATGTGTTTTTATTCACTTTCAGAGTATTCTATTCACTATTTGTTTGTTCATTGTTAATTTGTTGTGTCTGTACTACATATGTGTTTCCATCTTTATATTTGTTCTAATAGTTCATGCTCATAGGATATGCAATTTTCAATGTGTTTTCAAACATAGCATAGAGCCAAAATTTCCATACTAACCTTACATTGTTAATTTTATTTTTATATTCTAACTTATATGACCTAAATAAGTGTGTATGCCTATTCCATTTTTATTTGTAGTGATGAATAAGATGAAGCATATTAATTTTAATTGATAATGCTTTGGGGGATGAAAAAAGTATCGGATACCATACTATCTATCAAGATACTTGACTTTTATGAAGCATGTGGTCTCTATTTTAACATTATTGTATATTATACATACATGTGTTAATCCAGATGGTTTTATTTTTGAGTTGATACAGATGTAATTTGAATTGAGGTATTTTTCATGGGCACCACTAGATAATTGTGAGTGACCAGCTATATAAACCTCCAGGTTTGGTCTATATTTTGTGGGTTGATATAGCTTCATGAGATTATGTTAACAACTTTCATGTGGCTACATTTTTTCCCTTCATTTTCACTTATTGAAAAAACATAGGTACCTTGATTTTATATTTTCATATTTCTGTATTATTTACCTTAATATGTTGTGTTTCTACTACATATGTGTTTCTATATTTATATGTGTTCTAACAGTTCATGCTCATAGGATATGTAGTTTCAATGTGTTTTCAAACATAGTATAGAGCCAAAATTTCCCTAATTACCTTACACTGTTAATTTTATTTTTATATTCTTACTTATATGACCTAAATCAGTGTGTGTGCCTCTTCCATTTTTCTTTGCAGTTATGGATATGATAAAGCATATTAATTTCAATTGAGGTATTTTTCATGGGCACCACTAGATAATTGTGAGTGACCAACTATATAAACCTCTAGGTTTGATGTATATTTTTTGGGTTGATACAGATTCATGAGATTATATTAACAACTTTCATGTGGATGTATTGTTTCCCTTCATTGTAACTTATTGAAAAATCATAAGTATCTTGATTCTATATTTTAATGTTGTTGTATTGTTTCCCTTAACTGAATTTTTATATTCTACAAAAATTGCATCTATATTAACTAAATAAAGGGTTTTCTAAAATCTTTAACTAATTTTTTTACTAGTACTCATGACTGCTTTTCATTGAAACATGAGGTATGGATTAGTGTTCTTTAGTCACAATTCATGCGAATCACTTCTGGCAACATAAAACCTTTTGAATGTCGATAAAACTATTTTTCTTCATGTTCATTAATTTTTATTATGCATTATGTATAGATTCTACATGTATGAACATGGTTTTGGTGGAAAAAATGGATCACTGAACCACTGTCCGAAGATGGGTAATGACAGTTGCAGTTGTGAAATCTAGAGATTATAGAGAAAGAAATGGGAGATCGAGATCATATCTTTGTCGAACTGGTCTTAACAATGGTGATGGGTTTATCAGTGTACTTCAATCTTTGGTCTATATATTACACCCTCTCCTCCAATGAAATGGATTTGATTCGGTATTCAAGTGGTCGAGAATGACAGTAAGTGCTCCAGAGAAGCAATCTTCTCAAGTAACTCCTCGATCTAGGTCAGTATACATGATATCCTATGCTTATCTGGGACATCCAATTTTCTAGGACATCACGCTGCACTGTCCCTTCCAAAGGTATGTAATCGATAACTCCTCCCATATTTATGTAGTCTGCATATAAATTGATATTTCTTAGATTATTAACAGTTTAATCTTATTTTTATGACTCAACGTTTCATTTTAATTCCCATAAATCTTCCAAAGGTATGAAACTGGTAATTTCTCTTTCACTTTGTCTTTTTCTATATGTAATATTGTTTTCTTAAATGCATTTTATATTGAAATGAAGTCTCCATCCTCAATA
The DNA here is from genome assembly GCA_963277665.1 of Viscum album. Lineage (NCBI taxonomy): Eukaryota > Viridiplantae > Streptophyta > Magnoliopsida > Santalales > Viscaceae > Viscum > Viscum album. Next base: position 1,911,748,121 of record OY728161.1, on the reverse strand, counting down.
ATTAGAAATTCCTTTAAAATTAACCCATCTTTTTGAATTATTTTAATTGTGTCTCTATATTTTATTCACTTATATTTCAATATTATGAACCACTTATTTATAATTAAAATAGATTTAACATTACTATTTCTTATTAACTTTTACAAATAGCAGTCTCTTATTAAAAAATAGCCATTAATCCATATCACTATGCATACGTACGAGCGAGTACAAGTTATTGTTATTATATGGCACGACATAAGATTAAGTTTATTATATTATTTAAGGGATGTTGTGAAATTGAATAATATTTAGCCTAAAACCTAACTCTATAAATAGGTTGTTATGTCTATTGTGTAGGGTTAATCAAGAATTGAGTATTGTTACACAACATACTTATCTCTCAAATTATTTCTCCTCACATCCTCTTAAGAATGAGAGATTACTTCTAGACTGAAGGATCTTGAAGCAATCAAGATGAACAACATAAGATAATTGATCTTCCATACTAGCATCCGACAATCCATCAACATCATTTAGATATCAAAAGAGTATGTGTGGATCACTACTTGAGCGATTCTACACTTGGATCCTACAAACACAATGAAGGTAATCCAAAAAGGGTTTTTGGATGATCAATATCTTCATCAAAGAGGATTATAATACCATGTATTATTTCTTCAGATATAATATAAATTAATTATAGATTTAATGTGAAAAAACCCTATTAGGGTTTTGGGATTCTCTATGTCAATATTCTATGGGAAAATTTCATTGGTCATGATGTTTATGTCTTGCATAATTGGTGAATGATCCATCGAATCTTAAAAAAAATTATGGTCATTCTCCCACCAAGTGCTTCCACTATGCCCAGAACCCTCAAGTGGTATCAAAGCAGTCACATTTAACTTTATAATATTTATTTGATTATTGATCAATATGCATAATAGTGGTTAGATCTTTCATTTCCAGAATATTAATTCATTAATCCAATGTATAAATTAGTATGATTTCAACATTTTAATTTCATCATCCAAGATTTATATTTTTTAAAGGTACATGAATAGATGAAGAATGATTAGAGATGCATCAAGAGGCACTAAATTTTTTTTGGCTAGTTGATTGGGTTATACGATGTTTAGTGAGAGTAAACATCATGTACCCAAGTTCACTTTATTTGGACATGTCGCGGGATAAACATCATGCCAAACAACAATTACACGTGGTGAATTTATTTCACTCCAAGTATAGGCTAGACTAGTTTAGTACACGACTTTTTAGGTTACATGGTGTGTAGTTGGCATACATGTCGTATAGTCTATACAGTTTAGTGGAAAAATTCATGCTAACTGTGTGGTCAAATACATAGTTTGACACCACATGAGACTGACAACCTGAAAAATTAACGAACCACATGATGTGTAGATTATGTACATAGTGTTTAATTTACAAATTCTCACATTTTAAGTACACACTAAGTAATTTGGCGAGTTATATAGACACATAGATAATATAATATATAGCTTGTGGTTGGAGTACACATTGTGTGGTCCCATGTCCAAAGAACATGATGAATCCTTTGGTAGGTTAAACGTACACATGATAAGCATGATACATGGTGTGTAGTTGGATAATACATGTCATGTAGTCTGGATGAGGTACACATCGAATCCCCATGAATTTATCCCAAGTACACGATAATTGAGGTATATAACGTGTATCTTGTAAGTACACATTGTGTAGTCTCCCAATAAAGGATAGAATTAAATTAAATTAAATAATTAATTGTAGCATTAAAACCTAATTACACTAATTGAAACTAGATGTGTTTGAAATTTTAATAAAGGTTTTAAGGAATTCAAAATTCTCAATTTATTTATTGTAATTGTCTATAATTATTGGTCATACTATTTATTTTTCATGAATACATTTATGATTGGTATCTCCAAGATAATTCAAATGGTTATTAAGATAAAAGAGAATGAATGAATGAATTAATGTAATCATGTTTATATTAATAATAAAGAATGAATAAAAATAAATGCTATTCAGTGTATTTTGTGTATTCATTACATGTATGACCATTAATGAGCTTAACTAAGACCTATGCATGTGTTGGTTTAATTTAATTTAATTTATTGCATGATTTTTCAATTATTAATTATTAAATTAAATATAATGGTCTGCGATTCATCATACCCTCCTTTATTATGTAGGACCTCACTACTATAGATTTGAGTTTATTCAGCACTAGCAAAAAGCACTGATAAAGGGAAACTTTTATCAGTGTTAAAAAAAGCACTGATAAAACCCCCCCTTTATCAATGCTTTTTTAGCACTGATAAAGGTGGACTTTATCAACGCTAAAAAAGTGATGATAAAGGGTATATTTTATTAGTGCTCAAAAAAAGTACTGATAAAGGGTACATTTTATCAATATGAAAAATCACCAATAAAAGTACCCTTTATCAGTGCTTTTTCCCAATGCTGATAAAAAGTACTTTTTATCAGTGCTAAAAAAGTACTGATAAAAGTCACCCTTTATCAGTGATTTTATTTTAGCACTGATAAAATATATATTTCATAATATATTTATATTATTAAAAATCATAATTAATATATAAATATATTTATATTGATATGAATATAATATATTTTATTAAATATGATTTATAGAAGACTAAACATGCATTTACCCTTAATATATAAGATATTTAGTGATAAATGACTTATAACATGATTAAAAAATAATATTAATTAATAATTTTCTAATTATTATCAATTAATAGTCATTTAATAGCAATTGGATGACATAAAAATTCAATAAACAAATGAACCATCTAAGATAAGTTGAAAATATGACTTGAACTTCAAACAATCATAACTTTTGATCTGGGTGTCAGTTTGGGCTCTACTATATATCAAATCGAATCTTGTGAAGAGATGTACACCATGTTTATGAGGAGGGACCTCAATCACAAAGGTCAAAAAAGACTTAGAAGGGCTCCAAAATCAAGTTTTTAGTTGGGAATACCCTAATTTTTTATATTCGATGAGATTTCAGTTTCGTTTAAGAGAGTATTATTATAATTTTTTAGTGGTGACTAAATTTATTTTCAAATATTACATTCATATAGATATTATGGTTATTAAATTTTATCATTTTTCATATTTTAGTTTTATTTATAATTAAATATATGCATGTTTTCTTATATTTAAATATAATAAATCAATTGTACAAATAAATATTTAAACATATTTACATAAAAATGTATTTTTAAATATATAAACCACATGAAAATAAATATTTATTATTAATTTTATTTAAAATAAAAAAAATCATTTTATTTATCTCATAAAAATGTATTAGTATATCTATATATACCCATACAAGTAATGTTTATATATAAATATGTGTGTGTCAATAAAAATATATATATTTATGTGTATGTTGTAATATATATAGATAAATACATATATGTAAATATTTTCTCATGTATGTGAGAAATATAAATGTGAACATGTGTGTGTGTGTGTGAATATATATGTGTGTGTGTGTGTGTGTGAATATATGTGTGTATGTGCGTGTGTGTAAATATTGTGTAAATACATCATATATAAATGTATTTTTATAAATATATCATTATCATTAAATATAGTATATATAAACGTATTTGTAGTAAATATTTATAAATTAATTATAACAAATTTATATATGAATATATAATTATATGTTAATATGTATAAATATATATATAAATATATAAACATATAAATACATATGTAATGTATACAATTTATATCTAAACATACAATATATATTAATATTTTAAAAATGTATTTAAAAATAATTATATAAATCATATGGAATTAATTATTATCAATTTTACTTAAAAAATATATAATCATTTTATTTACATTATAAATAAATAAATAAATATATATAATTATACAAATGTATATATAATGTTTATATATACATATGTGCGTTATTTAATAAACAAATATATATTAATATTTATATTATAATATATGTAAATAAATATATAATATATAATATATTTAAATAAATATAAGTATATATATATATATATATCACACACACAAACATATATTTTATAAATGTATTTAAAAATAATTATATAAATATATGAATAAAAAATATGTATGTAAATAAATATATAAATAAATAAAAATATCGTAATATATAAAATAAAATAGGCTTGGTGGAGTGGTAAAGATGTTCAAATTGCACAAGGGTAGTGCAGGTTCCGATCAGGGGTTGGGGGTGAGTGATTGAAAAACATTAACAAAGAGGAATTTCGAGCACTAATTAAGGTTGGGAGTGCTAAAAAAATTCAATTTTTATCGATTCATTTTTAGTGATGATAAAGGGAACCTTTATCATCATTTTTTTAACACTGATAAAGGTCGGCCTTTAACAACAATTGGATTAATAATGTCATTTTAGAACCGATAAATCCATTTTCTAGCACTTTTAATAGCACGATCTATATTAGTGTGTATATATACAAGATTATTTATGTAATTTCCCTTCATCAATCCTTTGGTTCCCTTCACCTACGTGTGAGTTATAAATGCATATAATAAAAGGACTATCTCAAAGCATGTGGAGTTAGTTTAAGACGGAACCAAGATGATACCAACCCAATTGATTCACAGGTGGATAGGTGGAATGCTTCAACTCATTCTAAGATCGACACAATAAGTTTTCCCCTAGGTTATAGGTTGTTTTTTTGTTCTACTAAATAAATAAACTATTAGATAAGATAATAATCGATTTATTTATTTATTTATTTATGTCTTTTGTATTATTTATTTTATGGATGCAAGACCATGATCACATAAATAAATGAACTAATGTGCAAATATGAAATATAAACAAATAGATTATGTATAAAAGTTTTATAAAAATATAGTTAATCACTTAATAAAATCCACTTAATAATAAAAAGACATGTAAAGATAAAATAAGAAAAAATTTATGCATAATAAACAAAATACATCAAATTAATATTAAGTCAAGCTTGGACTTCTATTACTTGATTAGGAATGAAATCCCTAGAACTAAGTGTTTTACTTAACCTCATTGAGAAACTTTTATCATGGATTTATTATGAAGGTTATGGGTTGACTTAACCATCTTACATTAAGAGAAGTATCCCTATCCTAACTTGATGTAACTTGAAGGCAAATGTTGAGGAAATCCAAGTCAAGATTTCTAGATTGGGGATTCTAATCAAAATATTAATGAGGTGAAAGTATGTAATTGGAAAAAAATAGTCCACCTAAATACCTTCAAGTATCTTGATTAACCCTCATTAGGGTTATTCTAAGGGGCACATAGATCCTTGTCACTAGAATGTCCTAGAAATGAGACATTCTGAGTCTAATGGTGGGGCTATTAGGGATTGATAAAATAGTAGGAGACTTAATAAAATTAATTTCATTATGTATCATATAAATTGTAATCAAGTAAATTACTAATCATATGTTTTAATTATTATATAAAATGGAAAGAAAAACCAAAAATAGGTGGAATAATTCCTTAACTCAGGGTATATACTTACAAATACAAATTTATGGATATGGTAAATCTTTTATACAATGAATTATTATCAGAAAGTTTGTATTATGTGTTGTAATCCCCTATTCTTGTTCTACCACCCAATATGTGAGTAGAGTTAGAAATGATGCCTACCATAGATATGTTGGGGAAGCTTTCTATGTTTTTTGTATTATATTATCTACTATGTTTGGATATTTTAAGATACAACATAAAGACATCGATTCTTACACCATAATATCTCATCTTTTTTTTCTTGAGAAAGATAAGGAAATGATTGAAATAAATAATATTGTCAATGCACTATATTAGTGTAAACTGGAAGAAGGTAATCTAGAAACTGATCATTTTTTAAAAATTATGGGTTATATTGATTAATTATAAAAACCGGGATTCCACTTGGATAATCAATTATCCATTAATATTATATTTTTTATCTTTACCACCAAGATTATCCTTATTTTTCCAATCCCGGATAAACAAAATGGATAAGTCACTCAGGAAACTTTAGTCCATACTTCACCAAGTGGATAAGGATTGGTTGAAACCTGTTTCTCCACCCATTTTGGTGAAAAGTTTGAGATACAAGGACAAATATCCCTTAGATAATCTATATCCAAAATATCATTTATAGTGACCTTCCAAGAGATAAAATATTCAAAGACAGAAGAATGAATATAATGTTATTTGCTTCTTATGTGGAAATAATGAACACTGGAAAAGAAATTGCAATAGATTGAATAAGTGAGAAGATGCATCCACATCGGGTATACTCATAAAGTTTTTATTCACCACTTTTGTATTAAATTAAATATGCTTACAACACACATATATTTAAATATAGTAAATGAGAAAGAATAAAAATGTTATAGAGTGAACTCAAAAGGAGACGAGAAAGGGTGATTCCTACTTTAGCCAAGGGGAGATCACTACCTCTCATTTACAAATGGATTGATTCAAGTTTGTAATAAGTTTTACCAAAAACTTTATCTCTATATCCAACTAGACACAATGAGACATTATTTCAAATTTGTAATAAATGTTTTTATAGTACTTTAATACTAAACTAATGGTTAAGTAACACTTGAATCACATATATCCATTGTAGTGAATGATGAATATAAAATATAATACTCTTACCCAATTGTGTCAAGATAATTCTTTTTCAAATAAAAATTGTAGAGACCTAACCCCAGATAGCCCAGAGCTGGTGTTTTATATCAATTGCATTGACATGATTACAAGGAATCAAATCCCGAAGGACTGAGAGATTATTAGTCTTGGTAAACCAAATACATAAATGAGTCTTTTATTACCAATGAATACACTAATTACAATAATTTTTTTCTTCTTTCTAAATAAATAGCTTCAAGGATAACTATAATCCATATAGTAAATTTGTGCATATCTTTCATAGTATACTTCTTGGATTCCTAGGGAAATGAACATAATAAGGGTGAGCTCAAATGATTAGTAAGGAAAAAATATAGTGGAAACAATAACGAATCAATGAGAATAATAATAATGAAATGGTAAATAACTGAACTCACATTCCATATAATCAATAAACTGATATGGAAGTGCATAAAAAATATGGAAAGATAATAAATAAAAACACATTCCATTCAAATAATTAGATAAGGCGAGATAAATATGGAAAGGTAAGAAACCGAAACACATTCCATGTAAATAACTGAAAAATGAAATGTATCCATAGATATATCGACACAAAATCTCATGGATGAATGATAACTGAAACTAAATGAGATAAATTCTTGATTATTGGATGCCATATTTCCTAGGTACATGGTACCTTTACCGTCAGGACCTTTCATAAGACAATTTACAACATATTGGGTAAAAACCCATATAAGGAGGCTAACCAAATGACTCATCCCATGATACTACTAATGCATTGAGGGGATATCTATAACTGGGCCCCACCTGTGTTATACCAATCCAAAAAATTCCTCATATATCGAATAATCGATTTAACAATATGCCTTATCAAATATCCATATAGAGTAAGAGATACATATTTATTAATATTTACTCAAATAATTAAATAACATTCCAAGTAAACACCATATGAAAAATGGTATATGGTTTTGGTAATGATCATATCCACAAAAAATGATATGGATGTTTAGGGGGAATTCAATGTCAAATGATCATAGGAAATTTAATATTTCAAGGGGACTAAAAGGGATCAAGGAAGTGAATGTGAATAATATCCTTGGCCAAATAAATCAAAAACTATATAGAGGAAGGATAAGGATGGTATCAACACAACATATCCAAAGTGGATTAAAAATATAGGGTTGTTGTAATTAATGAAATAAAATAATAACTTCAAAAATATTATTGAGGAAATTAACCTTTTGTTTTGAAAAACCATTTGAAAATACATTTATTTTTAAAATACCTTTAAAAAAAATCATTAAAAATAAACCTTTTAAACTTTCAAGGGAAGCTTCAGATAAATGATGGCAGATAAATCTGCACATGTTGTACGAGGTAAAAAGAAACATTCCTTTTACAAGGTAAAAAGGGTTAGAAAAATGCCTTGTTCAGAAAGCGACAAGAAGATTCATTTAAAAACATTGGTAAAAGAAAAAAAGGGTAAACATGTATTTAAAAAATCATTTTAAAAAAAATTGGATTTTTTTAATAAAACATGGTTTTTAGAAGAAAATATGTTCTCTAACTAAAGAGATAAATAAAGTTGGGTTTTCTTAAAAACATTTTCTAAAACACCTTAAGTACTAAGGAGTAGAAAAAATGGTAATAATACTTAAAGAAGGTTATGAATTACCAGTGGATAGGAAAATTAAAGGTTTTATTGAATGATGGTAATATAATTTCCTTGAATGGAAATACTATTTAAAGATCATTAATGTTATTATTGAGGAAAATAATCTTTAAACATTCCAAAGTGACCCATACCATTTTGAAACATTTTAAATCATAAACCTCATGAAAGAATAATATTAAATGAAAGTATTAAATACGATGAAGATAAATTAATTCATGATATGATATATATAAAAATGGGTAGTATATACACCACACAAAATATTTAAGTGGTGAACACGACATTTATCTCACGAATCTAAAAAGTGAGATGAGAATCCCTTACCTTGCATTTCCTTTTGGGGGAACATCCTTTAAATTCCTATATAATAAACTTATTTTAATTTTCTACTTGATTGAGAAAATTTTTAATGTTTATCATTACTTTTATTTTACTTTTTACTATGTTGTATACAAATACTTAAACAATTAAGTTTACATCGGATATTTTGACCAAATTTGGTTTATGTATCAAAAACAACTTCGGTAGGTCAACTATGGTCAAAGGGGTCATTATATAACATCTAAAAAATAATCACAATGGAATAATTATTATATTTATAAATCAATTATACTTTTAAAATCAATCATTAAATATGGTTATGAAAAATGAACCAATGTTACAATCATGGAGACGATAGGCCGTACATACACATGAGTAATGTTCCCATTTTTCAATGATCATTATGGAAAGAAGGTAAGTAACACCATATATTTCCAGAATAATAATTATATCATAAATACCATGTTATTTAATCATATATACTTATATATAATTCTTTTTATGTAAAAGGAATCACATAATGTCTAGGAGGTGGTAGTCCACATGTCCACGAACGATGTTATCACTTTTTAAGTGTGTGAAAGGGTAATAAAGAAAATGATATATACTATATTTCAAGAAAGGTAATTATGTAATGAATATAATATATAGTTTTTAAAATAATATATGTTTAATATAAACCATCCTTTATACGTTTCATGTATAGTGTAAATGAATCGCATCGCTTTGAGGAGGTGGTAGTCCACACTTCCACAAACAATGTTATCATATTAATGCAAAATGGAAAGTATGAAAGGCATGTGTTGTAAAAAGATTATAGAGGTATAAATAAATAATAAATATCATAAATATCATATATAAATATATTTTCCATAATAATGGTAACCATGAGATGTGTTAAAGGAAAAATGAACAATCATCGTTTCATGAGGCAGTAGTTCGCCATACACAGAAACAATATGTTCATTACCCATTAGATGAAAGTGTGTATAAGTGTAGGTTGAAAAATTAGAATAAAAACACGATATTATATTGATTATATTTTTGTTTTTATACATGAATATAATAAGAATATACTAGGGGTTGTATAATGGAAATAAAACAAAAATCTTGAGAGAAGACGTTACCTCTTAATCGGGTAACTACTTTTGGTTTGTACCAAAAGGCTTCCTTGGAAGGATTTTTTCCTAAAGGAGGATTCAAGGTCTAGGGGAGGGATGTTGGGAATCTATATGGGTAGATATTTTCTGAACATAAGTAGTTTTATATGTGTTATGAATGGGGAGATGTGGTGGTCTTTTATAAGGGAGGATAAAGACTCACTTGGTATTTTTGAAAAGAAGTTAGGTGTACCCACGTTTATACCTAAAAAAAGTCACAAAAAAACAAAAAAAAATCAATAATATAAGGTTAATGGCCTAATTATGGCCATAAAATTTGTTTTTGAAAAGTTTATAAGTCATTTGGGCCCTTAAGTTAAAGGTTTAGTCCTTTCTTAAGCTTAAATTTACCTTAATAATTGTAATTAATTTTAATTACTTTCACTGATATTTTTGGTAAAAAATAAGGTTGGTATTATTATAAATTATAAATTATTCTAATTAAAAATATTGAATCCATATTTCAAAATTCCAATCATATAAGTGGCAGAAATTAATTTAAAATTCATCCCACATGCAGGACGACAATGCAGGTTTATAAAGTAAAAATGTCCAAAAATTTGCTATGTTTTTATAATTAATTTCAAAGTGAAAATGATTCCAATGACATAAATTGAATTAATTGATAAAAATATTATCTAATTAAACTTTAAAACCAATTCAAAGTATAATTTAACCTTATAAATAAATTAGATAAATAAGTAGTTTTGAACTAAAATTCAGTATTTTTAGCTATTCATTAAAAAAATTAAATGTTTTAGAAAAATATAAAAAATTCACCCTAAAATAATTATTATGTTTCAATTTAAAATATGAAGTTTATTTTTACATATTAAATCAATTAAATTTTCAAAATTTATATTTAAAATGGGTTCGCCATTAAGAGGTGGTAAAATTGGCTGTATAAAAATATAGGTTTTTATGTGTAAAATAGAGGGTGTTCTTATCTTATGTATATAAAACATAATGAATGAATATTAAAAATATTTTATTGAATATATAATATATATTTCATTAAAATCATTCACTAATTTAAATTAACTATTTTTATTAAGACAAAACTCATTTGGAAGCATATAAATAGTAATATTTCTTTTTATATCCAATTGGTTATTATATTCGTTTCTCATTAATTGGTAACCAATGAATTCATTTTATATTTATATAAACCACAAATTTTCATAATTTAGTTAATACTATTCATAACCACTAACATAACGGCTATGTTATATCATATTATATTAAATAATAATATTTTAATAATACATTGTTATTTGGTGAAACTCGGTCTTGCGTGTAACACAAGATATTGAGGAAGGTAGATCTTGCGTGAAACACAAGCTAACTCAGTGTTGAATTCATTACAAGCTATGTCATGTATTGAATATATTTAAAATAGTAAATATATAGTAAAGTCTAAGGATATTATATTCCCTTACGTGCTTGGTGATGCATGTCATGAACGCCATCGAATGAAAAGTTGTACATTATAATTTCAAGGTGTTGCAAAAATGAAAGTATTTAAATTTTTTATACCCAATTTTTTTTAAACTCAATTGTGCTAAGATACTGGGTATACAAAAAAACTAATTATCATGTTTTAGATAAAGAAACATTTTTGAAATAAGGGTACACCACAAATCTATTAGAGTTAGTTCAATATGTCCATGTGAACTTTGATAAAGGTGAAGGTAAATTCATATAATTCACGAGATTCCTTTAATTTGTTTTAGAAATTCTCATTGAAGTAAACGAGTGCGCTTGGTAAAGATTGAGGAATATCTAAGCTGGATTGTCAAAGAACATCTTATCCAAGTATTCATTGATCATACATATGGAGTAAAGGTAATACCAAACTCACATTTCCCTATATACATCAATGTCACAATGGTAGTAAAATGAATATCAATGATGAGTCTTATATATATTGAAAATATTCCATAATTTCTTCCAAGACATGTTTTGTAAATAAAAGTGCAATAACTAACCATATGTCAACTATATTGTCTAATGGATATCATATCAATTACGATATGATAAGAATATATTGGGATGATACTATAAGTGTTTGTTGAAAACCATTTGTTAAAAGCTTGTTTTAGATACAAATGAACATCAAGCACTAAGGTGAACCTGAGTTAATGATCCTATAGACACCAAGGATATTAACATCTAGGTAAGACTGACTATATTTCATTAATGGAAGCATATCTCTTTGAAGATGGTGGGAGAAGACTTAACTTATATTAGTTAAGGCTCTGGATGAACATGAGTTGGAATATGAATATTGGTCTCCACTGAGTTTAGTGGGAGGAGTAGTTCCATAAACACATAATTCATATGAATTCATAACCCAAGAGGTGGTTTATGTTAACCATGATGGGTGATACATATATTATTATTTTAGAATAAATATTTATATAAAGAAGCAATAAATGGTAATATGCTAAGGTTGATTACTATGTATAAATTCAAGAAATAGACTCCAAGTATCAAAATTTAGGGATTCCATATTTTAAATGTTTTTAAGTTTTGATACTATTGGTGAGTATTCAAGAGAATATGAACATGGATGGTACGAGATGGTACCAATAAATCATGATTGATTATTGAAAGGTCTAATCTATGAAAATAACTACACACTAGTCATCATGACTAAAATACTTTTGAATTATACTTATCAAATCATACTTCTATGATCATCATATTGGGATATTGAACATCAAGGTCACCTCATTGGGAGGAATCCTTATACAATATGTATATATGACACAACCAAAAAACAAAATATATGGTATATGTCTATAAGTCATAAATAGAAAGGTTTAGTGACATCAATAAATGCCAATGAGATATGAAAATTACATAAATCATGCATAGTTATCATATAATATTCGTTTGGAAATGAATGAGTGACATGTGTATTGAACTGGTTAATGGGAGCGCTATAAGTTTTCAAGATAGATATGTTGATAACATATGGAAACAATTGTTGTGTCTTACCAGTTTGTTAATACTAAGGAATGAAATTTTATAAATTATGACTTAAAGTAGAAACTATGTTCTAGGGAAAAAGATATAAAACATATATTATGGGTTTGATAAATCTAGTCATAGTACATATATTAACAAATTATTAAAAAATACAAGTTGAATCAATTAAATACTGATTTATTATTGGCATATAATCTTCTAATAGAACATGTATGGGTATAAAAAGAGATTATATAGATTAAAAGTATTTCACAAGCTTAAGTGTTAGGAATTCATCTCACATTCTATGATATATATTGACATTTGATATTATTGGTTCATAATGCATTGTAGGTGAATATCAAATATATCCAATATAACTGCATCAACTTGAAATTAGAACTATCTGACAGTACTTGGAAAAGTAAAACTAGATGAATTCTAGGTGTCTAGAGAAGTGGGAATATTAGTGATTAAAGGAATTGAGAATTTGTCTTTACTTAGTTTAATTTGATCAAATATCATATAAAATGATAGGTAATATATAAGAAAAAACTTATTACAACCAATGGTTTCCTATCTATAATATCTGAGTATGTTGCAGCTTCTAATACAGCTTAAGCAGCAGTTTAGAAACATCATATTCTAGTTTTGGTTTAAGCTAAAATAAATAATTTTATCATTACTATGATAAGCTTTGACTATGGACTTAGTCAGAATGTCAAGACTTTTACATGGAAACAAAATATGGACACTCGGTTATATCACTACTAGAGGGATTTTCTCATGGTATTAATGTCGTAGTAAGCATATTCACCACAAAGAAATGTGGCTTTACCAACCCTAGTCATAGAAATGTGATAGACCTAATATCTATAGTCATACTCAACAGAATCATGTTTAATATGTGAGAACTAACTAGTCGTTAGCAGTTGGCTCTAGTGAAAGTGGGAGCCTATTGGATTGATACCCTAGAACCAACTACTTTATACTTTGTATTACATTTATATTCTATGATTTAAATATTAATAAAACATTTTATTACATATTGTTCATTATCCCGCATGACTTTGATGTAATAATGTACTAGGGTATCTTTTGCATTAATAAGGTCATAACAGTTCACTATTATGATGAGAACCTTGAAATTCCATGATGATATTCTTAAATATAGTTCTATAGTCAGATAAAATTCTATGATGGGGAAAATAGTATGTTGACTATCAAGTTCAAGTACTTGTAAGTGGATGATACTTCTTCTCATAAAGTTCACACTTAGGAATCTCCAAGATGAGAGGTAATGAGAACAAACCCACTAATAGGAATTCTGTATATTTATGTGTCATTAGATATTTCTATACTTGAGTGTGTGCAATGGTCCTTAGACTTTAATATTATCATTAATTCATTTCATGACTCACACACTTATGTTTACTAACCAAAAGCATGATGCCATATATTCATAAGAAGTAGGGTACATTGGGTGTGTCATGAATGAAATATTATTAATGGATAAGTCTTGGAAGAATTTGTCCCTTCCATCATTATAGAAGAAGATATATCAAACATTTTATTGGAATATAAATTTCACCTTAAATTCTATGACCATGGTTTAATGACGTGTTTATTTCAAATAGTCAAAGAAAATCATATCAAGCATATTGGTTTATGACATAGATGTGCAACCTACTTTATGAGATATTATGATAAAGGGATTATATTACAAAACAATTATTTGTATGTGGTTGTAAAGATTGCAACATTAAGTTCTTTCTATTATGTTCCTTAACCCGTTTCTAGACAGAAATCTTGGACTTTAGGCAAGTCCTCCTAATTCCAATAAGAAAAAATCCTAGAGGGCCACACACTAAGTGTATCCATTGATATTAATTAAATTCTATTTAAATTTTATTTTCAAGACTGAGGTGTAATTTTATTCAATTTTTATTGATAAAAAATATTAATAAATATTTATTCACCATATTTTGAATAAAATATTTATTTTATTTATTGAATATTTATTGAATATTTATTTTCCAGACTACAGATAAAATATTATTTTTGAATAAATATTTAATAAATATTTATTCGAGTATTCGATAAATTTTGAGGACTTTGAGTGGGTCAAGATTGTGTTTGGTGATAAATATTAACTTAAAAGATAGTAAAATAGTATTTATTATTACGCTAGTGCAAGTCATAAAATAATAATAATATTATTATCATATGTAATGTGGTAAGATTAGGTTTATTATATTATTTAAGGGTCATTTTGAAATTAAATAACATTTTAACCTAAAGCCTAACTCTATAAATAGGTTGATGTATCTATCATGTAGGGTTAATTGAGAATTGAGAATATTTGCATTCAATAGAATTCTCTCTTGAATTCATTATCCTCACATATTCTTAATAATGAAAGATTCCTTCTAGGCTGAAGGATATTGAAGTGATCAATATGAATAATAGAAGCCGATCGATCTTCCATGCTAGTACCTGACAATCCATCAGTGTCGTTCAAAGATCAAAGGAGCATGTGTGGATCACCACTAGAGAGATTCTATACTTGGATCCTATAAACACAATGTAGGAAACCCAAAAAAGGTTTTCAGATGATCAACATCTTTATTGAAGAAAGATCCTAAGACTATGTATTATTTCTTCACATCTAATATAAATTAATTATAAATTTAACATGAAAAAGATATCGTTCAAGTTAAGAGCTTATTTATGTCAATTTTTGATGGAAATAGTTCCTTGGTCATAACATTTATGTATTTCCCAATTGAAGAATAATATATCAAATCCAACAAAAACATTTATGGTCATTTACACACTAGGTACTTATGCTGCACCCGATACCTTTATATATAACGACTTATGAAATTACTATGAAGAAAAAAGCTGAGAAGGAATCTAAAGAATCTAAAGTTGTAAATAAAACAACCACCTTCAAATATATCAACAATGATTCATTCAAAGATGAAGTTCAAGAATTTACTCAATTAACCATGAATATGAACAATTTCTTCAAGAAAAAGAAAACTTCTAATTAAACTAAGAAAGTTAATTAAAATGTAGAACCAGAAGTGACATGCTATGAATGAAAAAGGGTCAAATCAAGCCAGAGTTACCTATATACAAAAAGAAGGTTAAATAGGAAATAAGGTAAGAAGGCTCCCAAAGTTACAAACTGGAGTGTAATAAATGACTCCATAGACTCAAAATCCTCAAAATCCTCAAAATCCTGAACCTCTTCAAGTGACTCAAGTGATAAGTTCCTTATAGAATAAGTTGATGAAGAAATCGAGGTTGGAACCCCTCTTCCCATTTCCTATTATTCCCCTCCTCCTAATTATTCCCTCTTTTATTATTTCTCTTTCTCCTCAAGCCACCTTAATTACAAAGACTTTAAATATTCATGTGATCAAATCAAAAATGGTTTTCATAAACTGTCTTCATTATATAAATATCTTGATAAAAAATACAAGCAAGTTCTTAAGGAAAAATAACTTCTTATAAAAGATAAGGAAAAAATATTCAAGTAAAATGAAGAATTATCCATGAAAATTAAGAATCAACCTGATGTTAATAAGCTTAAATATATAGTAAAAGACCTTAAGATACCACTCTCCAGATTCACTCAAGGTGAAACTAATTTTAAAAAAAATTTGGGCTCTCAAATTCATGGAAAATAATGTGTGGGTCTTGGTTTCTCAAATAATTCAAGCACCACAAAAAAATCCATAAAAAACTACTTTTATTAAAGGTTTCCTACAATATAAGTTTTTTAGTTATTGTAAAATAATTGGAAATTTAATTTATGAATGAGATTTCAAGAATGTATAATATAGGAGAACAAAATCAATTCATATTTAATCAAAAATTTCTAATATAAAATCTCATACTAAACAATATGGATGCCTAAATCATTATTGAATAAAATTATTAGAACTAAGTTTGTTTGGGAACCAAAACCTTAGTATTTTTATTTTATTGGAAAAGGTCTTGAGAGCAAAGACTATAAATCACTATGGTACTTAGATAGTGGTTATTCAAGACACATGTTTGGAGACCTCTCTAAATTCAATCAAATCAATAAACTAGAAGGATGTCATGTCACCTTATATGATAAATACAAGGGTAAGATAATTAGTGAAGGTACCATCAATTTTTTTAAGTCTACTCTTATTAAAAATGTTTTATTTATCAAAGTATTGAAACATAATTTTCTAATCGTTATCCAGTTGTGTGATAGTGGTTTTAAAATTTATTTAAAAAATGATTTGGGCAAATATTTTATCTTAAAAAGAAATATTTTATTTACCACTTAACATTTTCAAAATATTTATAAAATCGATTTAAAATCACTCACTATACAAAACATCAAATGCTTGAGTGTATAAGTTAGTGAGTCATGGATTTGTCATAAATGCCTTGATCACTGTAACACACACTCACTTGTTAAACTCAACCATTATCAACTAGTAAAAGATTTACCCAATCTATATTTCAAAGATGACATGGGTTGTAAATCATGCTAATATGGTAAGAAACATGAATCTTATTTTAGATAAAAGGGAATTTATTCTTCTAAATATATCGAATTAATTCAACTTTATTTATTTAAACCTTATAAAATTGAAATTATTAGAGGTAAATAATATAATTTTTTATTGTTGATGACTTTACAAGATTCACATGGGATTACTTATTATCTCATAGAAGTGAATCTTTCAAATATTTCATAAAGTTTTCTAAAAAGGTTGAAAATAAAAAAGGTTATTAAATTATCTCTATTTTAAGTGATCATGGAGGAGAATTCTACAATAATGAATTTGATGATTTATGCTCTTCTCATGGTTATAATCATTCTTTTTTTGCTCCTCGAACCCTTATAAAAATAGGTTTGTAGAAATGTGAAATCAAACTAGCCAAGAAATCACTTACACTCTTTTAAATGTATTTAATTTACCTCAATATTTTTGGGTTGAGACCATTAATATTTCATGATTTATCATTAATTGTGTTATCATAAGACCTTTGATAAAAAATACCCCTTATTAACTTTGGAAGAATAAAAAACCAAAATTTGGATTTTTAATTTTTTTAGGATGTAAATGTTTTATTCTTAACAACAAATAAAATATTATAAAATTTGATTAAAAATATAATGAATATATCTTTCTTGGGTAGTCCAACTCAAGAAATTTATTCCAAGTCTTTAAAAAAGGACTAAAACATTAGAAGAATCAATTCATGATGTTTTTGATGAAAATTTTCAAAAATAACTTTCTCAAATTTTTTTTAAAAAAAATGATGTTTTGAATTCAAATATACATTTTCAATAAAAATAAGTTGAAGTTGAAAAATAATCTCCTTCAAATTATTTACCTAAATCTTTTAAAAAATCTAAAGACCATTCTCTTGAAAATGTCATTGGAGATTTGAAAATAGAAACTCATACTAGAAGATTGGTCCTAAATGTGGTTGAACATCTTGCTTTTGTCTCCCACTTAGAACCATAAACTGTTAATGATCCCCTTAATGATGAAAATTGGGATCTTTCCATGTAATAATAACTAAATAAATTCACTATAAATGATGTATAGACTCTCATGGAAATACCTAATGATCATCCTATCATAGTTGCTAAATGGGTTTTTAGGAATAAGTTAGATGAAGTTGGTAATATAACTAAAAATAAATCATGACTAACAGTTAAAGGTTGTAACCAATAAGAAATAATTAACTATTGTGAAACCTTTTCACTTGTTACTCTATTACAATTAATTAGAATATTATTATCATTAAACTCTCACATTAATTTAAAACTCTTTAAAATGGATGTAAAAATCACATTTTTAAATGGATTTGATAATGAAACTGTTTTTGTGGAACAACCACCTGGTTTTGAAGATTATTATTTTACAAATTATGTTTTCAAATTAACTAATCTCTTTATGGTTTAAAACAAAAACCTCAATCTTGGTATGAACATTTAACTAATTTTATTTTATTAAATGGATTTTAAATGGGAAAATACGGTTCAAATATTTTTCTAAAACACAACTTAAAAGATTTGTTATTTGTATAAATTTATGTTGATGATGTGATTTTTGACTCAAAAAATAAATCCCTTTGTTTTTAATTTTTTGACTTAATGAAAAAGGATTTTGAAATGATCTTTATGGGTGAACTCAAATTCTTTCTTGGTTTTCAAATTTCTTAAAACAATGATAGTTTTTTCTAAAATAAGGAAAATAAACTAATGGAATTTTAAAAGGATTCTACATGGATAAAACTAATGAAATTAGTAAACCCATGAGTAAAACTTTTAAGATAACGTTAGATGAAGCCGATAAGTCAGTCGACAATAATATTTATAGAAGTACGATTGGCAGTCTACTTTATCTTATTATAACCCAGTTTTACATCAAGTTCAATATTTTTCTTTTTGCTCATTCTCAATCAAATTAAAAGGAATATCATCTCAAATCTATTAAAAGGATTTTTAATTATTTAAAAGGAACTAAAAATAATGGTTTGTTTTATCCCAAAGGAACATATTTTAAATTAATTAGTTTTCTCAACATTTATTTTGGTGGATTCCAACTATATAGAAAAATTATAAGTGAAAATTTATAACTACTTAGAAAATCCTCTCTCTCACGGAGTAATAAGAATAAAAAATCTATCACTCTTTTTAAAACAAAAGTGGAATATATAGCCACTATGAGTTGTTGTGCCCAAATAATATGGGTAAAACACACTCTCTTATACTTAGATCTTATATATGACCATATCCCTATTATACGTGATAATAATAATTCTATAAATATATTTAAAAATACTATCCCACACTCTCTCACTATGCACATTTATCTTAGGCACCATTTATCATGATATCACTTTCAAAAGGTGACATATTATTGGAATTTATTAGGATGGACTATCAACTAGTTTATAATTACACTAAACATATAAGGGTTTATTATTTTTATTTCATTAAAGGTTAGTTAGGAATGGTACAGTTGTGACACTTTCCATTTGACCATGGCTAACTTGATTAATATTTTTTAAATTTATTTATTTTTGTTGATTTATTTTTATATTATTTATTTTCCTTTTCTCTCATGGATATGATACCTATATCTCACTTATGTTTTCATTTGAGGAATATTCTTATCTTATAAATTATGAAACTTTCCTTAAGAGTGACATTTTTTAAATTAATTTTTAAATTTAAAAAAAATCTCATATTTTCAAACTTCAAAGTCATATTTTCTAAAACAAGTAATTTTTTATTATATTTTTTTTCAAAATTAAATTTGTATTCAAACTTTGAATACACTTAGTTGGTTAATAAAATATGTTTTAATAGGTTTGTTTTCAAAAATTATATGATAAATTATGTATATTCTCTCTTATTTTTAATTTTTTTATCCCTCTTAAAGTAAGATTAATGATGAGTAAAATTTCTATATATAGTTATCTCTATAACAATTTTTTTTGAGATGTATTTTAAAAAATGAAAATGGTAGGATTATTTCGAGGTATGCTTTCACTACCGAAGTAACCTTTTAAACCTTTTCAATCATTCAATGGTGGAAAACTCACTCTTTAAGGGAATGAGTGTTTTTTAAAAGTTATGTATCAATTTCCTATACTATTTCTCTCATTTATATTTATCTTTTATTTTTTTCTCTATTTTATTTTTTTTAAAACTTCTCTTAAAATTCCCTCAATCTCTCTCTATAATTCTCTTATAAAAATGGATTTTGGAATCTAAGAGATGTTTCTTTTTTTTGAGTATTTATTTTCAAAATCTCATTGATTTTATCTTGAAATCCATTTTCAATCTCTATTTTGAGTTTTTCAAAATCTATTTTAAAACATCTCTTTAGTTTTTCTTCAAATAATTAATTTTAATTTTTTTACCCTCTATTTTATTTTTTGACTTTAAAGTGGTATAAATTTTATTGAACTTAAAAATGGGAAAAATTTATTGAAAAATTAGGACATTTTTTTAGATGTGTTATTTATTAATTATTTCTCAAAGGGGAGTTAAATATGTTACTCTTGTTTCATCTAAGACATGTTTGATTTATTTAATTCTTGATAATATTGAATATTTTACATTATGTTTACTTCTTGAGATTATTTAATATCATGTGTTATGTTTACTTCCTAATTTTTTTAATATCCTGTGTTATATTTACTTCTTGATCATATTTAATATCTTGTGTTATGTTTACTTCTTGAGAATATTGAAGAACTTGTGTTATGTTTAATTATTGAGCATATTGAATATCTTATGTTACTTTTATCCCTTTAACATATTGAATATATTGTATATATTGATATCTTGAATTCATTTTATATCGTCCACTCTTGATTTACACTTTATATATCCTTTTTATGTTAAGTGTTTGTGATCATAAAAAATGGTGAGAATGTTGTACCACTCTCTCTCATGATGTTTTAAAGATAGAAAAACTCTATTATGTATTTAATGATTTAATTTGATCGAATGGAAGTTAAATTTTTAAGATTCTATATGTTGATCTTAATAAAACAAATGATGAAATATTATTGAACTTGAAGATCATGTTGAATCAATTGAAGAGGCATTAGAGATATTTTTTTAAGTTTTAATGGATTTAATTAAACCATGTAAAGAAGTTTCAAGGTTCAATTGAAGGTGATAACCTATCATATGAACTATCAAAGATACATTCTTAATCTCCCAAGATATAGTACAATGGATAACATTAGGGTTGGTATCATGGAAGCAATGTGTTTATCCTAGTGATTCCTCAAAATATTTTTGTATTTTTTTTTATTTTGAAAGCATTAAAATAAAAATTATAAACAAAGATTAAGGAAATAAATGAAAACAATAATAGTAATATAAATAGAAGATAGAAATAGAAATAATAATTATAAAATAAAACCAGTAAGAAATATAACTAGTTTCAGAATGAACAAATCTCTACTCTCTATCACTGATCTAAAAAGATTATACCACATACACTCAATATTACTCAATGTGTGATCGATTCCTCAAAACAAGCACATCTATCTCATAGAAAAATGAATAATCATACATGAAATTTCTTCTTATACATGAGTTATCCCATAACTATAGAATTAATCACAAGGTCAAACCACATTATCACATAATGTATTACATGAAAATGTGATCATCATAATATCTTCAAAACACATGGCCTATCCTAAGACACTCTATGCATGAATTCTCAAAAAATAGATACAATTTTTTATATCCTATCATATAAAATATCAAAGATACATTTATAATATCTCAATATATAATGCAGTGGATAACCTCATGATCAATCTCAAGGAAGTAGTGTGTTTATCCTATTGATTTCTCAAAATATTTTTGTATTTTTGTTTATTTTTGAAATAATTAAAAGAAACATCATAAAAAAAATATTAAGTAAAGGAAATCATGATAAAGAAAAGAAATGAAAACAAGAAGAGTAATATAAATAGAGTAAAGAAGCAGAAATAAGAAGAAGACAAGAAAATCAGTGAGAAATAAAACTAGTTCTGGATTGATCAACTATCTACTATCTATCAATGATCTACAAATATTATACTGATTTCACTTAACCTTACTCAATGTGTGCTTTATGTCTCAGCATAAACATATTTCTCTCCCAGAATAGTGAATAATCATGCACAAAATGTCTTCTTGTACATGAGTGCTCTCTTAACTATGGAATGAATCAAAAGGTAAAACCACCTTCTCATAAAATTTTTTCCATGAAAAGGTGATAATTACAAGATATTTAAAACACATGACCTCTCCTATGATACTCTGTTAAATAAATCAAAGAAGAATATGAATATGGATAGAGAATACGAAAGTAGAAAATTGTTCCTACGAATGAGTGTGTGATTGTAACTCCTCTATTCATATTCAAAATTTACCAAGATCATAGTAGATGTTGATGATTGAAATAAATACTTAATCCCCAAGAAACAATGAACATAAACTCCTTGAACTAGATCCATGAGTTATTCCTTTATTTATAGAAGTTAGAGAACACCACAAAGATAGAGAAGATGTAACAATACTAAATTTTATTTACAAATTAGGATTATAGAAGAGAGATAAAAGAAAAGTGAAAGAGAGATAAAAATACCAAATAGAATACAATATCTTCCCAACTTTTATAGAAATAAACCCTTATTTAAAATAATAAAGGAATAAAACCAATATAAAATAATAGTAAAACAAGATGCATCCACATGAAAACCTTCACCCGATACCTCCTTCATCATGGGACGCAAATGAAACACCCTTTGAAAATTAATTTTATTCATTTTTTAAATGACATGTCAAAATTTTTTCATCAAAAGTCTTTACTAAAAATGTCATTAATAAATGCCACTACCAACCCGCTGTATTACTTTGTTCAAACCAATCCTTTCCACTTAGTAAAGCAGATTCACAAAAGGAAAGCATAAACTACTAAACACTTCCAACTGATCTTCCATCCACCAGCGATGACCATGATAAATGAGTTGAAACTCCATATTGAAGAGATATTGATAATCAAAGAGTCACCAAACAAACACAACATAAAATTATAGACTTGAGACTCATCAAATTAATCAGACACACTTGTCTTAACAATTCCTTGACTGGCCTGTCAAGAAGAAAGATAGCCAAACTCTTTGAGGCATTGTACCAAATACATTAGATGAATTATAATATCAATATGATACTATAACAAATAAAATAATCAAAGATCCATTATCAAAACACCTATGTGAGGAATAAAAAACAATAACACCACAAATCACCAAGCTTGAATCGAGATTTATCAAGTCACCCATCAACCAAATCATGAATCAAAACTAACTGCAAACATCCAAATTAGATCATATTCTTAATTTCAATCATTTAGTTTCCCTTATTTGAATTCTTCTTCAGTTATTTATTTAAATTTTTTTTTCATGAATCCATAATTATCAATCCTAAACCCAGCTCATATTGTTCAGCCTTAGACAAATCTGCTTTGGCTTGATTAAAATTAGTCACCAGAAAGTGGGTCATCTTCATCGCCGATGGTAACTCGAATTTATCCCTCTTTTAGTAGGTGATCATCACCTCATTAACCTGAGCTTAGTTGAACTCAAATGAAATATTAACAAAAATATCCAACCTCTGATCAAACTCATACAACATCATCAAATCCTTGATTTTGGTTTCCACAATGTAAAAGCTCCTGGCCACCAAGATAATCCCTTTGTCTTCTTTAGTAGTAGATTTTCTTAGGTTCATCGATATGGATTTATGTCTTCCTTCCATTTTGACTTTTATTTGGTCGACCCTTACTGTGATTTTTACTTAGATCTCAATTTTAAAGGATGAATGAGCTTCAGTTTTTTATTGTATGTCTCGTAAAATAAATTATCTTATGGAAAAAGACACAACAATTATCTTATGAGCATAAGATAATTATCTTATAAGGAAGGAAACATATAAGAAATTATCTTATGTGGATGAGAAATATTTTATGTGGACTACTAATAAATATCTTGCATAGCCCAATTTATCTTACATGGTAGTAGGGAAAAATTGATTTCTCTTACAATAGGGAATCACCTCAAATTATAAAGAAAATTATTTAACATGATGTATAAGATAACTATATTATGTTGTTGGAAAACTGCATCACACCCTACATTGAAATAAATAAAAATTAACATTTTAGGACTTAAAAAGAAAGAAATAAAAATAAAACAAATAAAAACTAATTTATCACTGTAAATTAAAATTTAAAAATAAATTAAAAAATTAAATGAAATAACTAAAAAATAAATTTAAATAACATTAATTATAAATTTCAAAGAACACAAAAATTGAAAGATTAAATTATTGAGAACCTAGAACAAATTAAAATACTTAAAATTAATATTTAAAAATGAAATTTAAAATAAAATAAAAATAAAAGAAACATAAATTTAAATAATGAATAAATTAATAAATTAAACATAAAAAACACACAATTAAATAAAGAATTCATAAATTTAATAATTAAACAACCAAATGAACACAACATTATAATTAACCAATAAAAGATACAAATCAACATTAAATACATAGTTTATTCAACAAAAGAGATACGAAAAAATGAATAAAATGAAATCCACATAAAAAGGCATGGAAGAATGTTAGAGGAACTTTGTGGAGTTATCAAAGCTACAAGAAGCACCAACTACTCAATGCAGAGCCACCAACTAGCAGGTGGCATGTAGAAAATATTACCAATATACAATAAGTCCACCAACCACCTGGTGGAGGAGCACCGACCAGCAGGCGGTATTGAAAAACACCACCCTTATAGTAGGAGTCCACTGGATACTTGGTGGAGGAGCATCAGCCAAACGATGGAAGTATATAGATATAATAGATTCTTAGGAAGCCTACCAACTATCTTGTGGGATCGCCCAACTAGCTGGTGGTTTTGATCCAAAAAGTTAAACTTTATTACTTCAGTAGACCCTTCAGATCTTAAACTCCCATTGGTGATGCTTAATTAATCTAGAGAATTGAATAAGTTTTCTACACCTATTGTATCCTATAAATAGGCCTTTTTATGGCTTAAAATATCCACCTCTACTACCTCCCTTACTCGACTAACTACAACACCTGATTTCTGAATCTGATCCTTGATCAATGTTTGGATCTCCAAAGGTAAATCTCTAGTAGATCCTCTCAAAGTTATTTTAATATCCAACTTAAATTATTCATCAATCTCTAAGGATCTCTTATTTCATCATCTCTTTATCCCTCATCTCAATTATGAAAATCTTTATGAGAGATAAGAGAGCAGATTTGTAAGGGTTTACACCAGGAAAACCTCTCTTCTTATCATCACCCTCTATAATGGGTGCTCACTACTGTCAAAGTAAGAGATGAGTTCCTTGACTACCAATGAAGTTCAAGAGGGTTATTATAACCATAATCATGATGGATGATTTTCTTGATTACCATAAAGATAAATGGAGTAATAACATAAACCTATAAACCAAAGGGTAGGGGATATAGGGGATCACATCGAGCTATTTCTAAACTCCTTTATCAACCCATGCTTACTCTCTATTTCAATTTACACTTTTCATCATTCAAACTTGATACACATAATTTCATAATTTCAACATGACATTTTCTGCTATACATAATCACTCAATTAATATTGAAATTAAATTTTAATATTTATCAAAATTATTCCATTATCATATCAATATTATTTAGTTTTTGTTTTAACCTTCGTATTTACTTTAATTTTTAAAAGGGAAATTCATCCTCCTGTTTCCATATTACTCTGACCAACGAAGACTTCCATTATGAGTGAAGATATATCCCAACTATGATTTCAGATCATCTTGATCTATTTGAAAGATAACATAAGTGTATTCTCTGATGACTACTTAATCATCTCCTTTATAAACTAGAAACATACCCTTAGTACACCTAAAATACTTAATAATAATCTTTAATTCCATCTAATGGGAGTCTCCTAGACCATCTTGATACCTTCATACCACACTTAATTTATAGGTAACATCTAGCCTAGTACTTAGCATAACTTATATGGATGACATATCAAAAATTCATATGTGATCATTTCCATCCTTTATCTCTCATCACGCATCTGAAGACACATTTTCTTGGAAATATAAATTCCACATGACATTGGAAATAATCCCCTCTTGGATTTTTCCACACTGAATCTCTTCGGTATCTTCTTGATATATGTACCTTGACTGAGTATAAAATACCCCTTAGATCTATCATGAAGGACCTTGATCCCAAGAATGTATGCCATTTTTCCTAAGTCTTTCATATGGAAGCATTTATTTAACCAAGTATTAATAGTTTGTAAGATAGGTAACTCATTTATAATAAGTAATATGCCATAAAAATATAATATCAAGAAAATAATTTTACTCCCACTAAATCGTTTGTTGACAAAAGGATCATATTCATTCTTTATGAAACCATATTCTATTATTTATTCACCAAAATTAATGTTACATGACCTAGATTCTTAATTTAATATATAAATAGATCTCTATAAGGATTGTTGTTTTAACACCCATCCAAAAAATCTCATATCTATAGTAAGCAATTATGGTAAGAAAAATTATAATAGATTTTATCATAATAGCTGGAAAAAAGGTTTCATCATAGTATATTCCTTGATATTACTTAAACCATTTTGAAATAATTCATGAATCATAGGTATTGAATTTCCCATCCATATCAAGTTTCTTCTTTAATACCCCACTTATAAACGTTGAGATTTACATCCACCAGAGGATCTACCAAAATCTAGACATTTTTTTGGTATATAGAATCCATTTCAGAATTCATCTCTTCTTAAAACCTAGAAACTTATGTTCCACTTAATACTTATTTATAGGTTACATGATCGTTATTATCAACTAAAAATGATTCACCATCTTTAATGACCAGAAAACCATATCTTTCAGGGTCTCTAACCACTCTTATACTCCTATACAATATTTGAATATCTAGAATTTACTCTTCCATGGGGAATTAAAAAATCCATTCACATAATAACTAATGTGTATCTTAATCGAAGAATTCATTGAAGTATACATCTCTCCTAGCATCTATTTTAGATATGTTCTCCCACTCAATAAAAACAAGACATCTGTTAATCAATACCTTCTTATTTTATAGGTTTTATAAGTAATATCTTTTAGTTTCTTTAGGATATCTTAAAAAGATACACTTAGTTTCTTAGGGTTCAAATATATTTCCAGAGATATCCTTAATAAATTCTTCACAACCCCACACTCATATATGAGATAATACATGTTTATTTATATACCAAGGTTATTATGAAATATTTTTTGTTGATTTAGTTGGTACTCATTTTACTATGTGTAATACTACCTAAAATTCATATCCCTAAAAGGATAACGGAATAATTTCATGACTCATCATTTATCATACCATATATAGTAAGGTACAATTCCTCCTTTCACTCACACCTTTCAATTTTGGTTTATAAGTATGAATGAGTTGAGATAATATCTCAAAATACCATAAATAATCAATGAATTCTTGGTTAATATATTCACTTTCATAATCCGAGTGGAGTTTCTTTATCTTCTTAACAAGTTAGTTCTCAACTTCATTTATGTATTCCTTGAATTTATCAAAGGAATCCAACTTATTCATCATTAAGTAGACATATCCATATCCAATAAAGTCATCAATAAAATTTATGAAGTATGAGAATACACCCCTTGCTTAAACTGGAAATAGTCTACATACATTGTTATGAACCAACTCAAGAAGCTCTATAGAACTTTCACATGTTACACTAAATGGATATTTTTCCATTTTAACTTTCAAACAAGTGTGACATATTCCAAGTGGTTTTAGTTCAAAATAATCTAAATATCCATCTTTCTATAATTTACTCAAAACCATTTTGTTTACATGACCTAAGTGGTGATTCCACAGTTGGGTGTGATATGAGCCATGCAATCTAGATTCGTTATCAATTACCATTACTTATTTTGTGTAATATAATGAATAAAGACCATTATTTAAATGTGTCTTACCATAATTAATGCTATATTTATAAAGAAAGAGACATTTATTTCCAAATTTGAAAATAAATCCATCCAAATCAAGACTAGACACATAAATAATGTTTTTGGTAAATAACGACACATAATAACAATTATTTTAAAAAATATCAGTCCAGTCAGCAATATGAGGTGGCAGTCTCTAATAGCTACCGTAGTGAGCTTGGATCTATTAGTGGCTTCTATATTTACCTCACCTCGTGCAACTCTTTTAAATATACTTGGTTCCTATAATTGGAAAAAAACATAATAACCACATTATATATTTAATTTCTAATTTTTAGAAATAAATAAATTGCACTCAATAATGAATAGACCCAAATATTAACCTTACCTCTTTGTCATGGTGAAAGTTTTCTTCTAGTGGCCCTTCTTACCACATTAAAAATAGATAACATCCTTCTCTATGACTTTCCCCTTGATATTACTTTTCTTGTAAGGAAGTTGTAAAGAAGATTTGTACTTGGAGTTAGTCATGGATATCTTCACCTAAATTCTAATTTTATTAACCATAAGGATAAAAATATTTTCATGCCTTATATCCTTTTCAAATTGGTAAAGTATAGTGAGGAGATCTGGGATATACTTATCAATGTTATTCATGTTATAATTTACAAAAAATCTAGATAATATATGAGGGAGTGTGGAAATAATGAGATCAGAACAAAATTCTTTGGGTATATTAAACCCTATAACTTTTAGATTCTCAATTTAGTAATTTAGTTTCACTACGTGAGGTTAAGATGAAGAACCTTCTCCAAGTTTTCTCATGAATAATGCCTTGTAGATCTCAAAAATTTCCTATATATCTCTCTCTTGATAAAGATCATAAAGATTCTTGAGCATTCTATAATCATCCATGTTCTCATGTGACTTCATGAGTTCACTAGACATGGATAAAAGAATCAAACACTAAACATATTGTGTATCATTAAATTTTTTTCATAAACAATGAACTCACCATCACTCACCTCCTTAGTAGTTGAATAAAGGATTAGAAATTCTAGAATGTAAAGCTTCAATTCATGGAATAATACAACGTGCAAGTGTATGTACCTAAGATGCCCTAGACCCATAGACTTTAGGCCAATGCTAAAAACACATACTTTACATACATTCTTTGACACCATGTGAGATGATCTAATTTAAATTTTCTTATATTTTAAATTAATCAAACATTTCATCTCATAATAATTTCAAACAATATTGAGAATATTTAGATTTAGTGTCTTTAGAGATTAACTGTATAATTTTTTTAATATAATTGTGAACATTTATCCATAATAAAACCACACTAGATCCCCTTATATAAATATCCTAGGTTATAATCATCTCCATAATCTGGGGATGAAAAAATTAAGGAAGGGATGAGCTAAAATTTTGAATAAGGGAAAACTTATCAATGAGTCATAAAGGGTTAGATCATAAGCATATGAGAAACATGAGCATGAGAAAAAAATATGATTAAAATTAACTTAGAACAATATGAGTTATCTATAATCCAAGATAAAGGATATGTAATCTAAAATGATAAAAAATGTACCATGACATAAGAATATAGAAACACAATACAATAAACATGAGGCATAAATCATAACATAGTAATATAACATAGAAATGTGGTTTAAACATAATGATAATATATCATAAAAAATGGAGTAGGAATCACTACTTGATTACCATAACATAGTAGAGAAGGAATCACTACTTTATTCCCATAACATAGTATAATAGGTATCACTACCCAATTACCATAACATAGTGAAGCATACATCACTACCTGATTCCCCTAACATAGCGGAGCATACATCACTAACTGATTCCCATAACATAGTGGAGCAGGCATCACTACTTGATTCCCATAACATAATATAGAAGGAATCACCATCTGATTCCTATAGCATAGTGGAGCATGCATCACTACTTGATTCCTATAACATAGTGGAGTAGTAATCAATACCCTATTCCCTTAACATAGTGGAGTGATCATCAATACTCGATTATGTTAATTATATCATGAGATATAAAACCTTAATCAATTCATTCGAGGGATATATAGGACCCAATCCATCACATGATGATAATCCATACACACAAGTGACATATAAAATAAATCATGTATCATACCATGTTAAACCTATGAAATAAAAATGGGTTTCATAACATATTTAAGTGGCATCATATAAAATGACCTCAAGTGTTAGATTATTTGATACTAAAAAATAAATCACCCAAAAATAATTGTTTCATAAGGGAATTTAAAGGGTGATTCATGGAACAAATCTCCACAGGAGGTAGATAAATTGGATATAAAGATGAAAATGGAATTTAAACATAAAAATAGTTATTGTAAAAAATTTATTACCCTTTTCATAAAAGGTGAAGCTATGAGTCACTTCCAAATATATCATTTTTTTAAAAAGGTAACATGAAAAAAAATTTAAAATACAAATTTTAAAGAAAAATAGTAAAGTATCATTGAAAGGAGATAATGATTAAGTCAAAAAATATAGAATGAAAGATAAAACATTAAACTGTGAAAAGAAATTCCATTTTAATATTTCAAAATGCCTTTATTGAAGCCCACATAATTTAAAAGTGTAATGAAGCTTCTATTTGAAAATAGGAAAATAGAATTTTGAATATCACCATAAATATTACATATTTGGATTTCAAAATAATAAAGGAGAACATTGTAAAGATTAAAGAACATGAAAATGGAATAGAAAGAGTTAATTGGTGAGAATGAGAATTATTATTAACAACCTTATACTTTTATGAGAAATAAGTTCATCAAGTAAGAAAAATGTAAATTTACCTAGAAAAAAATAGAAAGTATCATATAATAAAATCTTATGGTAGAATAAACCAAGTATAGAGTAAATAAGAATAAGAATAAGAATTATAACTCAAATAAAGGGCATTTGAGTTAATAAAATCCCTTATAGCTTTGATAACCTTTGAATCAAAGCCCACTGAAAGAAATAAAATGATATAGATTTGTAAATCCATTTAATTTTATGAAAGTTATGATAAAATTCAACCATAGTTCAATATATACACCACACAAAAATAAAACAAGTGGTGAATATAGAATATGTCTCAAAGAATGAAAATTGAGATGAGAAAAAACCTTACCTTAAATTTTGACCTCTATAAAATCATTTTAACCTCCTTAATCATCAGGGAAATTTATTGATCCTTCTTAGAATGGTTTTTTGGAGAGACCAACACCTATAGAACTTTGGATATGGAGTTGAGGAGATATTTGGGTAGATTTTGGTCAAGATAAATGACTTGTGATGTGTGGAGAAATGGGGTGGTGAATGGATCCTTTTATAAGTGATAGGGGTGTCATTTTTGTAAATATTCATCACTTTATATTAAAGTAATGTGTAATAGGATATGTTTTTAGGAAGAATATTATTTCCATAAACAACATATTTATAATTCAAAAACTATCCTTTTTCTTTTTCTATTTTTAGAGGAATTTAAATAGATTATAAATAAGTCATACAAGATAAGAATTAAACAAAAAATAGTAAAACATTACAACAAAAACATATGAATCTAAGTATTACACACTAGGAATTATTACTCACCATGGATGATTACATCCTTTAAAAGTGTGTAAATTAACAAGAGATAATAAAAATAAAATAATAAAATCTTAAATACTAGGAGATCACATGGATTATCTTCACCCTTTAGGATCACCAATATCCAAAGAAAACCTATAATGAGTATGAACACCATGAAAGGATAAAATATATTATGAGATATAAAATTAAAACTACAAAAATGAGAAGTGAAACTTAAGAAGTGTGAATGAAATGAATGAGTTTAGTAAGGCTATATATGGGAACAAAATCTGGACATTATGGTCATTAGGAATATGGTTGTAATATATACATGTATCCAATAGGTATATTTTAGTTTTTTATTGTCAGTAGTAAATTTAAAATAATATAATTCATGAATAATAAATAGTGAAATAAAAATATAATATTAAAATATTATAAATATACATATATTTATGTGTTAAATATTATTAATAACATTATAATTGTTAATATATGATACTATGCATTTATAAAATTCAATGAAAGAAATTTATAATAATGAATTAGTAAAATTAAAATTTTAGAATATAAATAAATAATTTTAATAGTAAAGATTAATTAATATAAAAGTAATATTTATTTTTAGAGAACTATTTTTCTTTATATGTTATATATTCTATAATAATAAATTAAATGGAAAACTTTTTAAATATTATATTATAATTATTTAAATTATAAATTGATATGAAATAATATTAAAAACACTTAATATTCAAAATTGATTTTTTTAATAAAAAACATTTTTTTATATTTTCATTTAAAAACTAAATTTATAAATTTTAGAATTTAAATGAGTTAAATTGAATATAATTTTTTAATTTAGAATTTAAAAATTATCTTAGTATGAATTTTTAGGATTTTTCTAAAATAGTCAATTTTTAGATGAATAGTGAAAATACGGTTTTTACCAAAATGGTAACTTTATAATTATATAAAAAATATCAATAAGTTTATAAAACCTTTTAAATTATAAATTATTTATTTAATAAGTAAAACTATACATATTAAAAATTTTATTTTTCAAAAACCTTTGATTAAAATTTTAAGGACTTAAATAATATTTTCCTAATAATTTTTTTGGTCTTTTCATTTAATTAAATATTATTTAGAAAAAATACGGTTTTAGATTGATTTGAAAGACACATATATTTCATTTTTTATTTTTATAATAAATCAATCTATATCAAGAAAATAAAATACAATGATAATTTTATCCTACACATAAGTTTCAAATCTTAAAAATACACATTTGGGATTTTATGCATTACATATGCTAATGATTTTTTTATTATATATAGAAATTTTATATTTTGAATTAGTAGGCCTAAATTTTATAATAACGTCCATGTTATTTTTAGGAATTAAAAGTAAATTACCTAGGTACAAATTAGTCACTGTGGAAAAACTGTTATTTTTTAAAGAAAAATACTTTTAAGTCTCACTTTTCTAGGGGTGTTATAATCTTCCCCTTAAAATCACAATTCCCTCATTCTGGACCCCACACCTCAAACCTAGATAATGCCTCTACACTTTTGGACGAATATTGGCACTGATACCATTTTCCATGACCCAACCTTACTCAGGCCATGAACCTAGTCAGCTGACCCCATGGGTTACCCATAATACATTGGTTTTATTCCTTGCATAACATTGGATATTACCCATCAAGGTTACTTATCTGACTAATGATTGTCCCAACAGGCCAACACCTGTTCTTTCAGTGTGGTTTGTCCTCACTCACACACACCTTGGGAAAATTTATAGGAGGTCACCCATCCCGACCACTAATCCAGGCCAAGTATGCTTAACTATAGAGTTCTAATTATATAGGATCCCCAAAAGAAAGATACACCTTATTGACATGGTTAGTAACATTTAGTCTTTTAAGACTCACTTTTATAGGGTTGTTACACATAATGATAAACATATGAAGGGTGGAACTAGATATAACCCTAATGTATCAGGTAAATAATTAATCTATAGAGATGAAATATTTATGATGTTCTGACATCATGCCTTTGAAATGTTTTATGATACCTTGGTGGACAAGCTTGGTAATATTAAGAGTTCACCTTGATAATAATCTAATGAATTGGGTGAAAAATTAATCTCTAGAGACGACATGTTCATGATACCTTGGTATCATGCCATAGTAATGTTTTATGATACCTTAGTGAATAACCTTGGTAATATGATTTTATGAAACCTTAGTGATAAAATTTAGTGATATGATTATGAATTTCTCATTATTATGTTGTAGCCACATTTCCATGGTATGACTCATAAACTTACTATCATGTTATACCTCATGTACTTACAATCATGTTATTCCTCATATATATATGATCATGCCATGACTCATGTTTTTATTATCATGTTATGACTCATGTTCTTATGATAATGTTATATCTCTTGTCCTTATGTTCATACTCTTATATCATGCCTCAAGTTTTACCCATGATGTTCATTTATTCTTTGTTTTCATTATTTATCCCTTACTGGTTTTTATGCTCACCCTTTTCTTTTGAAAAATGTCCCCAGGAAATCTTATACAGTGAGGCAATATATGATGGGATAATAAAGAAGTATTTTAATAGAGTTATAATTTTCTTATGTTTTATTACATGATACATGTATTCCATGTATCATGTTCTAGTTTCCAAGACACTAAACCTCAAAAGGTCACGAGGAAATGATTAGTGTAATAAATTTATTAAGAAATTATATTAAAATCATGTATGAAATTGTGGGTTATTATAGCATGTCACTTTCAAAGGAAAGTGGCTCCAAAAGTGGGAAATAATTGATAGGGGATGATTCTTGGTTAATTAACCTCTCATATACACAAATAAATGATATGGTTTTGATATATGTAGTACTTTTCCTCGTAATTTAACATTTTGTTATAATTTACACTATTTGAATTTGAGGCTATACCCATACCTCTATACCAATGATTTTCTAGAACCGTTAGTATTGATTCATAGCCAACAACTAATACCAACAATTTGTAAAAACTATTGGTATAATGATGAGACATAAGTCACACGTCCTCCCCTCCTCCCCTAACCACCCATGATTGCTAATCCAATATACCATGACCGATGACCTCCACTCTCTTATCCCTTGGAGATCTCCCATCATTCATTGATTTTTTATTAAATTATTCTTCAACATCAAATTAGTGAGTTTCAAATCCATCACCCATTTTGTTGAGAATCATTTTCATTTTTTATCTGCATATCAAAACCTAACCGAGATCCTGTTAGGACACGATTCTTCACGATTCATTAAATAAAGGATCATTTAGCTTATTTTTTTTATAATATTGATAATAAATTTGATTTTAGTAGATATATATGTTTTTTAATTTAGTTATTCACTAATTTTACATAAATCCAATATTTTTTTGTAATATATATTAATTGATTATGTAATTAATTATTGTAGTAATTTGTTTTTTTATTGTATTAGGGGATTATGAAATTATTCATTTAATTGTTTTATTTTCATAATTGAATGATCAACATTTATGAATAATTAAATTCCATTTAATATTATATATTAGTTATCACCTATTCCTTGTATTATACTTTGATTGGGTCATTTATAGTATGCATAGATTATAGAATATGTCATCTCTTATTATTTATTTAAATACCTACCAATATGATTTGATGATTTTATTTTTAAAATTGGTATTTATATTATACTATTGGAAATTATCTATAGACATGTGATACTAAATCATGTATTTATACTATTATGAATGTTTCCCTAATAAAAACATATGTATCAAAGACACGTGTTTTGATATTGGGTGTGGCATTGTTGTTATTCTTGAGTAATCATTTTCCATGATAAATATATATAAATTTAATTATATTTATGTCATATTAAAAACAAGGAATTTGTTTTAAAAAAAATTGTTTCATAAAGACATATGTATTTTATTGGATTATGTAATAGTTATTTTCCTCTACATGTCTTATACTTTGTTTGGTTTGTTACTTGTATGCATCGGTTATAGCATATGTCATTTATCTTATTCTTTGTTTGTCTAGATACTAGTATGATTTGATTAATTTCATATTAAATTTATTATTTTGATTATCTTATTGGAAATATTTTGAAGACATGTGACAAAAAATTATGTCTTGATGGTATTATGAATGTTTCCCCAATAAAAACATATTTATCAAAGATAAGATTTTTCATGTTGGGTGGGACATTGTTATGTGATTTCACAAGTGAGGAGAAAATGTCTAGGCTAGACAAGTGGGGAGAAATGATTAAGTTCTTAAACACACTTGGATTTAATATAAAGATATTAATTTTTGTCATATATATTAGGTAATTATTTAATTAATTATTCTAGTACTTTTTCTTCTTTTGTAAATGTATTAAGTGGTTTTTAAATTATTCATTTCAATGTTTTATTTTAATAATTGAATGATCAAATTTTTTGTATAATTAATTTCAATTTAATATGGTGTGAAGTTTTTGAATATTTATTTTTCTAATGAATAGAGGTTTTTTAAATAGTCACTTGCTATTTCTTCCATATCTAATATCATGTAAAAGTTTTTTCTTATTCCATGTATTCAAAATAATATTCATTGTAATGAATTTTGTAATTATTATTTACTATGTTGAGATTAATATAATTTTTTCCTATAGTATAATGAATAGATTATGGATGTATCATACTAATTGGATCTCAATTGAGTTTAAAAATAATTTGGATTTTTTTTATATTTTGAATCTAAAAATGATTTATATGGAGGTCTTATACGTTGTCCATGTTTAATTATATTATAAGACCATGGTTATGTTGGGAATAAGTTATCTAATATTGGAACCTACTTATTTTAATTCTCCCAAATCATGATTCATATACTTCTAATGATCTTAATGTATTATGATAATATACTATTTTTTAAATCAAAATTTGAATAAAATTGGCTAAGTATAGAAAATAGCTACCATTAGTTCAAATATCCTACCATTAGTACAAATGCGCTACTGTTAGTATAAATGTGCTACTGTTAGTTCAACTATGACATCACCAGACTCATTCCACTATTTGTTCAAATAATGCTATCACTAGAACTCATGTTACCACCAAAGTCCTGCTACTGCCATAGTCTTGCTACCACTAGAGTGGTGCTACCATTAGTTCAATTTTTCTACCGCCAAAACTTTTCTACTTCCAAATGTGCTACTATTAGTTCAATCTTGCTACTACCAGGTGTGCTACCATTGGATTCTGCTATAACTGAGTTGGGATACCATTGGACCATGCCACTATTAGATTACTACCAAATGTGCTACCATTGGAGGGTTTGGTTCATCGGACAATATTTGGGAGGAGGAATAGGGAAGAAAATTTAGTTTGAAACCTTAAAGACTGAGAGGGAAAAACTAGAATTTCCTAATTTTTAAGGGCCACATGGTTTGGCCGCACGGTTAGCCAAACCATGAACCAACCATACAGATCCCTCTATACAAGAAGGGATAAGCCTCATGGTTTCCTGGAATCACACTCATGGTTTGGAAAACTATGCAGTAATTGTGTGCCAACCTCTGTCCCAAAGGGTCCCCAAGCCGCATGGTTTCCTAGGCCAGACACATAGTTTGTATAAACTATCCACCAACCATGTGATTCAAACTGTTTGACCTATTTCACCCTCCTTTAATGTACAGAACCCCCCATGACACCCCCTAAACTCCTTATACACCCAATAACCACCTCATTATCCAAAAAAGGGAGTTTAACCAAAATTTAAACAAGGACGTACATTTATGAAAATTCAGGATCTTACATCCTCCCCAACTTATAAAGGACCATATTAAATATGCAATTACAAAACTTATTGAGACTATAAGAACAAAGGTTAGACAATGGGGCACACCTATCAACTTTAATTTCCCAAGCTTTCTCCCAGACACGGCCACACTGTCACCCCACTCGGACCAAGGAAACAGTCCTACCCCCACTGTACTCCACCACTACAATATGATGCTATTCAAGGATACAACTACCTCAAACTCATCATTACCAAAATCAAACACAAGAGGGAGGTCAAAGTAACACCATTGAACCATTGCAAAAATGACACAAAAAAGGCACTACATTACCCTAGGAGATCAAACCAAAATGCCCTCCATTTGATCATCTCCCAAATTTATGGACCAAATTTCTTGGCACTATATCACCCCATTATTCAAATATCTAATGGTGAATCAATACTGACATCACTTGAGGGAACATATATATTCAAAACACATCCTACATTCTACTCTGGTTTGTAACTCGAGGCCCAACAACCTCAGTCTATTTCCAAACATCTGAAAGGACCAACCCAAGAATAAACTTCATCTAAAAGTACCCAACCGGTCAAAACCCGAGCCAAAGATTATTACCAAAAACAAAACACCAAAAAAATTCTCATTTTTGACCATCCAACCTGTACTACCACTCACTTAATCGACTTATAACTTTCTTTCCATGGTTCTCCCCACTATATAATTTATCTCTTCACCACTATTTTTTCCGATGTTGAACACTTCCACCATAAAAAATATACCACCAAGACCTCATATCAAGTTTCACAACTTACCTGATGCATTTCCCAACTGACCACACCCAAAAATTCATGAGAAAGCCACCCAACTATAGAATTCAGCCTTGTCGTCAAAACTACCCAGATGGGTCACACTTTTGTTGCCCATATCTCAACTAATGAAAACTTGGTTCTTCCTCAAAACCCATTTCCATTACTAGATCACATTTATTAGCACAACATTAATCGACGGTGGATTAAATCCCACCACATATATTCTCTTTTATCCAACCGAGTCGAGCCATCCTGGCCGACACACTCCATTGATGCTCAAATTCCACTATTAACATGTCGCCCCTCTACCAGGACATAATGCATTCTCACTTAAGGAATACCTCCCCCATATGAGCGCACCTACCAGAGTCTATACCCAACCTCTAATGAAAATTAAGAACTATAACATATGTTTCCCCACAAGCTGTTGTCGGGATCTACAGTACTCACCAATGCGTCACCGATGCAAACACTCATATCACCTCTAAAACTAGCCTAATTCTAAGGCCATTTCCAGACTCAACCTACCCCTACAACTGATTCTCTCCTTGGCTTACCCAAGGAATCCAAACATGCCTTTATAGACTTCTCATCGGCATCCTAGTTCCACCACATCCACTCCATAGTCTACTCCATTCATCTATAACTGACATTCCACTCCCCACCATGGGAGTATTGTTCACCCTTCTTTCCTTAATAAATTTTAACTACTGTGGATCATTCTTTGATCATAAGTTGAACGTCAAAACTGGACATGGATGTACAAATTTTCCCAGAACAAAAAAACCAACATCAAACTCTACCCATTATCAACTTCTGAGAATGGAACCCATGGTATTCTTCAATATCCATCCCATCCCAAGGACCTCTCTCATAAGCAGGCGACAGTGTTCTCCACACCACATGACTTCACATGTGACACCCTAAGAGCGTAACCTCTAAGGTGTCCCATATCCAACAAAAATACATTCAAGTCGCTAGGAATAAATCCGTATCCTTCTCAATGCACCCAGGACAATGTCAAGATACTAGAATTGATCTTCACTAGCGAAAAGTACGCTACAAATTCATCAATAAACACCACCAAAAACTATCCATCACTAATGTCACCCTCCACTATGGAGAAACTTGACCTACTTCAAGTCATGGGATTCCATGCTTGCCATCATTTCATTTCACTCAAACACCACAACTCGAATAGGATTTCCAACCAAAACTCACACCACTTCACGACCCACTATCAAGTGGTGATAACCCAACATTCCCATTGGAATCACTACCATTACCCCACTCGAGATGTTCTGAAATAACCCCTATGATCTACATGGAAACAATTCAACCACTACATCAATTCACAACCCAATTGTCTCGCGCATAACTCATGCTTCCCATTATGATAATATAAAAATATGGCATGCATTTATCCCAAGCCACATGTTCATCCATCCCAATGGCATCATGTATTTCCAAAAAATAATCCCAAATCTAAACCTCATCGAGGCCCTCAAGGTCTTGAACTTTCCCATGATCACACACTACATATGACTCTATATCACACAAGTCGTACATTAATAGAGCTAAGCCCAACACCCACTCTCTCATCTGACCATTCCTCACGGTCCGTCAGCATCATTAGAATCAAGGAATTCTCAAAATTCATATCCAACAAACCAACCATTCATAAAAGCAAGGACAACCACATGACCACCACCACCCCTGGGTGTCACTTCCTGACTAGAAGTGTCCATCCATGCTTTGGTCACTCTTGTCCTATTCACCCAAAATCAATATCAGTTCCCGCATAAACCACTATCAAGGCCACATGGAAAGGCTCCTAATGACCTCGACTCTTCCCAAAACCAACCTTACAAACAATAATAATCAATAAGATAACTTATGATAAAGAAAATAATGCATAACCATACACTTTTACCACACTATATGACACCAAATGTGCATCGATTCCACCTCTAAAGAAACTACTCATACTTCGCATCTTAAGGCACCTTCAACACTGGGCCAACCTTCCTTGAGGATACCCTCAATTTACCAAAACTATAAATTCATAACCACCACTCAATTATCATTTAAAAATCC
The DNA here is from genome assembly GCA_963277665.1 of Viscum album. Classification (NCBI taxonomy): domain Eukaryota; kingdom Viridiplantae; phylum Streptophyta; class Magnoliopsida; order Santalales; family Viscaceae; genus Viscum; species Viscum album. The sequence goes on along the minus strand of OY728161.1, from coordinate 1,911,707,271 downwards.
ATTAACTTTTTCACATATCCCTCTAGGATAGACCTGCTCTATAAAACACTCTCTGCATGCCATTTCCAAATTCCTAAATGCCTGCTTGTGTCATACATACCCAAAAGAACTAACAAACTATCCAAACTCTGGAATATCTATAATATGGATTCAATTCAAGAAAAGGTCATTGGATATATCTCTCTCTAATCCATACACATCAAACCTCAACCAAATAGCTACTCATGGTGGAACTCCTACCCCCACTCCAAAACATACTGCGTCTAACACACCACAGAAAACATTTACTCTTGGCCTCACACCAATAATACCCACACAAATATGTCAGAACCATGATCCAAACACCCACTCTAGGATCTAAAACACGACTTGCACGATCAAAACCCTTAAGAGTTACCACATCCACATTACCTAACAACAACTCATAACCCATAGTCATAGCCTTATCAAGGGAACAATAAACACATCTCTTATACCATACAAAGAAACCCAACAAAGCGTCATATCCAAAACTAAGGTCTCAAACTAGGGAACTCTCGCTACCCAAACCACCCATACACAGGTTCCAATCACAACACTAGGGATACCCATTTCCAATATCCCTACTAGTTCCATCATGTTTCATCTCCCTTCTTAATTAAACTTTACCAATTAAAACCAAAGGTTTCACATTTTAAAACTTTATATTTTCAAAACTAGAAGGATTTAAACTTTTAGAAAACTTTTTATTAACCCAAAAATTCAAAAATATATGATTTATTCAAATTCACATTTCAAAAATTTCCTTTATCAAACATTTCAAGGGAAAAACCAAGAGAAAAAAATTACTAGAAGAAAATTACACTACCATAATATGAATCCCAAGGTACTATAAATCACAAGAAACATACGAATGACATACCAATCCTATGTTCCTAAAATTATTCATGAAATAATACACATTATCTTGCCATAACAAGCCAAGAGATAACCCTAATAAATAAATAACATCATATACAAGTGTTCCACTCGAGGTGGAAATAGAAATTAACCGTAAAAGCAGAAACCAAACATCAATTCCCACCCTTGGAGACTTGGATGTTCCCTCATACATGGGGTTGCAGGCACCCAAGCATGAGCTCATTACTAGCCCCCGACAAGATCTTAGTCTTCTATCTACCATTCCCTAAACAGTAAGACAAAATACACCATCTGATACCACTTTGTAATGTTTCTAACCCAGTGGCCACTATCCGGTTCCACAATACAGGTTGTTACATGAACTCAGGTGCGCCTCCCCATACGCCAGAGGCCAACAACTAACAACATGGGTCTATAGAGAAACATTAGGGATACTATACCCATTTATCATAGTAATTCCACAAAAAAAATGATATCAACAGATAAAATAACCAGCATAAAAAAAAGAACAACATGAAACAATGCCAAAAAGTAACCATGTAGCACATGCTATAAAAACATGATGAATACAGTACATTTAATATAGTCATACAATAATAACCCAAAAATAAAACCCCTAAAAGACCCCAAACACAGACTCGATTCCCAACGCACTCTTGATCTCCCATGATCCAACCTTTCATCCCATGCACACCCAAAAACTAGGTCCCTATCCTGAACCTATATAAAAAATTATCATTTTATCAGGTACCCAAGTGACATGGTGGCCCGAAAAGGGTGTGAGTACAACTCAGTAAGACACCACCAATGGTGTATAAATAAATAACCAGTCTGTACAATAGTGTATTCAATGAAACAAGTGCAATAAACAAACATGGTGAGAAGGAACATGTTTCAACTTTAAAAATTACCCATTTAACCAACTATTATCAAAGAATAGACTTCAATTTTAACAATTACTAATTAAAATTTTATCATATTTATCATAGGGTAGGCATTTAAATCAAGTAAACTAAGGACTATGTGGGTCAATTACTATACAAAAGGGAATAAGTTAAGTTCCCTATCTAACCAGGGATAAAAATTTTAGAAACAATTTCATCACACTTACCTTGGAGCCTCAGTCTAGGTAGTCTCATCAAATGCAACAGTTAGGGGAATAGAGCCTCAGTCCCCTTCCCTAACCCATGAATTATAAGGGTGGAATTTATAGCCTCAGTCTAACCCAAACCGTGTGTGTAGATCCTCAAGTCCAATACCCCAAAACCACCACGCCATGTACACATGATTCTTCAAACCATTTACCACACATACCATTTAACAAGATGTTCTCAAACAATACAAATAACATTCACATTTAATATTTAATTCAACACATAAATCATCTTCATGACTTACCCAATTAAAACATTTACCATTTACATTCCATAACCCATCAACCCACATTCATTATACCAAACACTCCCATATGCGATGTTGTTAGTTGTACACAATTAACATTAATCTCATTTACAAACCATTTCACATTTACCAAAAAAACTAATAAAAACATATATAATTATTCATAACACCCCCTTATGAAATGTCATCAACTATGCACATTCATCATTTAGTTCTTTTCATAATCATGTTAACATGCCAATATAATCATCATGGGTCCTATATCACTAGCCCATAGATCAATTCAATGAATATAGTGCCAACAGACCTTTAAAAACACATCATGGTATAAAAGAAATTCAAAATACTTATTTTAAATAATATTAAAGCCATCATTTATTAAAAACTAAAACACTCCCCAAGGCTTTTGTTTCCATTTCAAGCATCCAAAACAACCATTAAACCATTTTCAAAAAAAGGGAACCTTGCCCTAATTTCAAACATAATTTGAAATATCTTAAGAAAACCATTTTTGAATCACTTTGAATTCAACACCTCCTTTAAAAATATTACTCACTTTCAAACATCATTTTCCTTCAATAAATCTACAATCAGGTCAAAGCCCCAAAACACGCCATTAAGACCATTTCAAAAACTCCCAATCATTTAAAAAGGACAAATTATAATCATTTTAATTAACCCATTAACCCTACCCACATAACCAATTACAATTTTACTACCCATTCACTCTTATAATTCCTCTATCTTAGTGTTTACCAATATTATTTACCATTTATAAGGGTCCGAATTACCCCATGGGTAGCCCTAGGTCCAGTCTCACTCACCAATGGAACCAATGGGGCATGTGAAGGGTTTAAAAACTAAATATAATTCCAAAATCACTTTACCTAATCAAAAACATAAAAATTTATCAAGGTAATATATTGTAACAACTATATACACATATATATAACAACATGACTATGGGAAAAAGCTTTAAGACCACCTAACTCATATTCATTGACGAACGATTGATTAACCTCTACCCTTTATTTGAACTCAAACACCCATTAAATCCATAACTTAGAATATACTAGAAAAGTGAGGGTTTTAGGGCTTCAGAATAATAGGAGAAATTCCACAAGACCTAATCTAGAAAAAAGAGAAAATAGGAGTGTTGGACTCACCCAGATCTTTGATTTTCACCCAAACACACTCCAAACGCCTAAGAATCGAAGGAGAATCATATATTGGAAGTATTGGAGGGTTTTGGTAGTTACCCAAGATTTTTTAGGAGGAATAGGTAAGATAATTGGGTTATAACCCTTAAATCACAAGAAGGAAAAAAATGGAATTTTCTACTTTTTAAGGGCTGCATGGTTCGACCGTATGGTCAGCCAAACCGTGCGCCAACTATGTGGCTCCCTATATCCAAGAGGGACCAAGACACACAACTTCTTGGAATCACATGAATGGTTTGAAAAAACATGTGGTAATCGTGCACCAACCTCTATCCGAAAGGGTCCCCAAGCCACATGATTTTCTGGGCCAGACACACAGTTTGTACTAACCGTGCGCCAACCGTGCACTTTACACTATTTGGCATATTTTTCCCTCATTTCGTGTACCGAACCCCCCAAGACACCCCTAAAACTCCTCATACAACTGATAAAAATCTCATTATCCAAAACAAATGAAGTTTAACCAAAATTTAAATAAGGACATACATTTTTGAAAAGTCAGGATCTTACAAAAACCCTTACCTTAACTCTTGGCTTCCACAAAAGTGAATCAACCTCTTTATTCCTTGTGGAAAATCATTAAGACTTATTAGAATGGTATTTTGGTGAGACCAAAACCTATATAACTTTTTATAGATATTTGGGTAGTGATTTGGGTAAAGGTTAGTAAAGATAAGGGCTTGTGGTTTGTGGAGAAGTGGGGTGGTGAAGGGTTCCATTTATAAGTGAGGGGTATAAATTTTGTAAATATTTATCACTTAATATTAAATGCATGTCACTTTCAAAGGAATTTGGATCTAAAAGTGGAAAATAATGGAGAGGGTATGATTCGTGGTCTATCCACCTCTTATCCACACAAATAAGGAATGTGGTTTTGAGATATCCCCCTTAATTTAATTTTATAACATAATTTACATTCACCATGGTAACTCATTTTTTAACCTTGGTAACTAATTTTTATGCCTAAAAATAAAACTAAACTTATAACCTAATTTTTATATATTGATTAAAAATTTTTAAAACCATTTTATAATATTTATTTTCTAAGATTAATAAAAATTAATTCTAAAATAATAAGTGTACAACGTATAAAAATTATTACGTAGGTTCAAAAAATGTTAATAATAAGTTTCTAAATTAAACTTAATATTTTAAATTTATAATTTTACTTATTAAATACATATTTTATTAGGATTTTTTTTTCATAACATTTTAATTCATGTTTATATCTTAATAATGTCATAAAAGTAACCGTACTTGTAAAAACGATATTTTGTATTATTCACCTAAAAATAAATATTTTTAGAAAAATCACAAAAAATAATCTTATGATAATGTTTAAACGATGAATCCAAAAATGAATTTAATTTTTTCAAATTAAAATTCTAAAATTTATCTTTTTAATAGAAACATAAAATACAATGAAAAACTATTTTTATAGAAAAATGAATTTTTCAATATTAATTGTTTTTATTATTATTTCATATGAATTAATAATTAAATTTATTCTATTATAAATATAAAAAATATATTTTATCATCATTTAACCTTATTTTAATTAGTTTCTTAAAATTAAAATTCATAGCGTATAAAAATGCAATTTTTAGAAAATACATTTTAAGCACAAAATGATATTTTTAGTTATTTAGATACGCTGATTGAATTTTATCAACACATTATTATTTTAAATGTGATTTATTTTTATTTATACATATATTTTATAATGTGGTTAATTTTATTTATATTTTTTAATTAAAAAACTACATTATAACAATCACATTTAATGCTTAAAATTTTATCTTAATAAAATTTATCATGATTCATTTTGGTTCAATGATGCATGTGAAATAAGTTTTTTAATGGAATATTTAATGAGGAGATACATAGTAAAATTTTGGGATGTTGAATTTGTTTTATTTTAACTAAATTATTTACTTTATTTCATATGAGTTATTTTATAATGCCAATATATATTTTGAACTTTATTTATATCAACTATATAATGATAATTCTAAATTGGTAATGTGTTAATGGTATTATAACCTTTTAATTTTGATTCATATCTTGTATGATTTTTTTACTAAGTTAAAATATTTTAATATAATAGATAAACATATTTATGAGTGATATACATATATTTTAAGGAAATAAAATATATCCTAAAACCTAGGGTGTTACAGTACCATTGCTGGAAGTTACTGCTATAAAGAAGATTGTATTTATATTGAATTGACAATAAGGATAATGCTGTTGATGAAATTTCAATTTTACTAAAATTATATAAAACATATTATTAATACTTTACATGATTACTAATTATGTGTGATGAAATAAATTTAATTCTATTGTTAGTCTCCTATTATTTTATCAATCCCCAAAAATCTCCACCAATGAACTCGAAATATCCCATAGTGAGAATATTATAGTGGAAATGATCCATATTTACCTTCTTATAACCTATAATATGACCATGTAAATTATAAGAAGGTTTTTAGGTATGCGGTCTTGCTAACTGGAAACTTGAAACTCCTTGATCTGTTGAGTGGTCCACCCAATCCAGAAATCTTGACTTAGATTTCCTCAATACATGCCTCCAAATATTTATTGAAAAAACTATTTGCATTATACTCAATACAATTTTGGTTATTTTGACCCATTATCATTGTTAATATTTCCAGATAATTGATAGTTCTCCTGACCATGGACCAATCAACACAATAACTATTTGAGATTCTTAACTCAGACGATAGAAGACTTAGTCTGACTTAATATTTGATTGAGATATTTTATTTATTATGCATAAATTTATTATTTTAACCTTTTAAATGCATTATTAATATCAAATAAATTTTAATTAGGTGATTAAAAATGTGTCAATAAAATATTTATGTATAATAATTTTATTATTTATTCTATCTGAGCATGATTGTTATTTAATTAATTTATTTATGTGATCGTTATAAAGAATCCATAAAATAAAATAAATAACCATGAATAAGAAAAAAAATACACATCATGATCATGAGATTTATCTAAAATTAAGTGTATTTAGTGGATAATAAACAAACAATTAACCCCTAGGGAAAACCTCTATGAGACGGTCTTGGGTCTATTTGCATCATTCCCCATCTATAATGTGCATCACTAAAGTTGATTTTACCTTAGCTGCATCTTGAACCACCACCAATCACATAGAATCTCTATCCTTACATATTATTTACTTACACACATGTGAGTGAAACTAATGGAACGTTTTAAGAGGGATTACATAAAAGAAACCCCGAACACACAAGTATTTTCATAATAAGAGGAGGGGATGATACAAAAAACATCATTTTAATTTAATAATAATTGCTAAAAATCATGAAATAAAGAAATGAAAATAGATCCAATCCATACATAGTTCGGTTAAGTGCATTATCATCCACACATTCAACGAATAAACATTTAATAAACTAGCATTTATTTTAATTATTATTAATTATGATAAAAAATTATTGAATTAATTAATTATCATAATTAATTAATTATTTAATTAATCTCAATTTCCATCCAAACAGTCCTTAGTACTCTCATCCATTGTAATTTTAAACAAATTAAACAAATTAATTTTATTTAAAATTAACCATGTTTATAAGAATGTACTAGGAGGAAACATAAAGAATACCTATATGAACTACCTGACATGGTCCTTTTCATATACCGTGTAATCACCCGACATCTAGAATCTATGAAATGTTACATAATTACATGATGTTTACTATCAATAAATGACACACAAACATATGTAAACTACATGTCATGTAATGATCTTGATGTACATGAAGTACATGGTGTGTAAGGTCTATACTTGGCACATAATTTTTAATTTTACACAAAATTAATTAAATATTTAATATATATAAAATATTTCACACAGTTTGTGATGTCAATAAATGAAACATAGACACATGTTGATTAGATTTAATAGAGTAATTAATTAATTTTAATTTTTACAAGTAAATAAGTAGACTACACAATATGTACAAGACAACTACATGCAATATATTTCACTTCACCATCTATCCACAACACACAAATTGGACTGGGTGTGCATGTCAACCACATACATTTATGAGGTACACGATGTGTATGGCCAACTAAAAATTTTGTATACTTCGATTTTCATGGATTCCAGTCACAAACATCATGTATTAATACATGATGTGTCTTTGACTCTGATTTTTCTATCTAAAAAATATGTGGACTACACAAATTGTAAGAGAGTTTCATGACATGTAGTGATGAGAATCATATTACACCCTATCCTAGTTAACACATAATATTTTAATGAAACCATGTATGATTCAATGCATGATGCTCTGAATTAAATTCAAGGTTTGTCCTAGTGCATTTAACATGGGTACATGACATGTAGATTCAGGATATATGCTGTATAGCCCCATGTTATCTAGCTAGAATTCTCAGCACCTTTGTTCTTGGTTATATGAGTAAGAAAAAGAAGAAGAAGAAGAAGTGATATCGATGATTGGATTTAAAGAATGATTTTTTGGGAATTAAAACTAATGATAAATGTATATATGATAAAAATTTAATAAATAATTATAAATTTGAACATGCCTGACTCTGATACCACTTGGAGGTTTCAGATGTAGTAAAAGTGACTATTGGGAAGTAGCCAATATGGATTTTTTGTCACAATCAATGAATAATTCAAGATGCACTTGAAAAATAATAATCATGACCAATGAATTAATTCAAAGATTAATTGACATAAATGATGGATCTAGGAAGAAACAGTCTTTTTCATGTTAATTTTATAATTAATTTAAATAATAATAACTAATCAGGTCTTGAGAATTATTTCTTCATAGAAGAGGTGTATTATCTAAACACTATTCAATTTCACAACTGTTGCGCTATGAGTATGCAAGGGTAGAATCCCTATAGTAGTGATAAACACATGCTCCTTCAATCTTGAAGCATTGATTATTGTACTTTAGGTGCTAGCATAATGCAACAACGGGCACTGTAGCGGCGGAGGGTCACTATAGCGGCAATAGGGTATTGCAGCAGTAGCAGATACTGTGCAACACTGTAGCAGTAGAGTACTATAGCAGTACTATTCACAGAATGGGCCTTAGGCAAAAAATTTGGGCCTACGAGCCATGTAATGGGCTAAATGGCCACTGGGCCTTTGGGCTATGTAGTGGGTCTCCCTCTACCAAGTTAAAAGAGGTCTTTGCTTTTCATTAAATAATAAATGAGGCTTCGGCCCCAACCTTAAAAAAAACCCTAGATATGTTTTTTCTAGAGAGAAATCTCTATAGAGGAGATGAGAGGTGTTGTGAATAATAAAATTTTATTTCTTTATAAAAATGACATAGTGGGGTATATATAAATCCAATGTTAGGGTTTAATATTAATTAATTTAAAAAAATCCCTTAATTATATATTAATTGTATAATATACCCCATTCCATGTAAGATAATAATAATATTATTTATCTCACGACATTCTCCAACTTATGCAATGAAAAATATTATTTTATAGTCTAGTAAATAAATAATTATCACTAGAGCCAAATCTTGGTCTGCTTATCCTCTTCAACGTTTATTGAATTCCTGATTAAATATTTTAAATAAATATCATTCATTCAATAAATAAATAAATATTTATAATATTCACGGTCTTGTGAATAAATATTTATTTTTATTATTTGTGATCAATAAATCTAAAATAAATATTATTCCTTAGTATGAAGAATAATATCTATTTTAATAATTAAATTCAAATAGAATTTATTTAAGATCAATAGAAACACCAAGTGTGTGACCTTCTAAGATTATTCCTTAGTGGAATTAGGTAGGCTCACCTAAAGTCTAATATCAACATCTATCTACACATAAAGGAATCCAAAAATAAGATGTTAACTCCACAATAACAACAACCACATATAAAAACTCATAGTGTGATATAATCCCTTTTTCTCAATATCACTTCAAGAAAATTTTATGTTGGTGTCATTAACCTATATGCTTTATACTTATTTCTTTAATTGCCTGAAAAGAACTTATCAAAATGCCATGGTCATGGAATTAAATGTGAGAGTTATATTTCAAAGGGATAAGATACTAACTTCCATAAATATGGATGCGAAAAAAATCCTTCCTAAACTTAGTCATTAATAACATATCATTCATGATGCACCCAATATACCCAACTTCACCATGAACACATGTAATCACTATTTATAAAAATACATATAAGTACATGACTCATGATATGTGTTAATAATAATATTAAAGTCTAAGGATCATTACACACATTTGAAAACTAGAATATCCAATGATGTATATACATGTGGAATTCCTACTGGTGGATCTATCCTCATAATATCTGGCATTAGAGATTAAAAAGTGATAGCTTCATGAGATGAAGTCTCATCATCTTATGAGTACTCACACCTAATAGTTTTCATCATCTTTGTCCCATTAGATGATTTCATATGATAATAAGACTACATTTAATAATATTTTTATATAATTTCAAGGTTTTCAGCATAGTGGGAAGATGCTGATGACCTTTTCAATCTAAAATATAATCAAGGACATTATCACATTAAATTTATGTATAAGAACAATCAATATGTGATAAGACATTTATTAATACTCACTTATTTTAATACATGTAATCTGAAGTATAAAATTGTTGTTTCTAGGACACCAATTCGAACATAAACCATGAAGTGGTTAACACCTCAATGTCATGGTTTTACTTTAGTATGCATTTTTATCAATCTCCCACTTCCACTAAATCCTTACAGACTTAGTGTACTTTTACCTCATGTCACATCATATGTAATAAATTATGAAACCATATTCAAAACTCATTTCAAATTTCCTTAAAAACTCATTTTAGATAAGCTATCATATATTTTTACCATATGTTATATCATATGTAACAAATTTTGAAAATCCATCCAAATATTCTTTTTGATATCCTTATAAATCATTTGGAGTAGCTATTTATGTTTTGTATATGATTAATCCTCATTTATAAAACTACTTCATGTGAACCAACATTCCTTTATAGGATTAAAAATTACTATGAATTATATATTCCATAATTATAAGAAAACAACAGCTTCTAGAAAATATTTAGTGCTCTACAAGCTTATTGTTACACTAGGTTTGATGTAACCACATGGGGAGGGGGGGGGGGGGTAAATTAGTGAGAATTAATTTTTAACAATTAAAACCTTTTCCTATCTTTATATTTTTACCTATTCAGTGAATATCTATCTCACTCTTTTCTTACTGTAGGTTTGGATGCATACAATGATGAATAGTAAATCAAACAATAATAGAACACAAGAATTTGTTAATGAGGTTAATCTCTAACATGGATAACTACATGTTCAGTGTATAGTGGTAATTACCCCCCACAGATTCTATTTTATTACCAAGATAAATATTATTCATGTGAATATCCTTGAACCTATACTCCTAAAACCAACCAGTTATAAAATAAGAACCAACTTATAGTTCTTCAAACTCTGGAACCAACTAGGTCTCCCTATAAAATTACTAGATTTGATTTTCTCATTATAAATAATTATCATCAAAGAAAACACAAGTCCCTTCTAAACTCAAATGGATCTTATCTTCTTCCTCAATGTACAAAAATAACAAGGGTTTCCTCCAGAATAGAAATATTCAATGGTTGTACAACTCTTTTTTCATCCTTATAATATAGAGATATAATAGGCTGAATTTCTCACTACTTAAACCTATACAATATTCAGAAGTAGTGTTCATTCTAGTTTATCTATTTCTAGTTATTCTTTTTCAATGCATAAGGATAATATTATATAGTAAAATAAGAACTTTCCCCTGATACACATGATCTTCAAGATAACTAAAACACTGATTTATCTTTTTTTTCCAATAATATCTAATTATCCTTCTTCTATTTATATATAATCATCATATCACCTAGATATAATTTTTATACATTAAATATGAAAATCATTCAATATTAGTACATTGATTATCCACCATTCTCAATTTTCAAAACTCATTAAAACCAATCACATAAAATATAACCATAAGACTCAGTGTTTAATCTCTAAATGATATCTACAATTATTACAACTTCAATTATCATTTAATTATTTATAAAAAACCACATTATATTTATTCCATGTATTCATGGTAACATGCAACTAAATTTTATTGGTGTAAAGGAATTTATCACAACACATGATTCTTTTGATTCTTGCATGGTTACATAATGGAATATCTTGTTGCGGTGTGAAACAATATATCATCTCATTCCAGTAGTGTGCTGACTTTCATGATATAACACTGAATCATGAAGTTCTATTGAAGCATTCTTCATCACACACTATGGCGTGGCCTTCTCTAAGTAGTGTTACTTTCTTCATCACGATATATGGGTTTCTATATTTTTAGAAGGAATTTATTTCTTGATTGTTCATTATGACATGAGACTCTTTTTCATAGTGTAAATCAATAAATCCTTTTACTTGAATCATGATTATAATAGTAATCATGATATTTAAATCACTAAATAATAACTCAACATCATAACATTTGGAACTCTAGGATTCTTTCATTTTTTACAAACTAAAAAACCTTATGCAAGAGATGAAAAATTTTATGTATAACCGTGATTTTCCATAATTTTATATTTTTCCATCTTAAAAGCTATGGAAAGATCTTATTTATGCTCCCACATAGATCACATATCATAGTGCTTTCATACCTTTTCCATGTTTTAGTTTTTCATCTAAAAAATATATAAATATCCCTTGAAAATTATTCATATCATCAAAAATACCGCGTATAATAAAAAATTTCATGTATTATAAAAAATTTACATATCATAAAAAATATCACATATCATCAAAAATATTACACATCATCAAATATATTATGTATTATAAAAATATTATGTATCATAAAAAATGTTACGTATCTTAGTGAATATTTTTATAAATTCTCAATAAACATTCTGAGTACCCTCATGTATACAATTGAGTACCTTTACACATATATTAAATAAATATTATGTATTCTGTCCTTTATCATTTTTTGAAGTCTAAAACATAAATTGACTCTTATGTATCACTATATCCCATTCCTTTTCCATTTTTTTAGGAAACAAAAATATATTATGTATGAATTATTGAATTCTTCAAAATCATCTCATAACCTCCAGATCTAATTTCTAGGTTTCTAAATTTCACTCTAAAAATTCTCAGCCACTTTACTTCTTCTATAATACATCAAGTCACCTTAGGAATTTATCAATCCTTTATGAAAATTTTTAGCTCTATTTCCAAGGCATTTGGATTTCAAAAATTCATCAAAACCTAGCCAAAGCTTCAATTATAATGCTTTGATAATTTTTTAATTAATAAAACATCTGTTTTATCTTTAACTACTTTTATTCATCATGAAATCATCCAATAGATATATACATATTGATAGAATTATTCATGGATGATATTTATAGGAATGGATCTTCATCAAAATACTATCCAACATTTAACCTACTCTAGTTTCAACCAGCTTATTCATATAGATATAATGTCTCACAATCACAATACTCCATGGAAAACTTCTCATTTTAACAAATTTCTCAAACTTAGTGGTTGAAATAACCAACTAAATTATTCTTCACATAAAATATCAAGTAAAAAAAACTTTAAACCTTAAACCAGATTTTCAAACCATGGTAGAGACTCAATACAAACATATCTACCATGTGAATGGATCTCAAATAATTAAATGGAATATCTTTCTATATTATAAAATAATGACAATATCTCACTTCCAAGCTCCTAATTGTTTTTTCAAGCCTCTTTAAGTGTTCACAACTCATTGTATTAGGACACCTTTCTTGGATACTTCATTATATATTCTTATCAACATGATTGGCCTCTTTAATCTCCTTCTAAGATATTATTATTCAATACATATTGATATCATGAGTATTGAATTCATTCTTATTGAAAAAAAATTAAAATCAACACTAAGTGGGTTTAACAATAAACCCATTTAGATTTATTTCCAACACCCATAAAGGAAATGCATGATAATGTGTCTTTATTCCATATTCTTCTCTCTTATCATTATTATAAATAAATACAAAGGATTTTGAGAGAGTTTGGTATATTTTTTACTTAAGTTACATATCATAAACTATTAAAATCTAAGTCTATATGATAAATTCTTGGTGTAAAAATAAAGAGGGACAAATTTAGAAAATAAAGTTGCCTATAAACTAACTAGAATATGATGAAAACATCTAATTTTTTTCTTCTAGGACTGTTAAAATATATTTTTAGGTTGATCTATTTTTTTAATAAATTCTCATGATATTTTCAACCTTAATTACTACATTTATCTCAATAATTGGTTAAAAACATTAAAAAAACCAGTATATTTAGCTTCATAAATCATCCCTTGAACTTCTAAAAATATCTTCATTTTCATGTCATCGATCAAACAAATTTATCCTCCTTAACAACTAAATATCATCTTTCAAAATATAGATAAGAGAATATGAAAAAATACCTATTTAATGAAACTTTCCATGAACTTTTCCATGATTCTATATTCTCATTAAATACTAGATTCTGGTATCTCTCAAACTTATCCTCATCAAGGGATACACTTTAGGTTCACTTCATAATGGATGATATCTTCATCGAATAAGATTAATGATATCAGATGTTAATATTACCCCAATATTGTGACTTACATCAAGTCTAAAATAGTTATTTCAACTTGATGATTTTTTAGTTCTCCCCATTAATCATACATCCCCTTTAATTTCATGAATAGAAAGAAAAAACATACTATATATGGGAATAAGGTGGAGCTCATTTTCTATTTATTGAGAGAAAAAATATTGAGAGTTTCTTATTAACATAGACAATCATTTCCTTTCATCTATATTTTCAATATAACTCTTTATCCTTGATCTTTTGAAATTCCAAGCAGCATTCTTGGGAATCATGGTTTCTTTAAACCTTATAAATTATTTTTGTGTGGGACTATTTTATTTTCATCTATTAGCAAAGTACATGCATATCCTAGTTCTAGATTCATATTTTTCAACAAATCTTCATGATATGGTAGGATATTCCTTTGATCCTTTGAGACATGAAAATATTTCTTTCACATCCACATAAATTCTCATAAATGTTCGCCAACAAAAAAATAATCTTATTTTTTATTTGATTAATTCTTCCTTTTTTATAAACTTTACTCTATCGACACTAACACTCATAAATTTTATGTGAAATTACATTTTGTGTCTTAGACATGTCCACACAACATCAGAGTACACTGTAGAAACTAAACAACCAAACACCACAAGCCATGACACCACCACAACTCCATGCCAAGCTCCAATCTCCAAGCTCCACCAAGGGATCACAATGCTCCACTAAAGGAGGGTGATGCCTCACCTTTTCCCAGGTCCCGGTACATGACATCTACAAAGACACCACAGGGCCAAAGCAGGGGGTGAGTACTAAAACTCAGTAGGATTTCCCCAAATGACTTCCCTACACACGCCACTAGGATAAAACCATTAGCACATTTATATAAAACAGTTTATATAAATTAAATCACAATTGAAACCATTACCATGAGTCAACCACACCCTTACCAAGCCATTTCACCCAACACAAACCACCGAGGGAAAGCCAAAAAAACAAGCCACAAACCATTCCAATATTTTCACATTATCACAACAATTCCATCTTGCAAAGCAATGCACAACAAACAACCAAAACAACCAAAAAACCAAATGGTGGAGCTTCCGTCCAACCCGTTCACCCATTCAAACTTAGTGGCACTTCCCGTCCACTTATCATTGATGGTGGCCCTTCCGTCCACTATCCATCCTCTTTTTATAGTGGTACTTACCGTCACTTCCACACAACATTCAAAACAAGCCAAACCAAGCATATAACCCACCAAGGTCACAACCACATGAAATCAACCAATTCCATTGCATATCAATCCATTTCAATAAATCATCCATTTATTGAAAACAATTTTCCATGCCAAACAACATTTCAATAAAACAACCCTTTTTATTGAAAACCATTTCCATCAATAATTTTCACAAATCAACCAGAGCATCCCATTTTAAATGTCCATTTTAAAATCCACAATAATAGCATTTCACCACAAAACCCTCTTCTTCCCAAAAATCCCCAAAAAATCACCCAAGGAATTTCTAACCAATTTCGCACATCAAAAACAATTAATTTCAAACACAAAAAATTAATTGTAACCAAAACCATTAGCTCTAACCAAGTGGAGTTGAGAGAGAAGCTACCTACATTTAGGGTTCTCGAGAAATCTACCCACGAACAACTACGCCCCAAATCCGGCGAACGCACCACTAAACCCTCTCTAGATCCCCTTCACTAACATCCAAAAGCCTTAATGTTAACATCCAAGGCAACCAAAACCCTAGATCTACACAAAAAAAGTGTAGATCTAGAAAACCACGAAAGAGAGGGATGTAGATCTAGAGGAAAACACAAGAGAAACAATAGGAGAGACTTACCTGGGAGAAACCACCTTAAAACCACCTTGAAACCCCTTTGAAACACTTCCAAATCGAGTGGGAGAGCACCCTTAACCCCTGAGAACCCAAAATCCCGAGTGAGGCTCGAGTGGGAGGAAGATTGAAGTGAAATAGGTTAAGCCCGAGGGAGCCCGGAACTTATAACCCTATTTTAAGTGGCCGCACGGTTAGTCCGTACGGTTTGGAAAATCGTGCGCTAACCGTGCGCACGCTACTGCCTCAGGAGCAAGGGTTCGCATGGTTTCCTCGCACGGTTTGGAAAACCGTGCACAGGCTGTGCGAAGCCTACTATCTCCCCTACACGGTTTCCTGGAGAACCCACACGGTTTCCACTAACCGTGCTCAAACCGTACACCCCTTTAAAGGCCTCCAAACTCATCCATAACCATTCCAAACTCTCCCAACATCTTCCCAACTCATCCCATGCACTTTAAACACATAAAAATGCATAAATAAGGGCCAAATACCTCAAATCGGGGGGTACTACATTCTCCCCACCATTGGAATTTCCGTCCTCAGAAAGTATGAACCCGACCTTTTCCGAAAGAGATCGGGACACTGCTCGACCACATCATTCTCCCGCTCCCAAGTCTCCTCTTGAATATGACCATGCTGCCACAAAACACAAACTAAACTGATGCTTTTACCATACAAGACTTTCTCTTGCCTATCCACAACCCGCACTGGAACGTGCACCAACGAAGCATCCAGTTCCAGCTCAACATGATCCCATCGAATCACATGGTCACGATCTGGCTGATACTTTTTCAACTGCGACACATGAAACACGTTGTGCACCGCACTGAACCTAGGTGGAAAATCCAAATGATAAGCCACCTCACCAACCCACTCAAGAATCTAAAAAGGTCTAATATACCTTGGAGATAACTTTCCCTGCTTCCCAAACCGACGATGTCCCAACCTAGGAGAGATCCTCAAGAACACATGATCACTCACCTCGAACGATAATGGCCGTCGAAGATGATCCACGTATGATTTCTGACAACTATGAGCCATCTCCATTCTCTTCCTGGTCAAATTGATCTTCTCCGTAGTTTCCTGGACAAGGCTCGGTCCAACCATCGAGGACTCACCCGTTTCCACCCAACATAGTAGAGAACGATATGGCTGCCCACACAATGCTTCAAACAGATCCATCTGTATAGATTCCTGATAACTATTATTGTACGAGAACTCAACCAATGACAAGTGCTCCTCCCACGATCCACCAAAATCCATGACACAAGCCCGCAACATATCCTCCATAGTTTGTATCGTCCTCTCGGATTGACCATCCGTTTGAGGGTGATACGCCATGATCATAGTCAACTGTGTCCCAAGGGCTTACTGTAAGGATTTCAAGAAATGAGATGTAAACCTCAGATCTCTATCTGATACAATCAAAAATGGAACACCATGCCTCTTTACCACCTCCCAGATATAGATTTTGGACAGATCTTCCACCGTATGAGATTCACGAATTGGAATGAAATGGGCCGACTTCGTTAGCCAATCCACTATCACCCAAATGACATCATGATTTCTGACTGTTCTTGGGAGACCTGTAACAAAATCCATCACTATCTGCTCCCACTTCCAAACAGGGATTGGTAAAGACTACAACATTCCTTCTAGCCTCTGATGCTCTGCCTTGACCTGCTAACAAGTCAAGCATCTCGAAACAAACTCAGCCACAATTCTTTTCATACCAGCCCACCAGAACTACACTTTCAATGCTTTATACATTTTCTGAATTCTAGGATGAACTTCCCACCTGGAATGATGATACGCCCTGATAAGATCCTCCTGACAAGCAACTGGTACAACCATCTGATTCCAAAAACACAAAACTGAATCTCCATTAAGTTGCCAACCCTCAATGGTCTCCCCACCATTGAGTCTCGACCCCATGGTCACACACTCAGAATCAGATATCTGTGCCTCTCTAACCAGGCCAACCAAGTCAGGAATCAACACAACTGGAAAGAAGACCGCTCTATCACCCTGGTCCTCACATTCCAACCTCATATCAGCTATAACCGACATCAACTGCCACTGGTCGGATTCCTGTTTCACCACCCGAGCATATGATTTTCTACTTAATGCATCCTCCACCGAATTTCCCTTACCCGGTGTGTACATCAAGTCAAAATCAAACATCTGTATATATTCCATCCATCTCCTTTACCTCAAGTTCAAATCTCTTTGTGAGAAAATGTGCTTCAAGCTCTTATGATCTGTATATACCATGAATTTCTCACTGAAGAGATAATGACGCCACACTTTAAAATCATTGGGTAGTTATTATCATGCACCCTCAACTACCGTGAGCTATACGTAAAAACATGATTCCCTTGCATGAGAACGCACCCCAACCCTGATCTCGATGCATTACAATACACCACGTACCCTTTTCCTGGTTCTGAAAAAACAAATATTGGTGCTGATGTAAGACGACCCTTTAGCTCTTCGAAACACTGATGGCACTGCTCATTCCACTGGAATGGAACATTATTCCTTGTCAAAGCTGTCATCGGCAAATCCAAATGTGAAAAATCATGAACAAAACGCTGATAATACCCAGCTAGACCAAGAAAAATCCGTATCTCAAACACATTCTTTGGCGGTTTCCATGAGATAACAACCTCTTTCTTTTCTAGATCCACTGAAACACCCCTTTCAGAAATCACATGGACAAGAAAACGAACTTCCTGTATCCAAAAGTCACACTTTGAAAATTTGGCATACAACCGATGATCCCTCAAGATCCCCAGCATTGTCGCCAAGTGCTGCTCATGCTCCACCCTTGTCTTTGAATACACCAGAATATCATCTACAAACACCACCACAAATGAATCTAGATATCTCTAAAATATCTAATTCATTAATTCCATAAACACCTCTAGCGCATTTGTTAGACCAAAGGGCATAACCATATATTCATAATGGCCATATTTACTTCTGAAAGCTGTTTTAGGAATATCCTCCTTCCTCACCCGTAATTGATGATATCCCGACCTCAGGTAAATCTTGGAGAACCACTGGGATCCCCTCAACTGGTCGAACAAATCATCAATTCATGGAAGTGGATATCTATTCTTTATCGTAACTTGGTTAAATCTATGATAATCAACACAGAGCCCCAAAGTTCCATCCACCTTTTTCACAAACAACACCGGAACTACCCACGGAGACGTGCTAGGCCAGATAAACCCTTTGTTTTCTAACTCTTCCAACTAGAATTTAAATTCTCATAATTTATCTGGTGCCATTCGATAAGATGGAAGTGAGATAGGACTGGTCCATGGAAGGAGATCAATCGTAAACTCCACTTCTCTTACGGGAGGTAACCTAGAGAATTCTTCAGGAAAAACATCCATGAATAGATCTACCACTGCTGGAAGAACAATTTTCTCAACACCCTCTACCAATTACTATGAAAAAACCGCCAACTGATACGATAATGTACCCACTAATGGTGCCAACAAACCCACTGTACCCTGGCTTTCACGCTTCTCCCCTCTAAAGAGATATCTAACGCCATCGTGTGTCGTAAAAGCCATTGTCTGCTCATCGCAGTCAATGTGTGCCTTAAAATACACCAGCCAATCCATTCCCAGGATTACATCATAGCCATCCATATCAAGCATTGAGAGATTCCACACTATCTCAACTTCGCCCACAACGATACAATATTCTCTACACAAGAAGGCTCGACACTCTCTTTGACCCAGAGGAGTTTGAAGTTTTAAAACTAAGGGCATCATTTCTACCCTTAAAACCAGCAAATCAATCACACGTGCAATAATAAAAGAGTGTGAAGAACCCGTATCAAACAATACTTGCTTCAAGGTAGAATTTAAAAGAATAGTACCTCACACTGTGGATGGTCCCGACTGATCATCTACCACAACCTGCTCAGCTCCAAACACATGTTTACTTGCCACACTCTGCTCTTTATTGCCCTGATGAGGCGTCGTGGTATTCCAAAAATCACCATGAACCAGTTTACTATGCTGATGAGGGGTATGCTTCTGTCCCCATCTCGTCGAAGCATACGACGTCTGCGATCCCTAAGGAGTGTCACGCGCACCCGAACTTGGAGCATTCTGACAATAACGCTGCAGATTCCCCATCTGCTTACAATTATGACATTCTCGAGGTTATTCCATACAATCCTGCTTGATGTGGCTCGTAGAACCACACTGAAAACATCCCGGCTTGCTCTTGGGCTTCGGAGGAAGATTCACCGATCCTGTTGTTGGAACCGGGCGCGCAGCAGAAGCCCCAAATAGGTGGGTTTTAAAAAAATTTCCACCGCTGTTCACCGTGAACTTGCCGACGTCGGTGGAAATCAGCCCGGTCTTAGCCGAGGACCACGCGTGGAGGATTTTAAGCACAAAATTAAACCGTAAAATACCTGGTTTAAATCCAAAGCCGCGCACGACGTCTGCTCGTCGTTGGTGATTGCTGCTCGAAAAATCCAAAGCCGAATTCTTCTAGATCGTCCACACGTGCTTCAAGGAATCTGCGGGAGCGTCGTTCGTCGTAATCCGGGTGCTAGCGCGGATTTGCGACGATGCCTTCGACGCCCTAACGACCACCGCATCGCATCGCTAGCGATGCCCGAGAGAGAGCTCCATCCGAGCTCCTTGGATCCAGAGCGTCTCTCTCTAGAATGTGGGAGAGAGGAGAGGAGAGATAAGCCCCATGAATAGTATTTGGCAAAGTCCCCTCCTCTTATATTTATAGTGCTCAATTAAAATACCCGGTATCGCCTCGCCAGCCCCGAATACTTAACGCACTATTAACGACATTTTATGACTACTAAACTGAGCCATAAATATTATTATCATTTACTTGTAATATATAAAAATATATTACATGATAATAATTAAGTCATTAACCCGACTCGTCGCTCCCATAAATATTAATTGAACCTTGAATAATTTAATATTCGTCAATTAATATTTTTTCATGTATTTACTTAAAACTCGTAAATACATTTAATAAATAAATTCAATACTCATTATTCTAAACTCGAATAATATGAATTTATTTATCGCATTGGTGATCGTTTAACTTTGGACAATTCCCGGACCCCTGTGGCGGGGCCCACTATGTCCAATACTCCTATTCAACTGAATATGGAAGATTCTTGAATACGCTATTGTGTGTGACCCTCTAGGCCCTTATTTCGACAGCCGTGAAAAGTATTCACAGACCAAGAGCGGGATCTAGCGACCCATCATGGCCCCTGAAGAAATAAGGATTGTCACAGCAGCGACAACCAACCTATGAACATGCATTGTGTAATATAATCTCTTTGTCTATAATATCTCATAAAGCAGGATGCACTCTCATGTCATCGCCCTTTTCTTGCTTTATTGTTTGTTGATTTAACTAGATGGATTTACCCTCAACTTCCATGGCCATGGTCTTATAAAGGTACTGCCATCCATATCAACATGGCCAGAGATATATTACTTCCATAACCTGGAAGTGACAAATCCTTTCTTGACCATTCAACCAATGACATGCCACTAATGACGCACCCGACACAAACTACCTCGCCATGACTTCATTGCCATGGTTTTCATCTTACATCAAAGTACGCAATCAAATGACATACATTGGTAATGATCTCAAGTCAGGAGACCATTACACATGATCGTAGATAGGAACATCCAATGACACCTGAAACATGTGGTGTTCCTATTGGCGGGTCAGTCCTCATGATCTCACTACTAGAGATCACCAAGTGCGAACTTCATGAGAAGAAGTCTCAATGCTTATGAGCCCCCAGCACCTAATGGTCAAACATCTACTATGTCCAATTAGTAATATGTATCTAGACCATAGAACATATATATTTAAGATTAATTTCATAGTATCTAGAGGTTCTCATTATAGCCTGGGAACTGCTATAACCTTTCGATACGACAATTAATCTTTGGACATTACCATTTCAATAGTGGATGTAGAAAAGTCTACACTATAATGATAAGAAGACATCATGCATACCTTACACGATATGGTAATCAAAAGCACATAATAGTTGGGTCTAGGGCACCCACTATTTCAACACCTGTCATCGGATTATATGCCATATTCCCGCCCTGGGAATAAGTGTCCCTCCTTCGCTTGAACCCAACGTTAGAGTTCCCACTATTCCCCATGGGTACCACCATGCTTCCCCCGCCCGGAGCTTCCAACAGACCCCACTTAGCCACTGAGGCTCTATTCACCATCTCTGTGTAATCATCTATACACAACACCGCTATCTTTGAACAGATTTCTTGCCTTAACCTCGCTTCAAATATCCTTTCCTTCAACGACATGCTACCCACCACCTCGGGTGTAAACCGCACTAAGTTCATAAACTCAGCTGCATACTCCGTCACAGACATAAGCTCTTACTTCAAACTGAAGAAATCAGTCGTACTCTGAATTCTGAACATATGTGGGTAGAATTGTTTATTAAACAATTCCTCAAAGCATTCCCACATCATACCCTGGTCCATCCCCGCTTGGACTACCAACTCCCACCACTGAAGGGTAAGATCTTCCAACATATATGTGGACAACTTCACCTTTAACTCTATCAGTGTTCCCAAGAACTCAAAGATCTTGTTTATTCTATTCAACCATGCTTCTTCCCTCTCCGGCTCTGAATCACCCCTGAAGATGGGTGGATTCTGCTTTTGAAACTGAACCGCATGATCCACATGCCTTGGTTCATCCATTTTATTTCCACTTTCCACAGCTTGGAAAGCTTGCACTGTGCTTTTCACTAACTGTTGGTTCACCTGAGGCTCAGGTGCTACAACATTCTCAGCAGCCTCCTCCGGTTGGTCTCTACGACTCCTACCCAGTGCCATTTCTATAAACATAAAACAATCAACGATGAGTCTCACTTCCGTAGACATCATGAAATCCCATTTCAAATCACATTACACAACACTTTCACAACACGGCTTTCTAGAAGTTCACATTTACCATGTTTTCACACAAAAACCATTTCTCAATTCATCCCATAGATCATTATACCCCAAATAAATATGTATCCTAGTGGGAAGTCGTTTCTACCATGCATTCCATGCTCATCTCATTGGGTACACCCACAACAATGAGATATCCAATTCCTATAAGTGTCTCCAAAACACTTATGTACCCAACTCCATGGTAACTTGAATTTCATCATAAGAGGGTTAGCTATGTCCTTTTATGCTATACATTCCATGTTCCGACAATCCTATGCACTATTACCATTCCGACTCAAGGAATGTAACAGAACGAATGTCAACACCAAATCTGAGAATCAACTCCAAAGGACCGAACAAACTGATACCACTTGTAACACCCCACCCCTACCTCATTGGATTGAGGAGGCAGTGAGGGCTACTTGGCCTTAAGTGATGTTCCCAAGACGCCAAAGGTTGGAAATAAATGACGAGGGCTTTAAGATCAATTTGGGGAATGATTTGACATTAAGACAAAACCAACCAAACCATCCACTAACAGCCACTAAATGATGCATGTCAAGTCAATTACCCAACCATGCATTCCCAAAAGACAACCAAGTTGTTCCACAACACAACTCAAAACCAATACAACTAGACATGTCCACACAACATCAGAGTACACTGTGGAAACTAAACAACCAAACACCATAAGCCATGACACCACCACAACTCCATGCCAAGCTCCAAGATCTAAGCTCCCCCAAGGGATCACAATGCTCCAATAAAGGAGGGTGATGCCTTACCTTTGCCCACGTCCCGGTACACGACATCTGCAAAGACACCACAGTTCCAAAGTAGGGGGTGAGTACTAAAACTCAGTAGGATTTCCCCAAATGACTTCCCTACACACACCACTAGGATAAAACTATTAGCACATTTATATAAAATAGTTTATATAAATTAAATCACAAGTGCAACCATTACCATGAGTCAACCACACCCTTACCAAGCCATTTCACCCAACACAAACCACTGAGGGAAAGCCAAAAAAACAAGCCACAAACCATTCCAAAATTTTTACATTATCAAAACAATTCCATATTGCAAAGCAATGCACAAAAAACAACCAAAACAACCAAACAACCAAACGGTGGAGCTTTCGTCCAACCCGTTCACCCATTCACACTTAGTGGCACTTCCAGTCCACTTACCATTGATGGTGGACCTTCCATACACTATCCATCCCATTTTTATAGTGGTACTTCCATCCACTTCCACACAACATTCCAAACAATCCAAATGAAGCATATAACCCACCAAGGTCACAATCACATGCAATCAACCAATTACATTGCATATCAATCCATTTCAATAAATCGTCCATTTATTGAAAACCATTTTCCATGCCAAAAAACATTTCAATAAAACAACCCTTTTTATTTAAAACCATTTCCATCAATCATTTTTACAAATCAACCACAACATCCCATTTTAAATCTCCATTTTAAAATCCACACAAATAGCATTTCACCACAAAACCCTCTTCTTCCCAAAAATCCCCAAAACATCACCCAAGGGATTTCTAACCAATTTCGCACATAAAAAACAATTAATTTCAAACACAATAAATTAATTGTAACCAAAACCATTAGATCTAACCAAGTTGAGTCAAAAGAGAAGCCACCTACCTTTAGGGTTCCCGAGAAATCGACCCACGAACAACCGCGCCTCAAATCCGGAGAACGCACCACCGAAACCTCTCTAGATCCCATTCCCTAACATCCACAATCCTTAATGTTAACATCCAAGGAAACCAAAACCATAGATCTACACACAACAAGTGTAGATCTAGAAAACCACGAAAGAGAGGGATGTAGATCTAGAGGAAAACACAAGAGAAACAAGAGGAGAGACTTACCCGGGAGAAACCACCTTCAAACCGCCTTGAAAACCCTTTGAAACGCTTCCAAATCGAGTGGGAGAGCACCCTTAACCCCTGAGAACCCAAAATACCGAGTGAGGCTCGAGTGGGAGGAATATTGGATTGAAATAGGTTAAGCCTGAGGGAGCCCAGAACTTATAAACCTATTTTTAAGTGGCCACACGGTTAGTCCGCACGGTTTGGAAAACCGTGCGCTAACCGTGCACACACTACTACCTAGGGAGCAAGGGTCCTCATGGTTTCCTCACACGGTTTGTAAAACCATGTGCAGGCCGTTCCAAGCCTACTGTCTCCCCTGCACGGTTTCCTGGAGAACCCACATGATTTCCACTAACTGTGCTCAAACCTTGCACCCCTTTAAAGGCCTCCAAACTCATCCAAAACCATTCCAAACTCTCCCAAACTCTTCCCAAATCATCCCATGCACTTTAAACACATAAAAATACATAAAAAAGGCCACATACATCAAACTAGGGGTACTATAGTCTTATTATTCCATAATAAGAGAAGATCTTCTTTAGTGTGGAATAATTATTTCTCTTCTTAGGTATGATTGATTCAATATTTTCTTTTTTTCTTATAGCCTAATTATAATTCACCTTCACTTATTCTAATAATTTATGGTAATTTTCTTTTAAGAAATTTTGGAACATTATTGGTAGATTTAGAACAACATGTTTCTTCACTATGACCACTTTCATTAAATTTTTGATTTTTTTACAAGATTCAAAACCTATTTTAGATAAAAGAAATTGATCCTTATTCCATGTTCTTTTCATCACTTTGGATTTACCCCTTAATATATGATTCCTTTATATTCCATTGGTTAAAATTTTATTCTAATAATCTGGTGCCTTGTTCCTGAATATTTCCCAGCACCAACAATAGCTAACAAACCTTATTCTTCTCCTGTGAGAAGCAGTCTAGCATGATTTTTTACCTTATTGTTTTTATGATATTTTATCCTGCCATTGGGATTCCTTTATGTAGTAAATTATCTTACTTATACTAGAATACACCATATATGTAGTGTTGGGTTTCTCAACCCATTTTCATTTATATTTTTCTTTATAATCAACACTTTTCAATAAAATATAATTGGTGAAAATGAGGTTTTATGGATCAAGGGCCACCATTTTCTTAAAGCTTAAAATAGATGTATTATTATATGGTTTCAATATATTATTAACATAAAATAGATGTATTTTAAAAAAAATATCCTCTTTGGAAGCATTCAAGGTAGTAGCTATTATCTTGACTAATTTTGAAGACTCAACTTGTGTCACTTCCAGATTTGTGAGTTTAACCTCCAATTCAAGACACTTCATATTGAGGAAATTTGTCACATACTATAATAAATTCAATTATATTAAAAATACTTTATAATATTCTCAACTTTAACTTCATTAATTTTTTATCTTGCACTATATTATCAAGTTCCTTTATCTTTTCAACTTTGAACTTCATATAAGCATTCTTGGCATCAATGCAAGACTTTTGATTTTATTCCAATTCATAAAATTTATATTCAATCCCTTTCAAGGATTATTTTTTATCCTATATTACATTTTAAAAATCCTTCTCAGTTTTGAAGCATCCACCGTTTTACTCCAAATTTCTATATTTTTTTGCCTCAACTTGTTTGGTATTATTTTTACATACCATCTCTTACTATGATTAGTACTTATTTACTATATCACCTTTATTTTTGAGTTGGGAAATATCTTACTGAAAATATTTAATGTAACCAAAAATTAAATTAGTTACATATTTATGAAAATATTATAGGGTTTCAACCATTTAAACACATGATTCATCATATAATTTATCATATCATTCTTTATAGAGATGACCTTCATTACTTGTACTTGGTTATTTAAAAGAATAATCTTGACAATAGATTACAATTACCACATATCCATGTAAAAGATTTTAATATTATGAGATATAATTTTTGTTCATATTCTTACCAGTGTATTTTCCCACTAAATCTTAAATATCCATGATATATCTATTTTCATCATGATTACAATAAGTAGAAGTTTTATTTTCTTTCTCTTTTCATAAGAAGGATATCTTATTCACCCTTTTTCTTTCATCCTTCATTCTATTATTTAGTGTCTTGGAAGATATAGGATTTTGATCAACAGTTGAAACTTATTCTATAAGTATTTTCTTCATGATTAATTTGGAAGAGGAACTCAAAAATCTTTAAATATTAAAATATTTTGAATTTTTGAGAAAACAATCATAGGTGGATATTAGCTTGGATACCAATTGTTATTCCCCTAGGATCGATGTAACCACATTGGGGTGGGGGGTGAATCGGTGTGAATGAATTTTTACTAATTAAAACATTTTCATCTCTTTACCCCTAAATATATTCAGTGAATAGATCTTTCAATCTCATCTCACCTTTGATTAGGATACATGCAATGATTAATAGTAAAGAAAACTATAAGATCACACTAAAATTTGTTGACAAGGTTTTTCTCCAATGTGGATGACCATGTACTTGGTGTATGGTGGTTTTTATCTCCCCCAAAAACTTCTCTTTTATTATCAATATGATTCTAAGAAAAGGGTATATCCTTGAACCTATACTCATAGCACCAACTAGGTATAATTCAAGCACCAAATTACAGTTATTCAAAATCTAGCACGAACTAGGTCCTCCTTTACAATTATCTAATTTGGTTGGTTCCTTATGAATAATGATAAATATAGAAAACACAAGTCCTTTCTAGAATCAATTTGATATGATATTATTTCTCATTACATAGTAATAATAAGGGCTTCCTCTAGAACAATAATCTATAATGGTTGTCCCACTCTTTATGTAGTCCTTACAATATAGATATATCATAGGTTGAATTTATCACTACTTAAATTTGTACAATCTTCAACAGTAGTGTGCATTATAATATCTATTTATTTCTTCCTCTTCTACTTAAATATACAATGATAATATTTTACAGTAGCATTGGAATTTTCCTTCAATAAGCATGATATTTAATAAAATCAAAATTTTAGTTTCTCTTCCCCCCCAATAATATCTTCTTCTCCTTATTCTATTTATATATATACTCAATATATCATCTAGATATAATTTTTATACATTCAATATAAAAACCCTTAAATATCACAACTTTATCCTCTATCATTATCAGCCTTCAAAACTAATTAAAATTAATCGTTAAAAATATCTCCACAAGACTCGATCTTTAATCTCCATGACATATCTAGAATTATCATGGCTTCAATTATCATTTAATAATTCACAAAAACTAAATTATATCCATTTCAAATATATATGATAACATGAAAATATACTATATTGGTGTGAATGAATTTATCATGATACTTATTTATTTTTATTCTTTCATGGTTGCATCGTGGCATCAAATTTTTCAGTGTGAAATAATCTATCATATCATTCTAATGTTGAAAAAAATTTCACAACATAGAACTACAACATGGATATCTCTCATAACACACTATTTATCATGCATTGTGGTGTGGCTTATCCTGACAATGTAACTGTCTTCTTTATGACACAATACTTTATCCATTTTTAGAATAAAGTTATTCCTTGATTGTTCATCGTGGCATAGAACACTTATTCAGAGTGAAACTCACTCTTATTACTTAATATTTATAACTGAATCCTTTGGATTGAATCATGTTTATAATAGTAATCATGATATTTAAATCACTAAATAATAACTCAACATCATCAAATTTGGAATTCTAGTATTCTCATATTTTTAAAAAAATAAAAAACCTTATGTAAGAGATCAAAAATATTATGTGTCACTGTGGTTTTATATAATTTTCCATTTTTCCACTTTAAAATCCATGAAAAGATCTAACATATTCTACAATATATATTAAATATCATATTAACACTATTACTTTCCTACATTTCAGTCTAAGCTCCAATAAATTTATTATATTCCCCTTGAAATATCATCCATATCATCAAAATTATTATGTATCATAAAAAATATTAAATATTATCAAACACATTACATATCATAATAAATATCACATATAATCAATAATGTTATGTATCATAAAAAATATTACACATCATCAAAAATATTATGTATCATAAAAAATGTTACTTATCCTATCGAGAACTTCCCGAGACTTTTCCAAATTCTTAATTTTCCTTCTAATTAACCTTACATATACAATTGAGTAACTTTATATATGTACTAGAGAACTATTATGCATTCAGTCCTGTGTTATTTTTTAAAATAATTTAATATATAAAGGTTCATACATATCACAATGGATTATTCCCTTTATATATATTTTTTGGAAACTGAAATACGTTACATATGAATTCTAGAATTATTCAAAATCATCTCATAACCTATAGATATTTTTTTAGGATTATAAAATTTACTCTAAACATTATTAGAAACTTTAATTCTTATAAAAATATATCAAATTACCTTATAAATGTATCAAACATTCAATAATATTTTTGTCTCAATTTCCAAGGTATTTAGAACTCAAAACTTCATCAAAACCTAGCCAAAGCTTTAATGATGATACTTTAACCATTTTCTATTTAATGTAGAATATATTTCAGACTAAACTAAATTTATTCATTATGAAATCATAATATATATATATATATATAAAGAAAACATCATTTATTCATGATATTCATAGGGATAAATCTTTACTAAAATACCAACAAGCCTTTATTCTACTCCATTTTCATCTATATTCTTCATATAGATATAATATCCAACAATTATTATACTCTATGGAACTCTTACAAGATTAAAAACCTCCTCAAACTTAGTGGATGAAAAAACTTTATAAATTATTCATCACATAAAATATCAAGTAGCAATAAGCTTAAACCATTAATGAACCTTTCCAACCATACCAGAAACTCAAACAAAACATCTATTCTATATGAATGGATCTCTAATAATTAAATGGAAAATCTTACTTTGTCATACAAATAATGACAAAAACTCACTTCCATGAACTAAGGTGTTTCATCATTCCTCATGAAATGTTTACTAATTAATATATAAGGATACCTTTCTTAGATACTACACTCTATCTTCTCATCAAAATGATATGGTAATTTATTCTCTTTGCAAGTTATTCTTCTTTATCACCTATTGAAATCTTTATTATTGAATTTATTATTATTGATAACAAATACAATTCAACCCCAAGTGGGTTCAACAAAGATACAAATAGATTTGGAGTGATCTTTATCAAATTCTTGTGTCTCCATACACATTTACACCAACCATATCATATTTAATATGAATAATCAGATAATCCATTTTTTAAGATTTCAAGTGTCTATGAGACATGGAGTAAGTAAATATTGTATAATCAACTCATACGTTCTTGATTATATGAGTATAAACTGACCAAAAATATGAATATATCATGTTTCATTCACTTAGACATATGAAACCATCACATTCCCCTCATCCAAATAGATAAGAACATCACACGTCACTTATCTTGGTATGAAAAACACTTTCTCAGTCTATCTAAATTGAGGGAACATACGGCATAATATTTATATGGGAGGAGAAATCTCATTTTGATTAAATCGCAATTGATGAAATTATCAACAATGTGCTCAAACATCCCTCGATTAAATTAGAAATAGGGTTAGCATAAAAAAGTATAAAAGTATAAAGTTTTTCATGCTAGGTTATAAAGGTCCAAATATTTTACATTTTGGATTTTGAAAATTTCCATGGGAATTATGATAAATTTTCACCCAAGGGAAAAATAGTAATTATAACTTATTAAACTAACTCATTTTTTGATGGTTCCATTAGGTTTAAAATATGATGTTTGACTTAGGGTAAAGGTCAGGTGTGAATCATAGGATTTCTAATTATTGACCTTTTAACTAATTAATTTGAATCATGCATGTCATTTTTTAGTTTTTAGAAAAAAAATATTTATTACTATCCATAGATCAAATTGAGAATTCGTTAGTGTAGTATTTATTAGGATGTGGTGTTTTATTTGACACAAAACTAATTTCTTATTGGGATCTGGGTTTGTCTAGGGGGCTTGTTCCAATATTTAAATAATTAATTGGACTTATAATTATATATTAGCAGTTGAACTAAGGGATTTAGCCTTAGTATCATCTCTCAAAGAATAAAGTGATGCTGACCCCCTTGAGGTAGGTTTCACTAAACTTATCTATCAATTCTATTATGTTGCCTCCAATTTATTTCATGGAATCATTGGAATAGATTTATTTATTGTAATAATTTTTATATCGATTTAATTATTAATAAAATTTAGTTTATGTTAATATTAATAAAACAGATATTTCTCATCTATGACGAAAAATATATTGGTTGAAAATGGATTATCCAATAATTGTTTTCCTCCATTGTGATATCGTAGTAGATATATAACATTTTTAGCCTATTGGTCGCATGCATTCTGCTTGAGTGTGATAGAAATGTAATAACACTATGAGGATTAATGTTTTTTATTAAGGAATTGATATCTAGAATCAATGGCATTTAAAGGGTGATGGACTATATTTGGAGAGTGATGGTGTGGTATGACGATGCAAAGAAAAGAGGTGGCCAATTAGGGTTCCAGTATAGGGTAGTGTGTCCAAGAGACTATTATGTGGATAGAAGGAGGCATTGATATGATAAGGTGAAACACAATGATGGTTAGGTAAGGCTAAGTGTGCTAAAAATCATGAGTAATTAAAGGGTGGTAGTTAATTTCTTAAGGGGTGGGTGAAATGGGTATTTATAGTGACCCTATCCTTTTACACATAATATTACATAATTTTAAGAATAATTATCCATGAAATACAAACCAAGGATAAAAAAATCTAGTATCTTTGGAATATTAGTTACATAATTAAAAAACACGAAACTATAATAAAACAAAATTTTATTAATATCCATAATGAGATCCTAACTCCCTTTGAGCTCCTATATTTATATAGGATAACCTAGGGAATACATTGAAAAAAGGGATGAGATAAAAATACTAGTAAGGGAATAAACACGAGAATAAGGCATAGGACATGATTTATAATTCATAACATGATAACATAAAAGGAAAGACTCATGAATAAATATATGGAATCATAAAATATAGAACAAGGAATCATATGATCATAGAAATATTGGAATATGGAATAAAAATATAACATGACATAAACATGAGTCAAGGATAACTACTAATACTATATCACATGGTAGAAAAAGTCCCATAATGGATTAGGTTTACTCCCTAATCCCATACATGATGTCTCATGAGACAAAATATTACCCAATTTATTGGAGCACTATTCGATCACACCCATCATAACATGTTCATGCATATGTGTGACACATTTTAATGACTTATATTTTCTCCTATTTTATTTTTATAAATTAATTGGAAAAATTATGAGACTAAGCACTGAGACGACATGAGATTCTAAGGCCTGGTGTGCCTGGGGGAAACCAATGAAAAATGTTCAATTTTTAATAAAGCGTGTTGGAAGTTTTTCTTTAAACTATAATAACTCTTAAACGGATGCCTAGATTAGAAATCTAAGGGAACCTTTTCATTCATAACGACAACATTAACTTAGGAGGGGCCTAACCTCAACCGACGCGGGTCAAGGGTGGAAGTTAGTTTTTAGACGTAAACATCATTAAAATATTTAATAAAAATATTTTATTTAACATTGCATTGGTTTCTTTTAAGTATGGACTATTGTTAGAAATCTGTGGTTACGACATAACCTTGGAAATTATATAAGGAAAATAGATGGAGCTTCTTCCAATAAACATTGAAGGATTGGTGAATCAAGATTGATGAACCTCAGATTCGATGAATAAACAATGATGATGATTAAACTTCATCATTCATCAATGATTGATCAAAACCTTGAGGTAGGGTGTTTGATCTCTTTGTGATTTCCTTTCCCTTCTTAGATTCAAACGATGAACATGAAAAAACCCATAAACAGGTTGATCTGTGGTTCGACCATTCTTACATGATGGATAATTATTACAGGGTTTAAAGGGAGAGATAGATCTTTGTGATTATCTATTGTTGTTATTCGTTATACCTTCTAAAAAGGGATAATCAAGGCCAACATGAACAAGAAAAAGATTTGTTATTTGGGAATTATATGTGTTCTTCTTATCTTCATTCTCAACGTTCTTCACTGTTGGACCCTCGTGGACATGGAACAATTTTTCTGGGAGGCTCCAAATACAATCATACCCTCAAAGTACTAGCAAGATGGATCAAAGACCAAGTCAGTGAAGGTACCGACTCGAGGATCAATAATGTGGCTCTGTTTCAAAAAATGGATCATTAGAGAAATGAGGGATACCTGGGGAACTAGATCTAGTAGCAACGCCCGGTAGTGCCCAATGGCATGCGGTAGTGACTACGTACGGGTGCGGTAGAGGGCGAACCGCATAGGTGGCATGACCACACCACATGGAGCCGTAGTAGGGACCTATGAAATGTAGGTTGACCATGTTGAACACAATGGAATCATGTTGACCATTCGACAAGAGGGGATCCACATGGTTAGGGAAGATTGCACGGACTAGGGGGAGTAGCGAGGGCGGGCCACATCTGATAGAGTAAATCGACCTGCATGCAGCGGGCCGAACTAGGGTGTCTAGGCTACTCCAACAACCCAAAGGGCCAGGTCCATCTAACCCAGTGGGTCGAGTCCAGTAGACTGGACTAGACCTGGTGGGGTTGGGTTGGACAGACTAGATCGGGTCAGCCGGTGGGTCTGGTCAGGCAGGTTAGATCAGACCTGGACTATACCGGAGTCAGACCTTTTTAGAAAAATAGTAGTAAATTTCAAACCATGTGTCCATTTGACAAAACATTTTCAATGTTGAAAACCTTGCAATGATACAGTCCTTTTTTATGTACTCTAAGTGAGTCTTTGTGAATGTTGGCATATGACCTTTCGGTTTTAGGAGTGGGTCCTCCCAGAACAAGCACGTTACGAGTAGAATCCTGTGGATGGATGTGATACTGAGACTATGTGACTTGGTGACTACATGATTTGGGGGCTGAATGACCTATCAACACTTTGTGTGTTATCAACACTCCATGTGTTATCGACACTTCGTGTGTTATCGACACTCTGTGTGTTTTCGATACTCCGTATGTTATCGACACTCCGTGTGTTATCAACACTGCATGTGTGATCAACACTCTGTTTGTTATCAACACTCCGTGTGTTATCGACACTCCATGTGTTATCGACACTCCATGTGTTATCGACACTCCATGTGTTATCGACATTCCATGTGTTATTGAAACTTCATGTCTTATCGATATTGGGTGTTCTGTAGACTACATCTGTTTTTTTTTTCATGTTATAGACTTATACCTATGTGAGATAACTATACTTTGTGTAATTATTTGTGGTATAATTCATGTATTTTCTTATGGTGTACTTCATGTATTTCTTAGTGGTATTACTTTGTGGTTTCAAGGTGTCCTACTGAGTATTGTTTTACTCACCCCTGCATGGGCTTTGCCTGCACATGTCGTGTCTTGTGAAGATGATCGATGCTTTGACAGAGTCATTGGTGGACTAGGGCTAGGTGGTTCTTAGGGTGATCAAACAAATGAGGTATGATCTTATGACTTCAGACAGCTGTCCTACACCTACCCTTAAGGTAGGGTTTTCTACAGATGAGTTTTAGGAACTCGTGCATTTAATTTTACAGACTCTTTCTTTTGGTGAGCTTGTATTCTAGACCCGTTTACTTTCCATTTTTCCTGCTATCATACTATGTGGTTAGTATCTTAATGTATGAATGATTTCCTACATACTATTTTATATTTCAGTATTGTGGGCATGAAGATGTGTGCGTGTGTACATATACTTAGGAAAATTCCTCCCATTTGTGGTATATGCCTACTTAGAACTAGTCACCAGCTCCTAGCCTATTAGATGCAGGATTGGGGTAGTCATGACATGGAACCTCTAGGACGGGTCTTGATAAAGTGGTATCATATATGGTTGGTTCTAATTAAGGACTGGGAGTATGTAAGGTTGGTTTGGGGAAACAATGTTAAGTGTTTTGAGTTCGGATTTCTATCCAGGGAATCCAGTGTTGGTCCGACGACTGATGTATCCATACACCAGGACTCAGGACACCTACTTTTAGACTCGGTACATGAAAACACTAGTTGTTGGGAAATTAATGGTACATGCATCATATAGGATTTTGGTGTGTTCTCATGTCCTTCTTGAGTCAGCTCACCAGGTATACTCTATTGACTATGGAACATCTTGATCTGTTTTAGGATGACTCTCCATAGACAGCTAGCTAGGATTCCATTGCATGATCACAAGGATGATCCGCTTATAGATGAGGTGTCCATATACGGAATTGTACCTAAGATAATCCCTACACCGGAGATAACACCTATGGGTGGTTTATAGGCAATGAAACCACCAATCGAGAAGTAGTTACTCCCAGTGATACCAGTTGAGGATTCATGCAGGCTGAGTGTGTTTGATGAGTTCTAGAGGTAGCAACCTTTCAGGTTTAGAGGTGGTACAAACCCCCAAATAGTTGAGGATTGGCTAGAGGCAGTGACTCTTGTCTTCTTCCTTGTGAGGACACCTACCAACCAGATGGAAGTCCTAGCCGTGAGTCTTATTCAGGGATCATCAGTGTGATGGTGGAGCTTAGTGACCCAGACACATGATGAGGTGACTCTATCTTAGTAAGACTTCGAGGTACTATTCAGAGAGGAGTTCTTATCAGCTACATTAAACTCAGTGTTCATACAGGATCTCCCGTATCTTTAGCAGGGTAGTCAGACTATGGAGGAGTAATCAACGAGGTTTACTGATCATTCTCGCTACTCCAAAGATATGGTGTGAGACCCGTTCTTTAAGGATAAAAACTTTGAGCAAGGTTTATGCTGGGAGATCAGGGAAACCATGATATCACTTAGCATCCCTAAATATGCTGGGTTACTGAAGAAAGCTCTGATAGTGGAGAGCTTTTTGGCAGAGCATACACTTGTATTGGGAGATACCAGTAGGCACCTGGCAACTAAGTCTTTGGTGGTAGGTAGCTGAAATCAGACATAGGGACTGAAGAGGGTCAAAAACTCTAGGGGACGACCCCAAGACATGAGATCAGTGGTGCAAGGATCCCAGGATAGAGCGAGTTAGATGAATGATAGAAAATGTTACTCGTGTGGCAGTTGGGGACATCTAGCACGAGATTTCCTGACCCACCATACAGAAATAAGGAGATAGTCGATGGAATGTAGAGGCATAGGAAGAGCCATGAGAAGGGTGGTGTAAGTGGTAGAGAAGTAGGTAGGGTAGTGGGAGGTGGGCGGAGGTTCGATGTGTTACCACCACCACCCCCAAGTGGTTCACCATGGGCTTAGGGAGCTGGTAGGTAGGGACGAGGCCAGATACCAGCAATAGAGGCTTATGAACCTGGTGCTCCATAAATTATTAGAGGTATGATCTGTATCTTTTCCACCTTACATTCTATTTTGATAGACACATGTTCCAATTATTTTTTCTTTCCATGACCCTTGTTCGAGACTTGGAGATTCCAGTGGAACCATTGACCTAACCCTTAATCTCAGAGACTCCTACGTGAGGGGATTTGATGATCACACATTAGTACCAATAGCATGACCTTACTCTTGGAGGAAAGATTTTTGGTTGGTATCTCTTGGTAGTGGCATCGAGGTCTTACGACATCATTCTTGGTATGGATTGATTATCTATAGTCCATGCTCAGATTGACTATTTTAGGCGTAGAGAGCGGTGTGTCCACGGTGATGGGATGGGGTTTTACTTTATTGGTGAAAAGGAAATGAATACATCATAGGATGGACTTACTCATAATAGGGTGCAGTCGATTACCCATTAGTTGGCTAGCCTTACCCTCAGTGTAGCAGATGAAAGGAGTCCTCAGTTTTCTGTAGTGGTGACAGAGTATGAGGATGTATTTCCTGAGGATGTCCTTGAACAACCTCCCTATAGAGAGGTAGACTTCTGCATTGATCTGTACCCCGAGAAGACACCATTATAAACCCCTGAATATCAGATGGCTTCCGCAGAGCTTCATGAGTTGAGGGTACAACTGGAGGACTTACAGAAGATGGGATTCGTGTGACCTAGTATTTCACCCAAGGTGGCCCCAGTTTTGTTTTCCAAAAATGTAGATAGAAGTTTGAGATTATGTTTGAACTTTTAGTTCCTAAACCATGTGACCATGAAAAGTAAATATCCACTACTGATTCTCGCTCAAATTTACCCAAGAGATGAAGGTAGAACGGTCCTTGTAGTTTAGCTTGGGTTATCGAATCCTCAGAGACCTAAGAAGTACCTACAGACACGTACATTATATGGATTGTTTTTGGCTATTAAGTGGCCAAATTGGGTTGATTTTAGATGGTTTTAAGGTATAACTAATAGTTTTAAGTTAATTCAAATTAATATAATGAGTTGATCCTAGGTTATCGCTCAGGGTGGATTGGATGAATTCCTTTTTTAATGATTTCAATTTCTTATAATTGAGATGGGTTAATTTAAGAAGATCAAACTTAATAATAACTTACTGGTTTAATGCCTACACACCCTAATACTAATCACCCATACACTTGAAGGATAAAATCATTGAGCACTCCAAGGTAAAGGTTTGTATTAGCACTTGAAATGTGTGACCTTAAATTCAATAAGGATGAAGATGTTTTAAAATCATCAAATAAAAATCTCATTTAAAATAAGTGATTAACCATTAATGGAGTGAGAAATAACATCTAATCCAGCCTCTTTATACTCCCTTGGATCAACCCATAAAAGAGTTATCCCTCCATTGATGACATGTCTTCAACGGAAACGAGAAGTAGACTTACAAGGGTGGAATTGAAGAAGTAAAAAAAAACAACAACAAAAATCGATCACTCCACCGTTGTGTGATAAATATCACAAATTATGGTGTGAATAAATTCACAACTTGAACCAACAGTATCAACGTGATATGTAGAACAACAGAATAAGAGTATAAGAAGAACTTTTATTAAGAAACTAGGAGGAATTAAAACAACTTACATGTGAAGGAAGAACGTTACAAAGAGAAATTGGCAGCATAACATTAAGATGAAAACAAAGCTCAAAGATGATTCAATACTCCAACACCACTGCCTTAAATAGTAATTTTTGAGCCCTTGTGTCGAGCCTCCAACATTACAAGTCTTCTAAATTAATTTTGGTAGGCCATAGGTGGGTGGAAAGTAAGGGAGAGTTGATTTTTCCACCCTTGACCCGAGGTGGCATCCAGTTTTTCCTCACCGAACAGACGTGCTTGGAAGACCTTCTATATTGAAGAATCAGAGTGGGACATAGAATAAGAAAATGGATCCCCTGATGTCTTATAACCGTCTGTAAAATTTGGGCCGATTTAGAGTTGTGTATTTAGATATATGATCATATTAGTGGGCTGTTTTTATGGGCCGCAGAATCTGACCCAGAATTTTATTTCTAACTTGGGCCGTCTAAATGGACACCATGGAGGTATCATTAGCATTGGATCATGAAGAGTGATTTGTTCCTATACATGTATTATAGCATCCCACAAAAGTTGGGATTTATTGGACCTATATATTGGGCCCCAAATTCTCATCAGTGGGCTGGTGTCCAATCTGCCTTCTCCAGAATTGCTTCCTTTCATTGCCAAATATCTCCATCATCATTTATGAATCTTTCATTTATCCTTTAATGAAAAATGTTCATATTAAAGTGAATATCCAGTTAAAAATAATATAAAATTAAAATATGTATAATTAGATTATTTAAAATTAGATGAATCATTGGGTACTTCAAATGATGTTAAAAAATGTACCACATAATAGTGCATTTTAAGAAGGTATTACAATCATAATGTGAAATGATGTTCAAAGTGTAAAATGAACTAAAATGGTGTTTATGAATAATAAAGAACATGAATATTATGTATATTATAAAAGAATATTAGCCTAATTTAGTGGATAATCACACCCCCCAACTTGAGTTTTGCTAGTCCCGAGCAAAATATATCTCAACAATATGAAATTCGAATTCCCTTTTCCAAAAACATTTTAATACACAATGATCACCAAAAACCCTTATACCAAAAAATCATGAAACCCATAAAAATATTCTAATACATGATAGTTTCATAAGCAGATCCCAATCCCAAGCCCATTCCTTTGTTCAAATTCATTTCCATATTTCATCCAATGTCAATTAAGTATGAGGATGTGTTGTGCATCACAATAGACATGGGGGTTCATCTTTATTCCAGGGGGAAATGAAGGAAGTGCTAGGTAGAATCACATTTCAATATTAAGATGAGTATAAAAAAAATTATTGTTTTATTGTTTGTTTTTTGTTTTTTTTTTGCAATTTTTCCATGGTAATTTAAGTTGCACTCAAAAGAGTCAACCCCTGTAGCGAGACTTTGCTGATGACTCCCAGGCTCAAAGACCTTAGGGAAACAAGTGAAGATCACATACTCGGGCATCATCTCGAGTTAACTCAGTCAAAAACAAATTCAAATTACCAAAAATAGAGATAAAATTACTAACTCTGGGCCAGACAACTATGGAGTCACGATCCCCAAGTGCCGAAAGCCACACATTAGGTCATTTAATTGCTCTACGCGCAATTTTTTTTTGAATACTCAAATTAAACTAAGATGATCACCAAACCTATGATATTTATTTGGGGGACCCCATGAACTCAAACTAATATCCCACTATCCAAAGGACGTGCATTGTGGTCTTTTTTTTATTTGGATGAAAATATAAATGATGAAATATCACATTGGACAGCCACACTTTCCAAAATCTATGCTCATAAAATTATACAAGGATTAAAATCAGAATCAGGGCATGCTAAATTATTTGATATTCAATTTCAAAGTGTGCAATGTGTATTACCATGTTTAAAGTTAAAGGAATTTTTCCTTCCATTTACACATTTTTTTTTTCAAATTATCCATTTTTTTTACACAAAAGTATTTTTTATTTTATCTCTCCCCCCCAACTTAAAACAAAACTATCCCCAATGTTTAAAGAAAAGAAAATTTAGAAGGGGTTAGAGGTAGAGAATGAAAGTTAAAAAAGAAAATTGAAAATGAGGATCATGGAATGAAGTCACCTGGTGGTTGAAGATGAAATTCTTACTGCTCCCTTTTAATCCTTTGATATCCATGTCACTTGCAGAGTTCCCTAGTAGAAAAAAACAAAATAAAATAAAAAAAAAACAAAACAAATATATATATATATATATATTTATATATTTATATAATAAAGAAAGTAAAATAGAAATATATATATATAAATTATAGAATAAGGAATCACAAAAAGTTGTAGGTTAGTGGTAAGTGCGCGCCCCTATCTCACTTAGTTCTCGGGTTCGAATCCCCG
Source organism: Viscum album (assembly GCA_963277665.1). Taxonomy (NCBI): domain Eukaryota; kingdom Viridiplantae; phylum Streptophyta; class Magnoliopsida; order Santalales; family Viscaceae; genus Viscum; species Viscum album. Next base: position 1,911,666,724 of record OY728161.1, on the reverse strand, counting down.
CGGCTTTGTCGGTTGTGACAGGGTTTTCCCCACGACCCACAACATGTCCCTTTTTATTATCATTATTATATTTTTATTTATTTTTTTGTATTTTTATTTTAACCTATAAACACATTAAAAAAAAAAACTGATGATACATTATCTTCTTTTTAATTTTCTGGGTAAGGCATTACTCAAGGATCAAACCATGTGACACATATGAATATGGTGCTCCCCTTTCATACCCATCCATACTCATAATAAAAGAACAGGTCAACAGTATATTTTTTTAAATATAAAAAAGTTTAATTAAAATTTTATTAAAACAAAAAAATGATAGGAAACTTGAAAACCATGGGTTTCCTCCCATGCAGTGCTTTTCTTTAACGTCGTTAGCCCGATATGGATCCTAAATCTATCAATTTTTTTCCGGTTCATAGGCTGGCTCAGTTAACTCAACCTCTATTTCCTGTTTATTGAATGATTCAAGGAATGGTTTTAACCTATGACCATTGACCTTGAAAATGTAACCACTTGTGGGATCTTGAATCTCTACTGCCCCATGGGGGTATACATGATGCACTATGAAAGTTCCTGACCATCTAGACCTTAACTTTCCCGGGTGTAAATGAAGTTTTGAACTATACAAGAGCACAAGTTTTCCCGGTTAAAAATGTTTGACCTTGATATTCCTATATTGGTAGGCTTGAACTCTAGCTTTATTTATCCTTGAATTTTCATAAGCCTCCATCCTTAGTTCCTCCAGTTCATTGAGATCTAATTTCCTTTTTGTTTCGGCCAATGAGAGGTCATAATAAATTTTCTTAATTGCCCAAAAGGCCTTATGCTCAATTTCTACAGGTAAATGGCATGATTTTCCATAAATCAACCTATATGGTGACATTCATAGGATGGTTTTGTATGCTCTACGATATTACCAAAGAGCATCCAAGAGTTTCTCGGACCAATCTTTCCTAGAGGGGTTGACAGTTTTTTCAAGAATTTTCTTAATCTCCCTATTCGCTAACTTAGCTTGACCATTAGTTTGAGGATGGTATGCAGTGGACACTTTATGAGAAATACCATACTTATACATGAGTGAAGAGAATGTGCGGTTGCAGAAATGGGTTCCTCGATCACTGACTATAACCATAAGAATTCCAAATCGAGAAAATATGTGCTCTTTCAGAAATCGGATCACAACATGATGGTCATTAGACTTGGTGGGAATGGATTCAACCCATTTTGAGACATAATCAATAGCTAAGAGGATGTCAAGATATCCCCGAGAGTTTGGGAAGGGACCCATGAAATCAATTCCCCAACAGTCAAAGATTTCAACCACTAAGATGGGAGTGAGTGACATTTGATTCCTTTTTGTGATGGACCCTACTTGTTGACACCTAGGGCAGCTTTGACAAAATGTGTAGGAGTCCCTTAAGAGGGTGGGCCAGAAGAGACCACATTGAAGAATCTTAGCAGATGTTTTCTTAGAGGAAAAGTGACCTCCACATGCCTCACTATGATAGAATTTAAGGATGGACTCTTGTTCATATTCTGGGACACACCTCCTAATGACTTGTTCAGGGCAGAACTTATAGAGGTATGGATCATCAAACACATAGTGTCTAACATGAGAAAGGAATTTCCTTCGATCTTGATTCCCTAAGAATTTTGGAATGACTCCTGTAACTAAGAAATTGGCTATGTCGGCATACCAAGGGTAGTCACTCACAAAGTATAGGTGTTCATCAGAGAATGAATCAGACACAGAAAGGTGATTTTAGTTGTCTTTTAATTCCATCTTAGAGAGGTGATCAGCTAAAAAATTTTAAACGCCCTTTTTATCCTTGATTTTGAGGTCAAATTCTTGTAAGATAAGGACCCACCTAATCATTCTAGCCTTAACATCTTGTTTTTGGAAGAGGTATTTTAGTACAGAATGGTTAGTGAACACAGTGATGGGGGATCCGAAGAGGTAGGACCTAAACTTCTCTAAAGAAAACACAATAGCAAGTAACTAATTTTCAGTAGTGGTGTAGTTAATTTGGGAATCATTTAAGGATTTTATTTCATAATCAATGACATAAGGAGTTTTATCACAATGTTGTCCTAACATAGCTCCTACAGAAAAGTCACTGGCATCACACATAAGTTCTAAAGGAAGGTTCCAATTTAGAGATTTCATAATGGGAGGAGAGGTGAGAGAGGATTTGAGGGTTGAGAATGAACCCTCACATATTTCTGTCCAAACAAATGGAGCATCCTTTACTAGGAGAGCACAAAGGGGATGGGAGATTGAACTAAAGTCCTTGATGAATCTTCTATAGAAACCAAAATTTCCTAAGAAATACCTCACTTCCTTGATAGTTTTGGGTGATGGAAGGTGACAAATTATGTCAACCTTTGCTTTATCAACTTCAATCCCCCTACCCGAGACCAGATGACCTAGAACTAGTCCCTCTTTAACTATGAAATGACATTTTTCCCAGTTTAGGACCAGATTCTTTTCTTCACATCTTGACAAGAATCTCTCCACATTCTGCAGACATCCCTCAAATGTATCCCCAAACACAGAGAAGTCATCCATAAAGACCTCTAGAAAATCCCCTACCACGTTTGAGAAGATTCCCATCATGCACCATTGGAAGGTTGCAAGAGCATTGCATAAACCAAAGGGCATGTGTTTTAATGAAAAGGTGCCTAATGGACATGTGAATGTAGTCTTCCCTTGATCCTCTAGGGAGACCTCAATTTGATTATACCCCGAGTACCCATCTAAGAAACAGTAGAAGGCATGACCTGCCACTCTCTCAAGGACTTGGTCAATGAATGGTAAGGGGAAATGGTCCTTCTGGGTGAATGAGTTTAGCTTCCTATAGTCAATGCAGACCCTCCATCCACTACTCACCCTTGTTTTTAAGAATCTCTCCATCCTCATTGGTTATCACTATGATTCCAGACTTTTTTGGAACCACTTGGATTGGTATCACCCATTCACTCTTAGCTATGAGATATATGATACCAGCTTTTAACAATTTCAGAAGTTATTTCCTTACTAACTCCATGAGATTAGGATTGAGTCATCATTGAGGTTGACGACATGGATTTGAATCATATTCCAGGACAATCCTATGAGTCCCAATAAGTGGGCTAATCCCAGGAATATCAGACAGGGTCTAACCAATGGATTTATTATGTTTCCTAAGGACATCTAGAAGTATCCTCTCATGATTGGCTTCAAGATAAGAAGAAATGACAATAGGATGTGTTTTATTGTCCCCTAGGAAAGCATACTTGAGTGCAGTGGGAAGTTCCTTCAATTCAAGCTCAGGTCTGTTCAGAATTTCAGCAGAAGATTGGGACATTGGATCAAGATCAATTTTATTTCCTAAAGTTTTAGATAGGATTGATTCCCCACATATAGAAGTTTCAGATACTAGATTGTCATGATACAATTTAGGGAAGGAAGTTGGAGTGGTCTCCATGAAAGTGGTTTCCTGAAAGGTTTCACTGATTGTTGGACCTAAGAATTTATCATAAGAACAATTTGAAAATGATTCAAGCCAAGGAGATAAACTTCCTTCATATGAACAAAGGAAATCAATCTCATCCCGACTTAAACATTCATCAAATATTCCTTGATGTTCTATGGATTCATTATCAATGATTCCTATCATTTTTACTTCATTAATGTCCTCATCATCCCCAATTTGTGAGCTTGCAATATAGATGTTCAAGTCTAAACTCATGTTTCCAAAGGTGATGGTCATATTCCCATTTCAAACTCGAATAACAGAGTTTATTATTGCAAGGAAAGGACAACCAAGGATGATTGGGGTTTGTTCCTTATTTCCTAAGTTTGTATGGTTGTCAAGGACAATGGAATCAACAGGGTAGATGAAGTTTTCAACTTTTACCAGAATGTCCTTTAAAATCCCCTTTGGAACCCTAATGCTACGATCAACAAGTTGAAGTGTGACAGATGTGGGTTGGAGTTCTTCTAGGACTAACTAGCAGTACATATCATAGGGAATGAGATTGACACTAGCACCTAGGTCACACAAGACCTTGACAACTTTTCTCTCTCCTAGTTCAACATTGATGTAAGGGAAACCTGGGTCTTTCAACTTAGGAGGAATGGTCCCTTGAATGGTGGTACTCACATTAGTAGCCAAAAAGACTTGGTTTTATGTGAAAATTTTCTTTTAAAAGTGCACAAGTCCTTAAGGTACTTTGAGTAGGAAGGTATGGTTTGGATTGCATCGAGATGGGGAATGTTCAACTTGACTTGTGAGAAGATTTCCCTCAATGTTTTACTCAATTTAGGCTTGGTTTTCCCCCTCATGTGTTGAGGAAATGGTGTAGGTTGTGGGGTTGTTTGTTGAAGAGTTGTTTCTTTGATATTGTTATCAGTTTCCTCAATTTGATCTTGTGGTTCATTTGAATTTTCATCCAAGTTTGAATCTTCAGGTGGGTTTTTAATTAGTTGTTCAGGTTTCTCAATTGATTTCCCACTTCTTAAAACAGTCACATCCTTTAGTTTTTCATGAGTTGTTTGAGTACAACTTGACTATCCCCTTGAAGTTGAGGATGGCACCACCTGAGTAGTCATGGGTGCCTTTCTAGTTTTGATAGTTTGAAGTTCTTGTTTTAGGTAAGAGACTTCTGACTTCATCCTTTCCATTTGTTTGCACAGTTGTTCTAGTAGGCTTTGTGGAACAATTTGGGTTGGTGCTTGAGAAGATTGGTTTATCCCAGGGGGATATTTTGGAGGTGGGATGGTTTGTTGAAAATGGACCGGTGGCTGTTGGTATTGGATAGGTTGGGTCTAGAACTAGTTATGGGTTTGGTAGTTCTTATGGGGGTAAGGATTTTGTCCCTGTGGTTGGCTAGGTTGTTGGTTATCTTTCCAGAGGAAGCCTGGGTGGTCATTATACCCTAGGTTGAAGTTGTTTTGGTATTAAGGATTTTGAAAGTTCAAAGCATTTACTTCTACTGGGGGTTCTCCTAAAAGGACATCCTTAATGGATGTAATGGTTGGGTAGTTGTCTGTCTTATGGTCATGTTTGTCACAAATTGTGCAAACAGGGTCTACAATTTGGATTTCATGTACTTTCCTAAGGTCTATCTCTTCAACCTTCCTAGAGAGTGCTGCGAGTTTAGCCCTAAGGATTTCCTCTTCTCTAAGTGTATGAATTCCAGTATTTCTTTGTGGCTTTTCAGAATAAGGTGAAGTTCCCCATGTTTGGTTTTGTTCAAAAAGGCTTTCTAGATACTCGTAAGCATCATTTGGGGCTTTGTTTTTAAATGTTCCATTACACATCATGTTAATGAATTGTTTGTTCCCCGTACCCAACCATTCATAGAAAATTATTACTTGTTCGGGAATAGAAAAACCATGATGTGTAACCATGTTTAGAGTGTCTTTGAACCTTTCCCATGTTTCATAGAATGACTCTCCCTCTTTTTCAAAAAAGTTTTGGATAATCTTTTTAAGTACAATTGTTTTGTGGTGGGGAAAGTATTTCTTGTAGAATTATCTTTGTAGTTGGTCCCAAGAGTTTATGGATGATGGTCTCAAATTGTTTAGCCAATTTTTAGCTCGATAATTTAAAGAAAAAGTAAATAGCCTCATCTTAGCTTATTCTAGTTGATGTGGGGGGCACATGGTTTCTACAATGTCATTGAACTCCTTAATGTGAAGGTAAGACATCTCAGACTCCATTCCATGGAATGTGGGAAGATGATTTAGGACATGGGGTTTAGAGATGTAGTTGGAATCTCCTAGGGAATTGTGTCTAATACATGAGGGGGCATTGGTCCAGGAAGGTGTGAGGTAGTCATTCATGGTTTGATCAATTGCATTCCCCAAGTTTGGGGCTGCCTCATTTGGGTTTCCATTTTGGTTCCCACCCGGGTTTATGAGTTGGTTTATTTGAAGACCTTCCATTGAAATAGGATAAATTTTGGACTCTGGAGTATTAGAAAGATTATGATCTAATGGAAAGAGTTCTCTTGGTTTACTTGACTCCCCAACCCCAAGACTATCCACCCTAACTAGACGGTTTGATCGATCGCGGGTGTAGGCGGACATGCGCCAAAAGAAAAAAAAATGAGAAAGGGACAAGATAAGAGAATTTAGATGAAAAAAGAATAAATGGGGGATAATAGAATGTGTGTTTAGATGAATTACTTGGGTCCCTGACAACAGAGCTAAAATTTGATTCTCGCTCAAATTTACCCAAGAGATGAAGGTAGAACGGTCCTTGTAGTTTAGCTTGGGTTATCGAATCCTCAGAGACCTAAGAAGTACCTACAGACACGTACATTCTATGGATTGTTTTTGTCTATTAAGTGGCCAAATTGGGTTGATTTTAGATGGGTTTAAGGTATCACTAATAGTTTTAAGTTAATTCAAATTAAGATAATGAGTTGATCCTAGGTTATCGCTCGAGGTGGATTGGATGAATTCCTTTTTTAATGATTTCAATTTATTATAATTGAGATGGGTTCATTTAAGAAGATCAAACATAATCATAACTTACTGGTTTAATTCCTACACACCCTAATACTAATCACCCATACACTTGAAGGATAAAATCATTGATCACTCCAAGGTAAAGGTTAGTATTAGCACTTGAAATGTGTGACCTTAAATTCAATAAGGATGAAGATGTTTTAAAATCATGAAATAAAAATCTCATTTAAAAGAAGTGATTAGCCATTAATGGAGTGATAAATAAAATACAATCCAGACCCTTGATACTCCCTTGGATCAACCCATAAAATATTTATCCCTCCATTGATGACATGTCTTCAACGGAAGCGGGAAGTAGACTTACGAGGGTGGAATTGAAGAAGTAAAAAAAACAACAAAAATCAATCACTCCATCATTGTGTGATAAATATCACAAAGTATGATGTGAATAAATTCACAACTTGAACCAATAGTATCAACGTGATATGTAGAACAACAGAATAAGAGTAGAAAAAGAACTTTTATTAAGAAACTAGGAGGAATTAAAACAACTTACATGTGAAGGAAGAACGTTACAAAGAGAAATTGGCAGCATAACATTAAGATGAAAACAAAGATAAAAGACGATTCAATCCTCCAACACCACTACCTTAAATAGTAATTCTTGAGCCCTTGGGTTGAGACTCCAACAGTCCGAGTCTCCTCAATTAATTGTGGTAGGCCATAGGTGGGTGGAAAGTAAGGGAGAGTTGATTTTTCCACCCTTAACCCGAGGTGGCATCCAGCTTTCCTACACCGAACAAACGCGCTTGGAAGGCCTTCTATATAACCGAATAAGAGTAGGACATAGAGAAATAAAATGGATACCCAGATGTATTCTAACCTCCTGTAAAATTTGGGCCCATTTGGAGTTGTGGATTCTGAGATATGATCATATTAGTGGGTTGTTTTTTTGGGACGCAGAATCTGGCCTAGAATTTTATCTCTAACTTGGGCCATCTAAATGGACACCATGGAGGCCGAATTAGCATTGGATCCTGAAGAGTGATTTGTTTCTATACATGTCTTCTAGCATTAAAAGAAATTTGGGATTCATTGGACCTGTATATTGGGCCCCAAATTCTCATCAGTGGGCTAGTGTCCAATCTGCCTTCTCCAGAATTGCTTCCTTTCATTGCCAAATATCTCCATCATTATTTATGAATCTCTCATTGATCCTTTAATAAAAAAAATGTTCATATTAAAGTGAATATCCAGTTTAAAATAATATCAAATTAAAATATGTATAATTATATTCCTTAAGATTAGATGAATCATTGGGTACTTCAAATGATGTTAAAAAATGTACCACATAATAGTGCATTTTAAGAAGGTATTACAATCATAATGTGAAATGATGTTCAAAGTGTAAAATGCACTAAAATGGTGTTTATGAATAATAAAGAACATGAATATTATTTATATTAACAATGAATATTAGCCTCATTTATTGGATAATCAACTACCAATGATTGATTACATCTTCGATCAACTGATGGTAGTGAGGTGGTTCTCAAAGATAGACCTTAGATCGGGCTTTCACCAGCTTCAAGTATAGGATGAGGACATCCCGAAGATGAATTTCAGATGTCGATGTGACTACTATGAGTACTTTTTGATTCTGTCTGGTATGAAAAACTCCCCAAAAGTTTTCATGGGACCCATGAATAGGATCTTCTATCCTTACTTAGACTGGTTCGTGGTGGTCTTCATTGATGACGTCTTGGTGTACTCGGCAACCAAGGAGGAGCACGCGATACACTTGAGGATGGTCTTGGATACACTCAAATAACACTAAATTTATGGGAAGCTCTTGAAGTTCTAGTTCTAGATTCAGTAGGTCCACTTTATGGGACAAATCATTTTAGAGGTTGGAGTCGTAGTGGATCCGGTGAAGATTGAGGCGGTGCTCACTTGGGAGCCACCCAAGAGTGTTACCGAGGTGCAGAGTTTCCTAGGTTTTTCTGGGTACTATCGAAGGTTTGTACCTGACTTTTCTAGAGTAACAACACCCTTTAAGGATTTGACATGGAAGGGGAAGACCTTCTTGTGGAAAGAGAAGTTCCAACAATGATTTTAGGAGCTAAGGCATAGGTTGACAAGCTCTCCTATCTTGAGATTACTAGAGAAGGGAATTAGGTACATAGTGTTCTGCGATGCATTAGGGATCGGGCTTGGTTGTGTCCTAAATTAGGGGAAAGAAATGATCAACTATGGTTTATGACATTTTAGACTACATGACCATAACTACATGAACTGTGATCTTGAGATAGTGGCATTAGTCTTCACATTGAAGATGTGGCGACACTACCTGATGGGAGAGCAGTTTACCATATACTTTGGCCACAAGAGTTTCAAGTATATCTTCTCTAATAAGGATCTGAATTTGAGATAGAGATGATGGATAGAGTTCCTCCAGGACTATGAATTTGAGATTTTATAAACTCCTGGGAAGGGGAACATAGTAGTGGATGCTCTCAACAGAAGATCCATCTTGAAGTTTCTGAGTGAGTCATCAAAGCAGTTGGTCGTGTTGCAGATATCCTTTGTGGATAGATATGGGGAATCTTACCTATAGTCTATGGTTGTCACCTCTCCACTCTTACAACAAGTTAGGGAGGCACAACTTGGGGATATCAACTGTGAAAACCAACATGCTCAATTGTCCACAGGGCATGCCCCTGATGGATATTTGATAGGTGGGGAGCATGTCGTTATTTTCAGAGGGTGAAAAGTTATACCAGTGGAATTGTGGGGGGGGGGGGGGTCTGAAAGAGTTCCACAAATCCCCTTTATCAGTACATTTATGTGTGGAGAAGATGTACCAGGACCTCTTATGTCAGTTCTAGTGGTCGATGATGAAGAATAAGATGGCAGTGTTTGTTTCTCGATACCTCACGCTCAATAAGTGAAGGCTGAGCACCAAGTTCCAATAGGCTGGACCCAACCACTTGAGGATCTAGAATGATAGTTTGATGGGATATAAATGGAATTCATGAAGGGGTTTCCATGAATTTCTATGGTATATGATACCATCTAAGTGATCATTGAACGACTCACCAAGTCATCCCACTTCCTAGAAATTCAAGATCAGAGTTCGATAGAGAGATTGGGACACCTCTATATGTAAGAGATAGTTCGACTCTATGTAGTAACATAGACGATAGTCTCAAATCATGATACTCTCTTTACATCCTAGTTGTTTAAGGTATTGTAGGAGGCATTTGGGACTCAGTTACACTTGAGCATGACATTTCATCCCCATACAGGTGGTCAGACGGAGAGAACCATTCAGGTTATTGAGAACATTCTATGTGCTTTCCTCCTAGACTTTGGTCATAGTTGGGAGGATCACCTATCACTTGTGGAGTTTGCATACAAAAACAGCTACCAATCCACCATTTATATGGAACCTTTGAGGCCTTGTACGAGCAACCATGCAGGTCACCACTTTGTTGGACTAACCTAGGAGATTCAACACTCATGGGTGAAGAGTTGGTGTGGGATACCACTAAGAATGTGAAAATCATCTATGAGAATATGAGGACTGCACAGAGCCGTCATAAGTCTTATTCCAACAAGAGATGAAGTCCCTTGAAGTTTGATGTGGGAGACCATGTGTTTCTTTGGGTCTCACCTTGATAAGGATTGCAAATATTTGGTCAGGGTGACAAGTTATCTTTGAGATACATCATCCATTTTTAGATTTTGAGTAGAGTTGGAGAGGTGACATACCACATATCTCTACCCCCACAGTTGCACTAGGTGCATAATGTCTTCCACGTGTCGCGGTTGTGGAGGTACGTGCATGATCCATCAAATGTCATAGACTGGGGTGAGATGGACATTGATGATGAGGTGACTTTGGTAGAGTACCCGGTGGAGATCGATGATCGACATGAGAGGATATTTTATGGGTGGTTGATTCCTCTAGTGTGCATTCATTGGAAGCATGAGAATATCCAGGAGATCACTTGGGAGCAGGAGACTTAGATTTGTGCTCAGTACCTTAACCTTTTTGTTGAGTAGCCCTTGTTTTGGATTTAAGTGATGTAAATCCATAAGGTGGGGAGAATATAATAATTCATATTTTCTCTAGTTTTATTTTTATAAATTAATAAGAAAAATTAAAAGACCAAGAACTGAGACAACGTGATATTCTGAGGCTCGGTGTGACTGGATAAAACCAATGAAAAATGTTTTGTTTCTAATAAAGTGTGTGGGTGGTTTTTCTTTAAACTAGAATAAATCTAAAACAGGTTCCCAGATCAGAAATATAAGGGAACCGTTGCATTCAGAACAACAATATTACCTTAGGAAGGGTCTAACCTTGACCAGTGTGGGTCGATGGTGGAAGTTAGTTTTAGACATAAATGTAATTAAAATATTTAATAAAAATATTTTATTTGATATTCCATTGGTTTCTTTTAATTATGAACTATTGTTAGGAATCCAGGGTTATGAAATAACCCTTGTTATCATCTGAGGAAAGGAGATAGAGCTTCTTCCAATGAATGTCGACGGATTGGAGAATCAAGATCGATGAACCTCAGATTCGATGGATCAACAAATGACGATGACACAACTTCAACCATTGTCAATGATCAATCCAAACCTCAAGGTATGGTGTTTGATCTCTTTGTGATTGCCTTTCCCTTATTAGATTCAAACGACAAATGTAGACCAACCTATGAACAAGTTGATCTGTGGTTAGACCATTATTGCGGGATGGATAATTGTTGCGGGTTTTATTGGGGGAGATAGATATTTATGATTATCTATTATGGTTCTTCTTTAAACCTTCTAACAAGGATAGATCAAGGCTGACATGAACAAGGAAAAGATATGTTCTTTGGGGGTTCTATGTTTTATTCCTACCCTTTTCTCAGCGTTCTTCACCGTTGGACCCTCTTGGTCACAATACAATTTTAACGAGCGGCTCCAAATGTGATCGGAACCCCAAAGTACTAGAAAGATGGATCAAATCCCAAGGTAGTAAAGTTCGTGACTCGAGGATCACATATATGGATCCGTTTCTAAAAATAGAGCACCAAAGCAACGAGGGTGACTTATGGAACTAGAGTTGGAAGTGGTGATGCACGACAGTGACCGATGGCACGCGGAGGCAGCCGCATGTTGGTGCAGTAGAGGATAATGGACTTCCGTGGAGGCAGCCATGGGATAAGGCGGCGGTGGTCAGACTGTGTAGGCGGTGTAGCCAGACTACGTGGAGACATGGTGACAGGGGCCGCGACATTGACATGGGATATGGCAGAAAACTGTGTTGAACGCAGAGGATCCATGTTGACTGGCTTACAGGAGGGGATCCACGTTGTTGGGGCAGACCACAAAGACTCGGGGGGTGTGTCCAGGGTGTGCCACGTCCGGCAGAGAAAACCGGCCCGCATGCAGCGGGCTGGACTAGGGCATCCAGACCACTCTAGTAGCCTAGTGACCCAGGTCTAGCCGACCCAGTGGACCAAACTAGACTGGGCTAGGTTGGGTCAGGTCAGCTGGCGGGTAAGGTCAGGTCTGGCGGGTCAGATCAGACCAGGACCAAACCCAGGTTAAACCTTTTCAGTAAAACATCTGTAACTTTCAAACCTTGTGTCTGTTTGATGATCCATTTTATGCATTGGGACCCTTGTGATGAGATGATACTTTTTATATACCCTAGGCGAGTCTTTAAGAAAGTTGGAATATGAACTTTTTTCTTGAGGAGTAGGTCCTCCTAGAACAAGCGCGTTACGAGCAGAATCCTGTGGCTGGCTGTGATCTTGAGACTATGTGACTTGGCGACTGTATGATTTGGGGGCTGTATGACCTATCTAAACTCTTTATATTATGGAATCTATATGTGTTATCTAAAGTCCATGTGTTATTGACACTCTATGTGTTATCAAAGATGCCTGTGTTATTGACACTTAGTGTTTTATCGACACTCCTTGTGTTATCGACACTCTGTGTGTTATCGACACTCTGTGTTTTACACTCAGTGTGTTATCAACACTCTGTGTGTTATCAACACTCCGTGTGTTATCGAAACTCTATGTGTTATCAAAACTCCATGTGTTATCGACACTGTGTGTTATTGAAACTTCGTGTCTTACTGATACTGGGTGTTATGTGGACTACGTCTGATAATCTCGATTTTAGTGCTATAGACTTATACCTGTGTGATCTGAATTTACTTCATATATTTCTTTACGTTATACTTCATGTATTTTCTTTTGGTATACTTTGTTTATTTCTTAGTGGAATTCCTTTGTTGTTTCGGGGTGTCCTACTGAGTATTGTTTTACTCACCCCTGCACGGGCTTTGCCCGTACATGTCGTGTCTTGTACTGATGATCGACATTTTGACGGAGTCCTAGGTGAACCTAGAACAGGTGGTAATTAGGGTGATCATACAGATGAGGTGCACACTTACTGATTCAGACAACTATCATACAACTACCCTTCAGGAAGGGTTTTCTGCAGACGAGTTTTAGGAACTTGCGCATTCACTTTTGTAGACTCTTTCTTTTGGTGGGATTGTATTCTAACCTCATTTACTTTTCAATTTTCCTTTTGTAAAACTATGTTGTTGGTATATTAGTGTATTAATTCTTATCTACTTATTATTTTTATATTTTATCATTGCAGGCGTGGATATGTGAGCGTGTGTACAGGTACTTAGGAAAATGCCTCCCATTTGTGGGATATACCTACTCGGTGCTAGTCGCTAGACCCTAGACTATCAGAGGTGGTATTGGGGTAGTCATTGAATGGGTACCTCTTGGATGAGTTGTGAAACACATAAATAATCAAGCATAAGGAATAAACATATGGGTTACCCATGGAAAGAAGTGGGTTTCATAGTCATGTCATAAGGAAAAACCAAAGGACATATCATAATGGTATCCAGGAAAGAAGGGATTAAATAATTATTAGTTATTTATAAAATAAAAATAATAATATTTCTTGGATAATTATGTCCAAATTAATTTAAAACAAGAAAGAGAGTGGGTAGGTAAAATTATAAATGTTCCATTTAAGTGTGGTTTTAGGGAAAAGAATAGAGTTGTTAAAGAGTACAAAGGAATAATTGTTTATATAAAACTAGAAAAGAACCAAAATATTTTTTTATGATAAAATGGGTAATTTTATAAAAATATTTTTGGATTAAAATAGTTTATGTATTTTACTTGAAAATGGGTAAGAAATAGAGAAGTTCCCTTTAATCGGGCTTGCTAATCAAGAAGAATTGAGAAGGGAACCTTTTAAAAAATGTTTTACCCATAAAAGAAAGATGAATTGAGATATATAAATATTTTTGGAATATATACACATAATTTAGGATAATTATATAATAATAATAAGAAATAAATTTGGGTAAAGAGAGAAAAATCTTAACCGAAAAAAAATTGGAGGTTCGGAGAGATCCCTTGCCTTATGTCTGAATGCGTTATGTACTTGCACATAATTTTATGGATAATAAAATTATATTCACTAATTAATTAATTAATAACATATTATATATGTATTTAATTTATTATAATTTTATTAAGTTCATTTATGTATATTTTGATGAGCTATAAAGTTAAATTTCATCATTCTAGGAGCGTGCGTTTTCATGGTTTCATGGTCGATTTACTTGTGTATAATTATGGAAGTTTTTTTTAAAATGGAAATAATTCTACATAAATGAAATTATATATCATTAATTAAATTAAAAAATTTTTAAATTATCCCATATATAGTTTTTTTTCTGGTATGAGGATGATTCATTTGATAAAACGTTAATGATAAATGTTTAGTTTATTTTGGCGGGTTTTTTGATCATCACAAACTAGTTTCATTTTATTTAATATCATGTATATATATTAGTTACAGAACATGAAACAAGTTATAATATAAATATTAAAATCCTTTTTAACCGTAATAATTGTTTTATGATGAGCCTTGAAGGTGTTAATGGAAAACAAAATCTCATTATCTATGGAGATGGTAAACCGCCATAATTTGGACAACATTTTCTTTTCTTTGAATAAGAGGAGATGAGAAAAGGGATGGATAGAAGATATTAAATTAAAAATATAAAATTAATTATATAAATGATACTGGATTTATTAATATTTTATGGATGAAGGATGTTATTAGAAGGTAGATGAAGAAAAGAAATTAAAAGAGGTTGTTTGAGAAAGTTACCTCTTGAATTTCACCTCTTTGAAAGACCCCTTAAGGAACATAGAATTGGTATTTTTTTGAGAATAGAAACTATTGGAAATGGGAAAGAGGCTTGGTAAGGGAATTGGATAGAATATTGATAATCTCCAAGTCTTATAAGGTGTGATGAGAAGGGGTGGTGAGGGGTGATATTTATAGAGGGGGGAGAGGGGTGTTTTTTATTATTATATTCATTAGTTTATAATTTTGGATAAAGACTATTAATAGTGTTGATTCATATGAATAAATATAGTAAATAGTGAATTAGGGTTATATATAATGGGTGATTACAACAACCTTGACTCATAAATCCATGTATTTAGATTATAATGTTAAATACTGTAAATTACTGTGTTTCACTATTCACAAAAAAATCAACTATTTTAAAAAATTCACAAAAATTAACCCTAATAATTTTTTGACATGTAGAAATAAAAAATTTAATCCATTTTATGAAAATAATTTTCTAAATATGATAATTTTTATTTTTAAATAAAATCATCATTTATTCAAAAAATATCGATTTTAATATTCTAATCGATTTTTTTACCCTTTGAAAAATTAATTAAGGTAAAATAAAATTAACTTATAATTATAATAAAATATAATATTAATTAATAAAAATATTTTATGAAAATAAATTTTCTTTTAAATCATTATATAAATTATAAAATTGTAAATAAACATTTACATTTTACAAAAATACCAATACACAATTTATCATTTTTAAAACCTTTATTTACTTTTACCATGATATAAATATATCATTTTTTTATTTATAAGTTACCTAAATTTTATTTTAGACTTTTATAAGAGAGGTTACTATTTTAATGACCAGATTACTATTCCTAACAGTCATATTACTATTCCAATAGTCGTGATTTTTAATAGTCATATAGGTTCCTTAATTTTTATAAATACCACTTATTTTATTTGTTCTTTATTTATTTCTACTTTATCTCAAGGTTATATATATAATTTCATATTCAAAATGAATATTATGTTATTAAAATTATGTTTTATTTCTACATCTTTTTTCATGAGTGCGCTCATTCTTTTGGATCGAGCATATCCAAATTTTCCCATTCTTATTATCTTATTTTCTATTTATTATCCCGCTGTAATATTTGGCATTATTATTGGTTTATTTTATAAATATTGTATAATTATTCATTTATTATAATAATATTTTTCTAGGTTCTCTATGTGATGTATGTATTTTATAACATAATTATAAGAATATATGTTTCATTGATAAAATTATGGGTCATTATATTCTCCCCCATTATGAAATTTCACCCTTGAAATTTCATTTTACATACTAAGATAAAAAAAGGTGAGGTAATTTCTCCTTCATTGCTTCCTATGGTTCTCATTTCACCTCTTTATACTTATGTTTTCTCAACAGTACCTTGACCAGGTGAGTATTATTGTTGTATAGAACATTATCTCTATGGTCTATGATCTTCAATGGATGCTCCTCATAAGAGTGGTCATTTTCCAGATGTACCACCTCTGAATTAAGTAAATGTGAGGGATATGGTTTGTACTTCATAAAGAGGGAAACATGGAATACATCATGTACTTAAGACATGGTTGGTGGAAGTTCTTGTCGATAGGCTACAACTCTAGCACGATCAAGAATCTCAAAGGGGTCGATGTACCTGGGACTTAGCCTTACTTTCTTACCAAATCTCATGACCATATTCCATAGAGATATGTAGAGGAATAACTTATCACCAACCTCAAACTCTAAGTCGCATCGAAGATTATCTATATATCTCTTCTATCGACTTTGGGAAGCCTGAATATGTTATTGGATAGTATTTGATTTTTTACCATTTAATCGACCATTTTAGGTCCAAATAGCTTAAATTCACCAACTTCATCCCAACATGTAGGTGTTCTACATCGTTTCCCATAAAGGAATTCATATGGATCCATTTGGATGGTTGAGTGGAAACTATTTTTGTAAGAGAACTCAACCGGTGGAAGATGTTGATCTCATCCTCCTTTGAATTCCATTAAGCATGCTCTCAACATGTATTCTAGTGTCTGAATAGTCCAATCAGACCGACCATTAGTTTGTAGGTGATAAGATGCACTAAAGTTTAATTCATTATTTAGATCATGTTGGTGACTTTTCTAGAACTTTGAGGTAAA
Organism: Viscum album; assembly: GCA_963277665.1. Classification (NCBI taxonomy): domain Eukaryota; kingdom Viridiplantae; phylum Streptophyta; class Magnoliopsida; order Santalales; family Viscaceae; genus Viscum; species Viscum album. Next base: position 1,911,649,854 of record OY728161.1, on the reverse strand, counting down.
TCTCAGATCACGATCGGATATAATCAATAATGTTACTTCTTGCAGACTCACCACTTCTCTGATGTATATCCATGCAATTTGATCAAGTGATAAGTCATATCAACTCATAATAAAGTGAGAAATATTTATAAGATAATACACAATGACCCATATAAAATTATTTCCTCTAGATGTATTTGGAAGTCCAGTGACAAAGTTTATAATGATGCTTTCCAATTTCCATGTAGGTATGGGTAATGATTGCATCATTCCTTGGGATTTTTTCCTTTCAGCCTTCACTTTCTGACATATTAGAAACTTTTATGTATGTTTTGTGATCCCCTTATTCATATTGTCCCACCAATAGTGCTTTTAGATATCTTGATACATCTTTTTTCTCCCTAGGTGAATAGAGAAGGTTGAGCTCTATGCATTATTAAAAATATATTTCTTTATCTATGGATTGAATGTTACACATAGTCATGAACCAAATAATACAACTCCTTACTTATCAATTTTTAACTCTAAGGATTTATCCTTTATTATAGCTTCCACTTTTTTCTAAATTTCCACATCATCTCTTTGAGCATCCTTTATATTCTCTAAAAGGGATGGTTGGGAAAAAATTTATGAAAGGAATGGCGATGTACTTTCCTTTACGATTCCCATGTATATCCTTTGAAAGTATAAGAATATTGGATCCTTTTAAATTATCATTATTGATAAAGTTACAAGATCTTTTTTTACTAAGATCATCTTCTAATTTATTTTCTTTACATGTATGATAGTGGATTGAGAAGTCATAATCCTTGATTATCTCTAACTATCTTCACTAGTGTATATTTAGATTCTTCCATGTGAATATATATTTGAGGATCTTATGATCATATAGACCTTATACTTCTCCCCATATAGATAATGTCACTGGATTTTCAACGTGAAGATCACATTCGTCAAATCTAGATCATGCATGGGATGTTTTTTCTCATGAACTTTTAAATTCCTTGAGGTGTATGATGTCAATTTATAATTTTTAAATAGTAAACGACCTAACTAATTATTTTAAGAATCAATGTATACCACAATGACTTCCCCACTTGTTGGTAGTGTAATTACTAGTGTAGTGATAATACTATTTTTCAACTCTTTGAAGAAGTATTTGCATTAATTGGTCAAGAAAAACTTTACTCCCTTCTGAGTCAGCTTGGTTAGTGGGTTTGAAAATCATGATAAGTTCCTAAAAAAATGTTAGTAAAACCTAGATAGACCAAGGAAACTAAAGATCTCCATTACATATGTTGGTATGGGCCACTACTCATCTGCCTTTATTTTAGAATTTTCCATAGATATTCCTTTACTAGTGATAACATGACCAAATAATGATAATTTCTTCATCAATAACTCACATTTACTATAATTTTCATATAGTTTCTCCCTCCACAAATTCTTTATCATAATATTCAAATTCTTCTTGTGTTCCTCCTTACTCTTGGAGTATATCAAAATATCATCTATAAAGGCTACCACAAAATTTTCAAGGTAATCTCTAAACACTATATTCATTAAGTCAATGATTTTTTTGGAACATTAGTGAGTCTGAAGGGAATAAATATGAACTCATAGTGTTCATGCCTTTTTTGAAAGGTAATGTTGGTAATATCTTCCTTTCTCACCTTTAATTGGTCATATCCCGACCGAAGTTCCATCTTAGAGAAATACATGGCCCCATATAGCTGATCAAACAAGTCATCTATCCATTGAAGGGGAAACTTATTATTTATCATGATTTTTTTGATCTCATGATAATCAATGCAAAGGTGCATTGATCCATCATTATTTTTCATGAATAGGATTGGAACACCCCATGACAAAGCACTCGAGTATATAAAACCCTTTTCCAGATTCTCTTGTAACTATTTCTTTAGTTCCTATAACTCAATGTTGGCTATCATTTAAGGAGTCTTTGATATGGGTAGATATACAAGTATAATATCAATTGATAACTCAACCTATTGGTCAAGAGTAAGGCTAGACAATTATTCAAGGAACATATCAGTGTAGACCCTCACTATAGGAATGTCTTCGAGCATGATCCTATCCTTTATCTAAATCATTTGATCTCAACATTCTTGCTCATAAGGAAATAATATCCAAAATTGAGATAATGATTCCAAATAATATTAATCCTCCTCCTTACACTTGTATAGAATTTGGGGATGCCTTAGGATGTAAATATTGATCCCCCTTTTCCAAAAACGGATGTTGGATTTGTATAAAGATAGCAAATCCATGAACAATATAGCATTAAACTACACCAAAGTAAGTAAGATAATATTTTATGGGAGGTTCAGTCCACAAATATTAACTGGGGAGGAGTTATATAATTTAGATTCAATAATTTTCTCATTTTCTATTCTTACAGATAACTCAACCTTCTTATTTTAAGGCGATGTTTGAATAGTTCTACTAAACGTGAAAGATATGAAAGAATGCATAGAACCAGAATCAAATAGTACATTCACTATTCTTGAATGAATAACTAGCATACCTATAACCACATCATTTTTGGCATCCACCTTAGTAGTAGTGATATAATATGCCATTTCTTACTACCTTGGAGGTTGTTGTTATTGATTGTCTCCAAAAATCCTAGCCTTTATCCATTGGATCACATAATGAAAATGTTCCTTGTAGTTGAAACATTGCACTATAGGTTGAGTGTTAATCTAAAACTTCCTTTATCATTCTGCATCAGTGGGTTTATTCAAATACCTTCGGAAATAATTAGGCTGATTCCCCTCTCTTCTACATTTGAAGCATCTCCTAGTTCCCATTCAAGAGTTCCTAAGATTAATATTCCCACAATTTTGACATGTGGTATGTTGGGTTTTCTTTCCTTCATGGGATTTATATATTTATCCTCCTATATTAAAATCCATTTTCCACTTTTTATCTCCAATACCATGAGACCACTAAGAGTCTCTAATCTTCATCTAAACCTTTAGGTCACATCGGAAAATCTCCTCATAGCTGTCAACGTCTTGAATTTCCAAATCTTTTTGTAGACTTGGATTTAATCCACTAAAGAATCAATCCACCTTGATTTTAGAGTTCATGAAAAAATATATAGAATATCCTTTTAAAATTTTCCTTATATTCCCCAATAGATTCATCTTCATTTTTATTCATTTCAGGTAACTCACTCTCTATATTAATATAGAGAGTTTGGGGAAATTATTTATTGAAAAATATTTTCTTAAATCCTTCCTAATCCATGGAATCAATTTTTTCATTAGACTTTGTGTTTCTGATCAATGTCCACCACTCATAAGCTTCCCCATCAAAATAATAGACCACCAGTATGACTTTATCTTCTTTTGATCATTGGATAATAAATAATATCTTCTCAATGGAGTTAATCCATTATTCTAAAATGAGGGGATTAGAATATCCTATAAAGATAGGATGTTTTTATTTCATAAAGTATTTACTCACAACTTTCTATTTTTTTAGGAAAAGAAAGGAGTTCCACACATTTCAAGTTATTATTCATAACTTAAGCTAATTGGGATAGTATTTTCGTAAAGTTTTGATCTCCCGTTCCCATCAGATTTGGAATTTCATTAGGGAAAGCATCACATTACCTATAACATTGGTTATTAGTATGGGTTCTCCTATTTTAATCCATTAACCAAAAAAATATAAAAAATAGGATGATTTAATACTTATATAATGATCCTATAAAAAACCATAAACTTGGAGGGAATAACTTATAAATAAAAATTATATCCTAACTTATGATTCCCTAAGTTTTAACATAGGTTATTCATGGTGATATAATTATCCATAGGGTTATTACTAAAGTTTTCTAGTCCTAATATCCAAAAATAACTATACTATGGCTCTGATACCAAATATAGATACCCTACCCTTTTACACATAATATTACATGATTTTAATAATAGTTATCCATGAAATAAAAACCAAGGATCGAAAAGTCTAGTGTATTTAGAAGAATAGGTACATAATTAGGAAACATGAAACTAGAATAAAGAATCATTTTATTAATATAAATAATGATCTTCTAACTCCCTTTGAGATCCTAAATCTACATAGTATAAATTGGGGAATACATAGACAAAAGGGATGATCTAAAAAACCCAGTAAGGTAATAAACATGGGAATAAAGCATAAAACATGTGTTAGAAGGAATAACATGATAACATAAAAGGAATGGATCATGAATAAATATAGGGAATCATAACATATAGAACATGAAATCATATGATCATAGAAATATTGGAATGTGGAAGCAATATATAACATGACATAAACATGAGTCAAGGTTAACTACCAAGACTATATCACATGGTGGACAAAGTCCCATAATGGATTAGGTTTACTCCCTAATCCCATACATGAATTATAATGAGACTAAAAATTAACCAATAAATTGGATCTCTATTTAGAAACATCCATATTAACATGTTCATGCACATGTTTTTCATATAAATAATCAAACATAAGGAATAAACATAAGGGTTACCCATGGAAAGATGTGGGTTTTGTAATCATGTCATAAGGAAAAACCAAAGGACGTATCATAATGGTATCCATGAAATAAGGTATTAAATAAATATTGGTAATTAATATAGGAAAAATAATAATAGTTCTTGAATAATGACATCCAACTGAATTGAATACAAGAAACAGAGTGGTTAGAAAACATTATAAATGTGCCACTTAAGTGAGGTTTTTGGGAAAATAATTAAGTGTATTTAAAGAGGATAAAGGAATAATTTTTTATATAAAACTAGAAAATAACTAAAATAGTTTTTCAAGATAAAATGGTTTATTTTATAAAATTTTTTTTGGCTTAAAATTTTTTATGGAGTGTACTTAAAAATGGGTAAGAAACATAGAAGTTCCCTTTAACCAGTCTTGCTTATCAAGAGGAATTGACAAGAAGACCTTTTAAAACTTGTATTTACACATAAAAGAATGATTAATTGAGATATATAAATAATTTTGGAATATATACACAGAATTTATGATAATTATATAATAATAATTAATAAATACATTGGGGTAAAGATAGATAAAACATAACCTAAAGGAAAAATTGGAGGTTCGGAGAGATCCCTTACATTATGTTCAAATACATTATGAACTTGCACTTAATGTCCCGGATAATCAAATTAGATTTATTAATTACTTAACTAAGAAACTATTCTATAATTATTTTATTTATTATAATTTTTTTAAGTTTATTTATGGCCATTTTGATGAGTTATAAAGTTCAATTTCATTGTTTTGGGAGCATTCATTTTCATGATTTCATGGTCAGTTTACTTGTGTATAATTATGGAAGTTCTTTTAAAATGGGAATAATTCTATAAAAGTGAAATTATATAGTATTAATTCACTTACATAATTTTAAATGATCTCATTTATCATTTTGTTTTCTAGTTTGAGGATGATTCATTTGATAAAACATTAATGATTAATGTTTCGTTTATTTTGGTGGTCTTTTCGATCATCATGAATTAATTTCATTTTATTTAATATTATGTCTATATATTAGTTATAGAACATGAAAAAATTTATAATATATATATTAATTTTTTTTAACTATAATAATGGTTTTGTGACCATACTTGAAGGCGGTGATGGAAAAAAAAAACTCATAATCTACAAAGACGGTAAACTGCCATAATTCAGACAAAAGTTTAGTTTCTTTGAATAAGAGAATATGAGAAAATGGGTGGAAAACATATATTACATTATAAATATAATATTCTAATATGTAAATGTTACTTGAGTTATTATGGTTTGATGTATGAAGGAGGTGAGGAGAAGGTAGAAGAAGAAAATAAATTAAAAGAGGTTGTTTGAGAAAGTTACCTCTTGAATATAACTTCCTCGAAGGACCCCTTAAGGAACTTGGAATTGGTATTTTTTTATCCAAAAAATCTATTGGATGTAGGGAATAAGATTTGGAATTTAATTTTATATAATATTAATAGTCTCCAATCCTTATAAGGTGCGAGGATAAGGGGTGGTGAGGGGTGATATTTATAGGGGGAGGATATGAGTGTTTTTTAATATTATATTCATTAGTTTATTATTTTGGCTCAAGAATATCAATAGTGTAAATTATTATGACTAAATAAAATAAATAATGAATCAGGGTTTGAGATAATTGGTTATTACATAAGCCACAACTCAAATGTATTTAGCTTATAATGTTAAATACCATGAATTATCATTTTTCACTATTCACCAAAATTCAAATATTTTAGAATTTTTTTTAAAATTCACCTTAACCATTTTTTGACATGTATATTTAAAAAATGGAATATATTTTATGAAAATAATTTTTTAAATATGATAAATTTAATATTTAAATAAAATCATCATTTATTCTAAAAATATCGATTTTAATATTCTAATCAATTTTTTGACCCTTTCAAAAATTAATTAAGGTCAAATAAAATTAACTTATAATTATAATAAAATATAATATTAATTTATGAATCCATTTTATAAAAATAATTTTTCTTGTACATCATTATATAAATTATAAAATTGTAAACAAACATTTATATTTTACAAAAAATACCAATACATAATTTATTATTTTTAAAACATTTATTTACTTATACCATGATATAAATCTATAATTTTTTATTTATAAGATACCTAAATTTTATTTTATACTTTCATAGGTGAGGTTACCATTCTAACGACCAGATTACTATTCTTAACGGTCATATTAGTATTCCAAAGGTTAGATTTATAACAAACATATAGGTTTCCTAATTTCTATAAATACCATTTATTTCATTCATTCATCATTAACTTATAATTTCTATAAAGTTTATATATAATTTCATCTTCAAAATGAGTATTATATTATTAAAATTATGTTTTATTTCCATAACTTTGTTCATGAGTGCATTCTAGTGGATCGAGAAAATCCAAAATTTCCCATTATTATTATATTATTTTCTATTTATTATCCCATTGTAATATGTGGAATTTTTATTGGTTTATTTTTTGAGTAATTTATCATTATTAATTTATTATAATAATATTTTTATAGGTTTCTCTATGTGATCTATGTGTTTTATGACATAATTATAATAAAGGAAATTACATTGATAAAATTTTGGGTTATTACAACATTCTAGAGGGATATAGATACCATGTATCAATGGGCTAGGTTAGGTGGGATTGCCCCACCCAATTCAATGGAGTGCACTTGGTGGGGATGATGCACCCCTCCCTTTCTTTTAACAACACACACTTCTATTTTAATATATATATATATATATATATAAACCTTTAAAATAGAAAAAATGAAATCATATCACCCTAGTGTTTGATCCTAATAAATGAATAATTGAAATCACTCATTTTTTATATAGAAAATGATGATGATATTTTCAAGGATTTCTGGGATCGTTTGATGGGTGTTTTTGGGAATTTAAAGATATCATGTGTTGAGATGGACATTGTACCGGCTAGTAAAAATTATGAGGATGATACACAAACTATTTTCACATGTAGAACATGATATCACCCTTAATTTATAAATTTAGTGCTCATAAATTAATAAAAATGTGAAATTTTGATTTTGAATATGAATGTGTATGTGGATGATCCAATGAATATTTTGATCATTATGATGCATGAGTAACTTCTAGTGGGACCTTGTAATAGGTAAATGACTATGAGAACCATTAGGGATTAGTAATATGATCTAATATGGGCTTTTGATGGTGTTTAAAGTCATGATAATCTGAATTATTACTTCCTTTATATTATGAATGGTGGTGAGTATGATATGATATTCGATGGTGAGTGTGAAGGATATTACATGGTGAAATCCATAATAGTGAGGGAGTCATCGATTCGAGAATGAAATGTGTTAATGTGTAATCAATCAAATGATGATCCCATAATATGATTCAACACACTTCTGAGGCCCTTATCTCAATGATGAATACAACGATGACATGATATTGACTATGATGATGACTCGATAATGAGATAACAATACAATGATGGTAATGATGATGATGTAAATTATGATTATAGTGATGATTATGTGGTGGATTATAATAATTTGATTATTATGGATGTTTATAATTCGTTCAAGTCCATTATATGACATTAAATGGCCATATTAAACCATTACTTGATAATTGCACCTTAGATATGTGATCGCGTTGTCGAGCGCGTCAAATTAGTTGTTTAATTTTGACTAGAATTTCTGCAGTATAGCAGCAACCCTAGGTCGTATCTCAATGGAGACTTAGACCATTAATTTAAAAATAGGGTTTTGATTATGGAATTAAAAGGTGAATTAGGTTTTGTAAAACTTGGGTGTTTTATGATTAATGATGAAAATAGGAAATGAAAGCGATAAAACAAAGTAGAAATGAACAAGATTGATTAAACGTGATCAACCCGGGGAAGTCTTGTGATGCTCATCCTTCATCGCTTCAAGGGATGGGGTTATGATATTTTAATCTCTGTTTTGTAACACCAAGAACCAGAATGTTACTGAGTTTATACTAGGATAACTCCTAGGGTTCAGTCGAAAACACATAACGATTCACCGGACACCGCTGATGATTGGGTGATTTGTGTTCGACATCATAACCGAAACTCACCAAGGCAACACATGAAGAATTCGATGTACTATCTAGGTTTGTATGTTATTTCATTGTGATACCATGACATAAATGTCAATGACCTTGATAGTGATTATGTGAGTTCAATTGGCCAATATGAACCACATAAACACTGCAATTGGAAGGGGGAAAAGAAAGTGGTGAATGGTGTGTGAAACATCACATGAATGGGTACCCCCAAACATGATCATATGAGTTGAGCATGACATACCAGTACATAAATCAATAAAATAAGAATATAGGATGAATAAAAACAACATACAACCTAGAATTAAAAAGATCATTCAAATTAATACAACTTTGAATCTCGAGATTACATCACATTCCTCCCCGGGTGATCACAAGGGGTTTAGAAACCCATGGGAGGGGAAGAAGAAGAAGATGTTGAAGTATCACCTCCCATAGCCTATAGAACTTCTAGGGATGTTGAGAAGACTCATTGGGGACTCCAAAATGGCAGCACCTTACTTCTTGGCCGAACTTTCAAATGGGGATCCCAAGGTGTCATTTTATAGGAAAATTGGAAAGTGGTTTTAGGCACATAGATTTCATCAATCCACTTGTACCATGTGTTTCGGCCTTCAGAAAGTCTTATCTCGCTTTGGAGAAAATATAAAGGTTGTAGCCCTACCTCTTTAATGTCTCCACCGAAAGGTTTACACCCTTTGGACAACTACAACTCAAGATATTGATAAAATACAGAACACCGCATTTGACTTAATCCATATTCGGTGGCTTGGACAGATTAGTTCGGATGGTCCCCATAGAAGCCGAATCAGGATTGAGTTCCTTAATATGAAATGTATCATAATAAATTTTGGACAGGACCAAAAAATTTCAGACCATTTGGATGCGCTGATTTTGTGTACTATGCAAAACAGTGGACATATGTCCACTGATCCATGAAATTTTGGCCCATTTTTCTTCCACTTCATCAAATGCCCTCCAAATCATCTCCACCTACATTGAAATAATAAAAACAAGTAACATTTTCCATTATGATATTGATTAACATTAATTGATTGATTCAAACATAAAGTGAAATTTGTTATTATATTTGGAATATTCATTACAAAACTAGTTTAAAACTGCGGTGTAAGGGTGGTATAAAATAGTGAATCGTGGTACGATCACACCCCCACACCTAAATATTTGCACTCCTGTGCAAAGTCACATATCCATATACAATGATGCACATATATATATATATATATTTCCAACATCTTGAAGATTTAGTATTTGATGAAATTTTATTTAAAGTAAAGTGATCAATGCACGAACCACACCAAGAAGTTCTTCCTAGTGAAAATAGAAAAAGATGTCTCATAAATCATATCATAGCGAAATTCAAAAAGATTCATGATACCCAATTGAGAGAGTAATTCAGAATTGAACCATGACACCAACTCTCCATGTTTGTGTGTGAAAACCATTCCGTGCTATTCTTTCCACTTGCTATCCAATAAATATAGGTTATTTTAACATTTTTCAGCTTAAATTATTTTGTCACCGAACCTGTCTTACATCCTTTGCAATCATATTTCAAGACCCACTCATTTAAGCATTCCTAGAAGTCAAACCATAAGCTCCCGACCTAGATATCCCCATATGTTTCACATTTCATCACTCCCCTCATTTATTATATATATATATATATATATATATATATTTGAATTTGCAATTGGAACAAATATCACACTCATCTCTCAACCCTTGTTTGATATCCTCACGACACTAATTGCAATAGTTATAACAAGATCAAAGGTTGAGGAGGAGTGGTTTTTGACCTGCCCAAGACACAATAATTTTGTTTTTGTTTTTTTGAGGGCGTACAACAGTCGGACATTAGGTACACACACATAGGTCAATCTGGTACAGTAATGAAATAGATCGGATAAGGAACGAACATATGAAAATATCATTTAAAGCTGAAAAATATTAACCCAACATATATTTACCTTATATTAAGTAAGAAAAAATCACACTTTGTGGTTTGGTGCAAAAATTTGTGGAGATATTAGTGACATAGTTTTCCCAAAAACTACTCACACAATGGGTATCAATCATCTCAAAGGTTTCACATAGATATGACCATTTATATCATTGACAAAAAACCAATTCACTAAAAATCACCCCCTTATGTAAAATTAATACAAAAATTCTTTTTATCCTTCGTTATGGTATTTTTACTTTCCCCCCTTTATGGTCGCTAAATCATGGAACTTCGAAATTGTTGATGGGGAAAAAATGAAAATACCATAAAGAAGGCCAAAAAGAGAAAAAAAAGGAGAAAACGATGAAAATTCCTATCTAACCCAAGAATGTATCCACCCCCCACACCTAGAGTTTGCAGTGTCCTCACTGAAATAATTGAGAATGTGAGAAGGAAGGATAAAACGTGGTGTGTTTTATTGGTATGATGCGTCGAGAAGGTGGATTTCCTCCACCAGATTCTTCGGAAAATACTCATAGAAGTGTTTAAGTCGCTTCCCATTGACGGTAAGACTTCGTACACTCTGATCATGCAAAACCTGTATTGCACCAAAATGGTAAACATTAGTAATAGTATAAGGACCGAGCCATCGGGAACGAAGCTTACCTAGATAGAGATTAAGCCTGGAATTGTACATGAGGACCGTCTCACCAATATGGAACTTCTGCTGGTGAATCATGATATCATGAATAGCCTTTGTCTTCTCTTTATAGATTCAGGAGTTTTCATATGCATCACGTCTAATTTCTTCCAACTCTTGAATCTGTAGCTTTCTTTCCTCACCTGCATCTAAAAGGTTCATATTACATTGTTTAATAGCCTAATATGCACGGTGTTCTACCTCTACTGGGAGGTGACAAGATTTTCCAAACACAATCCTATATGGTGACATTTCGATCAGTGTTTTAAAAGCAGTACGGTACACCCAAATTGCATCATCCAAGCGCAAAATCCAATCTTTCCTATTGGGCTGTACCGTTTTCTCCAAGATTTGCTTAACTTCTCAATTTGAAATTTATGCTTGTCTGTTAGTTTGGGGATGATATGCAGTGGAGACTTTATGAACAACCCCATACTTACGAAGTAAGTTTTTTATGTTGCGATTGCAAAAATGTGAACCCTGATCACTAATGATGAATCTTGGTAGACCAAACCTACTGAAAATATGAGACCTCACAAAATCAACAACCACTCGAGAGTCATCGGTCCTAGTGGCCTTTTCTTCCACCCATTTAGATACATAGTCAACAGCCAATAAGATGCACACAAAGCCAAATGAATTTGGAAAAGGCCCCATGAAGTCAATGCCCGATGCATCGAAGATTTCACAGAATAACATGGGCTGTTGGGGCATTTCATTCCTCTTAGAGATATTCCCTGTGAATTGACACCGAGTACATGATTTACAAAACCTATGGGTATCTCTATAAAATTTTGGCCAATATAATCTTGAGTCAAGGACCTTTAGAGCTTTACGTTGAGAGCCAAAGTGGCCCCCACATGCCAAGGTGTGGTAGAAGGTCAAAAAAGAGGTGAACTCATGGTTAGGGACACACCTACGAACAACCTGGTCACTACAGATCCTCCACAAATATGGGACATCCCAAATGTACCATCGAGAATCATGTTTAAGTCTCTGGGATTGTGAAGTGATAAAATTAGTGGAGACCCTAGATGTTGCTAGAAAATTCACAATGTCCGCATACCAAGGGGTAAGGTCCACAACATCACAAAGGTTCTCATGAGGGAATAATTCTCCAATGGGTAGGGGTGAGTCAACATGATGGTCCAATGGTGGGGAAATCCTACTAATGTGGTCAGCTACCACATTCTCCACCCCTCTATTATCTCTAATATCAAGGTCAAACTCCTGGAGGAGGAGCATCCACCGAATGAGGCGGGGTTTGGCTTCAGGTTTCTTTAAGAGGAAACGAAGGGCAGTATGATCCGGAAAGACAATGATTTTTGACCCAATGAGATAGGAAAGAAACTTTTCCAAGGAAAACACAATAGAAAGAAGTTCTTTTTTTTTGTGGTTGTGTAGTTTACCTGGGAAGGGTCAAGGGTACGCGAGGCATACACAATGACATGAGGGGACTTCTCAACCATTTGTGATAAAACTGCCCCAACTGCAAAGTTAGAGGTATCACACATAATCTCGAAGGGGAGATCCCAACTTGGTGGTTGGATTATAGGAGGTGATATGAGACTATTTTTTAGTGAATTTAATGTATCCTCACAATTTTTATCAAACACAAACTCTGAATCTTTTTGCAATAACCGGGACAATGGAAGTATAATCTTACTAAAGTCTTTAATGAATCGGCGGTAAAAACCAGCATGACCCAAGAAATATCGCACCTAACGAACAAATTTTGGATATGGAAGGGTTGAAATTAATTTAATTTTAGATTTATCAACTTGAATTCCATTATTTGAAATGACATTCCCAAGAACTATCCCCTGCTCAACCATAAAATGGCATTTCTCATAATTTAAAACAAGATCTTTTTCAATGTAGCGGCGGAGGAAAAAACCTAGGTGTTCCAAATAATCATCAAAAGAAGATCTATATACCGTGAAATCATCCATAAATACTTCCATACAACTCTCAAGGTACTCAGAAAAAATACTCAACATACATCGCTGAAAAGTACCAGGAGCATTACAAAGACCGAATGGCATCCTTCTGTATGCAAATGTGCCAAATAGACAGGTAAATGTAGTCTTTTCCTGATCCTCAAGGGCTATATGGATTTGGAAAAAACTCTAATATCCATCAAGGAAACAATAATGGGACTTACCATCCAATCATTCTAACATTTGGTCAATGAAAGGTAAAGGAAAGTGGTCCTTCCGCGTGGCTTGATTCAGTCGACGGTAGTCAATACAGACTCGCCAACTGTTTTGCACACGCATTAGAACCAATTCATTCCTTTAATTTGACACAACTGTTATTCCTGTTTTTTAGGCACAATTTGAACTGGACTAACCCATTTACTATCATATATAGGATAAATGATCCCCGCAGTAGGTAATTTACTGACTTCCAATTTTACCACTTCAAGGAGAGTGGGATTCAACCGGTGTTGAGATTGTCTTATGTGTTTAGCCTCATCATCCAAAAGTATATGGTTCATACAAATAGATGGGATAATCCCAGGAATATCAACCAATGTCCATCCTATTGCCTTTTTACACTCTCTCAAAAGTTTGAGCAGTTTCGATTCCTGTTGTGGAGAGAGGTTATTGGAAATAATGACGGGAAATTGGTCAATACCCTCAAGATATGCATATTTTAAATTAGAAGGAAGTTTTTTAAGCTCCAACACCAATGGTTTCTGGATTGAGGGAGGGGATTTAGGGGGAGTGAGGTCCATTAAACTATCTATCTGCTCATGTTTATTCTCTAAAGATAGAGAATCTATAGAAATGAGATTTTCAGAATCATCGACGGTCATCGGTACTTCATAATGAACACACTCATCAATTAAAGCACAAAATTTACACTTTTCATAACCCACACAACACTCAAAACATGAATCAAAACTCAAATAATTCAAGGGTGAAGAAAACAAAAATGAATCAGAGTTTGGGTTGAGGAGAGAATTGTGTGTGTGTGCATCGTTTGAGAGCACTTCCATCGAATAGACATGAAGAATGGATTGCTCTTCAATGGGGTGTTTCATAGCCTCAAGGATGTTAAAACTTACCTTTTCTCCACCAAACTCCATGGAAAACGTACCATTGTGAACATTGATGATCGTCTTTGCTGTTTTGAGGAATGGCTTCCCAAGTATGATAGGGGCATGTCCTTGGGTTCAGGTATCTTCCATCTCAAGAATGTAAAAGTCTGCAGGGAAGATAAGATTCTTAACTTTTACGAGGACATCCTCGACCACTCCTGATGGGTGTGTTGTGCTTCGATTGGAAAGTTGTACGACAATTCTTGTTGGTTGAAGCTCTCCAACCTACAAAGAAGTATACACAGAGTGAGGCATTACATTAATAGAAGCACCTAAATCTAGAATAACATTAGAAAATAAGGTCTCCCCTATGGTACAAGGTATCGTGAATGTGCCCGGATCCTTACATTTGGTTGGCATTGCTGGTTGAATCAAGCCCGAGACATTCCTACCCAAGTTGACTCTCTCATTCCCCTTCAGTCTCCTTCTATGGGTGCAAATCTCTTTAAGAAAATTTTGATATCAAGGTATTTTCTTAACTACATCCAATAGAGGAATGTTAACTTGAACTTTTTTAAATGTATCCATTATTTCTTTATCAATCTCATTATCAAAATTATTCTTAGATTTAGAGAGTCTTTGAGGGAAAGGAAGAGGAATGGATTGTTCATTTTAATCATCAATGACAATTCGATTACCATTTTTTTCTTGTTTTTCTTTACATGAAGTTTTTGAGGGTTGGGAAAGAGAGTTTTCATGAGGGGGACATACCTGCTGTGCAGAATCAGTAGAAGGAGAAACTTCTTTACCACTACAAATTGTAACTGCACATACATTACCTTTGTCCTTTGGATTGGAAATGGGTTGGGATGGTAGTTGTCCAGAACCTTGCATCTTAAGCTCACCGATGGTGTTTTCTAATTTCCCCACTTGAGTTCGCAGGTCTTGAATAGCTGATTGTGTGGTTTGTTGGAACTGGAGGTTCTGGGTTGCCATTTTCTTCACTATATCCTCAAGGCTTGGTTCAGACTTGGGAGGAGGAGGATTGTTTTGATATGTTGAAGGATAATAAGGTTTCATACCTTGGCCTTGTTGATACCAATTCTTCTTGGGGTAGCTTGAGTTTCCTCCTTGTCGGTATTGTGGTTGTGCTTGCCACCCGGGGTTTGGATTTGGCCTGAATGGTTCTTGCTTGAACGGTGGTGATTTTGACGCCCAGGGAACACTACAACACAAGACTCAGATGAATCCTGAAGTTGTGGGCACTGATAAAAAAAATGAGTATTATCAGAACAAATACCACAATGTAATGGAACAGGAGGAGAGTGTGAGTTACCTTGTGCTTGAGATAATTGCCTTAGAATGGTATGCATCTTATAAAGTTTATTATCTACCTTTTTTTCTAGGGATGAATTACTTACCTCATGAACTCCTCGGGTTGGTGCAATAGCTCTTGTACCAAATTGTTGTGTATTTTGAGCCATGTTGGCTATTAAGTCACGAGTGGCAGAAGGAGTTTTATCAACTAGGGAACCACCAGATACAACATCAATCATTCCACGATCCATGGGGATAAGTCCCTCATAGAAGTATTGAATTAAAATTTGTTCACTAATCTGGTGGTGGGGGTAGCTTGAGAAAAGTCTTTTGAATCTCTCCCAATATTCATGAAGGGTCTCTCATTGTAACTGCCTAATGCCACAAATTTCTTTCCTGATTGATGCAGTTTGGGAGGCAGGAAAAAACTTCTCTAGAAAGAGTCGTTTAAGGTCATTACAGCCCCCGATTGTGGTAGGCAAATAGTATAGCCAATCTTTGGCTACACCATCAAGGGAGAAAGGGAAGGCCCTAAACTTAATGAGGTCCTCAGACACATTTTGGGGTTTCATGGTGGAGAACACTATGTGAAACTCCTTTAGATGTTTGTGAGGGTACTCTCTAGGAAGACCATGGAATTTTTGAAGGAGGTGGATGAGACCTGATCTCAACTCAAAGTTGGTCACTTCCTCCGGATATTGGATGTACGCAGGTTGGTACTCCACATCCGGGGTGGTCAGTTCTTTTAATGTTCGGTTATTTGCAGCCATGATCTCTGGGGTTTGATTTGGTTCAAATTTTGATTGGTTTAAGACCAATTGAGGTTCCAAATGGGATTCCTTAGTGTTACTTGATTGACCTTCTCTAGATGCCTTGATTTGTGTGTGAAGTGACTTTTCAATTTCAGGGTCAAATTCAAGTAGTGTTTATTTACCAGATCAGGTCATGAAAATAAGATATGAAGTTTGTTTTTTTTGAATATGGATGAAATCACTTAAGAAGGGTAAAAATAGAATATAATATTATAATACATAATTATAGATAGGGAGATGGAGAATAATAGAGAGATAGAGAGAGAGAGAGAGAGAGTGAGAACGAACACACTAAAAACAACAAAAAAATAAGGACCAAACCCAAAATAAAAATAATAAAATGGGGTGGGGTATTGAAAGAAGTACTAATTAAGAAGTAAAATAAAAAAATAAAAGTAAATAAAGGAAAAAATGATCTTGGATCCCTGACAACGGCACCAAAATTTGATCGCGTTGTCGAGCGCATCAAATTAGTTGTTTAATTTTGACTAGAATTTCTGCAGTATAGTAGCAACCCTAGGTCATCTATCGACGGAGCCTTGGACCATTAATTTAAAAAAGGGGTTTTGATTATGGAAATATAAGGTGAATTAGGTTTTGTAAAACTTGGGTGTTTTATGATTAATGATGAAAATAGGAAATGAATGTGATAAAACAAAGTAGAAATGAACAAGATTGATTAAACGTGATCAACCCAGGGAAGTCTCGTGATGCTCATCCTTCATCACTTCAAGGGATGGGGTTATGATATTTTAATCCCTGGTTTTTAACACCTATAAATATAATTTTACTAAGTTTATACTAGGATACCTCCTAGGGTTCATTCGAAAACACATAATGATTCACCGGACACCGCCGACGATTGGGTGATTTGTGTTCGACATCATAACCGAAACTCACCAAGGCAACACATGAATAGTTCGATGTGCTGTACAAGTTTGTATGTTATTTCATTGTGATACCATGAAATAAATGTGCATGACCTTGATAGTGATTATGTGAGTTCAATTGACCAATATGAACCACACAAACACCGCAATTGGAAGGGGGAAAAGAAAGTGGTGAATGGTGTGTGAAACATCACATGAATGGGTACCCCCAAACATGATCATATGAGTTGAGCATGAAATACCAGTACATAACTCAATAAAATAAGAATATAGGATGAGGAAAAACAACATACAACTTGGAATTAAAATTATCATTCAAATTAATAAAACTTTGAAGCTCGGGATTACATCACATTCCTCCCCGGGTGATCACAAGGGGTTTAGAAACCCATGGGAGGGGAAGAAGAAGAAGATGTTGAAGTATCACCTACCATAGCCTCCAGAACTTCTAGGGATGTTGAGAAGACTAATTGGAGACTCCAAAATGGTAGCACCTTGCCTCTTGTCTGAACTTTCTTATGGGGAACCCAAGGTATCATTTTATAGGAAAATTGGAAAGTGGTTTTAGGCACACAGATTTCATCAATCTACTTGTACCATGAGTTTCGGCCTTCAGACAATATTATCTCTCTTTGGAGAAAATAGAAACTTTGCATCCCTACCTCTTGAATGTCTCCACAGAAAGTTTTGCACCCTTTTGACAACTACATCTCAAGATATTGATAAAATACAGAACACCGCATTTGACTTGGTCCATATTCAGTGGCTTGGACAGATCAGTTCGGATGGGCCCCATAGAAGCCGAATCCGGATTGAGTTCCTTAATATTAAATGTATCCTAATAAATTTTGGACAGGCCCAAAACATTTCAGACCATTTGGATGCACGGATTTCGTGTACTATGCAAAAAAGTGGACATATGTCCATGGATCCATGCAATTTTGGCTCATTTTTCTTCCACTTCATCAAAGGCCCTCCAAATCATCTCCACCTACATTGAAATAATAAAAACAAGTAAAATTTCACATTATGATATTGATTAAAATTAATTGACTGATTCAAACATAAAGTGAAATTTATTATTATATTTTTAATATTCGTTACAAAACTAGTTTAAAACTGCAGTGTAAGGGTGGTATAAAACAGTGAATCATGGTACGATCAATATGTTAGATAAATGTAGTTTCCCTAGTGGGTTTTAATTAGTGGAGGACAGTATTTATACTTTGGTGTTTTTAACACTAGTTGGTGTGAGTGTTATCATATAGCCAGTCGAGTGTTGGGGATGGGTATTCATTCCATGATGTGGGAGTACTAGATGTGATGCTAAATGGAGTACCTCTAATGTGCATGACTAGCCACAATACGAGACCTGGGAGATTATTACTTATTGAATTTATTATTATTTCACGTGAAATAAGTACTAGTTTCTACACAAACACCACTTGAGGGTGTCTTTATTGGGTGTGAACCAACACACACTTAGTGATCAGACCAATGGGATAACCAACCTGAAGACCTAATCCCCTTTTTATATATTCCATAACGTGGGAGTACCACATGAAATGCATGTAGGGTAACCACTAATATACGAGGTTGATCTCCATTATTAGCAGTCCATGTGATTTTTTTATTCATGAGGAGGAGAGAATGTGGTCGATTTCATTCATAACATGAGGTGTAGAGATTATGGCTACTAGGCAGGTGAGATTGGTTTCTAGGGGCCCTTATTATTATTTTGGTGTGAGTGTGATTTATACTATATGTATTACCACTATATATCCAGAGAGTGTTATTTTTTTGAGCTATAAATTTTTATTTAAGTGAAACGTCTATAGGGTTATGCATAGAATTATAAAATGACCTATTTTACCCTCGGTCTGGAAATACAATGAGGTGATATCAAACAATGAATTTTTTATTTATACTAATTATTATTATTATTCATGATATTACCTGAGTTGTTTGGTCCTTTAGAGTAATATATACTAAGTATGTTTATATAATCACCCATACTTTTACATATAGGTTTATAGGAGTTGATTGGTGGTGGAGTCAAGTAGTAATAGATAATTGATCCTGGGATGGAATTGATACTGGTTCAATGGCGCATTATTGAATTTGCATGGGTTTTATGTACTTTCTTTTATAGGTGATATCAGCCTTGTTTTGTCGTTATGGTATTTTGATAATGAATTTGGATTATTGCATGAAATGTTTTCTTTTGTTCATGGATAAGTTGATTTTTTTGGATTTTGGTGGTTCTTTATTCATATTAGTGATCTTTATTTCCTTTCCTTTCCTTCCAATGTGTTCCTTAAGGGTAATTCCTTTGATATTTTGTGTTTATATCCTCGAAGCTAGTCATTAACCCATAGCCTATTGGAGTTGGGCTTCAGGGACATACTTTGTTTCACTACTCACTTAGTAGGGGTTCTAGTGGAATCAATCCATGAGGTAAGTATCTTATAACCCTCAGGTAATGGAGATTCAATATGAAACATTTAATCTCATTATAATAAATATATAGTGTATGAAACTCTATTTGGTATACTTGGAAGGTTTTCCAGTACACAAAACTAATTTTTTTTCTCATGAGAGAATTTTGTATCTCTATACAAAACCCAACCCATTGTAATCTTCATATATCATCACAACCTATAAACATCCAGAATGACCATCAATTAGGGGTAACTAAAAGTTATAATTTTATAGTATAAATATCAATTCACTTCATGTAATATATACATTCAACAAGAAATAATAATAAAGTGGAGATACCTTTTGTATAACATCATATATTCATATATTATTAAACTCATTTAAGAATATTAAAAATATAATGCATAATAATCACTCATATCATATCCCATATTTTATATCACTAGATAGACATTATTTTATACATTTATAATGTTTTCAAAAATCATTACATCACTATGTAATTCCTAGTACATCTTTATGTGACCATATGATAAATCCCCCACTAAAATTCCTTAATGGGTTAACATTTATAAATAAATATTATTTGAATAATGGTAAGATTAAGATTCAAAAACCTCATGGAGAACTCTTTGAATACAATATTAAGACTTATTTACTTTAATACATCCAATGTTACACTGTTGACAACTTATATTGACTTAAATACTTACACATATTTATAAAATTTAAACTATCATTATCTTAGAACCTTTCCATTCAAAATTTTCTTTGAGATCATTTGGTAATAAATTTAAATATAAATATTTAGATTAAGGTCATTATTTAACAATAGATCCTAAAAACCTATATCATATAAAGTGACATTCACTTTGAATTAGATTTATATCATTTATTTTTTTCAATTTTGAGATTATTTAAGTCCAAACATACTTCCAATATCCTCTTAGAAACTATAATTTTATACAAATATATTTATAATACATAAACTCTTTTATTTTAGGAAATAAAACATATTTAATTTTAGGGATATATTGAATAAATAAATTTAATATCCACATATTATATGGTATTTTATATATTTGGAGAAATATTTTGAAAATAAGGTTTTATTATTTAAAATATTACACTATTGGGTGGTGTGGACTATTTCCTTCATATTATAAAAAATAACTTGGATACCCTTTATCCCATTTAAAAAATTGCATCCTTAACTTCTTTTCAAACTTTTTATAGAATTTAATCAGTCATAAACCATGTGTATTAAAACCATCATCTCATATTATTCATAACAATAATTTTTTACAAAAAAATTCGCTTATAACATAAGGTAAAATAATTTAAAACTATATATTTTTTTCAAATCCATTTGATATTTTAATAAATACATTAAATACACTACATTAATTCAAAAACCCTTTTATTTATCATTCTGAATGAAAAATTTAAGCTCCACCAACTAATTTTTCCTTAGTTTTGATCTTATATATATATATATAATAGTTATAAAGTATAAAATTGGTATCATATACCTTTCAAAATACAAGGATTGATTTTTATAACAATAATACATGACATGGAAGATTCATGGAATTTATTTCAAACCATATAGTATTTGGTTATTTTCATCTCCAATGATTAGGCTCACCATAATAGAAACATTTCCCTTCCTTAGAAGCTCCCTTTTCAGTTTCAAATAAGTTGGTGTCGAATCTTTATAAAATCTATTCTTATTATAGAAATAAATTTTACCCTTTCATTTTTATACCTTCATAATAAAACTTGAGTTTGGATATCCCATGTCCTACTCAAAAATCATCAACGTATTGAGGAGATTGGGTAAATTTTTCTTAAACTCATTCATGTTGTAATTTATAATAAGTAATTTTTTTCCCATAGTGATTAAAAGATGAATTTTATCTCCATATAAATATTGAGCAGTGACCTGAATTGCCTTAAGTTATTTAAGAACAAAATTATATTAAGCACATTATTTGAGACAAAAGTACCTTCAACCATCTTACTATTAGAGTTAGTTCCCTAAAACCAATTATTATTTTTTTCTTTCAATTACCAATATAAATATATATATATATATATATTATTATCACATAGTGTTTATTATTTTTCATAAAATTAATTTAATAACATCCCTGAAATATTTATCGCATAAAAGGGTTATAAAAATTCCCCACCATAATGAGAAACTAGATATTGCATGAAAATATTGTTAAAATAATATTTCCTATGGTCTAGATACATCAATCCAACGGGGAATATATGATGTCTGACTATTAGGTACTATAAGGTCATAATCACTAAGATTTCTTCTCATAAATATTTCACTTATTGATCCCTAGGAAGGTAGTTCATGAGGACATACTCACCAATAAAAATTCCATATTTTTTATATGTCAATGAATATTCTTATCTGAAATCATGTGTATCACTCTTTTTAATTGAGATCATTATTAATTTATATCCTAAATTTCATTCTTAGATGCACTGATAAAAACCATGAAAATATATTCTCACAACAAGGTATTATGTGTTGGGTATGAAATACATGATAAAATATTAATTGAATGAACAAGAAAGGATTTTCCCCCTCTATATTAATAGAAGAAGATATCTATAGTAATTTGATTAAAATGGAAGTTTCTAACAAAAATACATGAACATGATAGTTAACAAAAAAGTTCATTTCAAAAATTTAAAAAAAGATACGCCTGACATATAGGATAATGAAACATGTATGAATCCTATTTAACGAGATATATATTGACACACTAGTAGAAAAATTATATTTGGAATCAGATTTTTAACATAGTTTATTGGATAACCGATATTATAACTCACATAGATAAGGTTTTAACAATGGTTATAAAATAACCGATATTAAAACCCGAGTTTTAACATCAATTAGTGGATAATAGATGTTGAAACTCTATAAGTGTGAGTTTTAACAATAGTTATCAAATAAAAAAAAATTTAAATATAAGTTTTTAACACAATTTGTTAGATGAACAACATTAAAACCTTCTAAGAAAATTAAAACACATGAGTCATTCTTTTCTCCTCAATATTTCAATGCTTTATTTTTTGAAACCCGAATCTTCTTGACTTGAGACCATGATCTATATTCTTCTTTCAACTGAATTCCTCCTCCTTTTTACATTGTTTCACCTATATCTTTCCTTTTTCACCCTACTTCACTCTTATTCCACATATCTCAACCATATTCTTCTTACTATAGTTATGTTCCACTTGTATTGTTCAAGTTACACCATCATCAGATTTTGATATTCATTTTTATCAACACTCCTCTTTAATTGGTTATAATATTAAGTCCATATATCACTATTTTATATCTCTTGTTCATGGATCTTTTACTTAAATATCTATCTTTTGTGAGTTAAATTTTTATTTTTTATGCTTAGAATATTTATTAATTCTTTATTAGTTATAAACTGTATTCAATCACTTATTTTTTTATATGTATATCTTTGTCAATTATAAATTTACATGGTTATAATTAGTTTATGGATATCATTTATTAGTGATTATATTTTTTTATGATTATAATTTGTTTTTGGTTATAATTGTTTATGTTTTTAAAAATTTTACGGTTATAACTTTTTTGTGGTTAAAATTATTCATGGTTATAAATTTGTTTGTGGTTAAAATTTTATGGTTATAACTTGTTTGTGGTTAAAATTATTCATGGTTAAAATTTTATGGTTATAACTTGTTTTGTGGTTATAATTCATTTTTTAATTGCATCTTTATCAGTTATAAAATTTCTTTAAGTTAATTTTTTAATTTTTTATTTGTTTAGAAGATTTATATTAGTAACTTTATATTCTTATATGTTTTATTTTACATGTGTATATATAATTTTAATCTATATGTTTTAAATTTATATATGGTTATATATTTTTATTTTTATATGTTTTAAATTTATTTGTTTATCTATATGTCTAAATATTTATATGTTTTAATAAATTTATAATTTTATATCATTATTTTAGGAAATTAATGGATCATAATTAGATAAATACACGAAGAACCAATGATGAATATGTTAAAAGCGTTTATAATTTATTGGAATATTCTAAACAAAATCATGAAAATAGGGATATGTTTTATGTCTATGCATGAAGTGTTTGAATATAATAAAGTTAAGGTCTAGTGAAATGAAGGATCATATAATTTTATATGCTTTTAATCATAGTTATATATACTGGATCAAGCATGGTGAAATACAAAAATATTAAAGATCTAATGTTGATGAAGATATTAAGTATGAGAGGATATATTTTCTTGATAAATTAATTGATGATATAAGCATTGATATCATCAAAAAAAAATTACTTAATGATTGTATGAGAATGTTGAAAATCCACTATTTCCAGGTTGTTCAAAATTTACAGTGTTATCAATAGTACTAAGATTGGTTAACTTAAAAGTAATAAATTTTTAGAGAGAAAAAAGTTTCACTAAATAACTTAAACTTATATAAAATTTAATTTAAGAATAAAGTGACATTACAGATTATAATTATGATATAAAAAATATTATGTCCAATGAGATTGGGATATAATAAAATTCATGATTATCTCAACAAGGGTGTAATATATAGGAAAGAATATGATGTTTTATCAAAATATACTAAATAAGGGACATCATGATATAAAATAGATGGGATATCCAATTATGATTCATTTTCAAGGATAGGAACTAAAACTTATGCTAAGGAAATATGGTATCTACTAATGGTTACTTGTTTAAAGCATTTATTTTCAAATTAAAAAAATGTAAAGATAATGAGATAGAATGCAGATGAGATAATATCTGATGAAAACCTATTTCACCCTGCTAATTCACAAAAATGGAAGATATTTGATAAAAAATTTCCAACTTTTGGAAATAAAGTTAGAAATATTGGAGCCTTAGTGACCAACATAATTCATGGCTTATTATGTCATTAATTTATAGAATACCCCCAAATACATGTATAAATAATAAATATGTTATGATGAGCTTGATGATTTCTGGACCAAATAGCCTAGAAATAATGTGGATGTTTATATGCCACTATTGGTTGATGATTTGATATTTTTATGGCAGGGAGGTGTTAAAGTGTTTGATGTATACAAGAAAGAGTATTTTATTTTTCATGCTATAGTAATGTTCACTATAAATTATTTTCATGCATATGAAAACTTATTTAGATATAGTGTTAAGGGATAGAATGTTTGTCTAATTTGGGAAGAATAGACTTCATATCACCAATTATAAAATGAGAGAAAGAAAATATACATGGGTTATTATATATTTTTGCTAATGGATCACCCTTATTGAAGATTAAAAAAAGAATTTAATGGTTTTCAAGAGTATTATTTCCCCAAATAACCTTTGTAAAAAAATAATATTACAAAAAGGTGAAAAACATAGATGTCACATTTGGGAAGAAAAAAAAAGTTTGGGTCACAAAAAAATACATGGATGAAAAGATCCATATTATTCAATCTACCTTATTGAATATTTTTTAAGGTAAAATATAACATTGATGTTATGTATATTGAGAAAAAATATGTGATAGTTCTATTAAAACATTTGTATACATAAAAGAAAATAAAAAATATGGATTTCATATAATACTGGACTTAATATCTATGGGAATACATTTGGAGTTAGCTCTCAATATGAAAGAAAAAAAGAACATATTTACCTGCCTTGTACCATATTAAGAAAGAGTGAAAATTTGAATTTCTCTCAATGGTTTCATGGTAGTAAATTAATCAGTTGGTATTCCTAAAATGTGAAAAATTTGGTTTCATTAATGGGTTTGAAGTTAATGGGAATAAAATATCATTTCTGTCATGTATTGATATAATATCTACTACCAGTTTCACTACATGGAATATTTACGATGCTTTTTAGAAAGTATTTCATCAAGTTGTACTACCTTTTAAATTCCTTTTATAATAAATTCATGGATCCAAATTCATTAAATACCTTGGATAATGAAGCCTTCTTAATATTTTTTCTAATGGAAATGTATTTTCCACAATAATTTTTTGATACAATGGTTCATTTGATGATTCATTTACCACGAGAGATTAGAATATGTGGACCTATATATTTATGTTGGCTGTATCCTTTTAAATGATATATGAAAATTATAAAGGGGTATATTAAAAATATACAATGAATATAAGTCTCAATTGTTCAGAAATATATATCGAATAAGGTGGTTGAGTTTTGTACTAACTACTTGTATTAAGTGAAGAAAATTAGTCTCCCTATATCTCAATATATCCTAGTCAATATTGAAGGTAAGGGGATTCATAGATTAAAATTTAATTTAATTGTAAGTGATATAGTGATATGGGTTCATTTATTTATTTTGAACAAAGAAAGTAATGTTTAACCATATATATCATCACATATTACTAGATTGAAGGTATGATATATGAAAATAAATGAAAAGTAGTTGATGAATGATCATAAAAATATATTTGTTTAATTGTTTAAGGAGAAAATAAACACTAATTCATCTAAATTAGATTCCTTTAAATGGTTAGCTGGTGGAACATGTGTTAATGTAATCACAAAGTCTTATTTTTACATTAATGGCGACACATTTTATTTAAAAAATTAGGAAAATAAGAGTACCATTAAAAATATTGGAGTAATAGTTTTCATTAAGCAATGAATTTTTCAAGTGAAAAATATAAAAATATAATTTCAACATTGACAAAAGATTTTGGAGTTGTTGAAAATATATTGGAAATTAATTATACTAAATTTTGAGTACCAATGTTTAAGTGTAATTGGGTTGATAGAAACATTGGTTTGAAACATGATGATTATAGATTTTCACATATTGATTTGAATAGATTTAGTTTCAAAGAGGTTCAATTTATTATGAATATGCATGCGAAGAATATATTTTATGTCATTTACCAATTGAATGATCAATGGTCCATCATTTTTCAAGGGAAAATATTAATTTGGGTGATGATTATTTTGATGATTCTGTGGCCTTATGTGAGGTTTTACCATCTATTACATGATTACTTGAGGATAATAATGATTGCGATGTCAACATAATCCTTGCTATATGAAATAATCATGTATAAGGGATGTAATAATTCACTCTATTAATCTTCCAATTATTTTGGTAAATATATATTTTTTATTTCTTATTGTGAAACTTACACATGTAAAAACTATATTTTTTAACATGGATAATTAAATCTATATATACTGATCATTTATATTATTTTTTTATTAAATTTTATATTCATCAGTTTCATTTAATAATTTTTTTGGTTAATGGAGCATTAAATGATTATTGTTTTTTATGAAACTTACACATGTAAAAACACTATTTTTTAACTTGGATATTTCAATCTATAGATGTTGATCATTTATTACATTTTCATAATAATTTTTATATTCATTAGCTTTAGTGAAAATTATTTTGATTGAATATTCTTGAAATCATTATTTTCTTGTGAAACTTACATATATAAAACACTATTTTTAAACTAGGATATTTAAATATATATATGTTGATCATTTTATTCTATTTTTAATTATTTTTTATATCTATCAGTGTTAGTTACACATTTTTTGGTTGTATAAGCCCATCATAATTATTTTTTTCCTAGAATTTACACATGTAATGACATTATTTTTTTACTTGGATATTTAAATATATAAATATTGATTATTTCTGAGATTTTAATATTAATTTTTATATTTATCACTTTTAGTTACACATTTTATAGTTAATAAAATTTGACATCATTATTTTTTTGTGACTATTTATTTGTATTCATCATTTTCAGATATTAAATTTTTTCAATTGTATTAGTCAACATTATTGGTATAATTTTATTTCTATTATTAAAAATAAATTTTTTTTAATTTTAAAAATAATTTAATTATAATAAAATACATCTATATGAAATTTCATCATGTTCATCTATTTAAATGATGGACACATAGGTAGATGAACATTTACCCTAGTATATGCATGTTTTTTTTCATATAAATAGATATGTAATAATTAAATTATTTAATGAAATTAATCTTTTGTTTGTAAAAATTATTTACAACACTACTAGTGAGAATACCATAATGAGTTATTTCTTATTCTTTAGAGAAGATGATACCCAGAGTTGGTAGTTATGAGATTACACATTTACCAAAACTTCACATTCTCATGGGGAGTAGAGGTTTCCAATTGAATTTGATTATAACAATAACCTAGTTGGGCCGAATTTGAAGTAGTTTATGAGTTTTATGGGCCTGTAGATATTTTTTAAGATTAAAATTTTATATACTGATTGGAGAATCATTGATGATATGATGAAAGATCATATATGGAAGTTCACTATAATAAAATATCTCGACTAATTTTTTTCTTTCAATTTATCAAATATTATATATTTAACATGAATAATATTTAATCTATTTAGTTATAGATGAAATTCAACTTTCATGATATGAAAGTAATTAATAATAGGTATATATATTTTATGAAAATTATATGTAGGTATTTTAAATAAAAATTTAATTCATTTTATATTATTTGGAAATAAAAAAATGAAAACCCATTCCTCTAATAAGGGTTTTTAGATGTAGATATATGGGAGATGTTTTTCTACAAAAGGTAATAGGAAGCCTTTCTGATATGGTAATTATTTGGTACAAAATAAATTTGTAAAATCATTTTTTAATTACTTGATGAATTATTAATTTATTCTTATTTAATAGGCCTTTAGGAGATCTCTCCATGATATCAAGTCAAAAAATTTATACCCAGATACTTTATCACGTGGAGGACATCCTTTACTCAAGGAGAAAATGATTGCTGAAAAGTTTGATGAATTAAGATCTAAATATAGTAATAACTTCAAATATATTCATCTTGACCTTCTATCTCCCTCCACTCACCATAAATAATAGAAAAGGATGAGGTTGAAAAAGTGCGAAATTTCTTATGGATCCATCAAAATAAGAAACTAATAATATTATAAGAAATTAATTATTATTTTTATTAAATACTATCATTTTGTAAATTCATCACACTAATATAAAATTTTTATATATTTCTTAAGTAATACCTTTAGGAGAAAGTGATACAATGGATATTTATCCCTATGGGTATTATGGAAATTCTTGTGAGTACTTTCAAAAAAATAAGAGCACCTAGGCCATATAATAGGAGATGAGGCAAGTGTTAGTATTAATTTTTTTAACCATCACACTATGACATCAAGGGAGGAAGAATACATGGGAGAAATAGATTCCTTGAAGGTTTAGTTATGATAGATTAATTATTTAATAGTAAATAAAATTAAAATGTTTGTATATGATATATTTGTAGAAATTATGAGACAAATATAGAATGTGTAGTCTGCATACCCAAATCCTCCACCTCTCTATTCAGACTCGACTGTGTACTGTGAGTTGAATACAAAGGATATATATTTTAATATTATAACATATAAAATCATACATAATTTTTGGTATTATGTATATTATTATCTTATAAAGTTATATTAGGTAAGATTAGTGATACATGATATTATTAATCTAGCTACTATAGTGTTGTTTCCTGCCAAGGAGGTGGACATAGTTGGAGATAGTATGGGTTATTTTTTTACTCTTGATAGTTTCATCAAACAGCATACGAGGTATGATTTTTTAACTTTTATTTACTTTTTATTTAAAATTACATGTATAGTTTTATTATATTTAACTTATATAAGAGTATCTAAAATCTAAGGAATCTTTGAAAAAGAAACAAAACTTCTAAGAACTAACACCTTTATATACTTCTCATGCTTCTAATGGGAAAACAAAACTAGCAATTTATTTTTTATATTGGTTAAGTTCTACGAGTTTCTAAGGATTTATAACATATTTGGGAGACACTATATGTTTATAATATTTAAAAAATATGTCATGGATGTTTTTATTTGTGATGAGATATCCATACCCATGATAGATTTTTTTTCTCTATTAGTAAAATTCAATTTAAATTTTCATTTATATAAATAAACATAATTTATTATGACTTAATTTATTAGTCATATAATTAGTTATCTCCACATTATTTACATCTAAAAAAATATCACTTCTATTTATGGTTTTATAGATATAAAATATATTTCAATTACTGTGCAATATCTGAATAAGGATGCCAGAGTTAAATATAAATCTAAAAGATTTTAAAAAGTAGAGATTAAGTGTTGGTTTCATATATTACTTGAAAAGTAATAATACTTATATAATTATGAACTAATATTCATTATAATTTCAATAATGTTGAGTTTTTTATATTTTAGTGGGAATTGGGTGTTATGTGTATTTTTCCCACATGAATGTATGTCATATTGTTTATGATCTTTATTGGATTTAGTTCATAAAAATTTTCAACTTTTTTTAAATATGAAAGTTTTATTATATTATATTAGTTTTTTTTTATCTTTAAACCTTCTTGTTATATATGTTTTGGTAATTAATATATGAAAATGAAATAGGTTATAAAAATATTTTAACATGGTTCACTTATCGATAAAAAGGCTAAATAAAAGTACTTACATGAAACTGCTTGTATATAACTTTTATATTAGTTAATACTTGTTTTGTATTACATATACATAGTGTTTTTATATTCAATGTGTTAATTCATAACCATAATTTCATCATCAACAAGGAAGTATTGAATGTGGTTATTATGTTTTAGGATTCATTTATGATATTATCATGATTATAATGGTGAAAATTTTCAAAAGGTTAGTTCTATTACAACTCTTATGTTTTAGACCAATATATTCTATTGTTAATTTTATAACATTTATTGTTTTTATTGGTTTTTATGATGTTTCATCATATATGAAAAAATAATTAAACCACATTCAAGGTTTATTTGAATAATATTTTTGTAGGTTTTATTTA
This sequence comes from Viscum album, assembly GCA_963277665.1. Taxonomy (NCBI): domain Eukaryota; kingdom Viridiplantae; phylum Streptophyta; class Magnoliopsida; order Santalales; family Viscaceae; genus Viscum; species Viscum album. Next base: position 1,911,619,050 of record OY728161.1, on the reverse strand, counting down.
TTTGTATATTTATATCTAAAAGTTTTATCCATGTATATTTATTTTTCAAATGATGTTGTATTAAAGTTTGCATTGATTATTTTCCTATTATTTGCTGCTATTTTGTACTATTGTAATTCATGTTTTAGGTAATTGATTATTTTATTTTATTATATATATATATATATATAAATTAATTAGGATTTAGCATAAGTTATTATGAAAATTGATGTTAAAATCACATTCAATGTCGGTTTTCAACAAAAACAAACATATAAAGTGGATTTCAATGTCAGTTTTAAAAAAAAACAACATTGAAAGTCCCTTTATATTGATATTTATCTAGGTTTTCAATGTCATGTATTATGAAAACCAATGTTTAAAGTGGATTACAATGTTAGTTTTTATCATAAATAACATTAAAAGTCCCTCTCTATCCATATTTATAGAGAGACTTTGAACATTAGTTTTTGTTCAAAACTAATGTTCATATCCTCACTATATTATATTTATCAGGAATTTCAATGTTAGTTTTTTATAGTAAATGATGTTAAAACCATTATTTTAACATCAGTTGTATTCACATCTCTTTTTAACTGATGTTAAAAATGAAAAATAACCGATGTTAATATATCACTCTCCTATAGTGACAAAGAGATTATATTATATAGTAGCATTTGTAGAAAGTCTGTTGTAGTTTCTATACTAACTATTTTCTCCATGGGTTCCTTGAAGTATTTCTAGATTCCAATATTGTAATTTAGGTAAGTTTTATCTATTAACATTGAGAAAGAGGCCTAAATGGTCACACACCAAGTGTATCTAGAAACTAATTAAATTCTATTGAATTTTAGATTAAGAATGAATTAATTTCTAGTTTTTAGAATAATATTTATTCAATTTAATATGATTATAAAAATTCAATCATGAGATATTCAAGTTTAGAATATGTGTGTTCAATTTAATCTATTATTTATTTATTTAAAAGTTAATGGATAAAATATTTTTTTTTCAATATTAGCGAATATTGTAAGATGAATATTTATTCAAGTTCTTTGAATATATATAAATAAATATTTATTTTCAAGTTTGGTAAATATAATATTTATTTTATTCTACCAAATGATTTTTTATTTTTCAAGGTTTGATAATTTTATGATATAATTTTAATTGAATTAATGATCTAATAAATTTATTTTTATATCATTTAAATAAATCTTTATTTATTTAATAAATGATATTAGATCATTATTTTTTTTCTAAAATAAGAATATTTTTATCTAAGTGTTATGACATGTTTAATGTGTTTTAAAATCATTTAAATAAATATTTATTTATTTAATAGATGAAATTTAAATATTACATGCTGCTTTTAATATAATAATAATAACTTTATTATTATTTAAGAGATAGGTGATATGGGTTTTATATTTCATGTCAACTAAAATAATAATTATTTTATTATTATTTAAGAGAAATATGACCTTGAATATTTATCAAGCTTAAATTAGAAGGAAAAAATTTATTGATATTATTTTAATGTTGACCTATTTTTTAAAACCAAGAGGTTCCATGGTGATAAAAATCACGATTCTTAAGAAAATTCTCCTATTAAGTTATAGAGTGATGATATTCCCTCTTCTATCAAGTTTTAGAGATAGAAAATAAGAGATAATTTTTTATGATCAATAAAGAATGATGTAAACCACTTGTTTATCTCATACTAGTACGTGAAGGATGATGAATGTTATTTGATGTTCCATAGAGCATCTGTGGATACATATAGAGGGACCATCGATTGAATTCTCCAATTTAATGACAACAAAAAATAGCGGTGATGATAAATAATTGTTTAAGAAGGATACTGTAGTTGAGGTAATTCTATTTAAATTAATTATAAATTAAATGTGCATGATCCTATATATGAAATTCTAGGGAGATTTTTTCATGTTTTTTCATATTTTATTTATTTAATTTGATGAGAAACAAAAATAATATTCCTTCGATGCTTACTATATTCCCTAAAACCTTTAAGTGATATTATAGTAGTTATATTTTAATTTTCAATTATTTAAAATTATTTGATCAATTTTTATACATCGACTTACTAGTATTCATGTTCAATTTTCTGTTTTGAGTCCAACGGTCAATATGAAACATTAATCCAACTTCATATGACCAAGAACGGGCCATAAATTCATGAATAATTCTCAAGGAATCCATATAAAGTTTCTAATATTATTGGATGCATGACACGACTACATGATGTATATTGTTAGAGTACACACTATATGACAAGTGTCTCTCTATGCCAGGTAAAAATCATATATTATGTGTCTAGTCATGTGGGTCAATATACGGTGTCATTACATGCTGTGTATTAACCACCAAAATGATACATAACATCATTACACAGCATGTATTGACCAACAGTGTGGCATGTATGATGTAATGGATGGTCACACAACATGTAATTCACATGACTTTCAAACTATACATGTTGTTTACATTAATGGTGTGTTGTGATTTCTTACATTCCACACAATATACATGGTTTGACCACATAGAGTTACATGTCACATATGCAACTAAATTCCATATAGGTGTTACATGTCATGTAGTATGTGGAAAATGAAGCAGTCTATATACAACACATATAACATGATATGTCACATGTAATTACACATTGTCTGATCATTAAATCTACAGTCAATAGATTTAATATTATGTAGGTCACACACGTCATGTAACCTTCATATTACATGCTATGTACATAATTATTTTAAATAGAAAAATTAAATTTATTTAATAATAATTAATAGGGTTCCTTAATACATCTCAAGGACCATTAATTGAACAAAATTTAATACAAATAATTTATTTATTAATTTATCTTAAAAGGGAATAATCATAAATGAGTTATTATATTTATTCAATGCAATTTTCATTGCATGTTGTGAGTGGTCATGAAATTTGACCGAAATATATATGTATTGGATTTATTTATTTAATTTAATTTTTTTATTTCCTGGTTTATTATGTAATAATAATTATTAAGGTAAATATAATTATATATGAATCATCCCACTGCCTTATTATGAAAGGGATTATGTGTCCAATTTTTATTTAATGTAACTAAAACCCCTAGAACACCTCACTTACATGTGAGTACACATTTTTAAAGGATGAATATCCCCATCTGAGGAGATAATTTATGACCCAAGCTGAGATGAATCCAAATAAGGACATACATAGTAGAATGATGGATTCAGCAACTCAAAACAAGTTGAAACTCAAGGAGTTTCCCCACTTGTGATTAGTTTGGTTTATCACTGCTCAATAAACTAACCAGTTAATTAAGCTTTTTATCATTTCATGTCTTTATTTTATTTTATTGGTTCATGGTTATTTATTTATTTATGTAATTCATTGTTTATTTATTTTATAAATTAAAAATAATCACATATTGTAAATAAATTAACAATAATGGTTAGATAAAATATAATATAATGTATAATATTATTTTTTTGAGATAATTAATTATTTATATAAGTTCTCACATAAAGTAATTAACAAGTGTACAAAAGATAAAATAGGATATCTTATACAATATATATAAAAAATGTGTAAATTATTTTATCATACATGGTTAATTATTTCAATAAGTTTCATATAAAATCTTAAAAAGTATGTAAAAAATAAAAAAAATATATTTATGAATCAGTTAATAAAATACCTTAGTAGAAGATATTAAACTATTAAAATAATTTTATCACTTGAGTTAGAAATAATCCATAGTTCAAAGTACTGGTTTCTCACCCATCATGGCGATTTTAGTTATCAGGGAGTTCTAATAATTTTTTTGGATCGACTTAACCAAGTTGTATCAATAGAAGTATCCATATCATGCTTAGGGTAATTTGGAGGCTGGTGTTGAGGAAATCCAAGTATAGGATTTTAGGATTTTAGAGTCCACTCAATAAATCAAGGAACTATGAGCTAATGTATTTGGAAATAATAAATCCTACATAAATACCTTTAAATAATTTGAAATGGACTTTATATGGGTTATTAGAAGGGAAATATGGATCCTTTCCAATAAAATATTCAATCGACTAAGTATTTTGAATCCAATGGAGAGGGATATTTTGATTTTAATAAATAGTGAGAGAGATAATTAAAAAATTAATTATTTCATAATCAATATTCAAGATAAATTAATAAACTATTATTTTATTTATTATAGATATTTTGAATCTATACCATGAAGTCACTATCATTACGATCAATTTTGGATAAGGAAAATGTATTTACTGGTGAAAACTTACAAGAGTCATATTAGAATTTACCCATCATATTAAGACTAGAGAGGAAGAAATATATACTATAATCCCCATTACCTACCAAGCCTCTAAAAAAATATAGTAAGGATGTAACACCTCGAGATTTTGTGATTTTTTTTTCAAATTAATTTAAACTTTTGATATTTTTCATTTCACGCAACACTGAATATAGCTTGTTTTATATTAAATCACTAATTTATTATTTATCTGTACACTGCACGAAGTTAATATTTCGTTATAAGCTACACCAAGATAAGCTTGTGCTACATGTAACAATGACTTGGCTTGTGTTACACACAACACTGAGTTTCTACGAAACAACATCTTATTATTATAATTATTTAAATGAGATAGTAATAACATAGATGTTAAACTTAGTAACATGAATAATAATAACTAATTTTTAAATATTATTTATAATGGGTTTATATAAATAAAACATATTGATAATAAAACATATAATTGTTGGTAAAGTATTTATATGATTGAAAATACTATTTTCTCAAATGAATTGATTTTTATGTCATTTTGTAAACAATAATAAAATTAAATTTAGATACTTTTAGAAATTGAATTTGATAAAATAAAATTTATTTTTGAATTCAAAATTTCAAAATTATATTAGGGTTAATTTTTTTATTTTTTTTTTCTGAAAAACTTCATTTTTGGATGAATAATGACAAATACCAAATTTTAATTCAAAACTTCATTTTTCATCTAATTTATTTATATATCGTTAAATTATATTTTAATTTAATTTTAAATTTTAATTATATAAATTTTATATCAATTAATCTAATTTAGTTCATTGTAATTAATTGTAAATTGAAATTGGATATAAAAACTTTTCAAACTTTTAAACATTTTCGCTTAAAAAACCCTCTTTCCTAACACTTCTGTAGGATTAATTTAAAATTAATTTCTACCACTTATGTGTTTAAAATTTCAAAAAATGGACTCCATATTTTGAATAAAAAAATATATAATTCCTAGTAAGGTCAAATTAGTTTTTGGTTAAAAATATTAGTGAAATTAATTAAAATTAATTATAATGATTAAGGAAAATATTAGTTTACTTAGTGGTTAAACTTTAGTATTAAGGGAAACAATAACCTATAAACTTGTCCAAAATACATTTTTCTTCCAATATTTCTACCATATACCCTCTTTGTTCTAATTTTATGAGTTAGTGGGGTGCTATGTCATGAAAGTGACCTATATAATAAGTTAAGTAATTAAAAAGACAAAAGAGGAACCTTCCTTACCTTTAACATTTATAAAGCCTTGAGATATGGACAAAAAACCACATTAGTTAGGATGTTAAAATTATTTTGAAATTTAAAGTAGTTTATTTCATCATATTAATTTATACTTAATTTTTAAAGATTAATTATTTAGATTAACTATTTAAAGAATGAAAAATGTGGTAATTATTTAGTTAATAATTAATTAAATTAAATGATACTAAAAATATTAAAAGTAAAATGAATTGGTTGAATTATTGAATATAATTTTTTAGATGAATATATAATGTTACACAGTTATGAAATAAATATATTCAAATTCCAAATTTGTCTTGATATATTTTTTAAATTTAAATTAAGTAAATAATGACAGAATCAATATAAATGTTATTTTATAATAAATGATATTTTATTAAAAGATTTAAAATTTACTAAAAATATTATATTATACCATTTTTTTAAATACTAATAAATATAAAATATTTTCTATTCATGGACCAATTTGTCTTTTATAATGAACATATTTACCTTTAAATAGTAAAAACATTGTTAGCACGATTCGAGTTAAAGTAGTGTTTTTCATGTTACATACGGTTGATTTAAAATTAATTTATAAAAAACATTGGATTTCCTTTTTTGTAAATTTTATTCCATATTTATAATTAAGTGGGTATATATTGTCTAAAAAATATCTCTTTAATTTATTATTAATGGTTAAATTAGGTTAAAAGACTAGCTACCTTAATAAAAACCAAAATGATAAAAGTGGGGAAACCGAGAAGTTAAGGAACAAAATTATAAAAATGAACTTATTTTTGTGTGGTGGAGGATTTTATTGACCATAATTAAATTTTAATCCATTATTTTTCAATTTTTGAATAACTTTAGTTAAGAGACACCTCCCAAAAGTGTTTACCTTTTAGTATTTACAAGAATGTCACCCTTCATCCTCCTCTATAAAAATGCATCCATTATTCCCATTACTCACACCTCTCAAGACACTTTTTATCTTAAAAAACAAGCCCAAATAATCTCAAAACTTATATAACTTCATCTTAGAGGCCTCACTTTGGGCATAAATCCAACCAAGGAATCCCTTTGATGCAAACCAAAAGGAGTTACCCAAAGAATAGGTAACATCCTTCAACAAGAACTTTTGTTTGATTTTATTTCTACACACCCTCAATTATTCTTATTACAGTTTATATGATAACCTCAATATCCTAAATATACTGATATGTTTTTATTATAAGGGTTTTACCTACACCTACACACACTTCCATCAAATGGGTAACAGATTTACCATTCATGTGTATAATGAATTACCATCTCACAAAATGATGTCATTCATTTTTTCCTTTACCACCTCTCATGGTTGGAAATTATGATGTAAATACTATTTTTATATTATATATATGATATTTATGACATGTTTATGCTTTTTTAATTATTATATAAAATATACCTTCATGATTTCCATTTTGTGTAAATACGATAACTTTGTTTGTGGACGTGTGAACTACCGCCTGGGTTTAGTAAATAGATATGATATATATTACATAAGAATTATAATTTAATTATAATTTAATGATAATATATATATATATATATATATATATATGAATATATGTCAGTTATTTTCTTTTTTTAACATGATAAGAAAACTGAAACAACGTTCATGCGTACGTACGACCTATCGTCTCCATGAATGGTATATTCCATTTCATATTTATATATTTTATAGATCATTATAAATATTTATACAATGAATATATATGATATTTATATCATGTTTTAAATTCTTTAAATAAGAAAATCATGATCTAACTAATAGAATAAATAATAAAAAGTCAAATCATGTACGAAAAACAAAGCAGTTATTACCCGAAACATAACCTAAACATGGAATTGTTAATAAAAGGTTAATATAAGGTCATAATAAAATCATATATGGTATGATATATATGAATATAGTTCTGTGGTATATTTATAATAAAATTATATTTATTATACATGAGTTTTTAATGTGTAAAAATAAATTCAAGACTTAAGGTAAGGGTTTTCTCATCTCACTTTTATTTCTATGAGATTTATACCCTATTCACCACTCATTTTGTGTATGCGGTGTATATAATGACCATGAATATATTATATTATTATTATCATTAAATTTATGGGTAATTAAATATCTATTTTATGATCTCTCTTTCATGGGGTTTATGGTTAAAAAGTTACCAAATCGGTAAAGTAATTTTGTCTCGATTTGCATTCTTTGAGACACATGCCATTTTATGCACCTATATTATTCTATGAGGTGTATATTCAACCCTTTGACATGTTATATCATAAATATCTTATTTTTATGACATTTTAATCTTTATTTAATGTTATTATCTAATAGGTATTATGATTCAAAGCTACCAAAGTGTTAACAGTTAATTACAATAATATCATTATTTATAGGGATTGTTTATGATTATGCTTCTATTGATGAAATATTATGATATATATCTAAATAAATATCATGTATTTTCTTATCCTTTGGTTATTAATGATATCATCATGTAATGGTACCATTTTACCACTATTTTTTACTTAATATAATTAAGAAAATGTTTATAAAAAAGCCGACTTTATCTCTCTCTTTAGTCATAAGTCTGTGTTCTTTCATAACCATGTTTTATAAAAATATTTTCAAAAATATTCCAATATTATCCTATTATATTTAAAATAATTTTTTAGCTTTTAATTTTTTTTAAAATGAATCTTATTATCTTTTTCCAATCAAGGAAATTTTCTATAATTTTACTACATAAAAGGAATTTTCAGAATGTATGCATTTATCCACTATCATAACCATAATTTCTTTGAAGCTTAATTTTAAATTTTATAGAATTATTATTTTTTAGAATTTTTTTTCTAATATTTTGTACATTAATTGTTTTTAAAGTGATTTTCAAAGAAAAAGGTTTTCTAAAATGTTTTATGATTTAAGAATTGTTTTAAATTATTTTCAAAGATTCCTTTAAATGTTTTCAAATATATTTTCAAAGAAAAATGTTTTCAAAAATATATTATGTTTAATTTTTTTTAAATTTTTTTAGGATTCTTTTATAAGTTTTCAAGGAAAAAGTTTTTCAAAATGTTTTCAAGCTTCTTTTATAAGTTATCAAGGAAAAAGTTTTTCAATATTGTTTTATAATTTTTCAAGGAAAAAGGTTTTTAAAATATTTTCAAGCTTCCTTTATAAAATTTCAAGGTTATTTTCAATGAAAATGGTTTTCAAAATGTTTTCTGTTTTAAAAAGTATTTTTTTAAATAAAAAAGTATATTTTCCTCAAGAAATGATTTTAAAATATTTCTAAATAATTATGTCCCATCTAAGATGACATCTATTTGTATTACTTAAAAATTATTGGGGATATGATCCAAGGGTTCCATTCATATTATTTATATAAATGGTTTATGTTTGGATGGAATTATGTTTGTGACACCCATTTATCTTTCATGGGTCATATATTTATGAAACCCATTTCTCTTTCTCGAGTTATATATTTATGAAACCCATTTACCTTTCAAGGGTTATATTTTAATAAAACCTATTTCCATTTAATGGGTTATATGATTATGAAACCAACTTATTTTCAAGGTCTTTGATTTTATGAAATGGTTATGAAACATGTATCTTTTCTATAGGTTATGATATGATTGTTTATGATGTTTTGGAACATGTATGTTTGATTTCATTATGATATGGGTGTGACCTATATCTCTATCTAATGTATTGGGTAAAGATTTATATCCCATGAGATAAACATGGCTGGAATGGGGAGTGAACTCAGTTAAGTAAAAGAATTTGTCTTCTAAGATGGTCTTGGGAGTGACCTGTGACTACTAATATGGTAATGAGAGTGAACCATGACCACTAAGATGGTATGGGGAGTGAACCTATACTACTAATATGGCATTGGAAATAATCCTTGAATATTATGGAAATCATTTTTTATGCTTATGTGTCTGCCACGATTCCATGTCTTATTCCTATGTTATTATTTCATGGATTATGATCTTGATTACCTTTTGATTCATGTCTTATGAACTGATAATATTTATTCCATGATTCATATTTATTATCTTTAATATTAATGTTATGATCTTCTAATGCTATGATCACGTTATCATACGCTTATGATCATGTTTATGCTTACATATCTCCCATGTTTACCCTTAATGATAATCTATATCACAATTTGTTATGTTTCTTTTCCTCAGGATATGAAGAAAGGATTTAAGTATAGGTACTAAAGGGGAAGACCATTATGGGAAACATTAAATATATTTCAACATGTTAGAACATTTTGTTCCAAGTTTCCAAAGACACTAAACTATTGCAATCCTTAGGCATGTAGTTTTTTTAATGTGATGAATATTTATATTTAATGATGTAATATCCATTTATGTTAATCTTGGGGTAGTATATAGGATGAGAGAGATATATATAAAATGTATGTGGCTGTCACATTATATGTATAATTCACTATGATACTATTATTTTCAAGTGATCTACAAAATTAGTGTGAAGAAAAGGATGCATACTCCATGTTATATCATCTATATGATATTTATTAAGAGATAAATAGACAAGAGAGATATAAAATCTCCAAATCACTCTTCATATTTAAGTTATTAGAGGGAGTCCCCACCATACCTCATGTACACAAGATGAAAGGGAATATTGAGTGTTTGAAAATTTTATGTTTCAATCTAAACAAAGAACTCTGAAGTAATATTATTATCTCATATATACCTCATATTTTATCAAGTTTTATTATTAATTTTAACATGAAAAACTTGGATAAATCACTTTTGGATCTTTTTATAATGATTTTACAAGATGGTCATGGCATGAGGAAAGATAATCTTTTAATATTTATGTTGAATAAGAAGAAAGAAAAGGATGAGAGATAAGTTATAGAGTCAATTCCAAAAGGTCCTAAGGAATATTATTTTAAGTAAAAAAAGATTCAGAGGGAGAGTAATGAGCATAAATATTTTTTTTCATATAGAAATAAATTCCATTGGAAGAAGAACTATAGTGTAGTAAAGAATAAAGGGGAATATTTAGGTATAATCATCATTAAAAGAAAAACATTTTAATTATATAAGTTGGGTATTAGTTACTATTATTTACCTTTACATTTTTATGTCTATATAGTAACCAATTAGATAATTAAATTTTATGAGAAGTAAATTATATCTTTAAGCTATTAAAAGATAAATTCTGATTAATTAATTATGGAAGATTATAATTTCATATTTCCCAGTGGAATAATTCTTTTATTTATAAATTTTTATTATGTTTTTTTCATTATTGTAACATTATTTTTTATTTCAAGTTTATACACAAGTGTATTTATTTAAATTTTATAAATAAAAAGTTATATTCTATTATGGTAAAGAAAATTTACAAAATGGTTTGAATATATACTTTAATTGATAAATTATATATTAGAAATAAATGATGAATTAAATTCCTGAGAATTAATGGGTGGTATCATTATACTTTTTTACTTTTACTAATGTCATATATAGATATAGATATATATAGTTGACGAGTTATAAATCATATATCTTTAAACTATTGATGAATATAAAATTAAAGTATAAAATAAACTTGGTAAAAGGATAAAGTAATTCTAATTAGAGTAATACAGAGAATATATTTACCAATAGTTAATTGTTATTGAGTAATGAATAATATTCCATAAACATATATTATAAACAATGATATAAACACTAAAATATGTGTTAAATAAAGGTTATATGAGATATCATACAATTAGTAGTATTAAAGAATCCTATATATCATATTAATTTCAATATGGATGAAAATTGTTTGTTAATTATATTTATAGAAAAAAACTTACATCAAAATAAATGAAGTGAATCTTTAAATTATCTTAGAGATAAAAGAGTGTATCTATAAAGGGACCATATCTCTAAAAGTGATAATTAGAGAAAGATATATTTGAATGAAGTTAAGGATCAAGATGCACAAGAGTTTTCAAAAGAACATAAAATGCACAAGACTTAGTGCGAGGGGTTTTTATAAAGGCATAATATACTATATAAGTCAATAAAGTAAAGTTTGAGAACTGAAGATATATGGTTTTATTATCACCAAGAAAGGTGACATGTCATCCCAAAAGAAGTTAGCATGCCTACAAAATTATAGTGTGAAATCCAACCTTTTACTTGTAATATATGTCAAGGTCATATTATTAACAAAAATAAGTTACCAATCTTACAACCAATTAATACATGGTTAAAAAAATGTTACTATATAAATTAATTAGATAAAATAGACTATATTATATGGATTATAATGTTTATAGATAAATATAATAGGATTCATGGACTAAGTTAAAGTACATATATTTTAAAGGCATTGAAAAGACACAAAAGGGAACAATCCAATAGAGGATTGTTACCAATGTCAAATGACATATATATCTCTAATAATATGTCTCTAAAAACACTATAATAGAGATATATAATGATTAGAATACCATTATTCTTATTTATTGTATTTTTTTCATTACATGTTACATAAAAGTAAGTCTATGATAATTTTGTTGAGAAACAATTAAAAATATCCTTAAATAATAATTTTTTATAGAGGATTTGTTCTTGGTATATAGAGAAAATAAGAAAATATTTGTGATGGGATACATAATTGGTTTCCATAATGATCCTTTTAATCTAAAATCATAGTTAATATATTGATAGTCTAATGAGAAAGATAATCTCATTGTAACTTTTGGTTTCTAATTCTATAATATCCATATATATATATATAATAGTTTTTGATGAAGCTAAAAAATAAATGTTTATATATTTTGGAAATATAATATCTTGAAATTTTTTTCCTAAATAATATGAATTAAAAAATTAAGAGTAACCATGGATGAAAACATGGAAGGCCTAATTACTAAAACCATAACTCAACAAAATCATGAATGTTTATGTGAGATAAAACAAGTTGATTGTTAGATATAGGATTTAGTGTAAGTGGATGTATTTTGGAGTTGGCACCCTAAAACCAACTAATTTTTGTACTTTTGATTATTATAACACACACAAACACATTTATATCCCACATTTCTTATTCTTATACATAAAATTAATGTGATAATTTACTTAAAATATTTTTTACATGAAAGGGTTATAATATTTCCCTATTATAATGATAACATAGAGATTTCTAGAGAATATTCTTTAAATAACATGTCTTATGGACTTGATACATCAATTTAATAGGAAAAAAATATGTATTAATATTAAGTTCTAGAGTCTCATAAGTATTAAGACTTCTTGTCATGAAGTTTTCACTTGGTTATCTCCAAGAAGGGAGGTCATGAGGATAGACACAACAATAAAAATTCCACATGTTTTATGAGTTATTAAATATTCCTATATGTGAGCATGTGTATTATTACTTTGAAATCAGATCATTATTAATATATATCATGAATTTTATAATTAGATACATTTTAGTTTGGGGTTTACTTTAGTGGTAAATAATTCCCACAATTCTACATCCAACCCAAGTTCAAATCAAGGTGGGAGAAAATTTCCATAGGTACTGTGGCAGGTAATGAAAAAATGTAGCAGTACAGGTATTGTAGTAGGTACTATAGAGAGGTAATTCAGTAGTAGTACTATTAATCCTAAATGGGATTTTAGGACACACAAATAGGCCTTCAGGACGTAGGGCCTTCAGGACATCAAAGGTCTTTTGGACATAGGGCCTAAGAGACAAAAAGATGTGCAAATCTAGCTTACTAGAGTAGCCCTGAGTGGATAGATTAGAGTATAAGTAGTCACCATGGAAGATCAAACCAAACCCAAGGACCAGAGGAGGGATATATAGGTCACTCCATTAACCTTTACAACTCAACACATGGACACTATAATTTGGTAGCAACGTCATGGGGGTGGGATTAATGCAGACTTGAATAAGTAATAGGGAGGGGTTATTCAAGTGTAGTCGAGTCATTAAAATAGATGTAAGGGATTGTAACTCTAGGAATCTGGGCTATTTAATTTAGTACTTGAACCTTTGGGAATTCAGTTCATGTAAGAGTTCCATTATAACATAGTTAATAAGGGGCTTATCCAAAAGGAAAAAAAATATTAGGCCTTCAGGTCATTCCAACCATACTTAGATGCATTGATGAAGACCGTGAAAATATATGATCTCAGTGAGGAAGTATAAATTTGGTATATCATAAGTTATATGAAATTAATTTAATAGTAAAAAAATATTTTCCATTCTATTTTAATGGTATAATATATCTCTATCACTTTTATTGAAGTGGGAGAGTCTGAAAAAAATCCATGGGCATTATAGTTAATAGACAAGTTCATTTTAGAATGTCAAAGAAATATAGTTCAAACATATAGAAAGATGACATGTGTATGCATCCTTTTTGATGATATATAGATAAAAAAAGGGATTATATTACATAGTAAAATTTGTAATAAGGTTGTTATAGGTTCTACACCAATTTATTTCTCTATAGGTGCCATGATGAGTTGTTAAACATCATTCTTAGACTTTAGGTAAGTTGTAACATTTTTCATTGACAAAATGGCCTAGTGTGTCACAAACTAAGTGTATCTAAAAACTCATTATAATTGATTGAATTTAATATTAAGAATAAATCTCTTCTTGGATTGTGGGATAATATTTATTCAAGTTAACTTGATCATAAAAATTCAATCATGAAATATTGGAGTTTAAAATATATGAGTTGACTTTAATATCTTATTTATTTATTTACAAGTTAATGGATATGCTATTTATTTATTCACAAGTTTTTTCAAATAACATAAAATAAATATTTATTCATGTTATGTGAATATAGATAAATAAACATTTATTCTCAAGTTAAGTGAATATAATATTTATTTTATTTTATTGAACAAATATTTTACTATTAAAGTTTTGATAATATTATGGGGGGATTCAGATCGAGTTAATGATCAAATAAATATGTTTCTACATCATTTAAATTTTTATTTATTTATTTAGAAAATGATATTAGATCATTACTGGTCTCCAAAAATAATAATAATAATTATTTAAGTGTGGTGACATGTGTAATGTATTTTAATATTGTTTAAATAAATATGTATTCATTTAGGAAATGATATTTAAATATTATGTAAGAACCCGATTCTTATTTTTGAGGTATGGATTTATTATTTTCCCTTTTACTTGAGTGTTTTTGAGAAAATAAGGAAAATGGGGAAAAATCCCAATTTTTGTGGGCACACGCTGTGTACTTTCCACATGCCATGTACTTTTTCCATGTGGGATGAGTACACAGGGCGTGTAGGCCTGTCAGCGATGAAGGGTGTAAAAACTGACTACACGCCGTGTACTTTGTACTTACATGCCATGTAATCAGTCGGCAGGTGAACAGTAAGGCAGTGGAGGCAGCCGCTAGTGGAGCGACAATACATGTCGTGTAATCCGGAATACACGCTGCGTACTGATGTCGATGGATGAACAATGCCATGGTGGAAAGAAGCTTCCAGAGGAACAGTTTAAAAAATTAAAAGTACACGCTGTGTACTTAAGAGTACACACCGTGTAGTTTGTTTTTCTCTCTTAAAATGGGAAGTAGCCTCCTCATTCGGTAGAGGAGGCTTTGAGTTCATTTTGGAGCTGGGAGAGGAGGCCAGAGCTTTGGAGATCTCCCGACCGCACACCAGGAATCCGAATCCTTCTCTGATGGTCTCGATTGAACCACACGGGTGAGTTCTTCCCTCTCCTTTAGTGTTTCATACCAATTCTTTCTTGAGGTAATATTTGATTTTTAATGAGTGAACATTTATACCAGATCTATGTCGTTCTTGGGTGATTCAGGAGGCGTCATTCACGAATACCGATCAGAGAAGATCGAGGTAGGTGGTCGGGTGTTTATTTCCAACTGTTGAGTTGAATTTGTGTACCATTGTGCTACGAACCCATGCTTGGGGTGTCGTATGGATGTGGCCTTCTATGAAAGTTATCTGAAATTGCATAGATAAACTTTTGATAAGTTAAAAATTCTATTTGGGATCGCTACTTGGATCCAGGACCACCCCGGGGGTGCATTCCTCTATTTAGCCTTTTGGCCAGGATACCTATGGGTATACTATGAATTTTAGCATTCTTTGAATTTCCTTGAGAGGAATTGTATATAATTACTTGATTATATGTTGGGCTCGGCCCGGTTACTTATATAGCCTGAGGGCAGTGTTCATTTAGCCTATGGGAAACTCTTCTTATACTCGTGGGAAGTAGACTCTGTGCTTGTGGGAAACACCTCGTATACCTGTGGGAAATATTAGATTTGCCTATGGGAAGACACCTATGGGTTTTGATTCTGATTACCCAAGGGTAAGGATTGTATGTATGAGGACATAGTTATTTAGAATATTCACTGTGGTGTTTTTCTATGTTGTTCCTACCAAGCTGAAGCACAAGCTTGGAGGTGATAAGTAATAATTAAAATGGAAATGAAACTGGTAGTGATAGTTACTTTTGAGTACTTACTAGTTTACTGCATTTACTTTTGCACACTGCTATTACACATTTTCACCGACAGTTGGGCACGGGCCTTTGGTGGGTGCCTACTGGAATTTATTTCTCACACCCTGTTTGGGTCATGTCTTAGGCCCAAACAGACTATATTGCTGCAGGTGTTGATAGGGGCATGGGTCCCTATACAGGTACATGATTATAGTAGAGGAGTAGGAGAGCATGGGACCGAGCTTAGGCTTGCGATACTGCTGTGTTCTGTTTACTCTGCTTTGTTTTGTTTGGCTGTACCTTGTACATTGAGTTGTATTATATTTTATTGCAGTGTATCCTGTTCTGGATGCTTTTATAGAATAGTGACATGCTGCATCGTTATATATATGACTGTTGGTTCTCATTTTCTTTAGTTGTCCATTTCAGTTGTATATTGTTTACTGCTTCTGCTGTTGTATATTATTTATCTTTTCCACTGTACTACACTTTGAAAAATGAGGGCATAGTTTCCCCACTATCAGACCTGGGCCCTCGCTGCTAGTCGGCAGCCTCTGGCGTTTGGGGAAATGCGCTTGAGGTCATGTGACCAACCGGGTTTGGGGCACCCGTTGTGTGGCTTCCAGATCCGGGACATTATAAAGTGGTATTAGAGGAGTTCTTTTCTTTGACTTACTGTTTAGAGCCTTAGTCAGGGATATGAAGAACATGGTAGTTGTTAATAAGCTGTGTCCATGAGTAGCTAACCCTTGTACAGGGAAAATCCAATCTACCTCATTATTGTAATTATTACTGGTTTTGCAATTTTACAGTTAATTTGATTTTAACCATTGGGTGACACACTTGTGATTGTGCTATTTATATGTTATACATGGGTTCTATTTAGTTGCAACCCCATGAGATGAGGGTATTCCATCTCATGCATCATTTAGGCACATGCTATAAATCACATGCCATGCATTCCTTCCATGCCATGTAGGTTCATTAGAAATTTTATGTTGTAGTGATAGTTGCTGTGCTAGAAAATCATGCTGTTGTGATAGCTTCCTTGATAAATACCTGCTATTTTGAAAGGGTATTGTTGTGTGAGGTTGTTGATAGAATGAATGCCAAAATTTGGTTTTTTGGGAGTATGTGCCCTCAATGACCAGAATTAGGTGGATCATTAACGTATTTTCCTTGTTATAACATGTATAATATGCCAAGTTTTGATTCGTGGGGAGTATGGGCCCTCACGAATCAGAATTTGGCACTTAGGTGTTTGTTCCGTGTTTTTCGGGGTTCTAGAGTAGTTTCTGAGGTTTACTATCTGGAAAACCTAGCATACACGCCGTGTGGTTTTATGGACACATGTCGTGTGTTCTTTTATTTGGGAAGAAATGAAAACTTTATAAGTACACGCTATGTACCCTCAGTACATGCCGTATAGTCTCTTCCCGTGTCATAGACCGTGTGGGCGGGGACACGGAGTATGGAATGGCTTGGGGGAACATGCCGTGTACTAGTTGTACACGCCATGTAGTGTTGACCCAGTGTCCGCCCGTGTAACTAACAACACGGAAGGAGGAAACCTTAAGACATACACACCGTGTATATTTTGAACATGCTGTGTACTCCGACCCAGGTACCTGGCCGTGTCAAAGAACAACACGGGTCAGTGTTATCTTTCCTAGTACACATCGTGTCCTCTTAGAACACGCCATGTAGTGTCAACCGTGTAGCCGACCGTGTAGCGAGCAACATGGGTTGGCCTGGGGATTCTTTGAACACCCCGTGTATTTTTGGAACACGCCGTGTAGTGAGACTTGGGTACACAGGCCATGTTACGAACAACACGGGCCGGTGAAAGATTGTCGAGTACTCACCGTGTGCCTGTGGGACACACCATGTAGTTTTGTTTTTGGAAGAGTCATGTGGCTTTTCCGTGTAGAAGGACTTGGGAAGGGAAGGAGGATTCAAGTACACGCCATGTATTCAAAAGACACACCGTGTGTTTGGGGTGTTACACGACCAGTTTTCACTGGAGTACACGCCCATGTGAATGGCCTCTGAGAACACGCTGTGTAGTATTTATACAGGCCGTGTTGTCAAGTTTTGTGAATTTTCAATGCTTTCTTTCTCCTGATCCCTTCTTGGTCTCCTAATTTTTAGTCTTGGATAATCTTGATATAAGGTGTGCATTTGACCTTGTAGAGTCATGCCACCAAGACGACCACCAGTTGTTCGCCAAGAGAGCAGTGACGATTTTAATCCTGATATGGTAGGCCATGGGCTACTAGTGGATCCTCCAACAATGCTAGATGCGACACCAACTGTTATACTGGACACAGGTGCAGATGCGAAGTTTTGTGAAGGCTTCATGCGGTTCATGCAGACCTTCCAGGGAGCACCGTAGGCCGCCACATCTATGGAAGAGCTGACGCGTATCTTCCAGCAGCAGCATCTGACTACATTTTCAGGGGATGGAGGACCACAGGCTGCAGAGTCATGGCTGGATTCATTGCAGACTATATTCGAGCATTTGGAGATTCCTCCATGGAGGAGGGTCAAGATCACTACATACATGCTACGTGATTCTTCCAAGAGGTGGTGGGATGTTACCACCCAATCTGAGCATCACCGAGACACGACGTGAGATGATTTTCAGAAAACTTTATATTAATTCTTCTTCCCAGAGACGATGAGGGCAGATCGATCTCGAGAGGTGATGAATCTGCAGTATGGCGCCATGTCAGTAATGGATTATTCTTCTCACTTCACTGATCTTCAGTGTTTTGCACCTGTTCTGGTGGGTGACGAGATGTTGAGGGCTAGATGCTTTAATTATGGTCTTTGATATGACATCCGAGTGCTGGTGAACATTTTCAGGTTGCTTATCGTGTATGCTATTGTGAACGAGGCACTGATTACTGAGCGAAACCTGCGGGAAGCTAGTAGTGTGGGCCAGGGCAGTCCGACACCAGTTTTTGGTACTATTTCTACTGGTAAGAGGAAGAGGCAGATGGAATTCTCTCATAGTGGAAGTACTAGCTAGAAGAATACTTCATGTGGCCAAGTAATGTGCTACCAGTGTGGTAAAGAGGGGCACAAGAGACTGTAGTGTCCACGTAACTCAATGTAGTGCCTAGTTTGTGGAAGGATGGGTCATCTCCATTGTTTTTATAGGGAATTTCCACTAGTGGCTAGTGAGAGGGGTTCTGTGTAGACTTAGCATGCAGGAGCAGGACCGAAATATTCTTACTAGTCAGGAAACTGGAATACGTCAGGGCGTGTAGGCAGAGATGGTGGTCATGGCCATGGTATCCAGACACCAGGATCTCATAGGTAGCAGGGCGAGTCAGCTCAGGGTAGCCAGGCTGTGTCGCAGGGCCATGACACTGGGCAGACATATGTAGTGCAACAGACCCAATAAGAGCAGGATCCCAGACCTTCTACTTTCATAGGTACTATTCTAGTATCTTCTATTTTGTCTTATGTACTTTTTGATATGGAGGATACACATAGCTTTATATCTGTGCCTGTTGTGAAGAGCCTTGGGACCTGTGTTTCTCCTTTTGATGTTATGACGCTAGACACTCCATTGGGAACTAGAATGATTGGTGTGCGCCAGTGTAGGGAGTTCCCCCTAGAGGTGGGTGGGTGTCACTTTCTATGGGACCTCTACATCTTAGAGATGATAGTTTATGACGTCATTCTCAGGATGGACTGGTTGGTACCTTTTCGAGCCTTTTTATATTGCTACCGTCGCAGGGTGAGTTTCACATCAGTAGAGGGCAAAGAGTTTCTATATAAGGGAGAATGGGATGTCCAGGCAAGCTGAGCTGGACCCGGGCATCGTGGGCGAGGTGATGTGACAAACCAGATTGCAAGCTTATATCTGGATGATCAGGGAACTTGTCAGAAGTATTTCCCTCTAGTAGTTGATCGTTTCAGGGATGTCTTCTCGGATGACTTTTCATGTCTTTCTCCAGAGAGAGAGGTAGATTTATTTATTGAGCTTGTGCCAGGAGTGGAACCGGTGTCCATTCCTCCTTATAGGATGGCTACACCTGAGTTATATGAGCTCAAGAGGTAGTTAGAGGAGTTACAGGAAAAGGGTTTCATCCAACCCAGTATTTCTCCATGGGGTTTGCTGGTCCTCTTTGCGAAGAAGGAAGATGGTACCCTCAGACTCTGTGTGGATTATCGGAAGATGAACCCACTAACAGTCAAGATCCAATATCCCTTACCAAGGATTGATGATATTTTTGATCAACTTTGGGGAGGACGAGTGTTCTAGAAGATTTACTTGAGATCAGGATATCAGCAGTTACATGTTAGACCATCAGACATACCGCTTACAGATTTTCAGAGCAGATATGGTCTATACGAGTACTTGGTCATGCCATTCGGAATCACGAACGCACCAACAATTTTCATGGCTCTGATGAATCGTGTGTTCCATCCTTATCTGGATTCTTTTGTGGTAGTATTCATGGATGATATCTTGGTGTACTCTCACACTCGACATGACCATTCCACCCATCTTTATATCGTACTGAGTACACTGAGAGAGCATTAGTTATATGCTAAGATCTCAAAGTGCCACTTTTCGATGGACCAGATTCACTTATTGGGTCATATTATATCAGAGGCAGGAGTTACAGTAGACCCAAATAAGGTGAGAGTAGTAGTTTCCTGGGAGAAACCTAAGAACATGTTTTAGATACAGAGTTTCTTGGGGCTGGTTGGTTACTATAGGTGTTTTTACATGACTTCTTCAGATTAGCAGCGCTGTTGATGGGTTTGAATAAGAAGGATGTGAAGTTCGTTTGGTCAGAATCTTGTGAGACAACCTTTTAGGAGCTGAAGGGTAGGTTGACATCAACACCAATCCTGATACTTCCTGAGAAAGGAAAGATCTATACATTTTACTATGATGCATCGGGTATTGGGATGGGTGCAGTGTTGATGCAGGGTGATCGAGTTGTTGCGCACGAGTCTTGGTAGTTGAGGCCACATGAGAGGAATTACCCGACGCATAACCTCGAGTTGGTTGAAGTTGTTCATGCGTTGCGCTGTTGGAGACATGATCTCTTGGGAGATCATTTTGTGGTTTTCACCGACCAAAAAATTCTCAAATACATCTTTACTCAGCATGAATTGAACCTGAGACAGCGAAGGTGGGTCAAATACCTTCAGTCCTTTGACTTTGAGCTTGCCTATACACCTAGTAAGGGTAATGTAGTAGCTGATGCACTAAGTAGGAAGACTCAGACACATGCAGTACAGGAGGCTAGTGGTGAGTGGTAGCTTATGGCTTTGTTCTATGAGATGCATTTAGAGGTGCATGATAGTCAGGGGCAAGCCTATCTTTCTTCCTTAGCTGTGAATTCTACCCTCTTGGATAGAGTGCGGATGAGACAACTATCATATTTAGAAGGCCTAGTTCTATGGGAGTCAGTGGAAAGTGAGGACCCTCCTCCTGGATGGATGATAAGCAATGATGAGGTATTGCGTTTCCATGGATGAGTGTGGGTTCCAGGGGATATACGCAAGGAGTTAATGCGAGAGTTTCATGATTCAGCTTGGGCAGTTCATCCCGGAGTTACCAAAATGTATCGTGACTTGAGATGTTAGTATTGGTGAAAGAGTATGAAGAGAAAGGTAGCCAGTTTAGTTGCGAGATATTCCACCTGTCAGCAGGTGAAGGCAGATCATCAGAGGCCAGCCGAACTATTACAGAAGTTACCCATTCCAGAGTGGAAATGGGATGATGTCGCGATGGATTTTGTGACCGGTTTTCCGAGGTCACCTCGAGGCAGTGATGCTGTGTGGGTTGTTGTGGACAGACTTAAAAACATAGCTCAATTTTTTCTGATCAAGGATACCTAAGGTGTAGATGAGCTTGGGAAGTTGTATATTCGAGAGGTTTTATGCCTTCATGGGGTCCCTCGTTCTATCGTTTCAGATAGAGATTCCCTCTTTACGTCTCATTTCTGGAAGAGTATATAGAGGGCATTGGGTACACAAGTGATTCTGAGCATAGCTTACCACCCTCAGACTGATGACCATTTAGAGCGTACGATACAGGTGCTAGAGGACATGCTGCGTGCATGCATCCTAGACTTTGGGGGATCTTGGAAGAAGTACATACCCCTGGTCGAGTTTACCTATAATAATAGTTTTCATGTGACCATTGAGATGGAACCATGCGAGTCTTTATATGGTAGGCCATGCCGATCACCTTTGTGCTGGTTGGAGGCAGGTGAGACAGCTTTACTGGGACCACATCTCATGCAGGAGTCTTCTGAGCAGGTCAATTGATTCAGAAATAGATGGCTACTACACAGTCTCATCAGAAATCTTATGCTGATCACTACAGATGAACCTTGGAGTTCGTGGTTGGGGATCAGGTTTTATTTCATGTTTCATCGAGGTTGGGACACAGGCGGATCAGGAGACAGGGTAAACTTTCACTGAGGTATGTGGGGCCGTTTGAGATTCTGGAGTGAGTCAGGTCGGTTGCCTACCGGTTGCAATTACCACAGCGGTACTGGGCCATGCACGATGTCTTCCATGTATCTCAGCTACACCGCTATCATTCAGACTCGTCTCACATTTTTCAGCCCAAGGAGGTTGAGCTTCAGGTCGATGCATCCTTTGAGGAGCATCCGATTCGTATTGTTGATAGGAGCATGAAGGTTCTCTGTGGTCGGTCAGTTCCTCTCATTCGGGTGCTATGGCAGCATGGCCGAGTGCAGGATGAAACCTAGGAGCAGGAGACTGACGTACATGCTCAGTGGCCAGAGTTTTTCACAGCTGTATCTTCACCACCCTTGGAAGGGAAATTCGAGGACAAATTGTTTTAAGTGGTGGAGTTTGTAAGAACCCGGTTCTTATTTTTTTAGGTACGAGTTTCTTCTTTTCCCTTTTCCTTAAGTGTTTTTGAGAAAATAAGGAAAATGGGGAAAAATCCCAAATTTTGTGGGTATACTTCGTATACTTTGGCCATGTGGGACTAGTACACAGGCTATGTAGGCCTGTTAGTGATGAAGGGTGTAAAAACTGACTACATGCCATGTACTTTGTACTTACACGCCGTGTAATCAGTCGGCAGGTGAATAGTAAGGCGGTGGAGGTGGACACCAGTGGAACGACAATACACACCGTGTAATCAGGAATACACGCCATGTACTAATGTCGACAGATGAACAGTGCCACAGTGGAAAGAAGCCGCCCGAGGAACAATTTAAAAAAAAATGAAAAGTACACGTCATGTACTTAAGAGTACATGAAGTGTAGTTTGTTTTTTTCACTTAAAATGGTCAGTAGCCTCCTCATTTGGAAGAGGAGTATTTGAGTTCGTTTTGGAGCTAGGAGAGGAGGCCGGAGCTTTGGAGATCTCCCAACCGCACACTGGGAATCTGAATCCTTCTCTGACGGTCTCGATTGAACCGCGCAGGTGAGTTATTCCCTCTCCTTTTGTGTTTCTTACCAATTCTTTCTTGAGGTAAAGTTATTTTAGTTTTAATGAGTGAACATTTATCCCATATCTACATCATTCTTGGATGATTTGGGAGGCTTCGTTCATAGATACTGATCAGAGATGATCAAGGTAGGTGGTCTGGTGTTTATTTCCAACCATTGAGTTGATTTTTTGTACCGTTGTTCTATGAATCCATTCCTGGTGTGTCGTATGGCTGCGTCCTTCACTTAAAGTTATCTAGAATTGCATAGATAAACTTTTGATAAGTTAAAACTGCTATTTGGGATCGCTGCATGGATCCAGGATCACCCCGGGGGTGCGTTCCTCTGTTTATCCATTTGGTCAGAATACCTGTGGGTATACCGTGAATTTTATAATGCTTTGAATTGACTTGAGAGGAATTGTATATAATTTCTTGCTTATATTTTGGGATCGGCCTGATTACTTGTATAGCCTGAGGGCAGTGTTCGTTTAGCCTGTGGGAAACTCTTCTTATACCCGTGGGCGGTAGACTCTATGCCTGGGGGTGACACCTTGTACGCCTGTGGGAAATATTCGATATGCCTGTGGACAGACACCTGTGGGTTTCTATTCTAATTACCTGAGGGTAAGGATTGTATGTTTTAGGACAAAGTTATTTAGAATATTCACTGTGGTGTTTTTCTATGTTGTACCTGCCTAGCCGAAGCACAATCTTAGAGGTGATAAGTAATAATTAAAATGACAATGAAACTGGTAGTAATAGTTACTTTTGAGTACTTACTACTTTACTGCATTTACTTTTGCACACTGCTATTGAACATTTTCACCAATAGTTGGGAAGGGGCCTTTTATGGGTGCCTACTGGGATTTATTTCTCACACTTTGTTTGGGTCATGTATTAGGCCCAAATAGACTATATTGTTGTAGGTTTCGACAGGGGCAAGAGTCCCTATAAAGGTACATGATTGTAGCAGAGGAGTAGGAGAGCATGGGACCAAGATTAGGCTTGCGATGCTGCTATGTTCTGTTTACTCTGCTTTGTTTCATTTGGTTGTACCTTGTACTTTGAGTTGTATTGTATTGTATTGCAGTGTATCCTGTTCTGGCTACTTTTATAGAATAGTGACATGCTGCATCGTTATATATATGACTGCTGGTTCTCATTTTCTTTAGTTGTCCATTTCAGTTGTATATTGTTTACTACTTCTGCTGTTGTATGTTATTTATCTTTTCCGCTGCACTACACTTTAAAAAATGAGGGCATAGTTTCCCCGCTATCAGACTTGGGCCCTCACCGCTAGTCAACAACCTCTAGCATTTGGGGAAATGTGATTGAGGTCTTGTGACCAACCGGGTTCGGGGCACCCGTTGTGTGGCTTCTGGATCCGGGACATTACATATTAAATGTCACTTTAAAATAATAAAATTATTATTATTATTATTTAAGATATATGTGATATGAGTTTTATATTTCATGAAAATTAAAATAATAATTATTTTATTATTATTTAAGAGAAAGTTTACATGGATTTTTTTAGGATTAAATTATAAGGATATAATTTATTTCTATTATTTTAAAATTTAATTAATTTGTAAAACCAAGAGGTTTCATGGTGATGATAGGTTTTATTTTCAAGATAATTCTAATATCAAGTCATAGAGAGAGAATTAGAGAGAATCATCCATCATTTCTTGATTTTTATAGACAGAAAATAAGATATCCTTTGTTATGATCAATGAAAAAAAACAAAAAGAAATTATTCAACTTGTTCCAAAAATTGGGAGATTAGGAACATAATTTAAATATTCATGGATCATGTGTTAATACATTTATAGGGATCCTTTATTGGATTATCTAATAGAAAAATAACATAACAAGAGTGACGATGAAGAAGAACTGGTCAAGAAGAATATTGAAATTGAGGCAATTCTATTTAAATTAATTGTATATTAAATGTTCATAATAATATATATGAAATTTAAGGGTGGTGGTGTTCATCATGTTATTTGGATTTTATCTGTTGAATTTTATGGAAAAAAATTAGGCATCCACCCAACTCTTTTACTGCACCCCAAAATCTTCACTTACACCAAAAGAGTGCTTTTAAAAAATTCATATCTCTTATGTACAACTTATTATTGATATAGATACTTCATGTTTTCTATAATCCTAAAAGAATTTATATTTTGATGTTTCTCTTAGTTATTGGGTTCCATATAAATAATAATCAAAGTATTTATATCAATATAATATTTACTATGTTTACTATAAGCATATTTTTTTAATAAGCTCCATCAGTTGGTGATTTCTAAAATTTTTTATACTCTAATAAAAAAAATTTCATTTTAAAGTTACTATTCCAATCTACACTAGTGTAAATATGTCCTTTTCGGAAAATAATTTAACATAAATTTTTTATATCTAACACTATAAATCATTTTTAACACCAGTTATAAAAATATTGACATTAAAGGCTTCCAAAATATACTTTTTAACATTTATTTTATAAAAAATGATGTTAAAAATAGTTTATAACATCATTTAAAAAAAGACATTGCAAGTCATTAAAAAATTTCAAAACATGCATGTTTTTCCATTTCCTTTAATGAGACTCTCAAACCCTAAAATACTCTCTTTCAACTCATGTGACTTGATGAATAATCATCTTATTTATTTATTTTATCTTCTTGTCCTAGTTCCTCTTAATCATGTAGTTCCCTCACCTCTTCTTATGATTGCACTAATCCCTCTACCACTCCCTCACCTCTACAACACCACTCCCTAATCCTTGCACCATCACGCCTCCCACTACTCTCAACAGTGTCTGGTTTTCTTTATTGCTACCATCAATTTTTTTTTAAATTCTCAAATCAAATCATTTCATCCCTTATAGAATACTAGTACAAAAATTATTTGAATAATTCACAAATTATTTCACTCAAATCAAATTTTTTCACCACTGCTCCCTCTAATTATTTCTTTATTTTAGGTAAAGTTTATTTGAAACCATTACTAATTTATCTATTATATTAATATCTTATTGATCAGATTCATCTACTCAACCTATGATTTATCGATGTCCTTCATACCTATCTTTATCTTCTATTAAATTTACGTATTCCTTGATGAAATTTTATTGCAATGATTTTTCTTTATAAATATTAAATATGATATATAACATAGATATGCTTTTTTTTTGTAATTATAAATAACTTATATATTATAAGTTTTTAGAATAATGAGTTTTAGCTTAATATAACTATTATAAATTTGGATTATCATTATAATATAGGTATGCTTAAAATCTATTTTTTATTTGGACACTATAATTTAATTTAAATTTTTTAAATTAAAACTATTTTTATATAAAAATTAGCACATCCTATGTTGTTTATAAATTTTTATCTCTATTGTTTCTCATAAAATAAATGTATTTAAACACACGTAAAATTTAAAACCATTGATTATGTGTACTTATGATTTTAAAGAAAAATATATATTTGTGAGGAGTTATTGTATACTATTTTCCTCATTTAAAATATTTGGATTTACATGTATTCCATTTACAATAAATCATGATAGAAAAATGTATTTTTTTATAATAATATATCACATGAATTATTAGAAAATAAATATAATGCATTCGTTATTTAACTATAATGAAAAAGGATATTTAACTCAAACAATTATAAAAATATAAAATCTAATTTATTATATATCACTTATTCATTAACCTCTATGTGGATTTGTTTCAATAAATAAAAATTGGTTAAAGATTAGTATAGAAAATCATTTTCTTCCCCATTATATCTATCAATATTTTTTAGATTTTTTTTAATTTATAAAAACTTCATTTTAGAAAGGGTTCAAATGATTTTATATCCATAAAATACCTATAAAAGATGAATAATTATAAAAAATTTATTAAAATGATTTAGGTATATGATAAATAAGTATCATCAACTTATATTTTCTTAAAAAATATATTTTTCCAATGATAATTCTATTTTTTTTGAAAATTCAATATTAATTTTAATTTGCACTTATTAAGTTTATATAAATATATTACTAATCCATATTATTGTATGAGGAAATTTATAGATTATAATTGGATTAATAAATGAATAATAATTGATTAATATAGGAATTTAGTTGATGATTTCGTATTTTTTTACAAAGAGAAACTTTAAAAAATAGACATATTTTATTATTTATGTGTGAAGTATCAGAATATGAGAAAATTAGGGCTGATAGAATTAAATACCATTTTATTTTCTATGGGTTTAATTAAATTTATTTTAATTGGATCTATCATGGTGAAATAACATAAAATTTAATATCCAACATTGATGAAATTTTTTAGTATGAGATTGAAGGTCATATTGAAGAATTAATTTATGATGTAGAGGATGAAACCTTTGAAAGAATAATGAATTTTGAATGATTTTATGAAGATGATGAATGTAAGAACCTGATTATTCCTTTGAGGTACAATCTTCTTTTTTGGGTTGTTTTTGAGGAAAAAGGGGGAAAACATGGTTAGTACTGGCTTCTGGCCTGTTACTTGGAATAACTTAGGATTACACATAGTGTACCCCTAGTACACACTGTGTAATGATCTATTCAGGTAATGGACATACATGGTGTGTAGGGGTGTTAGTGAGGAAGAGAGGACCAGCCTTGTACATGCCATTTACTTACCCTTACATGCCATAAATTGATGTTGACAAGGATTTTTAGTGATGTGGCAAGGAAGTTGGCGGAATATGGGCAAATCAAACATATACACGATGTGTATATTTAAGTACCCACTATATATATTTTTTTGTTAAAACAATATGTAGCCTTGTTTTTGTCAAAATGAGTTGTAAGGGTTATCGGGTTCACAAACAAGTAGCTCCGAAGGAATAAGTTCATCCTGATTCATCGTCTGAACCCCGATTCAAACACTACCAGATGTGTTGGAACCCAATCAATAAGCTCTCGATTCCTCTCGAGACATTCTTTGAAATTTATTTTCTCAGCCTAGTTATTAAACCTTGAGTGTTTATAACTGTTATGTATATCTACTCCATTCTAGGCTAAATTAGAGGCTGATGCTGGATGAGTAGAGTTGTTTGAGTATGAGGTAGGTGGTGCATACCTTGTTTTGTGTTTTTTCTGATTTTTGGGGGGTGCGGTCTTTGGCGCGTCTTCAGGTATTTTGAGTGAGACCCCATTATAACTATTTTTGCATATTTAATTGATTGTTAGACCCATGGGATACTTTTTAGTATGCCCTATACCTGAATTGCTTGAGAGAGGCTGGGCGAGAGGCTTTTTCTCATTGGGACATTTTGGCCGAGGGTGCCAAAATGGTTATAATTGTTTTGTTTTGTTTTGAACCGGTATGATTAATTTGTTAAATCATGATTATCCTTGTTAGAGGCATTCAAGACCTTAGTGTTAATATGTTATAGCTGATAGATAATTCAATTCAAACTATTTAAATTGAATTTCTTATTTAAAGTGTTTTAATGTGATTATATATATATAATGTTTGGGATTACGTGTGTTGAGACCCTTAGGGTTGTGATGGTCTTGAACTAAGGTTGGCATGGAATGGACATCGGGTTTGGGTGATGTTGTTCACTGGTTGGGATTGGTTTGGATTTTCTTGGGTGGTTTTGACCATAGTATTGGGTGTTGTAGATGTTAGTTTGAGGAAGTGTGATTGTCAGGTTGGGTATGACCTATGATACTTGGATGGCATGGACATAGGATTTGAGAAACATGGTCGCATGGTCATGGGGTGCCAGAGATGGTGTGTATTAGTTTCTTTATTTGGTGATTTCCGCTAACCTGTGATGGTCAAAGTGCCTATTTGAGTCGTGTGCACACAGGTAAACTCCCTGATGAGGTGGTTTTGACCTCTCATGTGGGTAGAGGCCCCCGATAGTCATGGTTTAGGTAATATTGTTTTGGGGGTGCTTACCATAGAAATCCATATGGAAGGAGAAGATCCTTCAGTTGATAGTAATGACGCTATCAGGTTGTAGGATGAGGCTCACCATGATTGAGGCTGTGGGCCAAGATATTTTTTTTGAGGATAAACATCGCTATTCCTATGGCGGTCGTTATATGGGCCGATGTGAGCATATGATCAGGGGTCCTTGGGACCTGGATACTATTGTTTGGAAATGCCTTCGGGACGTTGGTACTTTGATTCACGAGGTGTCAGGAGGAACGTGGTGTCGAGCTATGTGATTGGGGTGAAACTTGAGGGTTCACCTAGACTTTGTGACTATAGGAGTATCTTGGGCCATTGGTCAAGGACTCTCTTTACTTCTAAGACTTTGACAACGGTCGAAGTAGGTGATGATCCCTAGTTTCTACTAAGCACCAGTGGAGGTTGTGCTTATTTATTTCATTGTAATGTGTACATTATTTAGAGATGCATGTTTTCTTAAACACTTATACTAGGTAAACACCTTGGGGTGGTATCCTACTGAGATTCATCTCACACCCTACACAGGCCCTTCGGGATGCATGTAGACTTTATGGATTTAATAATAGTTAAAGAATCATCTTCGGGAACTGTGCTGTAGTATTGTTTGGAATGGTGATTGGCATGGACCTTGAGGTCATGCCTAGCTAGAGTTTTACTTTTGTTTAACTTTCATTAATGTATCAGTATGCTTATTTATATGTAGCTACAATGGTTATCCATGGGACCCCTTTTTTATATTGACATGTATGACATGAAATGGATGCATGCATTATTGATTTAGCAGTGGTTACAAGTGGTGTTTATAATACTCTTCTGTTTACTTTCCACTACAGTTGTTTCTATATTACTTTTGCTGTTTATCTTCTATTGGATGTGATTCCACTCTGTGGGTTTGGTTTGAGTCTTCTGAGTCATTTATTTCTACTACATATGTCATGATTATACCCGAACCAGTGCTTTATCTTTTCCCCAGAGGGTATAATCTCCCCACTATACCTTTTTACACCCTTGCTACTAGTAAGAAACCTTTGGAATTTGGGGAGGTGTTCCTAAGGTCAGTGACACCTGGTCCAATAGCACTATTCAAGTGGCTGTTCAAGTCTCAGACATTACAAAGTGGTATCATAGGTTGTGGTACACTAAAGATAGGTTTTTGTTAGAATTGGATTTTGAACTCGTGCTTGGGTGCCTACAAACCCATGTACAAGGGATGGATTGAGTTACCTTGGTTGGGAATTTCTATTTTTATTTTTCTTAGATTAAAGTTTATATGATTTTCACCTTGGTGGATTACTTGGTTTGTGATGATTATTGGTTGTGATATGTGACCCTTGATCTGGTATGGTAAGGGAGAATTATACCTTGGAACGGTAAGTCAATGTGTGGTTGTTTGGATTTTGATAGGAATATTTTTAGGGTATTTCAATCTCATATATGCACATATGCTTTGTGAAGTGATAATACCATGTGATATATGTCAATTGACATGTGAAAAGGTGAAATGCCTGATAAAATTGCTTGTTTTATGCAATGTGATATTCCATGATTTAAATTTATGTAAAATTGCACATGGCATGTGGATGGGCATAACTATTTAAGAGCAAGCAAGTTTTATAGTTGAGGTGAGTTTTGATCACTAGGATTGGGTGACTCTGTCATCGATTTGAGGAAATATGGTTGTCAGGATGGGCATGGCCTGAGGATTTTGTGATAATTGGATCTGCTGAGGGTGGGTAAGGAGGTCATGAGGCTGGGATGCCCTGATAATCGTTTTGATGGGGGAGAGTAAGGGTAGTTGTTATACACTACATTTTTACCACTTTTCCTATCTGCATTATATATTTTTATATACATATGGGATATCTGACAATTTTATGGTATTCAGTGGGTTCCTCCTAGACGGCTCGATGGAGCGTCAAGCGGGTGATGGTGTAGTTCCACATGAACATGATCAAGTTCAGACCCCTGAGGGCCAGGAAAATCACGAACCGTAGGTATAGGCTCAGGGAAAAGACATGGTTCGGGATCTAGTGAAGGTAGGGTAGATTTTGGGTTTGATAGCGTTTGGGCCATGGCTCGAAGAGCAGCTCTAATCTAGTCTGTACATGTTTTGTAGGGGATAGATAGGGTTCACAGGGAAAAAATCCCTTAATGTATTACCTTACTCAAGAGTTTTAGTCGCACCACCCTCCACTTTTTCAGGGTGTGGGTGGTCCACAGGCAGTTGAGAACTGGATAGAGAGCATGTATATGATCTTTGAGCAGCTCAAGACACCTCCAGGGTGGAGGGTCATGATGGCTACATATACGCTGAGAGGACTGGTGAAGTGCTGGTGGGATGTGCAGGTTTAGACTCGTAGACATGAGGGACTATCCTAGAAGGATTTCAAGGATAGATTCTTCAAGCACTTTTTCATGGATATGCTGATGGCAAAGAGAGCTCGGGAGTTCTTGATCATTCTATAGGGTGACATGTCCGTCATGGACAATACATATACTTTCACTAAGCTGTCTTGATTTAGACATGCTATGGTAAGCGACGACACCTCGAGGGTTAGGCACTTCGAAGATGTATTACGACTCGCCATATGAGTGCAGGTAAACATATTTAGGTTGGAATCATTCTCAAAGGTGGTGAATTAGGTGCTCATAGTTGAGGTAAACCTGATGGACATGTCTCACTTGGGAAAGGTAGTGGATTCAGGAGATGGTTCATATGGTAAGAAATGAGGTCGGGATGAGTTCCCAAAGGGAGGTTAGGCTAAGGACCCCACTAGACCACCTTGTGGTAGTTCAGTTGTGGTTTGCTTTCAGTGTGGGAATCCAAGGCATGCTCGGACTTAGTGAGATATTCTTACAAAGGAGTGCTAGGAATGTGGACTGGTTGGGAATATTGAGAGGTTCTGTAGGAATCCTTCTCAGATAGCCATCAGGCAGGGACTGAGGTAGGTGCATGCTTCAGAAATTGGTTCAGGATCGGTACCAGGTGAAGGTAGCTGAGGTTCAGCTGCATACAAAGGACATGGAAGAGATAGTGGGACCCAACCGTTGGGTCAGTGGCTTGTGTAGCACCATAGGGAGGACAGGCTTCAGGAAACCGTGTGTCAGTCTAGGTGCACACCATGGAGCTACCAAGGGCTGAGCAGGCTAGTGAGCCGACAATGGTCAGAGGTACGCCTTGAGCATGGACATGATTTGATTTTTCTTTTGTTTGGCATGGTCTGTTGAAGCATTTCTGTTTTGAGTGCATGAGGTGCACAAGATGTATAAGACTGACTAGATGTTGGTCAGTAGGTTGGCACCATCTTGGGTGTATGATTATATATATATATATATGAGGTTCTTGGCATTATGATCATCGTTGGATGCGTTTTTTGAGGTGGTTAGGCATCGGGGTGTAAATACCCGTAAAATTCAAGGAAATTTTTTTTCTTAATTTTCTTGGGAATTTTACAAGAACGCAGTTTCTGACAGAACTTGATTCCGAGGCCCGGTGTGCCCGGAATCATTTTCCGAAGTTAGGCTCGGGTACGTTCAGTGAACGAACGAGTGGGTTTTTCTAACTTTTGAACCGGTTCTCGGAATCGAATTCCAAGGGCACCGATGGAATTACAGTGCCGGTAATTGCTTAGAAACACCTTTTCCAAAGTTGTGTTTTCTCGGGTGTGGTTTTTAATTTTTGGGGTTAAGTTAAGAAATAAAATAAAAGTGGTGCGACACATTATTTTATTTCACTTAAATCCACTTAAGCTAAGTTAAGCGGATAAGGTGGGACCCCCAATATCCTACCCACTTGGTAGGATATTGGTGAGGTGGGGCCCGCACGAGCCCCACTGTTTCTTTCCCTCTAAGTAACGCACCCGCAAAAACCTCTTTTTAAATAAAGTCAACCCGTGTGTTTAATTAAATATTAAACACCCCTATTAATTGAACGGTTTAAGCGTTGAAATTAATTCAATTAATTGTTGGATTCTTTTTATGAATTCCAAAACGTTGGCATGGGAAATAAAATAAGACCAACACTTATTTTATTGAAGAGTTTCTTGTTGAGAGGATTGGGAGAAAGCTCTAAGGCTTGAAGATCTTCATCCTCCTTCGTTGAAGAACGCGAAGAACGCGAAGAACGCGAAGAACGCATCGTCGCCGACGAAGAACACCGGCCTTCGACGAAGGGCGACAAAGAACGCCGAAACCTCAAAGATCAATGACGCGACGCCGTGTACCGCGACGCCGACGATTCTCCTTCCACGACGCTTCTTCCGCGACGTTCCTTCCCCGAGACAATCTTCGATCAACCACCAATTGAGGCAGGGGATTGCGGTTCTTTTAATTCTTTTGGAATTATATCCTCAACATGAATTCAAAGGGTGCATTTAAATCTTTGTTATTTTATACCCATGGCGTATGTCTAATTTTTTTTTCGGAAGACTTTTTAAAACCGCTAACACGGTGGGTGCGGACCAACGAA
This sequence comes from Viscum album, assembly GCA_963277665.1. Taxonomy (NCBI): domain Eukaryota; kingdom Viridiplantae; phylum Streptophyta; class Magnoliopsida; order Santalales; family Viscaceae; genus Viscum; species Viscum album. The sequence continues at coordinate 1,911,584,991 of OY728161.1, read as the reverse complement.
CAAGTCCGAACCCACCGCCTCTTCGTTCTTGGTGAGCGGATTGGCGGGCGACGACAAAGCAGGCCGCACGGGCGATGTGAGGTCCTCGCAGTGAAGGACGGGCCCTGGGAGGGCCTTTGGCGAAGACGACATGCAATTCCGACCACCGGAACTCGTCCGGTGGTCCGCGGAGCGGCCCGCTGGCGCGCCTCACCGGCACGGCGGCGCCAGCGGCAGGCCGCGGTCCAGCGACCGCGTGGGACTAGAGGGGGCGGAACGCAGCAACCGACCACGTCCACCGGCAAGGGTGGCCCCACGCGGGGTCGCGGTCTCTCCACGCGGGGGCAGCACGCCCCCCGCTTCGCTCGGCCGTAACGGCCAAGCCGACCCGCTGGCCACCCGGCCAGCGCCAGCCGGGTCGCGCCCAGGCCAGGCCAGGCCGCGCCATCTGGGTCGGACCCAGACCCGGGTCGGGTCGACCCGGTTCGGGCCGACCCAGGGGGGGTTGGGCCGGGTCGGTCCGGGCCCAAACCCCCCCGTTTTCGGACCTCTTTCGGTCTTTTGCCCATATCTTGGGATATGGACCTCCAATCGATGTACCGTCAGCAGAGATGTGATCCTTGGACCGAGACGATCGTTTTGACATATTACACTCATGGTTTTGGAGAACTTTGGGTTCGGCCGGGTTGGTTCGTACACGAAACCAACTGGTCCCTCAGAGCGAAAACGCTTATAACTTGAGCTCCGGACGTCTGATTGACATACCGTAGATTTTGTTGGATTCCTCTTAGTGAGACGGTTCTTTTGGATTACTTTGCTCGAGGTTTGGATGCAGTTGGAGTACAGTCGGGTTGGTTTTGACTTAAAAACCAACAGGGCCCCTGGGACGAAAAAGCCAATAACTCTCAGACCGGGCGTCCGATTGACGCGCCGCCTGTGACGTTGAGTTCCTGTTGACGATACAGAACTTTTGGATACATCAAATCCAGACTATGTGTCAGTCGATGTATCAGCCTCTCGGCTCCTGGAGCAGACCCTCCCAAACGAGCTTGCTGTGTGCGGGAACCCTAGAGCTGGCTGTGACTGCGACAACGACGATGACTGTACAGAGATCCCCAGTGGATTCGACTACGATGACTACAACACTCAGCGATCCTACATGAATCAGTGCTATCGATCTTGTGTTGGTCCGATCCTGTGTGGGTCAGCACTCAGCGGTCCTGTGTGGGCCAACGCTTACAGATCCTGTGTGGGTCCGTTCCTGTGTGGGTCTTTGCAGGGGTTAGTTACCTATCGATCCTTTGTGGGTCAGATTCTTTGTGGTTCATTGCGGGGGTTAGTTACTTATCGATCCTTTGTGGGTCATTGCAGGGGTTAGTACCTATCGATCCTTTGTGGGTCCGACGGCTTAGATGAATCAGTGGCTATATCTGATCATCTCTATCGTCATACGAAGAAGTATACCTGTGTGAACTGAATCTTGACTTGCTTTCCTATGTGGATTACGTTATGCTTTCCTGTGTGGATTGGGTTGTGGTTTCCTGTGTGGACTGGGTTGTACTTGGGATTGGAGGTTGGAGTGAACTGGAATTGATGACTTAGGTATATGTATGGGCATATGCCTAAGAAGTTTCGGATGTTACTTAGTGATTGTATCTTTCTTTTGTGGTTTATCCTTTGTGGATTATGGGAGACCTTCGAGGGTCTCGGGGTCCCTACTGAGTAGCTTATACTCACCCCTACACGGGCTATTCCCGCATTACATTGTGTTGGTTACAGACGACAGACAACGCTGATCGTGGTTGAGGCTTGCGGAGTAGGACGGTACCTGGAGGTGGACCACTGGGCGTACGTAATCGGAGTGGACGGCTGGACCCGAGGAGCTGTGGAGGCTATCTGTACTCACCCTTCAGGTGGGGCTTTCAGTGGACGGCTCGACGTTGCGGCTTTACTTTTCAGTTGCTGTTTTCCCTTTCCAGTTGTACTTTAATTTTAGTTTGGGTTTGTATTCTGGCCCACTTACTTTTCCACACTTATTGTTGTACTCAGTTTTTACTTAGTGTTTACTTCTACTGCTTTCTTGCTCTATGGTGTTTGTTTACTTTACAAAGGCAATGCCTTCCCTTTTTACCGGGATTTACGCCTTGGTGCTAGTCGCCAGCCCCTGGCCTATGGAAGGCGGGCTTGGGGTAGTCACAACACGGGCCCTGAGGAAGGGTTGTGACAAATTGGTATCAAAGGAGTTCGATTCTACCACAGAACTTTGGACTCTGATATTTTTCTATGTGAACCAATAGTGTTAAGTGTATTGGGTGTGGTTATCAGTCCAGGGAGTCCAGTGTTGGTGCAGCGGCCAACGTATCCGTACACCAGGACCCTGACTTCTGATTTCTGACTTAATGCGTGAAAACATTGATTGCATGTGTGTTCAAGTTTTCTTTGTGATTACTTTATGTCAGCTCACCAGGTATACTGTTTGACCGTGGCACACCTGTTTATTTTCAGGATGGCCCCACGATGGCATCCAGCTAGGGTTCTGAAAGTTGTGCGTGACGACAGCCCACCAAGCAACGAGGCCTCGGTACAGGGCCCTTTGACAGCTGAGGCACCGGTGGTACCTCTACCTGCCGAGCCACCGATGCTTCCAGCCCTAGCCGCTGACGATGCACGTCACCTTTGTGCACTGCAAGAGTTTCAGTGCCAGCAACCGCCCAGGTTCTGCGGGGAGACGGACCCCCAGGCAGGCGAGGATTGGCTGGAGGCAGTGGTACGAGTTTTCAGGTTAGTGAGGACACCAGCAGACCTCATGGTGATCCTCGTAGTGAGCCTACTGCACGCGGCATCAGGCAGATGGTGGAGCTTGATGCTCCAGGTGCACGATGAGGCATCTCTTCTCTGGATGGACTTTGAGAGCCTCTTTCGCTCAGAGTTCATCCCAGCCACCCTCAGTGCAGTGCGCATCCAGGAGCTTCTACAGCTGCGGCAGGGCAGCTTGACGGTCACCCAGTACTCGGCGAGATTTACCGATATCTCGCGCTACTCGACAGACATGGTACGTGACCCATTCTTCCGGGCCTGGACCTTTGAGCAGGGATTGAGGCATGAGATTAGGGCATCGCTGATCTCTCTCAGCATTCCAACTCAGGCAGGAGTACTGGAGAAAGCCCTTATGATCGAGAGCTTTATTGCTGAGTCTACATTAGCAGCAAGACCTACCGCAGGGTGATAGATAAAAGATTCTTCTGCAACAGGCAGTCGATGGATGACTCATGGGTCCAGGCAGACCAGAACCTTAGGCAGACGACCTCAGGACACTGGCTCAGCAGTACGGGGCACACAGCGTGAAGCCAGTCTTTCGAGAGGCAGGCAATGCTACACATGCGGCGGGCAGAGCCACATGGCTCGTGACTGCCCGACCCACCGTGCCGAGGAGCAGCAGACGGTTGAGGGGCCACCGAGGCAGAGGCAGAGGGTTGACCGTGGCGGTCCACAGGGAGCAGGCGGATGAGGCAGAGGAGTTGGCCGAGAAGCAGGTGGTGGGCGACGCTTTGAGGCTCTACCACCACCACCACCAGGAGGTCCACCCCGACCACAGGGAGCTGGCGGGCAGAGACAGGCACAACTCCAGGCAGCGGAGGCCTACGACCACGGCGTGCCCGAGATGATTCGAGGTACTATCTCTATCTATTCCACCCTTACTGCAGTTCTTATAGACACAGGAGCGAGTCACTCTTTCATAGTCGCTGCCTTTGTTCGGAGCTCGGAGATTCCGACAGAGCCGTTGGCTCAATCCTTACGGCTAGAGACTCCTACGAGAGCAGACTCAATGATTACACATTGGTGCCGACAGTGTGAGCTTACTCTAGGAGGCGAGATCTTTGGTTGGGATCTTCTTGTAGTAGCATCGAGGCCTTACGACGTCATCTTGGGCATGGATTGGTTATCTACAGTCCATGCACAGATTGACTGTATTAGGTGCAAGGTGTGATGTGTATGCACCGACGGGAGCAGGTTCACCTTCACCGATGAGAATGGAGCCTTCGTAGCACAGGATGGACTTCCGCAGAGGAGAGGATAGCTCATCACTCATCAGTTGGCTAGCCTCATCCTAGGAGCAGTTGACGTGCGGAGTCCTAGTTTTCCTGCAGTGGTGGATCAGTATGCGGACATCTTTCCCGATGATGTTCCAGGACTACCTCCTCGCAGAGGGGTAGAATTTTATATTGATCTGTACCCTGAGACAACACCGATATCCACCCCAGCATATCGGATGGCTCCCGCCGAGATTCGAGAGCTACGGGTACAGTTGGAGGACTTACAGGGAAAGGGATTCATCCGACCCAGTGTTTCACCCTGGGCTTCCCCGATATTGTTCGCCAAGAAGGCGGACGGGAGCTTTCGACTTTGTGTCGACTATTGTCGCCTAAACCAGGTGATAGTGAGGAACAAGTATCCGCTACTTAGGATTGATTACCTCTTCGATTAGCTCAAGGGAGCACGGTGGTTCTCAAAGATAGACCTCAGGTCAGGCTATCATCCGCTCAGAGTTCGAGATGAGGACGTGCAGAAGACGACCTTCAGATGTCAGTATGGCCACTATGAGTTCTTGGTTATTCCATTCGGTGTAACCAATGATCCAGCAGTGTTCATGGGCCTCATGAAAAATATCTTTTAGCCATACCTTGATCGATTTGTCATGGTATTCATCGAATACATTTTGATATACTCAACGACTGAGGAGGAGCACACCTACCACTTGCAGGTTGTACTAGACACACTCCGAGAGAACCAACTTTATGGAAATCTCTCGAAGTGTCAGTTCTGGATACGTGAGGTCCACTTCTTGGGACACGTCATCTCTGAGGTGGTAGTTGCGGTGGATCCTGTGAAGATCGAGGCAGTACTATCTTGGGAGCCAACCAGGAGCGTGACGGAGGTGCGGAGTTTCTTGGGACTATCTGGATACTACTGGAGATTTGTGCCAGACTTCTCCAGAGTTGCAGCACCACTCTCAGCTTTGAAAAATAAGGGTAAACCCTTTGTGTGGTCAGACAAATGTCAGCAGAGCTTCCAGGAGCTGAGAAAGAGATTGACCAGCGCCCCTATACTGAGGCTTCCGGAGGAGGGAGTAGGGTACGTAGTCTACTGCGATGCATCAGGGACTGGACTCAGATGTGTCCTGATGCAGGAGCGGGCGGTGAAAACCTATGGATCACATCAGTTGAGGCCGCATGAGTAGAACTAAGCTACCCATGACCTGGAGTTAGAAGTAGTGTTCTTCGCTCTGAAGACATGGCGGCACTACCTGATGGGCGAGTGCTTTACAGTTTTTTCTGACCATAAGAGTCTCAGGTACATATTCTCTCAGAAGGACTTGAACCTGAGACAGTGGCGATGGCTCGAGTTCCTCCAGGACTATGACTTTGAGATAGTCTATACTCCTGGGAAGGGGAACGTGGTAGCCGATGCTCTCAACAGGAGGACGAGCATTCAACTACTTGAGGAGGCGACAGAGCAGCTAGCTGCTTTGTAGATATCCTTCATGGATAGAGATGGAGCAGCCTTCCTTCAGTATCTCATAGTCACCCCTCCACTACTACAGCGGGCCAGAGAGGCACAACGTGGGGACGCTGACTGTGAGACGCGGCGTGCACAGATATCCTCAGGACAGGCACCTGATGATTTCTCCTTTGGAGCAGAGCACAACATCCTTTTCATAGGATGTACCTTGGTACCAGTTGATTTACGGGAGGAGGTGCTGAGAGAGTTTCACACTTCTCCCTTGGTGGTACATCCTAGAGTGGTGAAGATGTACCAGGACCTCAGACGATAGCACTGGTGGCCGGGCATGAAGAAGGCTGTGGCAGAGTTCGTTTCTCGATGCCTCACCTACCAGCAGGTGAAGGCAGAGCATCAGGTACCAGCAGGCTTGGTACAACCCTTGGAGGTCCCGGAGTGGAAGTGGGATGGGATATCTATGGACTTCTTGACTGGACTTCCACGCACTTCTAGAGGTCACGACTCCATTTGGGTGATTGTCGACCAACTCACCAAGTTGGCTCAATACTTACCCATCAGAGAGCAGGGCTCAGTGGAGAGCTTGGGACGTCTCTACGTTCAGGAGATTGTACGGCTTCACGGTGTGCCATCATCTATCGTCTTCGATCGAGATGCTCGCTTTACTTCCCGGCTTTGGAAGGGGTTGCAGGAGGCGTTCGGGACACAGCTACATCTGAGCACTGCCTTTCACCCTCAGACAGATGGTCAGACGGAGAGGACCATACAGACTCTCGAGGACATGCTCCGCGCATGTGTCCTCGACTTTGGTCGCATCTGGGAGGACTACCTACCCTTGGTGGAGTTTGCGTACAACAACATCTACTACTCCACCATCGGGATGGCACCTTACGAGGCATTGTATGGCCGACCTTACAGATCTCCTTTGTGCTGGACAGACCCTGTGGAGTCAGCACTTGTGGGACTGGAGATGGTCCAGGCCATGATAGAGAAGGTCCAGGTCATCCAGGAGCGGATGAGGATAGCTTAGAGCTGGAAGAAGTCTTATGCTGACAAGAGGTGGAGCCCACTAGAGTTCGGGGATGGCGACCACGTCTTCTTGCGTGTCTCACCTCAACATGGATTACGGAGATTTGGTCGAGGTGGCAAGTTGTCTCCACGCTTCATCGGACCATTCCAGGTCCTCAGCAGGATTGGCAAGGTGGCTTATCGCCTGGCTCTACCACCTCAGTTGCACCGGGTGCACGACGTCTTCTACGTATCTCAGCTAAGGAGATACGTGCACGACTCTACGCATATCATTGACCATGGGGAGCTGGAAATTGATGATGGGGAAACTTTTGCGGAGGTCCCAATAGAGATCGAGGATCGACAGGAGCGGGTCCTATGTGGACGATCGATCCCTCTAGTGCGCATCAGATGGAAGCACGGAAACCTCCAGGAGAGCACTTGGGAGCGGGAGGCTCAGATGCGTGCTCAGTACCCACATTTGTTTCCCTAGTTTATGATATATCATTACAGGGACATAAAGCCCTAAGGTGGGAGTGATGTAAAGACCCATAAAATTCAAGGAAATTTTTTTCTTAATTTTTTTGGGAATTTTACAAGAACACAGTTTCTGACGACACCTGATTCCGAGGCCCGATGTGCCTGGAATCATTTTACGAAGTTAGGCTCGAGTACATTCAGTGAACGAACAAGTGAGTTTTTCTAACTTTTGAACCGGTGCTCGGAATCGAATTCCGAGGTCAACGATGGAATCGCAGTGCCGATAATTGCTTAGAAACACCTTTTCAGGAGTTGCATTTTCTCGGGTGTGGTTTTTAATTTTTGGGGTTAAGTTAAGAAATAAAATAAAAGTGGTGCGACACTTTATTTTATTTCACTTAAAGCCACTTAAGCTAAGTTAAGTGGATAAGGTGGGACCCACAATATTCTACCCACTTTGTAGGATATTTGTGAGGTGGGGCCCACACAAGCCCCACCATTTCTTTCCCTCTAAGTAACGCACCCGCAAAAACCTCTTTTTAAATAAATTCAACCCATGAATTTAATTAAATATTAAACGGCCCTATTAATTGAACGGTTTAAGCGTTGCAATTAATTCAATTAATTGTTGGATTATTTTTATGAATTCCAAAACATTGGCATGGGAAATAAAATAAGACCAACATTTATTTTATTGAAGGTTTTCTTGTTGAGAGGATTGGGAGAAAGCTCTAAGGCTTGAAGATCTTCGTCCTCCTTCGTTGAAGAATGTGAAGAACACGAAGAACGCGAAGAATGCATCGTCGGCGACGAAGAACGCAGACCTATGACGAAGGGCGACGAAGAACGCCGAACCCTCGGAGATCGAAGACGTGACGCCGTGTACCGCGACGCCGACGATTCTCCTTCCGCGATGCTTCTTCCGTGACGTTCCTTCCCCGGGACAATCTTCGATCAACAACCAATTGAGGCAGGGGATTGCGGTTCTTTTAATTCTTTGTGAATTATATCCTCGACATGAATTCAAATGGTGCATTTAAATCTTTGTGATTTTATACCCACGACGTATGTCTAAATTTTTTTTCGGAAGACTTTTTAAAACCGCTAACACGGTGGGTGCGGACCAACGAACAAGTCCGAACCCACCGCCTCTTCGTTCTTGGTGAGCGGATTGGCGGGCGACGACAAAGCAGGCCGCACGGGCGATGTGAGGTCCTCGCAGTGAAGGACGGGCCCCAGGGGGGCCTTTGGTGAAGACGACACACAATTTTGACCACCAGAACTCGTCTGGTGGTCCGCGGAGCGGCCCGCCGGGAAGAGCCACCACGACTGAAGCCGCGGCGAAAGGCCGCGGTCCCGTGAATACGTGAGACCAGAGGGAGCGGGACGTGGCAATCGACCGCGTCTGCCGACAAGGGCGCTCCCACGCAGGGCCGCGGTCTCTCCACGCGGGGGCAGCGCGCCCCCCGCTTCGCTCGGCCGTAACGGCCGAGCTGACCCACTGGCCACCCGGCCAGCGCCAGCCGGGTCGCGCCCAGGCCGGGCCGGGCCGCGCCGACTGGGCCGGGTCGCACCATATGGGTCAGACCTGGACCCGGGTCGGGTCGACCCGGTTCGGGCCGACCTAGGGGGGTTGGGCTAGGTTGGTTCGAGCCCAGACCCCCCATTTTCAGACCTCTTTCAGTCTTTTGCCCATATCTTGGGCTACGGACCTCCGATCGATGCACCGTGAGAGGAGATGTGATCCTTGGACCGAGATGGTCGTTTCAACATATTACACTCATGGTTTCAGATAACTTTGGGTTCAGTTGGGTTGGTTCGTACATGAAACCAACCGGGCCCTCGGAGCGGAAACGCTTATAACTTGAGCTCCGGACGTCCGATTGACGTCTGTCGATTTTTTTGGATTGCTCTTAGTGAGACAGATCTTTTGGATTACTCCGCTCGAGGTTTGGACACAGTTGGAGTATGTTCGGGTTGGTTTTGACTTAAAAACCAACCGGGCCCCTGGGACGAAAAAGCCAATAACTCTCAGACCGGGCGTCCGATTGACGCGCCGTCTGCGACGTTGAGTTCCTGTTGACGATACGAAACTTTTGGATACATCAACTCCAGACTATGTGTCAGTCGATGTATCAGCCTCTCGGATTGTGGAGCAGACCCTCCCGAACGAGCTTGCTGTGTGTAGGAACCCTAGAGCTGGCTGCGACTACGACGACGACGACGGCTGTACAGAGATCCTCAGTGGATTCGACGACGACGACTACAACACTCAACGATCCTACGTGGATCAGTGCTACCGATCCTGTGTGGGTCCGATCCTGTGTGGGTTAGCGCTCAGCGGTCCTGTGTGGGCCAGCGCCTACAGATCCTATGTGGGTCTGATCCTGTGTGGGTCTTTGCGGGGGTTAGTTACCTATCGATCCTTTGTGGGTTAGATCCTTTGTGGGTCATTGCGGGGGTTAGTACCTATCGATCCTTTGTGGGTCCAATGACTTAGATGAATCAGTGGCTATATCTAATCATCTCTATCATCATACGAAGAAGTATACCTGTGTGAGCTGAATCTTGACTTACTTTCCTATGTGGATTACGTTATGCTTTCCTGTGTGGATTGGGTTGTGGTTTCTTGTGTGTACTGGGTTGTACTTGGGCTCGGAGGTTGGAGCGAACTGGAATTGATGACTTAGGTATATGTATGGGAATATGCCTAAGCAGTGTCGGATGTTACTTAGTGATTGTATCTTTACTTTGTGGTTTATCCTTTGTGGATTCTGGGAGACCTTCGGGGATCTTGGGGTCCCTACTGAGTATCTTATACTCACCCCTGCACAGGCTATACCCGCACTACGTTGTGTTGGTTGCAGACGACGGACAACGCTGATCATGGTTGAGGCTTGCGGAGCAGGATGGTACCTGGAGGTGGACCATTGGGCAGACGTACTCGGAGTGGACGGCTGGACCTGAGGAGCTGTGGAGGCTATCTGTACTCACCCTTCAGGTGGGGCTTCCAGTGGACAACTTGACGTTGCGGCTTTACATTTCAGTTTCTATTTTCCCTTTCCAGTTGTACTTTACTTTTAGTTTGGGTTTGTATTCTAGCCCACTTACTTTTCCACACTTACTTTTGTACTCATTTTTTACTTAGTGTTTACTTCTACTGCTTGCTTGCTCTGTGGTGTTTGTTTACTTAACAAAGGCAATGCCTTCCCTTTTTACCAGGATTTACGCCTTGGTGCTAGTCGCCATCCCCTGGCCTATGGAAGGCGGGCTTGGGGTAGTCACGGCACGAGCCCCAAGGACAGGTCTTGACACGGGGCATCTGAGGGATAAAGGTTACTTGAGGTGGTTGGGCATCAGGGCATCCATGGGATGTGGGTTACTTGAGGTGCCTAGGGAATCAGGGCATTAATGATGCAGGTTTTGATTGAGGTGTAAGGTATCGAGTTGTTTTGTGCATCCATGGGATGCATGACCTTGTTGTTCCATGGGTTCCACATGCTCGAGGTGAGAAGCGATATGGTTTGGGATATGATTGGGTGTTGGAAGAGACACGGGAGCATCAGATCTGGTGTAGGGGTGATGATGCATCAAGAGAAGACCGTGGGTTTGGAAACAGTTCGTTGGACCTTTATTTGATTTGATCTTTGGGACAGAGTTATTCTGGAGTGTTTCTCCACTACCCTTGGAAGGGCAATTCAGGGACGAATTTCTTTAAGTGGAGAAGTTTGTAAGAACTTAGTTCTTACTTTGAGGTATGGGTTTCTTTTTTTTTGGTTGTTTTTGAGGGTAAAGGGGAAGAACATGGTTAGTACTAGCTTTAGGACTGTTAATTGGCATAACTTTAGATTACATACCGTGTACCCCTAGTACACTCCATGTAATGGTTTAGCCGTGTAATGGTTGTACATGGTGTGTAGGGGTGTCAGCGAGGAAGGGAGGACTCACCATGCACATGCTATGTACTTACCCGTGCACACCATGTACAGATGTCAGCAATACTTTTTAATGATGTTGAAATAAAGTTAGAGGAAGATGAGAAAATCAACCATATACACAGCGTGTATATTTAAGTACACACCATGTATTTTCTTTCTTTTTTACCATTAAAATAGTTAGTAGCATTTTTTTTGTTAAAATGGGTAGTAGGGGTTGGTGGGTTTGTGAACGAGTAGTGCCAAAGGTATAAGTTCTTCTAGATTTTCCATTCTAACCTCGATTCAAACACCGTCAGATGTGTTGAAACCCAATTTCTAAGCTCTCAATTACTCTTAATTAATTATTGACAATTTATTTTCTCAACCTAGTTATTAAACCTTGAGAATTTATACCCATTATGTTTATCTACTCCCTTTTTTTCCAAATTAGAGGATGACGCTCACAAGGAGAGTCATACGAGTATGAGGTAGGTGGTGAATACCTTGTTTTGTGTTTTTATGGACTTTTGGGTGGCCTAGCCTTTGGTTCATCTTTAGGTATTTTGAGAAAGACCCAATTATAACTGATGTTTCATATTTAATTTATTTTTAAACCCATGGGATGTCTTTGGGCATGCACTATACCTGAATTTCTTGAGCAAGGCTGGGCGAGAGGTCATTGCTCATTGGGTCATTTTGACCGGGGGTTCCAAAATAGTTATAATTGTTGTGTATTATTTTGTTTTGAACTGGTATGTTTAATTTTTTAAAGGATGATTTGTCTTGTTAGAGTCATTAAAGACCTCAGTGTTTATATGTTATAGCTGATAGCTACTATAATTAAAACTATATAAATTTAATTGGTTTTTTAAAGAGTTTTAATGTTATTATATATATGTAATGTTTGGGATTACAATTTCTGAGACCCTTGGGGTTGTGATGGGATTGTATTGAGGTTGTGATGGCATAACCATCGGGTTTGGGTGATGTTGTTCACTGGTTGGGATTGGCATGGATTTTATTGGGTGGTTTTGACCATGGGATTGGGCATCGTGGATGACAGTTTGAGCCAGTGTGACTGTCAGGTTGGGTATAACCCAAGATACTTAGATGGCATGGACATCGAATTTGAGAGACATGGTCGTATGGGCACAAGGTGCTAGAGATGGTGTGGATTAGGTTCTTTATTTAGTGATTGCTGCTCACACATGATAGAAAAATGCTTATTTGAGTCATGTGGACATAGGTTGACTCCATGATGAGGTGGTTTTGAATGATCGTGTGGGTAGAGGTCCTTGATAGTTCCAGTTTAGGTAATATTGGTTTTGGGGTGCTTGCTGTAGAAAGCTACATGGAAGGTGAGGATATTTCAGTTGATAGCGATGATGCTATTAGTTTGGGGGCTGAGGCTCACTGTGATTAAGGCTGTGAGCCTGGATATTTTTTTGAGGATAGACATCGCTATTCCTCCAGTGATCGTGTCATGGGATGACGTGATATTATAAGAAGGGGTCATTGGAACCGGGATACTATTGTTTGGACATGCCTTTGGGACGTCGGTACTTTGAGACACATGGTGTCAGGAGGAATGTGGTGATGGGCTATGTGATTGTGGTGGAAATTGAGGGTTCACTAGGACTTTGTGACTACAGGAGTACCATGGTCTAGTGGAAAAAGAGTCTCTTTGCTTTTGAGACTTCGATGATGTCCAAAGTAGGTGACTCTCCCTTGTAGCTACTGAGCACCAGTGGAAGTTGTGTTTATTTGTTGCATCATACTGTTTACCTTATTTAGAGATGCATGTTTTCTTAAACACTTATACTAGGTATGCACCATTGGGTGGTATCCTACTAAGATTTTTCTCACACCCTACATGGGGCCATTGGGATGCATGTAGACTTTATGGATTTATATATAGGTAAAGGATTAGATTCTAGAGTTGGGTTGTATTATTGTTTGGCATGAAGATTGGTATGGACCTTGAGGTTGTGCCTAGCTGGAGTTTTAATTTTGTTTAACTTTAATTTCTGTACCATCATGCTTATTTATATATAGATACAATGGTTAGCCATGGACTCCCTTTTATATATTGACATGTATGACCTATTATGGTTTCATGCATTTTTTATTTGGTAGTGGTTACAAGTGGTGTTTATCATGCTATTATTTTTACTTTTTGCTGTAGTTGTTTCTATATTGCTTCCGCTGTTTATTTTATATTAGACGTGCTTCTTCTCTATGGATCTGGTTCAAGTCTACTGAGTCATTTATTTCTACTTCATGTGTCATGATTATACTTGGACCAGTGCCTTATCTTTTACCCAGAGGGTATATCCTCCTCACTATACCTGTTTACACCCTCGCTTCTAGTTAGTAACCTTTGGTGTTCGGGGAGGTCCGCCTAAGGTCAGTGACACCTGGCCCGATAGAACAGTTCAGATGGCTATTCGGTTCTGGGATGTTACATGAAAAACTAATATTCCTAGTTTGCACTAAATTCATAGTGTTATAAAAAATATTGAGTTCAGTTAACTTAAAATAGACAAATGGTTGGAGCGAAAAAAGATTCGCCGAATTGATTAAAATTTTGAAATAATTACTTTCAGAAGGCAATGAACTTTAGAATTCCAATTATGATGCTAAAAAAATATTATTTCCAATTAGACTGGGGTATAAGAAAATGCATGCATGCCCTAATGACTATGTACTATATATCAAGTAATAATAAGGTTTTTCAAAATATCCTAAATGTGGGACATCATGATATAAAATGGATGGAAGATCCAACTCCAATTCATCCCTAGGGATAGATACCAAACTTGATGATAAATAAATATGGCATCATCCAATAATTCCACATTCAAAGCATTTATTTACAGTTTCAAATGATTTAAATAGGTTGATATTACATGTAAATGGGTGAATATTTTATATAAAACTACACCAACCAAATGATTTTCCACAATGAAAGTGATTTGATCCATAATTTACGAATTTTGGAAATGAAGTTTGAAACCTTAGAATGAGATCGTTCATAGATGAAATAAATCCATATAAAAGCCTAAATAGTCAATATAGTTTTTGGCCTATTAGGTTGGTATTTTACAAGATATCCCCATAGAAAGATAATGAACATAGGTTATCAAATATTTTTATGAACAGATCAACCTTATCAAATATTAAAAAAACCATTTAATAGTTTACAAGAGTTTGATTCCCCCCACAACATTTATTCACTGTTGAATATTATAACAAGGGAATAAAAGTTATATCTCTAAAGATAGAATGTTTGGGTCACTATTTGGCCCCATAATGGTCTTTGGTGAGAGATACTCCAGGTAAAGGGGGTTAATCAGGGTATGAAACTCAATGATAATCCGAATTCTATTTATTTTATCATGACTTTACCATATACAATCAATTGTTTCTTAAACCATAGTCACCAATTTATACCATGTAGAATATAGAAAAATTGTGCACATAGTACACAAGGATTTTACTTGGTTCACCTATAATGGGTTAATCCAAGGAGTATACAATATCAATGTATTGATATACCAGTGATAAAAAAACTCAATATTTAGTAGTAGGTTTAGGCTAAGGCACTCCTATGGATGGGGTCACTCCCCTTACAAAGTCTAAGGATGGATTAATACCTCCCAAGGTTTACTCCCTTCACAGTGGTTTAAGTATGGATAAATTCCTCCCAATGGTTACCCCTTCACTCCTCCTTTAATCATTGCTCTAAAAAAGAAACATTGATTTGGAGTCACTCACCAAGTCATAAAAATTTGAATGTTGCTGTTGATTCACCATATGAATATTGGTGTCATTGATCTCCATTTTCTTCTACTTCACAGGCTTATCATGAAAATTATAACGAATATATATATATATATATATATATATATATATATATATATATATATTGTAACGCCCCAACCCCAGTTACCCAGAGTCGGTGCATTATTACATTACATTGGCATGATCACAAGAAAGATCAAATCTTGGAAGACCGATTGGTTTAGTAGACTTGGAAACACTAGATATATTCATAAAGTTTTACATTACATCATAAAGTGAAGAACTACTACAACAACATAGTCTCCATAGTCCACACTCTTATCCCCTCACACTATCCCTGCAGGTCATTCATAAATTACTTCTTCACATCCTAGGAAAAATAAAACATAGAAAAGGGGTGAGCTCAAATGCCCAGTAAGGATAACAATATAGAGGAAACTTTCATAAATAAGAATAAAAATTTAAGGCAATGTATAACTAAAACAAAATCCTTTTAAACTTGAACTTAAACATAGTATGGAAAAAATAAAATGAAATAATGCCATTTACTTATTCACATGGATATTCTACTAATCGAATAATCACATGCAATATCAATAACCACTTTCATAATGATGGAATGCATAATGCCATACTATCATAACCACATAGCCAATGCCTCGTGCCAAGACTACAAATAAGATTTTGCCAAGGACTTGTGCCAAGACACTAGTTTGTCTCACGAGACCTACCGATGCATCGAGGAGCTATAGCAGGCTCCACCCGTCACTTACTAAGTCCAATTCATTCCCATATGAAATGGTTTAAACATACCATAAACATTCGTATTAAAACTAGCATATGAAATGTCAATACTTTCTCCATAAACCATGAATGGTATAAAAATAACACATCTACAGTAAAACATATCACAAAACATTCAATACAATACAAAAGTTTTGTATCATAATAAATCAACTTCAAATAAGCTTAAAATCCATCAAAGTATGTTGAAATATATGAAATCAAAACAATTTGAGAGAAATATCTCTTTTCTCGAAATCATTGAAAAGTCACAAATTTATAAAGGAAGTAATTTAAAATAGATTTTTGAATCAAAGTGTCCCATACCACTTTGAAACTTTTTAAAAGAAATATCATTTCAAAACATTCATGTCCAGATAAATAAATCCTTAAAATCATTTTGAAAACATGGACATTAATTAAAAAGATTTAGAAAGATAAATCTTTACAACATTTAAAATTATGATCTTGATAAAGAGTACCTTTCAAAAATTCTTAATATATTCATTTTGAAATCATTTAAAAGTCACATAATTATAAAATAAAACATTTACTTTGAAAATATTCTTATAATCTTGTAAGGGAAGCTTTGACGATTTTATAATGGTGGTAAATAGCCGCACCCGCCGTATAAGTTAAAAAAACATTCTTACCTTAATTCTGTCGAAAAGGTTAAAAAGGACCTTGTTTTGAAAACAACGGAAATATTCCTTTATAAACCACTTATAAAAGTCAAAAAGGTATAAATGAATTTAACCCATATTCTATTATATAGTAAAAAAATGTTTTGAAATACATTTTTAAGAAACATGGGTGTGGATGATAAAGAAATCCCAGTAGATTATTACGTATAAACAACCTCGGATAATGAAGAGATTGCGAAATAAACCCTTACCTTGTAATTTTCCTTGGTTGAGGGTAGGTTAAACTACTGTATAATGGTGAAATAATTTTTATTAAATTATACAAGAATCATATACATTCATATGATATCATATATGATCTTTTAACATTTCTTTGTTAATAATATCTTAGTATTATCGTTGTTTCGGGAGTTAACTTACTCGTTTTCTTTTATATGTTCTGTTACATAAGCCATGTTTGTAATGGATAGGTTGTATCTTAATCACATTAAGAATGATATCAAGTCCTTATATACTATTATTAATCATAAAATGAGAATTATACTTGAATGAATACGATAGAGAATGAATCTCATCGCGTTCATGGAGACGGTAGTCCGTACGTACGCACGAGCGACAATATCATTATTTTGATATTCAAATAATATATAATTGGATAGTATATAATATATAAATAATCATTATCATGTTATATATATTATTTACATGAGTTACACATCATTATTATACCCATCCAAATAATAATATATTGAAAAACAATTACACCACAACGTGGAGACGGTAAACCATACGTACGCACGTATGGTGACATGTTATTAAAAGGGTGGATAGAATACTGAATATGGTTGTACCATATTTATGATAACATCACAGTATATATATGATACTGGAGTTATTATTTTATAATGATAATAACAAAGGAAGAAGAAGTGGAAGAAGAAAGGAACTTGGAAAAGGGTGGTGAAATCATTACCTCTTCTTCGGGTTCTTCCTTTTGATTTGATCAAAATGGATCCTTAGGTTGGTTTTCCGATCAAACTAAGGCCTCTAGGTTGTAGTGAGGGAAGTTGGGAGAGTATTTGGGCAGAGTTTGGCCGAACCAAAAGGCTTTGAAGGTGTGAAGAAATGAGAAGGAGGAGTGCCCTTTTATAAGAGGGGTGAGGGGTACCTTTGGAAAAGCTAGAAATATTAATTTATAATAAATTCATATTCAGTTTATAATGGCTCCAAAGTTGATTATTTAAATTTTAAGGTGGGGATAGGTCGAAAACCATTAAACCAATATAATTTAGACAGGTTTGGGTTACTATATTAACCTTATCTTTAAGTATTAACTCTTAGTTAATTAGTTTCACTTTTACAATGTCTCTTTTTATTTTTATATTATATGGTTAATAAACTTACTATATACATACAAGAGACCCCCAAGTGGTCCATTAATGATAAAAATATCATGATATAAGTCTCTTTGCAGAACCTTAGATTTTTAGGAATTTAATATCAATTAATAATATAATATTTGTTTTAAAAAATCTTTTATGTCAATTTCAACACTATTCAATAGTTGATTTTTTTGAAACTTATAACAGAATGATTACTTCAAAAAAGTCAATTAAATAAATCCTAATATGTCATATTATCCTATAAAATTAGTTTAATTCATTAAAAGTTACAAATTATATTTATTTGGGTATTTATAATATCAATTATTTTAATTTTTCACTATTATGGTAATTACTGCATCATCATTGTGTTATAAATAAATTAAATTATTTAATGTCAAAAATTATAAATAAAATATCATTATGTAGGAAATCTTATTATATTTCTAATTAATATTTACAATCGAATTTATCTTATGTATAACCCTATTTTAAAATTTTTTTTCTAAAAGATATATGCTTATGTCATTTTTGTACTTATTTTAACTTAATTAAAATTAAGTGCCCCTATCACCTACAAGTGGCTCCATGGGGTCCCAAAATCAACCCAAAGATGCCTATGGTCGGACATGTATCAATAAATAAGTCTAGGACACTATTTAGGGTAATTTAGTATTATTATAATATTATTTTTTAACCCTTATTTACGGGATTTACCCTTAACCATGGTAAATAAAATATTTACCGAATTAATTATTCAAAATGTATAAAAATAAAAGTTACCTATTTACACAATTTGAACATACTGATTCCAAATATGGAATCCATTTTTACAAATTCAAAAAACAGAAGTGTCATAAATTAATTTAAAATTAATTCCCGTTGTTAAAACAAAAAGCGTGTTTTTAAGAGATAATAACTATCAAAAGATTGACACTTGTTTATGTCCGGTTTAATTGTAAAATTTTGTCCAATGACCAAAATTGTATTAAATAGTAAAAATATATTATAAATATATTTTAAAACCACTCAAATTCATAATTTATCACTATTAATTATTTTGATTAAAAAAGTTGTTTTTAATTAAAATTTAGTAATTTTCACTATTCATCAAAATATTAAAGTTATCCAAAAAGTACAAAAATTTCACCTTAGGCTAAATTCGATATTCCGAATCCAAAATAAAGACCATTTTGAAATATAAAATATATATAATTTCAAAAATTAGGTATTACTATTCATAACGGCTAGTTTGATTGGTTGTGGTGTGTGTTAGAACTCAAAGTTGCGTACAACACACACTATTGTATTATTCAAAGAGAAGCATACCGTGGAAGCTTGGGGTGTTACATTGTAAATTTTTTTATGTCCCCATTCTAAAGAATAAATTTATTTAGTCAAATTGAATATATAAAAGTTTAAAATATTGGATTTAAAAAGGGTTCACTATTAAAGTTGGTAAAAGTGCACTTTTGAAAAATACTTCTTTTATCTAAAAAAGAATTTGTTCTTACATTATGTCTAAGAAACTAATAATATGGATTCTAAAATTATAAGTATTATATAAGGTTCAAAATTTAGTTAATACTATTCATAACCTCTTTTGAACGGCTTATTTGGTAAGTCATAGTGTGCTTGAACTCGGTGTTGCGTGTAGTTGAAGTTATTGAATTATTTTGAAGAAATCACACACTATGAAATCTTGGGGTGTTACATTCTCCCCTCCTTAAATAAATTGTGTCCTCTCAATTTGAAGTTGTTCTTCGAAAATAAAAGGTTGAAAATAGAAAATATCTTTATGGGAAAACCCACATCGAAAATTGGGTTACTAAAATTTAGTCTTAATATGAGGAAAAGAGAAATGAAATGGTCACCACCAAATTATGATCTAGATTAGGAGAACATTGGTGGCAATTAGAGACATATAATTGGAGGAAAAACGTAAATATTTATAGGTAGTTATTGAGGTCATCAATCACAAACAAGTGTAAAATTGAGGTCCTTAAATTAATCAATCTATGATGATTTGAAATTCCATCGGTTCAACAAAACATAGGGTATTAGGATAACACATTTTTGGTTTTAGGATTCCTTAAATAAAGTATAAGAATTAATTTCTTCATAGAATAAGAGAAGAAGAAAAATATATTCTTGACAAGTAGAGTTCCATCCTTTAACTAATTTCTACCAAAGACTCATCTTTAACTCAAAAAGATAATAGAACTTAAAAATAATATTCTATTTATCCTATTCGTATAGGGTTAAAAAATGAATTTATAATTCATCTAGAAGAACCATTAAAAAAATGACATTATTCAATCCAGGACATCACGTGGGTCAGTGGTAGGTGATACACCCTTGTCACCCTTCAGTTGTGGGTTCAAGTCTCGCGGCCTTGCCGTACGCGACAGGTTGCCGCCTGACCTCCAGGTTGTCCTTTTATGGTAATCCAAAATAATCCAAACTAGAACTATCCAAAATACTTCAGTCCAAAATTTATAAGGAAGGTAAACACAATAAAGATCCTTTTTTTCACGTAATAACATGTGAAAACCTTCATCATGTATTCTTTTAAAACACCGGAACATCCTGAATTACAATAAAACCTTATTGATTACATTCATGATCCTTTATTCCTTAAAGAATAATAGATATACTCCTTCAATCCAAAAATGTTTTAAACCCCAACAATGATGGAATATACAAATCATTAATCAGTTTCAAGGTAGTCAAGAATATCCAAAATAATTTATCCAAATCAATCATGTATTATTCCAAAATCACTACCTCGATATCAGAACTATATTATGGTTTATCATTCTCTCAACCATATATTTTCCAAAAATTTATCCTGCTATTGAGTCACTTTTCTTTGTTCCACACAATCTCAAGTCCTTAATGAAATAGTACTGCAGTACAATCCTTATATACTCCATAATTATTATAACAAGTACATTGTTGATACAACACTCAAATGGCATAATCAACATAAGAACTCTAATCATTCCTCTTCATCTGTGGTAGTATCATAACTTGATTATTATCCAATATCATCATTTGCGGCACAGTATGATGACTGGGACATAGGTTCGCGTAGTGTCCAAACTCCTTGCAAATGAAGCATTGTACATTTGAAACCATTTTCTTAAGCTTGCAGTAACGTACTTTGTGCCCTTTTCCTCCACACTTATAACAAACTCCCATTCCTTTCAGGCAAGTTCCAGGGTGTTTCTTCCCACAGTTATCACATATGGGAAAATTCTTCTTTTCCCTCTTCCCTTTATCTATCTTTCTCTCTCCCATCCTTTTCTTCTCTTGCTTCCCTTCAAAGCCATAGGACTCAGTAAACTCTTTAGTTATCTTATCAACACATGATATTATTTCTTCATATGATGATAATACATGGGAGACTATTTCTCTTATAAATTCTGGCTTAAGACCATGAAAGATATGATCCTTCTTTCTCTTTGGATCATGTGCATTGCTGGAGTTCTCATTCCTTATACTGGGCACCATTTCTAAACAATGGCATACACTAGATTAGTTTATGAATAACAATACCTAATCCCAAACTTTTAAAACACATAACATAAATTAAATAGTTTATGGATATAATCCATAATCATAAAAATGTCTCCTTTAAGGAAGTATATACTCATAAACCCTTCATAATGATTTGTAAAGAAAATGAGAGTTATCCTAAGCATATCCCCTGGGAGTGTCGTAACCAAGAGTGCAGCAAGGCCTATTGTCGTGCACCAGTTCCCGTTCGATTCTAACTCAAAGCGGTGTTTTCGGGTTTTACCCCTAGGTACATCTGTTCCAAAGCGGCCTCTACCTGCTCGTATCCAGACATGGATGTATTTCTCGGAATACTCACAAAATCTTTACAATACCAAAATTCTAGGAAGTTCTTCTATACTAATCCTCAAAGTCCATCTTAAATCTATGTGCTCTAATCAGATTTTATCTAAATCTAGCTTCCAAGGTTTGTACTAATATTTCTCTGATACCAACTGTAATGCCCCGACCCCAGTTACCCAGAGTCTGTGCATTATTACATTACATTGTCATGATCACAAGAAAGATCAAATCTCGAAAGACCAATTGGTTTAGTATCCTTGAAAACACTAGATATATTCATAAAGTTTTACATTACATCATAAAGTGAAAAACTACTACAAAAACATAGTCTCCATAGTCCACACTCTTATCCCCTCACACTATCCCTGCAGGTCATTCATAAATTACTTCTTCACATCCTGGAAAAAATAAAACATAGAAAAGGGGTGAGCTCAAATGCCCAGTAAGGATAACAATATAGCAGAAACTTTCATAAATAAGAATAAACATTTAAGGCAATGTATAACTAAAACAAAAGCCTTTTAAACTTGAACTTAAACATAGTATGGAAAAAATAAAATGAAATAATTCCATTTACTTATTCACATAGATATTCTACTAATCGAATAATCACATGCAATATCAATAACCACTTTCATAATGATGGAATGTATAATGACAGACTATCATAACCACATAGCCAAGGCCTCGTGCCAAGACTACAAATAAGATTTTGCCAAGGCCTTGTGCCAAGACACTAGTTTGTCTCATGAGACCTACCGATGCATCAAGGAGCTATAGCGGGCTCCACCCGTCACTTAATAAGTCCAATGCATCCCCATATGAAAAGGTTTAAACATAACATAAACATTCGTATTAAAACTAGCATACGAAATGTCAATACTTTCTCCATAAACCATGAATGGTATAAAAATAACACATCTACAGTAAAACATATCACAAAACATTCAATACAATACAAAAGTTTTGTATCATAATAAATCAACTTCAAATAAGCTTAAAATCCATAAAAGGATGTTGACATAGATGAAATCAAAACAATTTGAGAGAAATATCTCTTTTCTCGAAATCATTGAAAAGTCACACATTTATAAAGGAAGTAATTTAAAAGAGATTTTTGAATCAAAGTGTCCCATACCAATTTTAAACTTTTAAAAAGAGATATCATTTCAAAACATTCATGTCCATATAAATAAATCCTTAAAATCATTTTGAAAACATGGACATTAATTAAAAAGATTTAGAAAGATAAATATTTAAAACATTTAAAATTATGATCTTGATAAAGAGTACCTTTAAAAAATTCTTAATATATTCATTTTGAAATAATTTAAAAGTCACATAATTATAAAATAAAACATGTACTTTGAAAATATTCTTATAAGCTTGTAAGGGAAGCTTTGACTATTTTATAATGGTGGTAAATAGCCGCACCCGCCGTATAAGTTAAAAAAAACATTCTTACCTTAATTCTGTCGAAAAGGTTAAAAAAGACCTGCTTTCGAAAACGACGGAAATATTACTTTATAAACCACTTATAAAAGTCAACACGGGTATAAATGAATTTAACCCATATTCTAGTAGATAGTAAAAAAAATGTTTTGAAATACATTTTTAAGAAACATGGGTGTGGATGATAAAGAAATCCCAGTAGATTATTACGTATAAACAACCTCGGATAATGAAGAGATTACGAAATAAAACCTTACCTTGTAATTTTACTTGGTTGAGGGTAGGTTAACCTACTGTATAGTGGTGAAATAATTGTTATTAAATTATACAAGAATCATATACATTCATATGATATCATATATGATCTTTTAACATTACTTTGTTAATAATATCTTAGTATTATCGTTGTTTCGGGTGTTAACTTACTCGTTTTCTTTTATATGTTTTGTTACATAAGCCATGTTTGTAATGGATAGGTTGTATCTTAATCACATCCAGAATGATATCAAGTCCTTAGATACTATTATTAATCATAAAATGAGAATTATACTTGAATTGATACGATAGAGAATGAATCTCATCGCGTTCATGGAGACGGTAGTCCGTACGTACACACGAGCGACAATATCATTATTTTGATATTAAAATAATATATAATTGGATAGTATATAATATATACAGAATAATTATCAAGTTATATATATTATTTACATGAGTTACACATCATTATTATACCCATCCAAATAATAATATATTGAATAACAATTACACCACAACGTGGAGACGGTAAACCGTACATACGAACGTATGGTGACATGTTATTCAAAGGGTGGATAGAATACTGAATATGGTTGTAAAATATTTATAATAACATCACAGTATATATATGATACTGGATTTATTATTTTATAATGGTAATAACAAAGGAAGAAGAAGTGGAAGAAGAAAGGAACTTGGAAAAGGGTGGTGAAATCATTACCTCTTCTTCGAGTTCTTCCTTTTGATTTGATCAAAAGGGCTCCTTAGGTTGGTTTTTTGATCAAAATAAGGCCTCTAGGTTGTAGTTAGGGAAGTTGGGAGAGTATTTTGGCAGAGTTTGGCCAAACCAAAAGGCATTTAAGGTGTGAAGAAATGAGAAGGAGGAGTGCCCTTTTATAAGAGGGGTGAGGGGTACCTTTGGAAAAGCTAGAAATATTAATTTTTAATAAATTCATATTCGGTTTCTAATGGCTCCAAAGTTGATTATTTAAATTTTAAGGTGGGTATAGGTTTAAAACCATTAAACCAATATAATTTAGACAGGTTTGGGTTACTATATTAACCTTATCTTTAAGTATTAACTCTTAGTTAATTAGTTTCACTTTTACAATGTCTCTTTGTATTTTTATATTATATGGTTAATAAACTTACTATATACATCCAAGAGAACCCCAAGTGGTCCATTAATGATACAAAAATCATGATATAAGTATCTTGGAAGAACCTTAGATTTTTAGTAATTTAATATCAATTAATAATATAATATTTGTTTTAAAAAATCTTTTATGTCAATTTTGACACTATTCAATAGTTGATTTTTTTGAAACTTATAACAGAATTATTACTTCAAAAAAAGTCAATTAAATAAATAATAATATGTCATATTATCCTATAAAATTATTTTAATTCATTAAAAGTCTCAAATTATATTTATTTGTGTATTTATAATATCAATTATTTTAATTTTTCACTATTATGGTAATTGCTGCATCATTATTGTGTTATAAATAAATTAAATTATTTAATGTCTAAAATTATAAATAAAATATAATTATGTAGTAAATCTTATTATATTTCTAATTAATATTTACAATTGAATTTATCTTATGTATAACCCTATATTAAAAATGTTTTTCTAAAAGATATATGCTTATGTCATTTTTGTACTTATTTTAACTTAATTAAAATTAAGTGTCCCTATCACCTACAAGTGGCTCCATGGGGTCCCAAAATCGACCCAATGATGCCTATGGTAGAACAGGTATCAAAAAATAAGGCTAGGACACGTTTTAGGGTAATTTAGTATTATTATAATATTATTTTTTAACCCTTATTTAACGGATTTACCCTTAACCATGGTAAATAAAATATTTACCGAAGTAATTATTCAAAATGTCTAAAAATAAATGTTACCTATTTAAACAATTTGAACATACTGATTCCAAATATGGAATTCATTTTTCCAAATTCAAAACAAAAAAGTGGCATAAATTAATTTAAAATTAATTCCCGTTGTTAAAACAAAAAGCGTGTTTTTAAGAGATAATAACTATCAAAAGATTGACACTTGTTTATGTCCGGTTTAATTGTAAAATTATGTCCAATGACCAACATTGTATTAAATAGTAAAAATATATTCTAAATATATTTAAAAACCACTCAAATTCATAATTTATCACTATTAATTATTTTGATTAAAAAAGTTGTTTTTAATTAAAATTTAGTAATTTTCACTATTCATCAAAATATTAAAGTTATCCGAAAAGTACCAAAATTTCACCTTAGGCTAAATTAGATATTCCAAATCCAAAATGAAGTCCATTTTGAAATATAAAATATATATAATTTCAAAAATTAGGTATTACTATTCATAACGGCTAGTTTGATTGGTTGTGGTGTGTGTTAGAACTCGAAGTTGCGTACAACACACGCTATTGTATTATTCAAAGAGAAGCATACCGTGGAAGCTTGGGGTGTTATATTGTAAATTTTTTTATGTCCCCATTCTAAAGAATAAATTTATTTAGTCAAATTTAATATATAAAAGCTTAAAATATTGGATTTAAAAAGGGTTCACTATTAAAGTTGGTAAAAGTGCACTTTTGAAAAATACTTATTTTATATAAAAAAGAATTTGTTCTTACATTATGTATAAGAAACTAATAATATGGATTCTAAAATTATAAGTATTATATAAGGTTCAAAATTTAGTTAATACTATTCATAACCTCTTTTGAACGGCTTGTTTGGTAAGTCATAGTGCGCTTGAACTCGGTGTTGCGTGTAGTAGAAGTTTTTGAATTATTTTGAAGAAATAACACACTATGCAATCTTGGGGTGTTAAATTATCCCATCCTTAAATAAATTGCATTCTCGCAATTTGGAATTGTTCTTCGAAAATAAAAGGTTGAAAATAGAAAATATCTTTGTGGGAAAACCCACATCGGAAATTGGGTTACTAAAATTTAGTCTTAATATGAGGAAAAGAGAAATGAAAGGGTCACCACCAAATTATGATCTAGATTAGGAGAACATTGGTGGAAATTAGAGACATATAATTGGAGGAAAAATGTAAATATTTATATGTAGTTATTGAGGTCATCAATCACAAACAAGTGTAAAATTGAGGTCCTTAAATTAGTCAATCTATGATGATTTGAAATACCATCGGTTCAAAAAAACATAGGGTATTAGGATAACACATTTTTGGTTTTAGGATTCCTTAAATAAATTATAAGAATTAATTTCTTCATAGAATAAGAGAAGAAGAAAAATATTTTCTTGAAAATTAGAGTTCCATCCTTTAACTAATTTCTACCAAAGACTCATCTTTCACTCTAAAAGATAATAAAACTTAAAAATAATATTCTATTTATCCTATTCGTATAGGGTTAAAAAATGAATTTATAATTAATCTAGCAGAACCATTAAAAAAACGACATTATTCAATCCAGGACATCACGTGGGTCAGTGGTAGGTGATACACCCTTGTCACCCTTCGGCTGTGGGTTCAAGTCTCGTGGCCTTGCCGGATGCGACGGGTTGCCGCCTGACCTCCAGGTTGTCCTTTTATGGCAATCCAAAATAATCCAAACTAGAACTATCCAAAATACTTCAGTCCAAAATTTATAAGGAAGGTAAACACAATAAAGATTCTTTTTTTCCACGTAATAACATGTGAACACCTTCATCATGTATTCTTTTAAAACACTACAACATCCTGAATTACCATAAATCCTTATTGATTACATTCATGATCCATTATTCCTTAAAGAATAATAGATATACTCCTTCAATCCAAAAATGTTTTAAACCCCAAAAATGATGGAATATACAAATCATTAATCAGTTTCAAGGTAGTCAAGAATATCCAAAATAATTTATCCAAATCAATCATGTATTATTCCAAAATCACTACCTCGGTATCAGAACTATATTATGGTTTATCATTCTCTCAACCATATATTTTCCAAAAATTTATCCTACTATTGAGTCACTTTTCTTTGTTCCACACAATCTCAAGTCCTTAATGAAATAGTACTGCAGTACAATCCTTATATACTCCATAATTATTATAACAAGTACATTGTTGATACAACACTCAAATGACATAATCAACATAAGAAATCTAATCATTCCTCTTCATCTGTGATAGTATCATAACTTGATTATTATCCAATAACATCATTTGCAGCACAGTCTGATGACTGGGACATAGGTTCGCGTAGTGTCCAAACTCTTTGCAAATGAAGCATTGTACATTTGAAACAATTTTCTTACCCTTGAAGTCACGTACTTTGTGCCCTTTTCCTCAACACTTATAACAAACTCCCATTCCTTTTAGGCAAGTTCCAGGGTGTTTCTTCCCACAGTTATCACATATGGGAAAATTCTTCTTTTCCCTCTTCCCTTTATCTATCTTTCTCTCTCCCATCCTTTTCTTCTCTTGATTCCCTTCAAAGCCATATGACTCAGTAAACTATTTACTTATCTTATCAACACATGATATTATTTCTTCATATGATGATAATACATGGGAGATTATTTCACTTATAAATTCTGGCTTAAGACCATGAAAGATATGATCCTTATTTTTCTTTGGATCATGTGCATTGCTGGAGTTCTCATTCCTTCTACTGGGCGCCATTTATAAATAATGGCATACACTAGATTAGTTTATGAATAACAATACCTAATCCCAAACTTGTAAAACACATAAGATAAATTAAATAGTTTATGGATATAATCCATAATCATAAAAATGTCTCCTTTGAGGAAGTATATACTCATAAACCCTTCATAATGATTTGTAAAGAAAATGAGAGTTATCCTAAGCATATCCCCCGGGAGTGTCGTAACCCAGAGTGCAGCAAGGCCTCTTGTCGTGCACCAGTTCCCGTTCAAGTCTAGCTCAAAGCGGTGTTTTTGGGTTTTACCCCTAGGTACATCTGTGCCAGACCCGCCTCTACCTGATCGTATCCAGAAATGGATGTATTTCTCGGAAAACTCACAAAATCTCTACAATACCAAAATTCTAGGAAGTCCTTTTATACTAATCCTCAAAGTCCATCTTAAATCTATGTGCTCTAATCAGATTTTATCTAAATCTAGCTTCCAAGGTTTGTACTAAACTTCCTCTGATACCAACTGTAACGCCCCGACCCCAGTTACCCAGAGTCAGTGCATTATTACATTACATTGGAATGATCACAAGAAATATCAAATCTCGAAAGACCGATTGGTTTAGTAGCCTTGGAAACACTAGATATATTCATAAAGTTTTACATTACATCATAAAGTGAAAAACTACTACAACAACATAGTCTCCATAGTCCACACTCTTATCCCCTCACACTATCCCTGCAGGTCATTCATAAATTACTTCTTCACATCCTGGGAAAAATAAAACATAGAAAAGGGGTGATCTCAAATGCCCAGTAAGGATAACAATATAGCAGAAACTTTCATAAATAAGAATAAACATTTAAGGAAATGTATAACTAAAACAAAAGCCTTTTAAACATGAACTTAAACATAGTATAAAAAAAATAAAATGAAATAATGCCATTTACTTATTCACATGGATATTCTACTAATCGAATAATCACATGCAATATCAATAACCACTTTCATAATGATGAAATGCATAATGATAGATTATCATAACCACATATCCAAGGCCTCGTTCCAAGACTACAAATAAGATTTTTCCAAGACCTTGTTCCAAGACACTAGTTTGTCTCATGAGACCTACCGATGCATCGAGGAGCTATAGCGGGCTCCACCCGTCACTTACTAAGTCCAATGCATTCCCATATGAAAAGGTTTAAACATAACATAAACATTCGTATTAAAACTAGTATACGAAATGTCAATACTTTCTCCATAAACCATGAATGGTATAAAAATAACACATCTACAGTAAAACATATAAAAAAACATTCAATACAATACAAAAGTTTTGTATCATAATAAATCAACTTCAAATAAGCTTAAAATCCATCAAAGGATGTTGACATAGATGAAATCAAAAACAATTTGAGAGAAATATCTCTTTTCTCGAAATCATTGAAAAGTCACACATTTATAAAGGAAGTAATTTAAAATAGATTTTTGAATCAAAGTGTCCCATACCACTTTGAAACTTTTGAAAAGAAATATCATTTCAAAACATTCATGTCCACATAAATAAATCCTTAAAATCATTTTGAAAACATGGAAATTAATTAAAAATATTTAGAAAGATAAATCTTTAAAACATTTAAAATTATGATCTTGATAAAGAGTACCTTTCAAAAATTCTTAATATATTCATTTTGAAATCATTTAAAATTCACATAATTATAAAATAAAACATTTACTTTGAAAATATTCTTATAAGCTTGTAAGGGAAGCTTTGACGATTTTATAACGGTGGTAAATAGCCGCACCCGCCGTATAAGTTAAAAAAACATTCTTACCTTAATTCTGTCGAAAAGGTTAAAAAGGACCTTGTTTGGAAAACGACGGAAATATTCCTTTATAAACCACTTATAAAAGTCAACAAGGGTATAAATGAATTTAACCCATATTCTAGTAGATAGTAAAAAAAATGTTTTGAAATACATTTTTAAGAAACATGGGTGTGGATGATAAAGAAATCCCAGTAGATTATTACGTATAAATAACCTCGGATAATGAAGAGATTGCGAAATAAACCCTTACCTTGTACTTTTCCTTGGTTGAGGGTAGGTTAACCTATTGTATAATGGTGAAATAATTGTTATTAAATTATAAAATAATCATATACATTCATATTATATCATATATGATCTTTTAACATTGCTTTGTTAATAATATCTTAGTATTATCGTTGTTTCGGGTGTTAACTTACTCGTTTTCTTTTATATGTTTTGTTGCATAAGCCATGTTTGTAATGAATAGGTTGTATTTTAATCACATACAGAATTATATCAAGTCCTTAGATACTATTATTAATCATAAAATGAGAATTATACTTGAATGGATACGATAGAGAATGAATCTCATCGCGTTCATGGAGACGGTAGTCCGTACGTACGCACGAGCGACAATATCATTATTTTGATATTAAAATAATATACAATTGGATAGTATATAATATATACAGAATCATTATCATGTTATATATATTATTTACATGAGTTACACATCATTATTATACCCATCCAAATAATAATATATTGAATAACAATTACACCACAACGTGGAGATGGTAAACCGTACGTATGCACGTATGGTGACATGTTATTCAAAGGGTGGATAGAATACTGAATATGGTTGTACCATATTTATAATAACATAACAGTATATATATGATACTGGAGTTATTATTTTAGAATGGTAATAACAAAGGAAGAAGAAGTGGAAGAAGAAAGGAACTTGGAAAATAGTGGTGAAATCATTACCTCTTCTTCGGGTTCTTCCTTTTGATTTGATCAAAAGGGCTCCTTAGGTTGGTTTTCTGATCAAAATAAGGCCTCTATATTGTAGTGAGGGAAGTTGGGAGAGTATTTGGGCAGAGTTTGGCCGAAAAAAAGGCTTTGAAGGTGTGAATAAATGAGAAGGAGGAGTGCCCTTTTATAAGATGGGTGAGGGGTACGTTTGGAAAAGCTAGAAATATTAATTTATAATAAATTCATATTCGGTTTATAATGGATCAAAAGTTTATTATTTAAATTTTAAGGTGGTGATAGGTCTAAAAAAATTAAAACAATATAATTTAGACAGGTTTGGGTTACTATATTAACCTTATCTTTAAGTATTAACTCTTAGTTAATTAGTTTCACTTTTACAATGTCTCTTTGTATTTTTATATTATATGGTTAATAAACTTACTATATACATCCAAGAGACCCCCAAGTGGTAAATTAATGATAAACCTATCATGATATAAGTATCTTTGCATAACCTTAGATTTTTTGGAATTTAATATCAATTAATAATATAATATTTGTTTTAAAAAATCTTTTATGTCAATTTTGACACTATTCAATAGTTTATTTTTTTGAAACTTATAACAGAATGATTACTTCAAAAAAAGTCAATTAAATCAATAATAATATGTCATATTATACTATAAAATTATTTTAATTCATTAAAAGTCTCAAATTATTTTTATTTGGGTATTTATAATATCAATTATTTTAATTTTTCACTATTATGGTAATTACTGTATCATCATTGTGTTATAAATAAATTAAATTATTTAATATCTACAAATTATAAATAAAATCTCATTATGTAGGAAATCTTATTAGATTTCTAAGGAATATTTAAAATCGAATTTATCTTATGTATAACCCTATATTAAAAATGTTTTTCTAAAAGATATATGCTTATGTCATTTTTGTACTTATTTTAATTTAATTAAAATTAAGTGTCCCTATCACCTACAAGTGGCTCCATGGGGTCCCAAAATCGACCCAAAGATGCCTATGGTCGAACATGTATCAACAAATAAGGATAGTACACGTTTTAGGGTAATTTAGTATTATTATAATATTATTTTTAACCCTTATTTACCGGATTTACCCTTAACCATGGTAAATAAAATATTTACCGAAGTAATTATTCAAAATGTCTAAAAACAAAAGTTACCTATTTACACAATTTGAACATCCTGATTCCAAATATGGAATCCATTTTTCCAAATTCAAAACACAGAAGTGGCAGAAATTAATTTAAAATTAATTCCCGTTGTTAAAACAAAAATCGTGTTTTTAAGAGATAATAACTATCAAAAGATTGACACTTGTTTATGTCCGGTTTAATTGTAGAATTATGTCCAATGACCAGCATTGTATTAAATGGTAAAAATATATTCTAAATATACTTTAAAACCACTCAAATTCATAATTTATCACTATTAATTATTTTTATTAAAAAATTTGTTTTTAATTAAAATTTAGTAATTTTCACTATTCATCAAAATATTAAAGTTATCCGAAAAGTACCAAAATTTCACCTTAGGATAAATTCGATATTCCGAATCCAAAATGAAGTCCATTTTGAAATATAAAATATATATAATTTCAAAAATTAGGTATTACGATTCATAACGGCTAGTTTGATTGGTTGTGGTGTGTGTTAGAACTCGAAGTTGCGTACAACAGACGCTATTGTATTATTCAAAGAGAAGCATACCTTGGAAGCTTGGGGTATTACATTGTAATTTTTTTATGTACTAATTCTAAAGAATAAATTTATTTAGTCAAATTGAATATATAAAATTTTAAAATATTGGATTTAAAAAGGGTTCACTATTAAAGTTGGTAAAAGTGCACTTTTGAAAAATACTTCTTTTATCTAAAAAAGAATTTATTCTTACATTATGTCTAAGAAACTAATAATATGGATTCTAAAATTATAAGTATTATATAAGGTTCAAAATTTAGTTAATACTATTCATAACCTCTTTTGAACGACTTGTTTGGTAAGTCATAGTGCGCTTGAACTCGGTGTTGCGTGTAGTGCAAGTTATTGAATTATTTTGAAGAAATAACACACTATGCAATCTTGGGGTGTTACATATATTTCCATGACTCATCCTAAAAACTACTACTTCTTATTCCAAAATAGATCTATAACTTCACTTCTTCTCACTAAAAAAGATATGATAATTTTCTTTACATTATTTCACAACAACAATATCATCCTCCTTTCTATCTATAAACAGATATGTTAATGCTCTACACTTTTATGCACAACAAAAATTTCTTTCTTATCTTAAATAGATATTTCAATGGCACTCTATTTTTCCAATCCCTATTATATGTGAGAAAATATATCAATGGTTCTATGACTTATCTCTTTTTTATCTATTTTAAAGAACTGGTATACAAATCCTATTATTATTATATTATCCCATTCCATGATTATCCTTCTCTCTATTTAGTAAAGATATCACTTACCCTTTTTTAATTTAAAAACTATGATCAGTAGTTGATGTGTAAAGTCTTCCAAAGGGTTATTTCAACACCCTGAACTTCACACAATCCCCTCTCATTTAATATGTTTAACTAAATCTTGAAATAACCCGATCATGGTATGAATTATTACTTTATGATATGTCAATTATCAACTCCATTATTATCATGGTGTGACATAATCCTCTACAACATGATGCTCAATAAATCACTATATCTATGGAATACACCAAATATATTTTTAATTCTATTGAATATCACTATTTGTTTCCCCAAATCTTCTTGATTCTCAAATTGGTCAGCTGGAACCTTCTACTTCACAACATGAAACATCCATCATGCTTTACACAACTTAGAGATTAATATTCACAAGGTTTAATCATTTCTTTAAGTATAGATATCGCATTGTATTATACACCATTATTTTTGATACAATTCATATCACAATTCATGACTATCCATCATGGTATGGTCTTTTTATTCATTCCATGAACACCTATAAATGGTAAAAAATCCTGAAATTTTCTAAACTATCTTCATGGAATAAACAAATTACTCAAAACACAAATTATCCTTAGGGATTATCTTCATGAAATGAACACTATTATCATAATGTGAATGATTATTATGTTTTTTCTTCACAAGTTAACCAATATTTTCAAAGCATGAAAGATCCATATGTTTTCTCTTTGTGGTACGACCATCATTCTTGTGGCATACTATCTTTTTATGCATGAACCCTCTCTTTAAATGGTACAATAAAATTACTTGAATATTTTTTATGGAATCTTATGTATCAATATTTATGGAGTTCTCATATCTCTCATAAAATGAAAGATCATTACATATTCTTCTTCATGGTGCAGTTAAATTTTATAGCATGAAAGGCTCCCATGAATATTTCAGGGCTTGAAATCTACTCATACATATACATGAAGAATTTCTCCACCACTTTTCCAATTCTTACACTTCCAAAAATATATTACACATTTAGGGAACGCCATGCATTTATTTATTTTTCTTTATATTAGAGTATACTAAATATCCTATTAGAAATTATTACACAGAGTATTTTACTATTTTCTAGGAACTTTCCTCATGACAAGACCTGTGATGTCACAATATTATTTCTATCATATAGGAAAAACTTATACTTCTTATCCCAAGTTATCTTCTACATGTGTTGATAACAGAATAAAACATCAAAAATCAACTTATATTGAAAAAAATAAAACATGCTGACAAAAAATCCAACTCTAACACCAATTATTAATTATATTCTCACAATATACCCTTTATATTTGTCAGCATCACTCTACCAACATCGTATCATTAATACAAAACCAAATAAGAATCATGATAACAATTATCTTCTTGTTATATCCATGATGCTCTATTACCCCCTTTTTGATGACTCTTTAGATTCATTATGTTTCCACTTTCAAGGCCTTTATATTAATGATGATCTCTTTTCCCCCTTTGACATCAAATCCAATGTAATTTCACCTCCATAAGTAGCATATATAAAATATTTGAAAAAAATTTACCTTAAAAGAGAAGGGCCTTACTATTAAGCTTCAATATAATACAAAATTTATATTTTCAATGTAAAATAACATAAGAACCACTTCTAATTTGATACCAATTGTTAATAAAAAATTTTAACTTTAATTCTAATAGTCACAATTTGATACCACTTGTTAGAATTCATGGGGAAACAAGATGACACCACTTATTAACTTGAATTTCACATCGTTTTCATGTAATTATTCTCCTTTAAAGTATATATATGTAAAAAAATCTTACCCCCTTTGTAAATATAGTCATTTAATAAAATTATATAGATTTATCTTTCCATATTATAATAAACTTAAATACTCCTACAATTTATAGATCATTTTTCACCTCATAACCAAAATTCCAGATTTATATTTCAAGCTCCAGGGACTCATTTAACTATAGATACATTCTAAAATAATTTTATTGAGTGATCATTCCAATTAGTGACCCACAAAAAAAACCTATAATGATATTCAATTGAAACTAACTCTAGGAAACAAAAGATTAAGTTAATAACCTCAATATTATCCATTTCAATCTCTTACTTCCATAAGATACAAGTAGTGATAATATTCATTTTTTGCAAGGAATTACTCATATGATCTCAATAAAACTTTCAAAAAGCCATTAGTGAATAAACCAAAAATAAAATAGTTTATGTTTCATGCTAGATTTATTCTTTGAAGAAAAATCTCCAAACACTAAACAGACACAACTTGTTGATACCAATTGATAAAAACATATTTCTTCTTTGAACAATGAGGTGTCTTTATAAGGAAGATGGGGATACAACCTTTTAGATGTTTATATACAAATAACCCTTTTAGTTTTATAGCTTCATCACTAAATATAGAAATGATATTCAATAAGTGATTTATCCACCTTTATAAACTTTTTATTTCTTTGAAAATAGTAAGACAATATCACATGTAAGATAAAAACAAATAAATCATGAAAATTATATTTGTTGCTGATTATTAATATAAGTATTCTCTTAAATATTCAAGGTCTAATGCTAAAGGATAATATGTGACCTTAACACCAACATATAACTATTTTTATTAATCCAATATCTCTTGTTATATTTGTGTACCTTTAATTCCATATTCAATAAGATTACACTTTTATGTACTTTTACTACTCCATCAATTGAACTTCAGAGAATTACTCAATACCACTTTCATATTTTGAATGCAATCACCCCATGGATCATATCTCCCCAAAAACCATTATCACTTCAAAACAATTCATAGAATTTAAATATATGGGTAGAGGGTAACTTCTACTTTCTTCATGTTAAGGAAAATAGTGATTCACTATAGACCATTGCTTTGGATTTATCCTAATTTATCTTTGGATTTAAAATGGTTTTTATAGAATTTAACTTATCTTCATTGTACTTGGGCTTGCTATTATTTTATTGGACCAAATCACAATCTTTCATTCCTTGGGTACTCTTAATGATAATGATCTCATGACATATCATTATTTTGAATTTTGTTTTCAAAACCTTACCACTGACATATTTATTCCTAAAAGATTCATTAGGTTTCCTAAGATATTCTTTTTCTTAAGATACTCCTTTCACATGATATTTATTAGTTTCAACAACATGTGTATTTATTTATCTTTTATAAATATTTTTCTTGTATTTCAAAGACATTTTTTTTGAACAATATATTTGAAACTATTGTTTAGACACCTTCCTCATGGGAACCATATTCAACCAACTCATGAAATAAATTTATAGAAAGAATATATTTTCCATTGAATTCACACCAGTTTTATCCTTTTATTTAAGTTTAACTTATCCTAAAATATTCACTAAAGACATGATTATTATGGTAATAATTATTGTAATAAAATTCATACCTTCATTATTGTGGTTGGTAACTCCATTTTAGAAAATTTTCATCAACCTCACATCAAGATATATATTCCAATTATTCATAGAAAAATATAGAAATATGTCCATGAACTCCATAATAAAAGAACATGTCTCCATACCTAATTTTGGAACTCATATGTTTTCCTTAATTTTTATAAGGACTTTATTATGTGTGTTTCTAATACTACCAAAATTATCTATTTTTTAGGAATGCTCATAGTTCTATTCTTATCATGCTTTAGAGGGGTTCCATCATGGATATGACTGGGCTTTCCCATGGAACATGACCTTTGTGACATTATAATTATTTCATACTTTACCTTCAATATAAAATACATATTATTAATCTCACTCTGTCATACGAAAGGACAATCAAATAACTAATTTAAAGAATCATTTCTCATAGGATATTGTACCAAATAAGAAATAAGGGATCTATAAGATGGGGGAGGG
This sequence comes from Viscum album, assembly GCA_963277665.1. Classification (NCBI taxonomy): domain Eukaryota; kingdom Viridiplantae; phylum Streptophyta; class Magnoliopsida; order Santalales; family Viscaceae; genus Viscum; species Viscum album. Next base: position 1,911,548,055 of record OY728161.1, on the reverse strand, counting down.
GTGGTGGATTGTAGTTGAAAATACAACTTTCAAATTCATCACACCCACTCAATAAACCAACTGATCATATGTAATATCATCCAATAAAATGATATTATAAAAAAGTAAACATGAATCTGAAAATAAACCTCTTAGATGTACTAAAATAAACCAATGTAAATATTCACTATAAAATGCAACAAAAATAAAATAACCAATTTTTAAAATTAAACAATAAAAATGTGGATTTTTGGATGACAATTTAAAAACTCTTATAAATAATATTTATTACTAACTAGTTTCATTTAAGGTAACTACTTTATTTTAATAAAATGTGGCAGGTAGATTGAAAATCTAGATCCAAGGTATCAAAAAGTTTTAAACCTTTGATCTTCCTTGACTATGCTAGAAGATAATAGGAATTTATGAAAGAGGAACTTATTTGATAAATAGTCAAAATTAGGAAGCTATATCCCCAATATACTATTAATAAACATGACTTTAAGAAAGTCTAAGTTCCTTATAGTTAATCTAATAGACATTTATAAGAATCCAACTCATAGCCTCAGAGCCTAATCAATCATAACTATTGAAATAAAATATGTTCCTATCCCCAGAACCCCATTAATCATACAATATCATTAATAAAATGATTATACAAGAAAAAATAAGAGATTTATGATCAAAATTCACTAAATAGTGGAACTTATCAAATCATATTAAAAGAAAAAAATAGAAGTGTTCTTAGTAAAGAGATGATGTAATCTTTAAAATAATCATGATCTCTCTTAGTGAAAAGTAACTTTATTTCATTCCTTAAAGAAGCAGCCTTCATTTATAGATAATGTTATAATAATATCAAATAGTACACTTCTACAGAATTCATGTTCATTTTTAATAGCATCAGAAGAGTCATCATATTTTAGTGGATGTAATGAGGCACCATAAAAACACTTCAAAAAATTCCATAAAGTTACCTAAAATTCCTAAAATTAAGTTGGTTGGTTCAGTTCACCAGAAATTTATGCTTCAAAAGTTAATTTTTCACAACACCAAACTAGCACAAAAAATATCCAATTTAATAAACTATAAAATAAATTGCATTTTTATTTTCAAAATAAGGATAATAAAGTAGTCATTTCACTCAAAAATCTCTCACCTTTTGAAAATCATAAAATACACAATAAAAGGTAAGTTTTACTAAAAAGTAAAATAAAATTACCTGTAATTTTTTATAATAATCCCCTTGAGTATAATATCTTTAAAGTTTACATTCTTCCATGATACTTCAATTTCTCCCACTTAATTAGAGGAAAAATTAATTTCCTATTTCCCCCTTATGAGAAAATGAAAACTTACCAATTATTTAATTTACCCCCTTTGTGATTTACAAAAATAAAAACACACTTAAAGATAGATATAAATAGTTGAGTATTGAAGTACAAGGATATATATATTACAAAAATAAAAGTATTTAAACTCCTTATATTTTATTAAAACCAGTAAAAGTGACTCTCCCACTTAAGATATGCATCGAAATACTTCTACCTTATGTTGTTAGGTATCCAAGATTCTAATTAAACTCTAAAATACTTTTTTATCAATTTTCTCCTCAGTGTAACAAACACAAAAAAATTATTCTAGAAAAAAATATTACTAGAAAATATAATCTTTCTATAAAATACGGTAGTGAATAATTGGAAGTTAAAAAACATTAAGCAAAATGTATGAAAATTAAAACCATCCATTAGGAGTAATCATCAAATTTATAAATATTTAAGATAATCATCATTAAAAATAGTTAATAACTTTCAGTACAATGGTAGTTAAATGATATTTCAATAATCAAAATTATATGAAGAGATTTGGAATTTGAGTCTTTATTTTGATATTTTCTTACTATATTTTTAAGACTATTCAGTCTATTCTATTTTCTTTCTTTTGAAATTTGGTTATGAATGGATAAAAAAATATTATCTTTATCCAACTCTTTCTAAAAATCAATTTTCTGAGTAAGAAGATATGTGATGTAATTATCTTAGATCCTCATGAACTTTTCTATTTTCTCAATGTTCTGGAAGAGTAGTTCAAAATATTCCTTGAAATTGAGCATGCCTAACTTTATTTACACTAAATAGTTTATTATATTATTCTTCCATTTCAAATATTGAAAATTTATAGTCAATACTTACAGTATACTTAGTCTGGAATTGATATCTGATATAAAGGACATAATATTCATTAGTCTCATCAATTTATTTGAATTTAGATTGATTTTATTCTCTCTCCTTTGAGATTTAGTACTTGAAAATAATTCAGGTAAAATTTATATTCCAATTGATCTATCATCACAATATCTTCTAGTGGTGATTCTAGATGAATTTTCTCTATGGGTGTTAATTTCATGATATTTTCATGATTTACAGACTAAAATTCATCCTTAACAATAGATTATTCTTGTTTGTTTACTTTTAGTGTCTTTATATTTTCTTCTTCTGGTTTCCCAATTGACCTATTTTGGTCAGGATCATATTTAGTTGAAGATTTATTCTTTTTATCACCATCAAAAGTAGGAAAAGTCTTCCAAGACATTTTTTTCAATAAACTTTTCAATTTTGATGAACAAAATTATGTAGGGATTTATTTCTGCATTAGTACTAAAACCTTTTGGGGGTGGAGGACCATTTAAGGTAGTATCTACTAAGGCTTTAACTTCTTTAGGAATAATATACCATTTTCTATTATATATTAGTGTGGTTGAAATATATTCATAATATGTTTTATCAGAACTTCCATTTATTTCTCTTTCCCTTTTCTAAATCTAGCTTTTGAAAAATCTTACTTTTTATTTGATAAATCCTAAGAATAAACAAGAGGTTCTTAAATTGATGTGGTAATAATTATGAATTTATGATTTCTCAATTTTAAAGAAAATTATCATTTATTCCGTGTTAATATGTATTCAATTTCTTATCCGCTTTTAGTTTTGACTCCCAATTTTGTTAAATCAAAAAAGGATTTTCTATTTTTCTATTTGTCAATATTTTGATGAACTTATTCATATTTTATTATCTACTAAAAAATTTCTTTTTCATTATCAAGACACTTTTAAGGAAAAATTGAGAAACCATAAGGTCATAAACTAATGGAAATAACAAATCCATTAACGGACAACTTAATTCTACCAGAATCAACCTCACTAAGCATATATATAGTTTTATTATTCTTCAACAATTCATGGGAAATCATAAATTTATCTACTTCTAGTTCCTTCCTTTTTATTTACTTATCAATTGATTTCTTCATTTTTGGTTCTAGTTACTTTTCCTCCTTTAGTTTCATCTTTTCTTAGCTGATTTTATTTATTTCTTATTCTTATTTTTTCTTTTTAGACTTCTCAAAAACTCTTGAAAGCTTTACGTTAGTCCCATTTTCAACAAAATTATTTTCATTAGAATCAAAGATAAGTTTTATCCTAGAGATAGTCTCATAGTTTAGTGGAATATAATTCTTTCTATTAGGAGTATCAAGGTATTTAATCCCTTATTTTATTGAATTTTTAATAAAATATGATACTATAATATAGAGTATGGAAGAAAATTCCAGTTCACCATGATGATATAAATGGATTCAATACAATCCTATATAAACATCATAATATTTAACTTGGTGTAAGAATAAAAATCTTCATTTCAGGTATGGATCTTGATTTTGTGTGTTTTTGGGAGAAAAGAAATATTTTGGAAATTTTATAAGTACACTCCATGTACGCTTGAGTACACGCCGTGTACCTGATTGCTACGGGTAGCCGTGTACTGGTCGTGTAATAGTTGTGTACATGGCCGTGTGGACCACTTAAAGCAGGGTTTGGTTAAGGCATGTACATGACATGTACATTAAATGAACATGCCGGGTACTTTTCTTTTTATTTGATTAATCAGACTGAGGTTGTGTCTCATCTCAATAACTCCTTTCTTCTTCCCATGTCTCATATAAGAGAGCGATGTAAAAATGATTATCTTTTATCACCTCCCGTTCCTCCATCCAAGCTCCGATTGAGGTGCCGCTGGGTGCGTTGGATTCTCACCGATGATTTCTATCTTTCCCTAGAGCCTCTCTTCCAGATTTCTCCTCTTTCTTAAGTTATCCAAGGTTGAAATTTTTTGAACTTTTTGTAGATCTATGACGTTATAGGATGATTCAAGGGCCGACGTTCAAGAGTGTTCCTCATACTATATTAAGGTAGGTGGTTTGTTGCCTTTTAGAGTTTTTCTTGGAGTTATATATGGTTAAGGGCCGATTACCCATGATTAGAGTATTTTGTGTTAATTAATTGAACCTTTTTATCATCTACCTTATATTGATTGATAGATTAAGGGGTTTTTCGTTGATATATTATACTAAATTGCATGTTTATGGGACACCCCATGGGTGCGTTTCCTTTGAATTTTTACGACCATTTGGTCCAGGTTTCTTATAAGCCAGACCTTGTTTCCTTTCCTTGCCTATTAGGTTGGAATTTACTGCTTATTTATTATTATTAAATGCATGTGTTATGCATTGTAGCTGCTTACCCTTGTAGTGGTTGAGATTAATTGGGATGCTGGATATCACTTGTGTATGATTGTATTACACAGGGCTATGAGAACCTGATTTAGTTAGACCATAGGGGGAATTAAAATTGAAGGCTTCCCCAGAGTGTCTGTTATATTTACATTGCGAGAACATAGGGGGGATTGATGGTGAGTGCTTCCTCAGAGTGTCTATAGTATACCTTGATGAGACCACATAGGGAATAGACATTTAGTGCTTCCTCAGAGAGTTTTTAGTTTATCGTTAAAAGACCACAGGGGGAATTGATGATGAGTGCTTTCTCAGAGAGTCTTTGTTTTTGATGGAACACTTGATCATAGGGTTAGACTGTGTGAGCCACCTAGAGGGTTGGTGTGATATTTTGAATGATGATGGTGACGAGTTTGCCAAGACAAAGCACAAGCTTGGACTCAGTCTTACTTGATTGTTAGATGGTCTTCTGAGACATTTTTTTTCTATTACACAGGGGATACATAGCTTAGGATAGATCCTGGGATTTCATTATTCAATGGTTTGAATAATTAATAAATGTAAATGAATGTAATTGCAAACTATAGGATTGTTTAATTTTGAGTACTTCATTGTTTATTGCTTCATTTTGCATATTTCATGATATATATATATATATATATATTCACTGACCATTAGGCACATATATTTTGGTGGTTTCCTACTGGTATTCGTCTCACACCCTATTTGGGTCATGCTTTTAGACCCAAGCAGATTATATGGTTGTAAGTATAGATAAGGGAAAGCACCCTTCTTCATCAGGTACTTGATTGTTGTGGAGTTGGAGAGCATGTGACCAAGATAAGGCTTGCGATGCTGTTGGAGTTTATTGTTTTCTATACATTGGTTTCAGTATTGTATTTCTAGTATTGGGACTTGTTTGGATACTTCATAGTTATATGTGACATGTATTATTTATTTATAGCTACTGCAATTGTTCATACTATCTGTCTTCCATTGTTTACTTATTGCATGATATTACTACTTATGTTGTTGTTTATTATTGTTATTCAACTATGTTACTCTGCCAATGAGGGAATAGTTTCCCCACTATCACACCCAAGGCCCTCAATTCTAGTTGGAATCCTTTGGAATTCAAGAAAATGCACTTGAGGCTATGTGACTAACCGAGTATGGGGAACCTTTGGGTGGTACCCAGATCCGAGATGTTACAAAGTGGTATCATAGGAGGTTTTCTTTTCTACTTTGTATTACTATTTAGAGCCTGTAGATAGGGATAAGAAGGAATAGGTAGTTGGTAATAAGATGTTCCCAGGAGTATCTAATCCATGTTTCGGGAAAAGACAATTTACCTCTAATGTTGCAATTTTTTTATGGTTTTTCAATTGTGATAGTTGATTTGATTTCACCGTAGGGTGATTCACTTGTATTATGCAGTTATAATTGATATTATTGAGGTTCTATTTTTTGTTGCAACCCAATGAGACGAGGATATTCCATATCATGAATTATATAGGCACTTGATAGAGATCAAATGTCATGCATTCTTGTCATGTAATTTAGGGTGCATTACTGACTCCATGCTGTTGTGATACATGACAACCCTGCTTTTATTACAAACTTAAACATGATTTATTACATAAAACTTCAATTGATACAACAAAGAAGATCGAGAGGTTTAGTGTATTTGGGGATTAGGATTATTACATAGAAACTTAAAACATGAAATACAACATCTTTATAGAAAACTTCTTTTACATGACCACTACATTCCCTCGTACTTAGCATTGTATGGGATAACCTGAGGACATGCATAAGAAAAAAGTGAGCTATAAATCCCAGTAAGGGAGTACACATGGAATAACATGAGGAGTACAATAAATGTTAGACAATAGGCATATAAATAGTGCATAAGAGAAACATTAACATAAAGTCATGATAAAGCATGATAATCATAACATGGAAATGTGGCAAAAACACTTAACATGGAATTAGCATGAGCCAAGGCTCATTGCACATAGAGTATGAGTAAATACTCATTTCACATAAAGCAAGAGTAAAACCTTGTTGCAATTGAATTAGAATGAGTCAACACTCATTCCACATGACGTATCATGATACTATACTTTACCCAATGCATTGGAGCGCTATAAGGGCACACCCTTCTTAAACATTTCATTTCATGCATAAGTGTGCCACATGGATCATAAAACATGGATTCATTAAACATAATAATTTATTCCACGATAAAGGAATGTGGAATTCATACATGAAACTTTATAATCAATAAGTAAATGTGCATAAAGGTTAATAACCTTGATGGAGAAATGGGCATGGTATTCACTACAAAATGGCACTGGCTTAGAAAATCAGTGCAATTTCGGCAGCGTTACGGTGTGACATAAGAATTCATAAAAATGGTTGATGAGAGAGAAATGGGTGTCTCATCATATTTACATGAAATTTACAGTAAGGGGGTCATATATATACATGCAAAAACAATTGTAATGGAATTTATATTCATGATACAAAAGTATTACTTGAATGTAAAAAGGAGAGAGAAGTTCCTTTCGGAATTTTGGCATAGTAACAGGTGTACATGGGAGGCATTTAATGAGAGAGAAAGGGGTATCCCATCATTAAAACAACAAGAGGGTAGTATTGGGGAGGTTATAAACCATACCCACACATTTATAATTTAAATTAAAAGGGCATAACAATATTAAGAAAATTGGACAAAAATGAGAAAGGAAGAAAAACCCTTACTTGGAAGTGTGCTTCCAAAGGCTAGAGAGAGGCCTGAGAGAGGATTATTGGGAGCTTGGGGCACCTTGGGAGGATTATAGAGAGAGTAGGGCAGAGGTTGTATGAACTCCAAAGTCTTTTAGTGATGAGGAAGTGGGATCTTGGGTGGGTTTATATAGGAAAGGAGGAGTAATTCTTTATTATTTAGGTTTGGGACCCCTTACATTAAATTAATCCAAACCACAAACCAACCCATGGTTTTTGCCCATGGTTTTTGGAAAATGGAAGAGGAAAACAATATTTTATAAGTATATATTCTGAAATTCTTAAAATAATGGGGTTTCTTATGTGGAGGTGAGTCACACTCCCATGGAAAACAATTTAAAAAGACAAGGTGTTTAATAAGTCTTGAAGGGTCCATTAATGCTTTGAAAAGTAAGTAAAAAAAACCCAAAATCACATTATTTTAATTTAAAAACATATATTGGCCGAAAATAAAGATTACAGTATTTTATTACATCACTATTGGGTCATTATGATGTCATAAAACACATTATATATTTAAACGGTATTTAATTTTTACCCAAAAATTTGACTGTCTCAGAAAATTATGAAAAATTCATTGTTGGATAATTTCGATGTCCTGATTCCAAAAATAACATTTATTTTATCTAAATAATTTTCTAAATTTTTTAAGTTTCACTTTTAAAATAAAAACCGACATTTATTGAAAATTCACGAGTTTTGACAAAAAATGGCTTTCAAACCTTAATAAAAATTATAATTGCATTCATACAATTATATGATCATTTATATATAATAAAATTAATATAATAATAATAATAATATTTTATTAAAATATTATTTAATTAAAAAATTTCTTAATTTAATAAAATAGATTTCTTAATTAAATAATAACTAAAAACACCATTTGTACTTTAAAAACTATTGACAATGTATCAATAATGACAAGAAATTATATTCATTATTATATACAAAATACTGTACATGAACATAGTACTAGCGATTTTTTACATAACCCCTTAAAACAGCCGCATAAGACCTAAGGGTAAGGTGTGCGATGGTGACAGACTCTTGGGGTGGCTCAGATAACATCGCTCGAGTGGTAATTTCTATCAACTTCCACTTTTCCTGTAGACGGTCCCGTTCAAGCTTGACATGATGAAGCTCATCTTGGGCTTGGTCAAGAGCGAAGCCCAAGGACACCACCTCTTTTCTGAGCTCCAACAAATGGGCTTCATATGGAGAAATTCTACTGGATGAGGCCGTCGCTTCTTTTGTCTGATTAAATTGGATTTGTTAAAGCCCTATATTTATACTAATCTTGTGATCACTATTCAATGACTATAAAATCAACGGTCACAATTCTTAACATAAAACCAAATAAGTTGACATTTTATATAAACATTTTACATAAAGAGACATTTAACTAGATCAAGAGGGATTTTCCATTAATGAAACTTTGGGTCGTTACAATATTCCCCCCTTAAGAAATTTCGCCCTCAAAATTTCCTTTTCCCACACTAAAACAGATGTGGGTGACTCAGCTTCATCATTTCCTCCGATTCCCAAGTCACCTCTTCAAACTTGTGGTTTCGCCACAACACCTTGACAAGGGGAATTTTCTTATTTCTTAGTACTTTTTTTCTACGATCTAAGATCTTCATTGGTTGCTCCTCATAAGAAAGATCATCCTCCAACTATATAACCTCAGAAGAGAGTACATGTGAAGGGTCCGATATGTACTTCCTTAAGAGAGATACATGAAAGACATCATGTACTTTGTCTATGGTAGGTGGAAGTGCTAGTCGATAATCCACAACCCCGACACGATCAAGAATCTCGAAGGGACCAATGTACCTTGGACTTAACTTCCCTTTCTTTCCAAAGCTCATGACCTTCTTCCATGGAGATATGCATAGAAAAACCATGTCTCCAACTTTAAACTCAAGGTCTCTTTAACGGTTATCTGCATGACTCTTCTGTCGAATCTGGGCTGCCTTGATATGTTGCTGAATGGTTTTCACATTCTCCACCATTTCCTCGACCATTTATGGTCCAAGTAGCTTATGTTCACCGACCTCATCCCAACATGATGATGTTTTTCACCTTTTCCCATACAGGGATTCATATGGTGCCATTTGGATGCTTGAGTGGAAACTATTGTTATAAGAGAACTCAACAAGGGGAATATGTTGATCCCATCCTCCTTTAAAGTCTATTTAGCACACTCTCAACATGTCCTCAAGTGTTTGGATAGTCCGCTCATATTGGCCATCAGTTTGAGGATGATAGGCCGTACTGAAGTTCAGTTCAGTATTTAGAGCATGTTGAAGACTCTTCCAAAACTTAGAGGTGAATCTTGGATCTTGGTCAGACACAATAGATAGTGGAACTCCATGCAGCCTTACCACTTCCCTGATATATATCCGTGCCAGTTGATCCAAAGAGAAATCCTCCCGAATAGTAATGAAGTGTACAGTCTTTGTAAGATGATCCATAACAACCCAGATTGCATTATTGCCCTTAGATATCCTTGGAAGTCCGGTGATAAAGTCTATGGTGATGTTCTCCCATTTCCATTCTGGTATGGGCAATGGTTGCATCATCCCCTTATACTTCGGCCTCTCTGCCTTCACTTGCTGACACACCAGGCACTTTGATGTATATTCAGCGATCTCCTTCTTCATATTATCCCACCAAAAGTTTTCTCAGAGATCTCGATACATCTTTGTGCTCCCTAGGTGAATAGAGAAATTTGAACTATGTGAATCATCCAAAAGTTCCTTCTTCAACTCCGAACATGATGGAACACATAGTCTTTTCCCAAACCACACAATTCCATCTTCATTAACATTAAACTCTGAGGATTTCCCTTTTTCGATAGTTTCCACTTTTTCTTGAATTATCACATCATCCTTTTGATCATCCTTTAACCTTTCCAAAAGAGACAGTTGAGCAATAATTTGTGAAAGGATTTATGATGTTCCCTTCTTTATGATTCCCATGTCCATCTTCATCAAGTCTAAAAAGATTGGATCCTTCTCAATTCTCATCATTGATAGAATCGCGGGGTCCTTTCTACTTAGGGCATCTTCCACCTTGTTCGCTTTCCCAGGTTGGTAATGTATTGAACAATCATAATCCTTGATGAGCTCTATCCATCTTCTCTGGCACATATTAAGCTCTTTCTATGTGAATATATATTTAAGACTCTTGTGGTCAGTATATATCTCACATTTCTCTCCATAGAGATAATGCTGCCATATTTTCAAGGAAAAGATCACAGCTGCAACTCTAGATAATGTGTTGGATATTTTCGCTCATGGATTTTCAACTGCCTTGAGGAATATGATATCACTTTATCATTCTGCATCAGCACATAGCCTAATCTATTCTTTGAAGCATCACTGAATACCACACAGAGTTCCCCAGTTGTGGGTAAAGTGAGCACGAGCGCAGTGATAAGCCTCCTTTTCAACTCCTTGAAGCTTTCTTCGCATTCATCACTCTAAGAAAACTTTACTCCCTTTTGAGTTAGCTTGGTAAGAGGGTTGTACAATCGTGATAAATTTCTCAAAAATCATCGATAATATCCAACTAACCCCAAGAATCTACGAATATCCGTTACCGATGTTGGCCTCAGCCATCCCTCAATTGCATCTATTTTGGAGGGGTCTATAGATATCCCATTTCTTGTGATGATATGGCCCAAGAATGATACCTCCTTCAACTAGAACTCACACTTGCTGTACTTTTCATAGAGATTCTCCTTGTGCAAAGTCTCTAGTACTATTCTAAAATGCTCCTCATGATCCTCCTTGGTTTTGGAGTATATTAGAATATCATCAATAAAGACTACCACAAATTTGTCAAGTTAATCTCTAAAAACTCTATTCATCAAGTCCATGAAGATTTCTAGAGCATTAGTGAGTCCGAAAGGCATTAATATGAATTCATAGTGCCCGTATCTTATACGAAAAGCAATCTTGGGGACATCTTCCTTCTTCACCCTTACTTGATAATATCCCGACCGCAAATCTACCTTGGAGAAGTATTGTGCTCCACGTAGCTGATCGAACAAATCATCGATCTGTGGTAGAGGATACTTGTTCTTTATCTTGATTTTGTTAAGTTCACGATAATCGATGCAAAGCCGTATTGACCCATCCTTCTTCTTGATGAAGAGGACTGGTGCACCCCATGGTGAAACACTTGGGCGTATAAACCCTTTATCCAGATTCTCCTGTAGTTGTTTCTTCAGCTCTTCATGATCCACGATAGCCATTCTATATGGAGTCTTGTAAATTGGTAGCGCCCCAGGTATAAGTTTAATTGAGAACTCAACATCTCTTATAGGAGGAAGACCAGGTAGTTCCTCGGGAAACACTTCAGCGAATTCCCTCACAATAGGCATTTCTTCAAGGATGGTTTCTTCCTTGGACTCAATCATCTGAGCCAGATATGCATGCTCATAGGGCAGTAATATCCATGCTTGAGATGATGGAGTTAAAGGAGATTTATTTTCCTCCTTACACTTGTAAAGAATCGGGGGTCAATTCTCCATATGGAGTGTGATTTCCCTTTCCCGACAATTTATGTTGGCTCTATATAAGTAAATCCAATCCATGCCGAGAATTGCATCAAATTCCACTAGAGGGAGTATGAAAAGGTTCGACAGGAAATTAAATCCACAGATTATAACATGGGAGGACTTATATTCATGGGATGCAATGATTTCCCCATTTGACGTACTCACCGACATCTTTACTTTCATGATTTGTGGTGGCACTAGGATTGTTCTACTAAAAATTCAAGATATAAAAGAATGTGTAGAACCTGAATCAAAAAGTATGTTCACTATTCTTGAATGAATAACTAGCGTACTTGTCACCACTTCATTTTCGGGGTTCACTTCAGTAGAAGTGATGGAAAAAGCTCTTCCTTGATTCCTTGGAGGTTGTTGGTTGCCTTCGAAAACCCTTGTATTAGGGCACTGATTTGTAAAATTCCCCGGTTCTTTGCATTTGTAGCATTGAACAATGCGTTGAGGTTCAAACGAAGCATTCTTCTCCTCTGTCGCAGCCTCAGGTCTTTCTTGCCGATAGTTAACAGCTAGGTGCTCTTATCTTCTACACCTGAAGCATTTCCTTGTCCCTTTAAGGCAATTTCCAGGGTGCTTCTTTCTGCACTTTTGGAAAGAGGGGTGCTGGATCTTCTTAGCACCGTTGGATTTATACATAGGACCACCAGCATTGAAGTCCGCCTTACGCTTCTTATCCCCATGATAACCCTATGATTCCACGATCTTTATTTCGACCTTGAGGGAACATCAGAAATTTTTTTCATAGCTGTTGAAGTCACGGATCGCCAATGCTTTCCGCAGGCTAGGCTTCAGCCCACCAAAGAAGCGGTAAACTTTGAATTCAGGGGTAACGACAAAGCCAGAACCATATCGTGCAAGCCTTGTGAAGTTTTCCTCGTACACTCCAACATATTATTCGTCCTTTTTCTTGAGGGAAAGTAAGTCCCTTTCCATCTTAATCCGAAGGGTGCACAAAAAATATTTATCGAAAAACATCTTCCAGAAATCCTTCCATTCCAACGCCTCGATCTCCTTCTCAGGCTTCGTATTTTTGATCAACGTCCGCCATTGATCAGCTTCACCCTCCATACGATAAGCCTCCAGGAGAACCTTCTCTTGTTCAGAACATTGGAGGATGGATAAGATCTTTTCAATGGAGTTGATCTATTGTTCAGCAATCGTGGGATCAGATGATCCACTAAAAGTAGGAGGCCTTTGTCTCATGAAGCTCTCGATAGCGACTTGTTCTTTCTTAGGGGGGGGGGGGGGGGGGTTGAACGTTCCTCTTGACCCGTGTTTCTATTAAAAACTTGAGTTAGCTGAGAGAGAAGCATGACAAAGTTCACGATCCCCGCTCCCATTGGATTGGGCATCTCATTAGTACAGTCATCACACTGATCTTCACAACAGTTGTTAGCCCGAGTACTCCTATTACCGGCCATTGGCTAGAATAAAAGTAAATTTAGGGGTAACACATAAAGGGTAATCCAAAGACAAAAGTTTATGACTTAAAAATGAACTTTTATTTTCTTAACTCATGAGTCTATAGGCTTCAATCTAGGCTTTTCATGATCTACTTTCTAACATATATTCTTAGGGGAATTTTTTTAATGCCCTTAATAAGGGTTCATACTAAGCTTGTGAATTTATCAAAACATATCCCCCAGGAGTGTCATAACCAAGAGTTCAGCAAGGCCCATTGTCGTGCAACAGTTCCCGTTCGAGTCTAGCTCAAAGTGGTGTTTTTGGGTTTTACCCCTAGGATACATCTGTGCCAGAGCTGCCTCTACCTGCTCGTATCCAGACATGGATGTATTTGTTTGATAAACCACTTAATCAGTACTTACGAAAAATTAGGGATGTTTTTATTATACTTAGTCTTGTCTCTAAGTCTTTACTAAGGTTTTCTAATCCTAATACCAAAAATAACTAAACCGATCCTCAGATACCAACTATGACAACCCTGCTTTTATTACAAACTTAAACATGATTTATTACATAAAACTTCACTTGATACAACAAAGAAGATTGAGAGGCTTAGTCTCTTTGGGGTTTAGGATCATTACATAAAAACATAAAACATGAAATACAACATATTTATTGAAAACTCCCTTTACATGACCACTACATTCCCTCGTACTTAGCATTTCATGGGATAACCTGAGGACATGCATAAGAAAAGGGTGAGCTATAAAGCCCAGTAAGGGAGTACACATGGAATAACATGAGGAGTAAAATAAATGTTAGAAAATAGACATATCAATAGAGAATAAGAGAAAAATGAACATAAAGGCATGATAAAGCATGATAATCATAACATGGAAATGTGGCAACAACACTTAACATGGAATTAGCATGAGCCAAGGCTCATTGCACATAGAGTATGAGTAAATACTCATTACACATAAAGCAAGAGTAAAACCTTGTTGCAATTGAATTAGAATGAGTCAACACTCATTCCACATGACGTATCATGATACTATACTTTACCCAATGCATTGGAGCCCTATAAGGGCGCACCCTTCTTAAACATTTCATTTCATGCATAAGTGTGCCACATGGATCATAAAACATGGATTCATGAAACATAATAATTTATTCCATGATAAAGGAATGTGGAATTCATACATGAAACTTTATAATCAATAAGTAAATGTGCATAAAGGTGAATACCATTGATGGAGAAATGGGCATGGTATTCACTACAAAATGGCACTGGCTTAGAAAATCAGTGCAATTTCGGCAGCGTTACGGTGTGACATAAGAATTCATAAAAATGGTTGATGAGAGAGAAAGGGGTGTCTCATCATATTTACATGAAATGGATAGTAAGGGGGTCATATAGATACATGTCCAAACAATTGTAATGGAATTTAGATTCATGATACAAAAGTATTACTTGAATGTAAAAAGGAGAGAGAAGTTCCTTTTGGAATTTTAGCATAGTAATGGGTGTACATGGGAGGAATTTAATGAGAGAGAAAGGGGTATCCCATCATTAAAACAATAAGATGACAGTATGGGGGAGGTGCGAAACCATACCCCAACATTTATAATTTAAATTAAAAGGGCATAACAATATTAAGAAAATTGGACAAAAATGAGAAAGGAAGAAAAACCCTTACTTGGAAGTGTGCTTCCAAAGGCTAGAGAGAGGCTTAAGAGAGGCCTCTTGGGAGCTTGGGGAACCTTGGAAGGATTATAGAGAGAGTAGGTCAAAGGTTGTAAGAACTCCAAAGTCTTTGAGTGAGGAGAAAGTGAAAGATTGGGTGAGTTTATATAGGAAAGTTGGAGGAATTCTTTATTATTTAGGTTTGGGACCCCTTACATTAAATTAATCCAAACCACAATCCAGCCCATGGTTTTTGCCCATGGTTTTTGGAAAAGGTAATAGGAAAACAATATTTTATAAGGATATAGTCCGAACTTCTTAAAATAAGAGGGTTTCTTATGTGGAGGTGAGTCACACTCCCATGGAAAACAATTTAAAAAGACAAGGTGTTTAATAAGACTTGAAGGGTACATTAATGCTCTAAAAAGTAAGTCAAACAAACCCAAATCACATTATTTTAATGTTAAAACATATATTGGCCGAACATAAATATTATAGTATTTTATTACATCAATATTGGGTTATTATGATGTCATAAAACACATTATATATTTAAACGGTATTTAATTTTTACCCAAAAATTTGACTGTCTAAGAAAATTATGAAAAATTCATCGTTGGATAATTTCGACGTACTGATTCCAAAAATAACATTTATTTTATCTAAATAATTTTATAAATATTTTAATTTTCACTTTTAAAATAAAAACCGACATTTATCAAAAATTCACGTGTTTTGACAAAAATGGCTTTCAAACCTTAATAAAAATTATAATTGCATTCATACAATTATATGATCATTTATATATAATAAAATTAATTTAATAATAATAATAATAATAATATTTTATTAAAATATTATTTAATTCAAAAATTCCTTAATTTAATAAAATAGATTTCTTAATTAAATAATAACTAAAAACACCATTTGTTCTTTAAAAACTATTTACAATGTATCAATAATGATAAGAAATTATATAAATTATTATATACAAAAATAATTTACATGAACATAGTACTAGAGATTTGTTACATAACCCCTTAAAACAGCCGCATAAGACCTAAGGGTAAGGTGTGCGATGGTGACAGACTATTGGGGTGGCTCGGATAACATCGCTCGAGTGGTAATTTATATAAACTTCTACTTTTCCTGTAGACAGTCCCATTCGAGCTTGACATGATGAAGCTCAGATTGGGCTTGGTCAAGAGCGAAGCCCAAGGATGCTACCTCTTTTCCGAGCTCCGACAAATGGGCTTCGTATGGAGCAATTCTACTAGATGAGGCCATCGTTTCTTTTGTCTGAGTAAATTGGATTTGTTAAAGCCCTATATTTATAATAATTATGTGATCACTATTCAACAACTATAAAAGCAACGGTCACAATTCTTAACATAAAACCAAAGAAGTTGACATTTTGTATAAACATTTTACATAAAGAGACATTTAACTAGATCAAGAGGGATTTTCCATTAATGAAACTTTGGGTCGTTACATGATAGATGTTGTGCTATATATTCATGCTGTTGTGATATATGCCTTAATATAAAACCTGCTATTTGATAGGGTATTAATAATATGTAATGTTTCATTAGATGAATTCCAAAATTTGGTTTTTGAGGTATTATGGGCCCTCTTGGATCGGAATTTGGTGGATCATATATGAACTTGAGTTGAATTTTTTCTAGTTATGATGTGAATAAGGATGCCAATATTTAATTCATGGGTGTATGGGCTCTAATGGGTCAAAATTTGTGATTCCTTGGACAAAATTTTAAGTTTTTAAGGGTTCCAGATAAGTTTCAGAGGCTTACTATCTGGAAACCCAGACAACACGACATGTGGTGTTATGAACACACACCATGTGTTCTTCTGTTGTGGAAGAAACATATTTTCTTGAGTACACACCGTGTAATGGGAGTACATGATATATAGTTATTAACTATGTGACTGACTGTGTGTGTAGAGACATAGGTTGATAATTGTTTGGTAGAACACTCCGTGTACAGGGAGTACACACTATGACAAAGAGGCCATGTATCTGGCCATGTGACTAATGACATGGATGGATGAAACTTAGGTTTTACACACCGTGTCCCATTCTTTCACACCATGTAGAGTCGACCGTGTCTCCGACTGTGTGACTAATGACATAGGTGGTTAGAACTTAAGTGGTATACGCCATTTGTAGGGTGAACACGCCATGTAATGTTACCCAGAAGAGAACCATGTGGTTTATCCATGTATAAGAACTCGGGTAGGAGGAAAAATTCAAGTACAAGCATAGTCATAGGAGGAAAACGCTATGTGTAGGGGTGTTACATGAATAGTTTGGTCAGAGGTACACACCCATTTTAAAATATTAAGGGAACACGTCATGTAGGGGTTATACATGTTGTGTACCCCTATTTTGTAAAACTTGATTATTTTTCTTCTCCTATTCCCTTCTTGTACTTCAAAGTTTCAGTCCTTGATAATATTGAACTGAGGTGTGTGCTTGACCTTGTAGAGTTATTCCACCAATATGTCCTCTGGTTGTACACCAGATACAAGGAAATGATCTGATATCGGAAATGGTAGATCATGGACTACCATCAGATCCTCCCATCATTCCCGTCTTGGAACAAACTGTTATACTAGAAACAGGTGCTGATGCACAGTTTCGAGAAGGTTTCATGAGGTTTATGCAGAACTACCAGGGAGCACTGCATCCTTCCCTATCTATGGCAGAGTTGGCGCGGGGTTTTCAACAATAGCATCCTCTCACTTTCTCAGGAGATGGAGGACCTCAGGCTGTGGAGTCATGGTTAGAAGTCATGATGTCTATCTTCAAGCATCTCAAGACACCTCTTGAGAGGAGGGTGAAAATTGAAACCTACATGCTTCGAGATTACTCTATGATAAAGTGGGATGTGATATCACATGTGGGATGCCAATGAGTTATGTCTTGGGATGAGTTCCAGCAGACCTTCTATGACTATTTCTAACTAGAGACCTTGAGGGCCGACTAAGCCTGAGAGTTCATGGGTTTGGAATAGGGTACTATTTCAGACATGGATTATTCTTCTTGCTTCATAGAGCTGCAGCTCTTCACATCCATTCCAGGGGGTGTTGAGTTATTTTTGGATAGGAAGTTTGAGGATGGTCTCAGACATGACATCTGATCCAAGGTGAACATCTTCAGGTTGACTTCTATATCTTCTATAGTCAACTAGGCACTGATCATCGAGTGTAATATGAGGGAGTATGAAGCTGTGATCCAAGGAGGTTCAACATCCAGAGTTGGTACTCCTCCGAATGATAGTAGGAAATTTCATATGGAGTCTACACATGGAGATTTGAGTAGAAGGGATACTCTTTCAGGTATTCAGGTGGTGTGATACTAGTGCTGGAAGAGTGGGAATATGAGACCTCAGTGCCCGAGAGACCTAGTTGAGTGTTAAGATTGTGTCAATATGGGAAATATTCAAAGTTTTTGTCAGTTTTCTCACCATTAGCTGGTGATAGGGGTTATATAATGACTCCACATTCAAGAAAAAAACCACCAGTTTCTCATCATTAAGGGAACTCGAGTTCGTCTGTCCATCCTGGCTGAGGAGGAGGTCATGGCCATAGTAACCAGATGAAAGGCTTTTAGTGACATCAGGGTGGATCAGATCAGGGTAGTTAGGCAGGTTTGTAGGGCCCTGGAATAGGTTAGACTTTTATAGTGGAGAAAACCCAGTAGGAGAAGGATCCAGAAACCTCTACGGTTAGAGGTACAATTCCAGTTTCCTCAGTTTTAGCTTCTACTATTTTTTATATAGGGGATTCCCATAGTTTTATATCCATCGCCATTGTGGAGATCCTTGGGCACTATATCTTTACTTATGATGATGTTATGAATCTAGGCACTCCATTGGGGATTATAACGACTAGTATAAGTAAGTGCAAGGAGTTCCCCCTTGAGGTTGGTGGGTGTAACTTCTTGTGGGACCTCTATTTCTTAGATATGAAAAGCTTTGATGTCATTCTCAGAATGGATTGGTTGGTCTCCTTCCAAGACTTTGTTGATTTATATCACCATAGTGTGAGTTTCACTTCCCCAGAGGGTGGGTCTTTTCTACACAAGGGTGAATGGGATGTTCGGGTGAGCATAGAGGGACTCGAGCATCTTGGGTTGGGAGGAGTTATATCCCAACTTTCTAGTTTATATCTAGATGACTAGTGGTCTTAACAGATAGACTTTTACCTAGTGGTGTATCATTTCAGAGATGTATTTCCAAATGAATTTTCAGGTTTAACTCCAGAGAGAGAGGTAGATTTATCTATTGAGATTGTGCTAGGGGCAACACCAGTGTCCATTCCTCTTTATAGGATGGCTACACCAGAGTTATAGGAGCGCAAGAAGAAATTAGAGGATTTGTAGGAAAAGGGTTTCATCTAACCCAGTAGTTCTCCTTAGGGTTATCCTATCCTTTTTGTGAAGTAGGTAGACCATACCCTCAGACTTTGTGTGGATTATCGAAGGCTAAACCAGTTGAAAGTCAAGAACTGATATCCCTTGCTGATGATTGATGATCTCTTTGACTGGCTTTGAAGATCCCGAGTGTTCTCAAAGATTGACTGGGGATTCGGTTATCATCATTTTCATGTTATACCATCATATATACCTCTTAAAACCTTTTGAAGTAGGTATGGTCTATACGAGTATGTGGTTATGCCGTTCGGTCTCACGAACACATTAGAATTTTTCATGGAACTAATGAACCGAGTGTTCCATACTTACTTGGATTCTTTTGTGGTAGTCTTCGTGGATGATATCTTGGTGTTCTATCACACTTGAAACAACCATTCCACCCATCTTGAGATTGTTTTTTGTATACTAAGAGAGCATCGGTTATATGCTAAGCTCTCAAAATGCCACTTTTGGATGGACCATATTCACTTCTTTGGTCATGTCATCTTAGATACAAGAGTATCAGTAGACCCAGAGAAAGTAAGAGAAATAGTTTCCTAGGAGAATTTGAAGAACATATTTGAGGAACATAGTTTTCTCGGATTTTCTGGTTACTACATGTTCTTTATACAGGACTTTTCATGCTTAGCATCACTGCTAACAGGACTGACTAAGAAAGGTATGAAGTAATTGTGGATAAATTCATAAGATTCAGCCTTTCAGGAGATGAAAGGGAGATTGACATCAACACCAGTATTGATTTTTCCTTAGTAGGGGAAGAGTTACAACATTTACTATGATGTGTTAGGTATCGGTATGGGAGTAGTGCTTATGTAGGGGGAAGGAGTCGTTGTATACATGTATCGTTATTTGAGGCCACATGAAAGGAATTACCTGACACACAATCTCAAGTTAGCTGTAGTTGTGCATGGTTTACGCTGTTGGGGACATTATCTTTTGGGGTATAATTTTTTAGTATTCACTGACAAAAAAAGTCTTAAGTATATCTTTACTCAGTGTGATCTGATTTTGAGACAGTGAAGGTGGATTGAGTACCTTCAGTCTTTTGAATTTGAGATTTCCTACACGCCTAGGAAAGTTAACACAGTGGCTGATGTGTTGAGAAGGAGGAATCTGATACAAATAGTTTATGAGGCCATCAGTGAGTGGTAGCTTATGGATCTGTTCTCTGAGATGCATTTGGAGGTGCACGATAGATAGGGGAAAACATTTTTTTCTTCTATAGAAGTTACCTCTACCCTTTTGAATTGAGTGTGAATAAGACAGATATCAGATTATTATGGCTTAGTCCTATGGGAGAGTGTATCAGGAGAGGACCCTACTCCTGGGTGGACCATAGGCAAGGATGAGGTCTTGTGTTTTCATGGATGTGTATGGATGTCCGTAGACATTTGCGAGGAGATTTTGCAGGATTTTCATTCCTCATTTTGGGCAGTTCATCCTGGTGTCACCCAGATGTATCGAGATCCACATCGTCAGTATTAGTGGCAAGGTATGAAGAGAGATGTTTCTGGTTTTGTGATGAGATATGTTCCACCTGTCAGCAGGTGAAGGCGGAGCGTCAATGAACAACATGAATTTTACAGTAGTTACCCATTTCCAAGTGGAAGTGGAATGATGTCACGATGGATTTCGTGATGGGTTTATGGAGGTCACCTTGATAGAATGATACATTTTGGGTTTTCATTGATAGACTCATGAAGGTTTCACACTTCTTACCGATCAAGGAGACCCTCAGTGTTGATGAGATAGGAAGGTTGTAAATCTAAGTGATTGTACATTTTCATGGGGCCCTGCACTATATCATTTTAGACATGGATGCTCTGTTTACTTCTCGTGTCTGGTAGGGAATATAGAGAGATTTGGGTACATAGGTACTTTTGATTACAACTTTTCATCCCCAGATAGATGGCCAGTCTGAGCACATGATTCAGGTGTTGGAGGAAATTCTTTGAGCATACATACTAGATTTTAGGGGTTCTTGGGAGAGACAAATACCTATAGTGTATTTTTCCTACAATAACAGTTTCTAGAAGACGATTCAGATGGAACCTTATGAGGCTTTGTATGGTAGGCCATGCCGATCACCCCTATGTTGGCTGGAGGTAGGAGAGATAGCTATGATGGGACCTCATCTTGTCCAGGAGACCACTGAGCAGGTGGAGTTGATTTAGAAGAGGATGACTACTACATAGTCTTGCCAGAAATCTTATGCTGATCGATGGAGACAACCTCTAGAGTTTGAGGTTGAAGATCAAGTTTTCTTACGTGTCACACCGAGGTTCAAACATAGGAGAATTATGAGAAAGGGGAAGCTTTCATCGAGATACTTCAAACTTTTTGAGGTTTTGGAAAGAGTTGGACCACTTTCCTATCGATTTAATTTACCCCAGAGGTACCGGGCTATGAATGAGGTCTTCCACATTTCTCAACTACGATGTTACTTTTTAGACCCGTCTCAAGTTTTTAAACCTGAGGAGGTTGAGTTGGAGGTGGATTCATCCTTTGAGGAGCACCCTATACAGATTGTGGATCACAATACGAAGGTTCTATGTGGCCAGTCTATTCCTTTGGTATGGGTTCTATGATATCACGAGCGAGTATATGATGAGACTTGGGAGATGGAGGCCGACATATGATCACACTGGCTAGAGTTTTTTGACGTTTCTTCTTTACCACCCTTACAAGGGAAATTTGAGGACAAATTTCTTTAAGGGGGGAATTTTGTAAGAACATAGATCTTCATTTCAGGTATGGATCTTGATTTCAGGTGTTTTTGAGGAAAAAAGAATATTTTGGAAATTTTCTATGTACATGTCGTGTACTCTTGAGTACATGCCGTGTACCCAGTTGTCATGGGTAGCCGGGTACTGGCCGTGTAACAGCCAAGTACATGGTTGTGTGGACCACCTAAAGTGGGGGGTGGTTAATGCATATACAAGACGTGTAAATTAAATGAAAACATAGTGTAATTTTCTTTTTATTTGATTAATTAGACCAGGGTCGTGTCTCATCTCCAGAACTCCTTTCTTCTTCCCATGTATCGTACAGGAGAGTGACGTATGGCTAATTATCTTTGAGTGCCTCCTGTTCCTCCATCAAAGCTCTGATTAAGGTGCCACTGGGTGCATTGGTTCCCCACCAGTGAGTTCTCTCTTTTCCCAGAGCCTCTCTTCCTAATTTATCCTCTTTCTTAAGTTATCAAAGGCTGAAACTTTTTGACCTTTTTGTAGATCTATGAAGTTCTAGGATGATTCAAGGGACGATGTTCAATAGTGTTCATCATACTATGTTGGGGTAGGAGGTTTTTTGCCTTTCAGAGTTTTTCTTTGAGTTATATATGCCTAAGTGCTGATTACCCATGATTCAGGTATTTCGTGTTAAGGAATTTAACCCTGTTATCATCAGTATTAGATTGATTGATCGATTAAGTGTTTTTTGTTGATATATTATACTAAATTTAATGTTTATTGGACACCCCATGGGTGCGTTTCCTTGTTTGAATGTTTATGGCCATTTGGTTGAGGTTTCCTATGAGGCAGACCTTGTTTCCTTACCTTGCCTGTTAGATTGGAATTGATTACTTATTGCTACCTATTAAATGCCTGTGTTATCCATTGTAGATGCTTATCCTTGTAGTATTTGAGATTACTTTTGCTTCTAGATATCTCTTGTGCATGATTTTATTATATAGGGATGTGAGAACCTAATGTAATTAGACCATAGGGGGAATTGATGTTGAGGGTTTCCCCAGAGTATGTTATATTTATGTTGCGAGACCATAGGGGGGATTGATGGTGAGTTCTCCCTCAAAGTGTCTATATTATACCATGATGAGACTACATGGGGAATGGATGTTGAGTGCTTCCTCAAAGAGTCTATAGTTTATCATTAAAAGACCACATGGGGAATTCATGGTGAGTGGTTCCTCATAGAGTCTTTGTTTTTGTTAGAATACTTGATCATAGGGGTTGGACTGTCTGAGACACCCAGAGGGTTAGTATAATATTTTGAATGTTGATTGTGACGATTCTGCCAAGCCAAAGAGCAAGCTTGGACTTAGTCTTACTTGATTTTTATATGGTCTTATGAGGCACTCTATTTTTATATTACATAGGGGATACATAGATTAGGATAGATCTTGGGATTTCATTATTCAACAATTTGAATAATTAAAAATTGTAAATGAATGTAATTGGAAACTTTAGGATTGTTTACTTTTGAGTAATTCCTTGTTTATTGTTTCATTTTGCATATTTCCTACTATATATATATATATTCACTGATAGTTAGGCAAATATATTTTGGTGGTTTCTTACCGAGATTTGTCTCACACCCTGATTGGGTCATGCTTTTGGACCAAAACAGATTATATGGTTACAGGTACAGATAAGGTCAAATTACCTTCTTCATCAGGTACTTGATTTATGTGGAGATGGAGAGCATAATACCAAGATGAGGCTTGCGATGCTGTTGGAGTTTACTATTTTCTGTACTTTGGTTTCAGTATTGTATTTACAACATTATGACTTGTTTGGATGCTTTCCCAGTTACATGCGACATGTATCATTTATTTATTTTTGCTGGAATGGTTTATACTATCAGTCTTCTGCTATTTACTTATTGTATGGAATTATTTCTTCTGCTGTTTTTTATTATTGTTATTCCACGGTTTTACTCTTCCAATGAGGGCTTAGTTTCCCCACTATCACGCCCAAGACACTTGCTTCTAGTCGGAAGCGTCTAGCATTTGGGGAAATGAGCTTAAGGCTATGTGACCAACCAAGTATGGGGCACCTTTGGGTGGCACCCAGATCCAAGACGTTACACTTGTCCATTTTTCATAGGAAGTACAATAGATGAATCTACTGAATTTTAATAGTATACTTATTACCCTTACTTATAAATAAGATACCTTTCACCCATTGAAAGACAATCCTCAATTATGGGTCCAAACATTTCATCTTGTTTACTTTTTCTTTTAACAAAAATAAAGTTTGAATTTCCCTAACTTAATTGAATTTTTTAGATATTTGTCAAATTTTTTGAAAAATGAAGAGTGAATCACTTTATAGTAGTATACCAATTTCTTTTATGAAATAATTTATCATGATGATGAACTATCTCTTTAGAATAGTTAATGTGAACTTCATCTCACCACTGGTATTGAGGTAACCCAAGAATTACATACATAAATATTACATCATTTTAGATGCACATTCAATATATATCAAAATAAAAAATTCCCCCAAATCATAAATGTTTAGTGTCTTTGGTGACTAGATAATTAATAAAATTATTTCATGAAATATCTTCAACATATCCCATAAATTTATTCTCAAATTTTACCCTTATTAGAAAAAGCATACTAAAAACCATTCTTTATAACTTAGGGAAATGAAAATATAATAAAGGGTCATCTCAGATGTTCAGAAAGGGTAAACATAGGATATTTCAATCAATGATTATAAGTGAAAATAAGGTAAAAAGAAGAGTATAAAAACATGATAAAAACTTACAAAAGTCATACCCAATCAGTAAAAAAGTATTAATATTGATTCATGGAATAATTCTTTATCATAAAAAAATACATAATTCACAAGAGTGTAAAATCATCAATAATAAATAATGAGATATGAGAATATATCATAAGTATAATTCATAAGATTGTGTCATAAACATAATCATATAAAATCATTTCCTTAGTCAAGTATCACTGCTAAGACCATCATAGTGGAAAAATTTTCATAGTGGATTGGATTTACTTCCCATTACACCATTTTCTTAGTCATGGCTCACTAACAAGACCATCCTAGTGGAAATATTCCCTTACTAAATTGAGTTCACTCCCCATTTTATTTCATATTATCTCATAAGATATAAATCTTTACCCAATCCATTGGAGGAATATATAATTCTAGTCCCACTCATCACATAATGAAAACAATACATAAGTGTGCTACAATATCATAAAAATATTCACTATAGAATAATCAGTGGAAAATAAATAGGTTTTATAAATATTTTATCACAACTTAATTAACCAGTGGGAAAGTAATGAGTTTTATAGAATCATCCTTAAAACATCATCATCATAAGACATATAGGGAAATAAATTGGATGATATCATAATATCATATTCCTAGTGAAGTATAAAAATCCTAAGAGGATGTTTACATAGATGAAAAATACCTTTAATAGTGCATTTGAATATTTATTTAATCATGGAAACTATCCATTTATTTTGATATATTTAGAAACTAAATATTTATTTAATATTGAGAAAAATATTTTCTTTTAAAATTTCCATGGAAATTTTTAAATGAATTTTTAAACCAAAGAACTATCCTAATGGTAAGAAAAAATATTCATTCCATATATGTTAAAAGATAAAATTATTTTCAAACTTTTTTAAAAATTAAAAAGTGAGTCATATATAAAAAATTTGGGAAGATTTATTTTAATCATTGGTAAATAAATTAAAATGAAGTATAAATAATCCTTCTAAAAAATTTAAGTATTGATAAAAAGTTCAATAAAATGTTTTAAATAACATGTACATAAAGATGAAAGGTTCTTGACCCAAAAAGTTGAAATAAGGTCATATTTTCATAAGAAAAATTAGAGATCATTTTATTAAGACAAATCTATGTTAGTTGTATCTATTGTAAAAGAATTATTGTCAAGACATTTCAAAATATCGATGAAGAAGTAGAAAATTTGATATTAAAGGAAGATTGTGATGATAAAGTATTAATTATGAATTATGAGGATTCTAAGCTTGTTGAAGAGGTGGTCCCAAGAATCTCATATTAAGTGAATTAATATTGTAATACACATCTTAGAAGTAGTGTTTGATGCTATTTATCTTTTAAATAAAAAAATAATATTTGAAGATTTGTGGAGTTCCATATAGAATTTCTCTCTATGATGAAGATTCTAATGATTGTTGCACTATTATTAAAGTATAATGACATGTGTTAATGGATTTTAAAGAAGTGTTCATTGTTTACAAAAATTGATAAGTGAATAAGTTGAAGTATTAAAGAATAAAATTCAAAAATATTGTATGAGGATATAGAATTGGAATATATGAAAAATTTAATAACTCTTATTAGAAGTGTCTAGTAAAAATTAGGCCATCCACAAGATATCCAAGGGGATAGCTCAACTGCACATGTGGAACTAGAGATCACCACATAGAAACTATCCCACATGGCTATCATGATGTGTAAATAAGTATAGCATATTCATAGAGGATCTAGGAGCATAAACACTGGAATTATAGATAGAGAACGTGCAAGAAAGTATGAAAATAGAGATAGAGGAAGCCTGGAGCGAACCCAGATACTCGTATCTAGACTATTGAAGACACAAGAGTTATTATTAAGAATTAAATGTAAAATGATACATAAATATGGATAATCATTTTATTAAACCAATCTGGGCCATTCGATCTCATCACACATCATCCTCTTAGATCAACAGAAACCCTCGCTTGAGGGTTATTCTACATGCATAAATTCCAATATGACTGAGGCCATGAAAACTAATTAATACATTAACCAAGACACACTAACATACTATTATCATGGTAATATCACTTCCAAGTAAAGAAAAACAAATGAATATTTTTTGAACATATGAATTTATTTCCAGTATGAAACTACCATGAAGATTCAACCATTCTTTAGTGTTATCACATAGACATTCCATGAATAACACAAAGAGCTTCCACATGAAGAGTACAAAAATTACATCACTGTGGATGTTCTATGAGGAAGGATCATTAACATGTAACTTGTATGAGAATGAGGATCACACATACCTTTTATGGGAAGAAGTCCATTGACTATGTACTTAACATGACATATAAGTGAATGCAGCCTGAAGATCAAATGAAAGTGGTATTTTTAAAATGAAGAGAAGATTAATTACATAATATTTGGGTGAAATTCAATGAATTCATGATACCGAGAATTGATATGTACATTAATCTAGATTTAAATTAGTGCATGTTATCTAGGGAAAGAAATTATGTGTAGATATTGAACCATTTGAGTGTTATACCAAATAAAAACTCGATGCATGCCTCACATGCATGTTCTGAATGGAAAAAAGATAACCCTCATTTGAAAATCCTACATAAAATGATAAAAATATATTAATGAACTATAAAATACCACATACATAATATGTGGTTATTTTGGATAAAGATGAGTATTAATAATGAAGTGTGAGTTGTGTAGGTATTTTGGTAACCATGTGAAGATAATTTAAATTAGAATACAACACATTTCATTCATGTATACATATAAATTAGGAATATAATTAAGCGTGATAATAAATTTAAGTTGATAATTCAATGACATAATATCATGATGGATGTATCATTATTATTTTAGTTAACGATGTGTTTTTTGTGAAATTAATTAAATAAAAAAGTGAATGATATTTTCATATATCATAAAGAGAAAAGAATAATAATAACCATATCTCCATGGAATGGTTTAAGATAAAAAAATAAAAAACCGATGATCATAGAAGTTTTAAATGGTGAGTATTTAGGAAAAGTTTTTAGATATTTTGAATTACTAAAAATCTTTGTGACTTAAAATAAGCTATTTACATAATGAAGTAAATTTTGGAACAAAAAAGAAGAAAGAGAAGAAAGGAAACTGACACTAAAACTACTCATTATTATTATATATATATATATATTGATGGTAAATAAAAGTGTGTCTTGAGGTTGTTTGAAACTATAATTAAAGGGAAAATATTCTGGTGTTAAGAAAAAGAAGACCCAACTCAATTATAATATTCATACATTCTATGAGTCAAATCCAAGAAAGAAGAACATATGCAGATTTTATGCACTAAAGAAAAAGACTATAAGAAGAAATTACTATCTAGTATAGGTTTTATAGATTAAAGATATGTCTTGCAACCATCAAAAGAGAAGAAGAATAAAAGAATAATAAGTCTTGTACCTGTATAATAAAAACATCATTCCAGTCAGCTGTTGTAAAGTAACAGAAGGTTATGTGAACTACTATGAATATAAGGGAAGAAGAAGATAATTTTTTTGCACACTGTTGTGTATGTTAAAATAGAATAAGGAGGAGAAAAATGAATAAAAATTATTCCATTAAACATGAGTCAAAATTGGGAAAGGATTCTCTTGTTGTTACAACAAAATTGTAGAAGTTTTACACTATCTATATAAGAGGTATAAAGACCCTGAAAGGGGATCTAATTAGACTAGGTTATCACCAGTCCAAAGAATCAATATTTTTTTCTATCCCCCAACCTAAAGTATAGAGAACCACACTTTTTTTTAGGATTGTTTCCAAGACAAACCACTATAATTGGTACCTAATTATAGTAGAAAATCTATTTATTGGTCACCGTTATACATAGAAAGTACTATCTACTCTTATTGAGTAGAGAAACTTGTAAAAACATCATGTTTTATTCATTACTTTCTTTAATCTACTTTCATTTGAAAAAGTAGTGAGAAACAGTGAATAAAGATTCTAATAGGTCTAATAGATAAAGGGATAAAAAGGATTCAATTGATCTAAAAAGTAACCAACACTGATTTACCTCTCAAATCAGGGTTGATAATATCCCAAATTGATACTAATAATTGGTATTAGAGGGTGGTTTCACCTCTATAGGATTATATAATTTTCAATTGTTCTCTTTTGAATATTTGAATTTCTTTCCAATATTAACAATGAAGTGAAATTTTGGTGAAGATCCTTTTATTTTGGAGAAAAATTCAATCTCTACTAAGACCATGATGAATAGGATAAATAAAAAAATATAAAGTTATAGCACATATCCCTCTTGAGTGAAGAAGAAGGAAATTTAGTTTCTCTATTCCATGAAAACGAGGAAGATAGATCTAGATTGGATAACAGCCACGAGGCTTCCCCATAGGCTTTCTTATTGAGCTGGTTTAGCGGCTTCCTGGATAACAACCATGAGGTTGTGGCCAGGGCAACCCTTCTACAGGCGGGCTACTGGTGCATTTGGAAGGCGTGTAACCAGGCTTGCCATGGGACTCGATGCTCTGCTCTGGCATTGCTGGTCAGAGCCAAGTGCCTCTCCTCAGAGCTGATTGGACTCCTCCCCCATCATGATGCAATGCATTCTCTCTGTTGTTTCTCCTCCAGGACTGCTTCTCTGGACTGTAACAGCCCCAGGCAGTGGGGATGATGGGTCCGCTGGATGGCCCCCCTTTCAGGCCTAAAACTCAATGTTGATGGAGCCTTTGGCTCTAGCACCATGCGCGGTGGTGGTGTGGTATGAGACACATCGGGCTCAGTTATTTTCTCCTTCAGTGTCTTCTTTGGACCAGGGAACTCCCTTAAGGCAGAGGCATCAGCACAGCTCAACGACCTCTCTCTTTGCCGATCCAGAAACCTTCCCCTGTTCTCTATTGAAATGGACTCTAGTATTGTGTGGAGCTCTCTCACCGGCACCTCCTCCTCCCCTTGGCATATCACTTATCTGATCCGTAAGTGCATGGCTCTCCTCTCTAGCGACATCGAGGTTCTCCATATGTGGCATGAGGGCAACTGGGTGGCTGACTTCTTGACACCCTTTACTTCCCCGGAGTGCCCCCTTGTGGAGTTTTTCTCCCTTGGATCCCTTCCCCCTCGTGGGGCGGCCCATGTTATCAGTGATTCTCTCGGCCTCCATTTCTTTAGGCCACCTTGAGTTTTAATGCTCTTGTTTTCATTTTTGAAATAAAATAAAATTTATTTGTGGAGAATCAAGAAGAGACATATTGAGACTTCACAATTTAATATTAAATGAGATACTACCATTAGTTGTTTTAAAAGGTATTCCTATATCAGAAAACCTCTATCCATTGGCAATAATATCTATACATAATCAATAAACCATTCTCTATTAGGCTTAAAGAAGAAGGAACCATCTATAGTTTTTAGAAATCTATTTTTATGAATAGTGTAGGTCTAAAAACAAAATATGAACATGTATAGATGAATAAAAGTGGTGAGGACACTATCACCATGCTTAGGTTTTATAGAAGAAGTATTAGGGAAGTTGGTTCCCCAAGAAGATCCTAACAAGTGGTGGAGAAGACTAAAACAAAACATGCTCATTTTTTTTGGAAATTATGGATAATATGTAGTAGATAAAAGAAGATCAAGGTTTTTGGGTCAATTTTTATACTGAAATAGGTTTGAGAATTGTTCACATGATTGATGGTACAATCCAATAATCTCAGAAGATCAAAGAAATCCCATATCTAATGGTGGAAATCCATAGAAGAAAAAAAATTCACAGAATAAGAAAAATCTTTATAATTCAAATAGATTCAAAGTACTTGAATATTTCCATGATGTTGGCAGAGGTAGTGGTTACAAGAGTGGTTTATGTACATAATAACATGTATAAAAAATAAATGGAAATAAAATACAACAAAAGATGGTAAATAAAGAAGAATCATACTTAGGAAAGTAATAGAAAAAAAATGAAGTTTCAAATAAGAATAATCCCATGAAGGTGTCAAAAAGGATAAGAAAGAGACCCTTTGAAAACAATATGATTATAGTTAGATTCAAAACAAGTCCAAGAATACCAATAGGAGTTTGAAATATAAAATTTTTAACGTGAATAATAACACTAAAAATTTTCCATGTGGAGACTCCATGAAGGATTCCAATGTTACAAATGATTGTATAGTAATCTAGCCAGTATATTTATAGAAAGAAAATAAATTATGAGAATCATAAGAAAGGTGAAATTAAAAAGGAAAATAGAATATTTCATATGAAGATTATGAATTTAATGAGAGGTTTTAATCAAAATATAACCCTTGTGTTGAAATATTTCCATGCGAGAGATGGAAGGAAGCTAGTCATAATGATAAATAATGTCCAACTATTATACCAAAACAATAAGTATCACTTTAAATAAATAAGAATAAATTATTTATAGATGATTTTAATAAGAAAATTTCTCCAAATGAAGTAAAATAATATGTGAGGAGATTCATGCTACCCAAAACAAAATTAGATTTGAGGAGAATATGTGGAATCATAAAAATAGGAGGAACTTTATAAAAAAAATCATCTAATACTTATTGTTCAAATTGAGATAAATGAAGATCCAACTTATTCATTTAACATTTTTTTATTGTATTTGTGCTAAAAATGTTGGTAATTGAAGGAGAAACATGATCTATGGAGGAGAAACTGAGTAGGAGTAATGGTTATCAATTATTGATATCCTAGATAAGGATTTCACAATCTAGGATTGATATCTCAATTGATATTATGAAAAAATTGATTATAAGATCATATTTAATGAAGTTTAATGAAGTGGTTGTTTTCAAAACCTAATATAAAAATAAAGAAGATATTATTTTGGTTTTATCTTACATTTTGTATTCTATAAAATATACATTAAATAAGATCATCTATGACGATGATGTGGAGGTTGTTAAATATGGAAAACCACATGAATAATTCATTTTTTTTGTATTCTCGACAAGAAAATTCTAAAGAACATCCATTAAAGTGATTCATTATCATAAAGATCATGTAAAATGTATCCTTGAGATAGAGACAAGTGGAGAGTATTAATGAAGTTACTAAAATTATAATCTCATACAAATTTTATTATTATAGAATATGCTTTAAGGTGTTCAATTTAAAAGGTATGTATTTATAAATATCTCATCTTAGGAAACTTAAAATAAAAAAATTATATAAAGGGAGAGAAATTGAATCAAAATCAATGGCATTTTTGGTGTTAATTCATATATTTTCCCTAGAACATCATTTATTTTTTGTAATTTAATGTTTTTGATATATTTATTGAAGTGAGTGTATGAGTTTTAGGATGATTTTTTATAATATATATTTTTATCAAAAATATTATTGTCTTGGAAAATAGTTAAACAAATATTAAGAAAGGTAAATAGTTATTATTTCATTTTGTATAGAGTTCAATTTAAAATAGATAACATTGTAATCTAAATCAAATCCTCTTGTTTTTTTTACATTGGTATGGATCACATAGAGTTAGAGTGAGAATATTTATAGAACATTTCTTATGAATGAATTGATACACCTTTCTCAAGTACTTTTTATATCTTGTAAATAAGTGGGAGATAAAGTTAAATGAAATATTGATGAGAAAGAGGGAGAGTAGGAATGGATAAAACACATATTGATACATCATTTAGAAGGTAATTCCAATAAATACAAAGAGGAAGATTATTGAGCCCAATTTAGGTGAGTTGTATTTATTTTCAAGGAAGGATTTTCATGGAATGTTAATAAGTTGATAAAGAATAAGTATCTCAGATGTTATATGAATATTGTGGTGCTAATTTATTGATTATTAATGATGATGAATCTAATATTATTAAAGAATATATCCTAATAATTTCATCTAATAATATTAATTGAATTAATATTGGAAGACACATCTTGGAAGTAGTGTTTGAAGTTATTTCCTTTTTGAAGGTAGAAAACTATTTGATGATTTTTTGTGTTTCATAGGAAATTTCTCTCTATGATGAAGATATTTTAGGATTGTTTAACTGTTATTAAAGTATAATAACACGTGCTAATTGATTTTTAAGAATAGAATATTGATTACAAAAATAAAAAAGTGAATAATTTAAAGTGTTGAATAATACCATTAAAAAATATTACATGAGGATATGTCGGTGGTATATATAAAGAATTAATTAACTCTTTTTATAAGTGACTAATAAAAATTAGGCTATCATTAAGAAATCAAAGGATGATCTTAATCATAAATTTGGGAGTAGATCTCACCATGAAAAAACTAGCCCATAAGTCTAGACTAAGGTGGTGGTAACGATATCATGTGTATAAAGTATTTGTGATCATGTGCATAGGTGTGACGGAGTGCCACCATGGAGGGAGGCATGATGATAGAGATAGAGGCAGCCCAAAGTAGACCTATATACTCGAATCTGACCTACTGAAGATGTGGGAGTTATTATTAAGTGATACCAGGACTAAAATAACTATGATGTGGGATTATAATGGTTCTATCCCTATCACCACATTAAAATGATATGTAAATAAGGATGACCACTTGATCAAATTGATCCGGTCTATTAGATCTCATCATGCATGATCTTCTTTAATCAACTAAAAACCTAACTTGAGGGTTGTTATATACATAGAAATTCCACCATGAATGAGACCATGAGCACAGATCGAGTCATCAACCAAGACATGTTGTCATCCTATAATCATTCTAAGATTATCGTAGAGGAAAGAAACCCACATGAATCTTACATGATCATGTGAATCGATTTCCAATATAAAACTTTTATGAAGATTCAACCATGATCCCATGTGATTGCACAAATATTACATAAATAACACAAGGATATTCTGAATTAAGATATTGAAACTTCTATCAACATAGATGTTCTATAATGAAGGATTACCATCATTAAACATCCATGATAATGAGGCTCATAATAACCTTTCATGGGAAGAATGTCATCAACTGTGAACTTCACATGAAAAATGAGTGACTTGACGCCTAAAGATAAAACTCAAGTGGTCTCTATAAAATGAATAGAAGCTTGATTATATAGAATTCAAGTGAAATATTATGCTTACATGACACATAGCGTGTATGTGTACATGCATGAAGCATCACATGAATGCGTGTTAGCTAAGGAAAGAAAGTATGTGTAGATCTTGAACCAGCTGAGTGTTATACCAGAGAAAAACTTGATTTATACATCACATATAATAGCCCCAAACCCTCAATCGAAGATCTAGTGTTTAAATCATAAAAATTGAATTTCTATCTTTGATACTAATAAAGGTGACCCAATTTTCACCTTATAAAACATATAACATCTGAAGGAAATATTAGATCACTTAAATTCTTAAGGATCTTTTAGGTTTATATTTTTAGAGAATTAATAAAAAATCTTAACATCATGGATTCATAAAAATCTATTTAATAAATATTAACATCATTTCCCACTATAACCATATTTTGATATTCCACAACAGGCCATCACCATTATCCACATGAAACCATTATAGAAATAATTTGTGTAACATCATTCATGATAACCTAGGGAAAAGAAAACATAATAATGGTGAGATCAAATGCTCAGTAAGGGTAAACATAATAATTAATAATTTAATTTCATTAGTGTGATTAAGATGAGCATAAGGGTGTGATGACATAATCAAATTTCATGATAATGATATAAGTGAACTCATACCCATCAATACCTGGATCATAAAACATGAAAACATGGATTAAGGATTTAACAAAGGCAAGATTCACCAAAATCATTCATCATGGGCCATGTGATATCAGTCTTTATCAAAGGAAATATTTTTAACCCATATAAACCATAAAAAAATGTGTTGGTATCTTGGGATATCATCTTCATAGAACAATTAAAAAACCCTTAAAAAAACCTTACAAATGGAATAACCCTATGACTGACTTCTAATATAATTATATAGAGAACATAATACTTACCTAATTAATTGGTGCACTCTCTAGGTGTACCCATTTTATAAGCTATTTCAGGCTCACCTAGCACTATCTGGATGCACCTATTGTACAAACCATATTGATATCACCCACCGCTATTTGGTTGCACCAATTATATAAGCTATATTACACTCTCCCAATTCTATCTCGGTGCACCACCCATCATATAAACATGTATAAGAACCATAAATAAAATACATAGAGCTTTTATTTCATCATAAAACTCATAAAAACAATCATTATTCCTTTAATAACTTGATTAAACTATAGAAAAAAATAGATTCCATAACAATATCTTTGAAACCTGATTAACCTGAGGAAAATAAATGGGTTCTATAACAATATCTTTTAAACATGATTAAACTATAGAAAAGAAAAAGGTTCTATAAAAATATCTTTGAAACATGATTAACCCATGGAAAAGAAAAAGGGTTCTATAAAAATCTCTTTGAAACATGATTAACCTATGGAAAAGAAATGGGTTCCATAAAAATATATTAAAAGAATGATTAACCAATAGAAAATAAACTAGTTCCATAACAATCTCTTTGAAATAATAATAATACATCTAGAGAAATAATGAGGCTGGTATCACTACTAAATATCCCCATTTTTAGTATAATTAACAATAAGGATTGTTGATGTTGATGAATGGAAATACCATTAAAAGATCATTAAAATCATTTTTGAGGAAAATAAACTTTTCATTTTGAAAATCATTTTTTAAAAACTAAAAATTCAAAAAATATTGTAAAAATTATTTTCTTTGAAAAAACCTTGGAAACATATAAAGAAAACTTAAAGTAAAATAATGCACATGATGGCGGGAAAATATGTTCTTGTTATAATTTTTAAAAATAAACATTATTTTCAAAAAATTTTGAAAAAGGGAGTAACAAGTGAACCATTTAGAAAATTTTAGGAAATTTTCTTTTAAAAACTTTTCAAATAAGGTAAAAGATCATGTAAAATGGATTTATGAAAACATTTAGTTTTAGAAAATAATTTTTTTGAAAACATTTTAGAAAACATTGATATGGATGAGAATGATACTCAATCCAAAAGGAAATACAACATTGAAATCACTTATAAATGACTTACTTGATGATTCTTTAATCAATAAGGTTGGAAATAGAAATTAAACATGTGAAATACATTCATATCAAGAGGATAATAAAATATACGTGGTTAAATAAAATAATATCACATTATTTCCTCTATAAAAACCTTAAACATAAACAATCTCAAAGGAATGGAGATTATAACATAAAGCCTTTCCCACTTTGGTAACTCTTCAATCATAATCCCCATGAAATAATAAAATCAAATGATACATTAAATATCATGAAAATAAAGAGTTTCATGATATATTATGTAAAAGGTAAGTATATATACCTCACAAATGAATATAGGTATATATCATAAATATATGTATCAATGAAAGATAATTTGAGATGAATAACCCTTACGAAAATCATACCATTGAATCTGAGAATCAATAGATGAATAGATTATGTGTATCAAATGTAAAAACACATAAAATAAGTGTAAATACAACATAATAAAAACCAAATTCATTAAAAACAAAATCATTAAATAATAATTTCAAAAAAGAAGTATTATAACCCAATGAAAAGAAATTGAGTTAAGATACTATTTACAACTTGGTAAATTTCAAGTTAATTCCCCTTGAATGAAATAATTAAAATATAAACATAAAATACCATGATGTATGAAGGATTAATTTTATTACATGTAAAATGGGTATTATATACACAATAAAATAAAAAAAGTTGTGAATATGACATATGTCTCATGGAAATAAAAAATGAGACGAGAAAACCCTTATCTCGAGTCTATACTTTCCATGCGTGTCCTTTAACCCAGGTATAATAAAATTATATAAATTATTTGATTTATTAAGATATATTTTAAGGTTTAATAACTTATACTTAAATCATTTATTTTATTTCTTTTTAATTAAATATTAAAGTACTTAATCGGTTAAGTCAACATTGGGTGTTTTGAGGACATTCAGTTCATTGTTTCAAAATGAATTTGGTGTATTGTCCTTGGTCAAAGAGGTCATTATTTCAAAAATATCCAGAATAATAATAATGAAATATTTATCATATTTATACATAAATTATACTTTTAAAACCAATCATGAAATATGGTTATGGAAAATGAACTATGTTACAATCACGGAGACGGTAGGCCATACATACACATGGGTAATGTTTCCATTTTTCAATGACCATTATGGAAATAAGGTAAGTTAAATTTTATCATTAAATAATGATAATAATATTATAAATACCATATTATTTCATTAAATATACTTATATATATATATATATCATCCATGTGTTGTGGTGATGAAAAAATAATTACATCGCTTCGTAGAGGCGATAGTCCACATGTACATACGAACGATGTTATCATTTTTCAGAGTAAGTAGGAAAATGTTATATGAACTTTTAAAAATGATAAATATATCATTAATATCATAATTATTTCATTTATATTATATATATTCATTAAATATATCCTTATTACCTTCCATGTATTGAATTAGTGAAAAATGAATCACATTGCTTCGCGAGGTCGTAGTCCGCCGTACACACGAGAAACATTATCGTATCCCACATGGAATAGAATGTAAGAAAGTATAAGTGTTATAATAACTCAATAAGTATAAATATGTTATAAATATCATATATATACTTTAAATCCATCATTATAATAATCTTTGGGAGGCGATTATGGAAAAAAAAACATCGGTTTGCGAGGAGATAGTCCACCATACACATGAATGATGATTTCATATCCCAATTAATGGAAGGTGTAACATACCAACCCAACTTAACACTAAATTGGTATCTTGAATAGAGGGTCACATGTCCTCAAGAGTGTATCCCCATATGCCAGAGGCTTCTGACAAGCAGTGAGGGTCTCAGGAGGTGATAGTGGGGAGACTATACTCTCATATCAGAGATTGCACAATTCTATAAAAATATATAAATGGAAGACAACAATGAAAGTAGTAAATAAATAGATATAAATGAATTATAAGAATAATAATATTCAATTGAACAAAAGTTTCCAACCCCATTTTTACAATGAATGCATGTACAGTGATGATACTCAAGCAAAAATAGTAAACATACAACATGATTTTCAAAACAGTACAAATACAATACTCAAGAAAAGAAAAGAACTAAAAATACCGAAGGTGAGATCCAAAATCATCCTATAATCCTACCTATTCATTTTTAACCAACTCCCAGGCATAATCACATAAAATAAGCAATCAACCATGGTCCATAATCCAACAAACAAGAGAGTCAACTCAGGTACCCCTATAAAATGGCAGCCCGAGTAGGGTGTGAGATATAAATACCTGTAAGACGACACCCATGGTTTCTAGACCAATCTAGATAGTTCAATATAAATTAAATAATTTGTAGGTATAAGAATGAAATTAAAGTAATAATTAATATTTAAATAACCTTCTCCTCAGGTTCCTACGGGACACCTAGCGGGTCTACCTACTTCAACCCAATTCTAGTATGTTTGATCATGTAACATTATGTATATATACATAGTATCATTATATATCCATATAGATATATTTCAGGAAGGATAAGGATATAAACAACTCCATCTAATTCCAGGGGAAGCTCTCATGGTCTAGCACTTAACCCAAATCCAAGAGCCCTCATAGTCTCTTGGCATGCATGTACTGGTAGGACCAAGATGTACCCACTGTCATCCATAATCAAGGGAGCTCTCATGGTCTATCCCCTGGCTCCAGCTACCTGTAGGACCAGGACGTACCCAAAGGCATCCATCACTAGGGGATCTCTCACAATATATCCCCTAGATCCAACTGGTAGAAATATATTAGGAAGGATCGAGACATAACCACTACCATCCAATTCTAGGGGAAGCTCTCACAGTCCAGACCCTAACCCAAATCCAAGATCCCTCATAGTCTCTTGGCATGCATGTACTGGTTGGAACATGATGTACCCACTATCATCCATCACTAGAGGAGCTATCATGGTATATCCCCTAACTCCAAATCATTTACTAGGTGTAAAATTTAGAATAAATAAGGCATGAGGCATACACCTCTCATATTCTCATCAATCTATGTCCACATAAGGGGAACATTAATTTATCACAGGTGTAATTAAGGCATAACATATTAAGAATTTACAATGACATGGCTACAAATTAATTTTCAAGCATGAGGCATACACCTCTCATATTCTCATCAATCTATGTCCACATAAGGGGAACATTAATTTATCACAGGTGTACTTAAGGCATAACATATTAAGAATTTACAATGACATGGCTACAAATTAATTTTCAAGATTGAGGCAAAGCCTATCATACAAGCCATTATCCCTTTCCAATTCCCCTTTAAAACATTTCAAATATGGAGTGCAAGTCACCATGAATAAGACACTATATTTAATTCATTCCATTTAATTAAACTTTAGAAAGAAGGAATAACCATTTAAAAAATTCAATACATGATACATTACCTCTCATGTTATAAGTTAACCATGTTGGATAATTGATCTTAACCTACTAAATAATCAATCAAATTTTCTTCTTGGAACAATGATAAAACATGAATCATACCTTTTAAGTTTGGTGAGATTTTCCTTATATGTACTAATTGCTTCATCATCCCTATACTTCAGTTTAATAAATTTCCACTCCATTTTAGTAAATAGAGTTTATGGAAAATTATTATTGAAAAATACCTTATTAAATTTTTTCCATATAATGGAGTCAATTTACTCTTCTTTCCTCATATACTTTATAAGAGTCCACCATTGATAAGATTAACCTTCAAAATGATGCAAAAATAAAATAAACTTCTCAGGGTATGAGCACTAGAGAAAATATTTTATATTTTCTATAACTTTGAACCATTTCTTAATAATAAGTGGATTGGGGGAACCTATAAATGAATTTCTCATTGTTACATAAAATACTTAATGGTGAGTTGTTCCTTCATTTTTACATTTAAAAGTTCAGTGGGATTAATGTTACTATTAATAGATTGAGAGATTTTGGTGAAAATTGCCACAATATTTCTCATCCCAACTCCCATATTATTTATTTTCTCATAAGGATGGTTGTTACATTGGTTTTCAAATTCGTTTTTCACATGATTACTCCTAGATCTAGTGAATCTACTAAAACTAAAAAGTTTAGTGCGAGTATCAAACATCAATAATCATAGTAAACAATAACTTTATTATAAAAATAATTCTTATGATGTCCTAAATTATAAAACCTTATTTCAACCCATGAAACTTTCACTTTATCTCATATCATTATATATTATCATATATTTTCATATATTTTATCCTCTTATTCACTATAATGGTTTAAAAAGGGAATTTTAATGAACCAAATCATATCCTCTAAGAGTGTCAAATGAGTTGTTCATGTAGGAATCTTTGTCATTCATTGAGTGAAGATTGAGTTAATACCCAACTAGCCATTTCAGGGATATGAAATCTAGGTGAATCTATAAAATATCTTGAATCTAATTTTTTGTATCTAGATAGGTATTTCATTGATAGGAAACCACACAATCTCTATTTTAAAAAATCTTTAGGATTTTATCATAAACTTAAAATTTCCCCTAGGGTTTTCACAAATATTTTATAATACTAATCTCAAAAGATAACTAAACCCTGCTCTAATAAAACTGAGCTGACCCAAGCATTATATATATAAATATTAAATCATTTTAGATGAATATATATTTCATAATTATAAATT
This sequence comes from Viscum album, assembly GCA_963277665.1. Lineage (NCBI taxonomy): Eukaryota > Viridiplantae > Streptophyta > Magnoliopsida > Santalales > Viscaceae > Viscum > Viscum album. The sequence continues at coordinate 1,911,507,219 of OY728161.1, read as the reverse complement.
CTCTAGAACTTTAATGGTTTAGTATCTTTGAAGAATAGATACAAAATCAAATTATTTCATGAAAGATATTTAATATCACCCATAAATGTATTCAAACATAGCACAAATATTTGATATACCCTACTTAAAAACATTCTTCATAACCTAGGGAAATAGGAATATAAGAAAATATGAGCTTAGATGCTTATTAAGTCTAAACATATAAGATATCATTCTATAATCATAAGTGAGTATAATATAAGCATAAGGAGATGAAAACATGATCATAAATTAAAAAATTCATACATAATCAATAAAATATAATTAATAATTAGTCATGGTATAAGGATTTTTCATAAAAAATACACAAGTCATAAGTGTATAGAATCATCAATAATCAATCATGATACATGAGAAAATATCATAAGAATAAGAAATAAGATTTTAGAATACACATAAGCATATAAAATCATTTCCTTAGTCATGGATAACTTACAAGACTATAATAGTGTAAAAATTACCATATTGGATTTCATTCACTCCCCATTACATCATTTTCTACCTGAAGCCTCACTATTAAGACTATCATAGTGGACATAGACCCTTACTGAACTGAGCACACTCTCCATTTCAAAAAATACTATCTCACGAGACATCAATATTTACACAATGAATTAAATGGATATATAATTTCATACCCAACCATAATATAATGAAAACCATAAATTAGTGTTTTTCAAGAGCATAAAAACATTTTTCATAATATAACCCATTAAAATTAAATAATTTTCATAAATATTTCTTCATAACTTAATTAACTAGTGGGAATGTGATAGGTTTTGTAGAATCATCCTTAAAAAACATCATCATAATCAATATAGAGAAGGAAAGTATATTTCATCATATCATCATATCTCTAGTGAAGTATAATAATACTTAAAGTATGTTGACATAGATGATAAATATCTTTAAAATAGAATTTTAATATTTATTTTAAAATATGTAAAATATCCCTTTCTTTCTGTATATATTTTTTTAAAAAAAATCCTAGAATATTTACAAAAGTATTTTCTTTGAAAATAACCATGAAAACTTATAAAATAATCTTTAAAGAAAGGAATGGTCATGATATTGAGAAAATTCATTGATGTAGTATACATTAAAAAAGAAAATTCTTCTCACACCTTTGAAAAAAGTTAAAAGTGTTTCATACATAGAAAATTTGAAAAGATTCCATTTAATAATTAATAAATAATGTCAAAGGTAGTAAAAATAACATTTTTTTGGGATATTTAATTATTTCTAGAAACTCCCATAAAATATTTTCAAGTACATGGACTTGAAGGAAAAATATTCCTCACCTGAAAAGAAGAAATAAGGAGATATTTTCTTAAAAAAATCTTACTGATCATTTTAAGTGCCAAAGAGAGGAAAATGACACTAATACTTGAAAATTACAAAAATAAATAGAGTATAATAGAATATATTGGGTTTAAATTATATGAATCATATAATTTTCCTCAATGTAAAATTAACATAGTCAATCCTGAAAATAAATAAGATTATAACATAAACCCTTTCCTCAAATCGTGTCTTGATTCATACACATTTTAAAATCCTATAAAATAAATATAGATTTATAATAAATATACTATAAAACCATATTCATACATAAATTACTATATATCATTCCTTTATACTTTCCAACTACCCTTTTATAAAAAACTATTTATTAAAATGAACATTCGGGTGAAACTGCTCTGTTTTCCATGCATGATTTGGTTCAATGGTTCAGGTATTTCTACCTTGGTCATGGTTTCATTATCTCTAGAATATTAATAATTTCATAATTATAATAATTTTTCATTATATACACTTTTATAACCAACCATATAGGGTGGTGATGATAAATGAGTTACATAAATTTATGGAGATGGTAGTCCATAGGTACGCACAAGTGATATTTCCACTTTTTGATGAACATAAAGAAAGACAGTTAAATGATAATTCAACATTATATAATCATAATTATATTTTTAATATCATAAATTTTCATTAAATCTATCCTAATAACCATCCATAAAAATAGGAAATGAAAAATGAATCATATATCTTCATGAAGATGGTAGTCCACACATACTCACGAGCAATGCTATCAGTTTCAAATGGATGGGAAGGAGATAAAAAATGTATATAAAATTAACATTAAAACATATTATTTTAGTATATATATATATATTCCATCATTTTAATATGGTTATATAAAATTTTGAGGAGGTTTAAGAAGAAAGAAACTGGAGAAATGTTGGTAAGAATATATACCTCTACTTTGGGTATATTCCTTTGAAAAGAACCTTAAGGATTCTTGGATGGGTATTTTGGAAATAAAATAAACTCAAGGTCATCAATAAATATTTTTATAGATTATTTGGGTAGATATTGGTTGAGATAAATGGATAAATTCATGTGAATAAGTGAGAATAGGAGGTTCCCTTTTATAAGTGAGGTGGATGGAAAGCTTATAAATATTAAGAATATTAAAATATAATAATGTCCCTCTCATGGGAAAGTGGTTCCAAATTTAAAATTATTAAAATATAATAAGGTTAAGGTAAAAATAAAATCAAATAATCAAATTAAATAAAGTGTTTTGTGATATTTTAATCCTTATCTCTGAGGTGAACCCCACTTTAAACCCTTTTAACCCTTACCGCTGTAACAAGATTTTTACCATGATAACTATTCATTATAGATAAAAATGAAGTTGAAATAATTAGAAATTTTTAATTATTATTATTCAAAATATTGTTTTCATTTTATAATATTGTATTTATATAAGTGAAAAAAATATTTTCTGATTAAAATTCTAGAAGTGACAAAAATTAATCCTAATATCTGCGCTCAAAACACGTAAAAACCATTTTTAAATAAAAAATATTCTTAATTATAAAAATGATTTTATTCTAATTGTTTTAATATTAAAAAACATTATATTAATATCAATATATTTTATTAAATAAATTACAGACACATTATATTAAAATCATTCATCAATTTTGATTAACTTAATTTACTAAGATAGAAATACATTGCACAAATAAAAATTGTTGTATAAAAAATAACTATTTCTACCTTTAAATGATTTCATCTTCACTTTTAAAAAATTTATAATTAATTTATCAATAATTATTCATTTTTGTCATTCAATTACAATATATTTAATCAAAATCCTATTTTATTAATGCACAAAATTTATAATATATAAAAAATAAAATAGCTTGAAAAATTGAACTTTTAACATAAAATGATATTATTTTTAACATTTAAAATTGAGTACTTATTTAATAAGAATTAATCAATACCTTTTCATTAATTAACAATTTTATACATATTTTTCATAATTTAGTTAGTTTTATTTATACCCATAAATCTAATAACTAGGTGGTAACGATCACTCTTAAGAATGGTATATCACAGTTTGTTTAAACTCAATGTTACATTTAAATCAAGATATACAACAGATAAAATTTATTTTAATATAAATATATCATAAATATTAGGGTCTTACAAGTATCAACAAAATATTCAGTTTTATAGAACCATCGGATAATGTGTTTGTAAAATAGCTCATGCGCTTTCTTTGGTAATATGATTTTCTTTTATCCATGAAAATTAATGTAATTATTCAATAAAGAATGATACCTATAATACCAAGTTAAATTAATCAAACATTCAGAGATAATATATATTTCCATAATTTTTTTATAATTTTATATGATTCTTTATAATAAATAATGAAAATATATTTGAAAGTTAAAATAAATTCAGACCAAGAGGCGCTGAGATGGTTGTTGTGATAACTGAAGTTAAATAATTAGTGAATAGGATATTTTTGATTGTGTTGTATTTTTTATCAATACATAACTTATGTTAAATGTTAATTCATATGATACTTAATTTTGTCTAATGTTTTTACATATCATGGAAGGAGTCCATGATAAAAAATAATTGAAGTAAAAATACAATAAGTTCCATGCTACAAAGAATGGTATTGCACCGTATATGTGAATTGAAGAAGATTTACTATGATTTAAATGATTTACATGATGAATCTTACTAAAATCGAGTTGGGATATGAGATATACATGGTTTCCATGCTATGGAGATTCTAAAATTGGCAGTGGTATGGAAAACAATATTCAGTACCTCGCACTACATCGTGAGTTCCCACATCATAGAGGAGACTCAATAAGAGTTATCAATGACATAGAAAGAGTACCAAGCTATAAGATAAGGCTGGGTCTATTTCAGTGGATTTGAAAAATTTAGGATCTCCACACCACAACTTATCTCCCACATAATAATTCAGAAAAATATGTTGGATTATGCTGTAGAGAATGAATCACACTGTAGAGGTCATCATGTTGGTTTTTTGGAAGCTCTAGAAAATTTAAGATCATGATGTTGTAGCTCTTATCCCACATCAAAAATTGTGTTGAAGTTAAGTGAAAACCACTGAAAACCAACAAGATATTTCATAATTCAATAACCATGTCATACAAGTTGTTTTATATGGATAATCTAGGTAGTTCAAAAATGAATACTAAATTGGATCCATATTTGAAATTTGATGGTTATTTTAACACATTTTAACAAAAAATTAGAATTTAATGTTACAGATTAATATGGAGATGATCCAAGGGTTGTGATTTATGAAGGGTATTTTAATTTTAAATTCAAATTCAAAATATTAAGTGCTTTAAGAGAGGTCTACTATACATATTTGGGTAATGTAGATTATCTAAAAAGAAGGGAGAGTGTAGAGAGGATTAAGAATATGTGGTTATGGATATGTGAAATAGAGTGAAGATTTTGTGATTATATAAAGTTGAAGAGATAAATAAGAATTAGAAAAGAGAAAGAAGATGTGGCCATATATATTGACATATATTATAGAGATCTTACATGAGTTTCTATAGGCAGAAGAAGAAGAGGAATAGAATCTATTCATAAATAAATGAAGGCTCTGATTAGAAGGATTTATTCTTATTGATATAAAATGCTTTATCATTGTAAAAATATGGGACACACTATTATAGTCGGGGGAATTTTTGTAACATGAGTACAAGGATAAACCCTACTTGTTGTGCCATTATGTTGAAACTAGTGGGTTGCATGATCTCGGTTGTAATATCTTGAGATTTTATGTAATATATCATTTCAAATTCGTTTAAATTATTTAGTAGATTTCCTTACATGAAACATATAGTTTAACTTGTGTTATATGCAACACCAAGTTTATCTTGTGTTTTAGATAACATAAAGTTTATTCGATAACATGTGTTACATGAAATACAAAGTTTTATAGAACAAAAATATACTATTAATATTTAATATGATAGTTATTACCTAGATGTTGAAATAGAGGGAATGAATAATATTAAATAAATTATAAATACATGGTTTAAAAATGTTTATATAATGAATTATTAAGTGACCAAATAATTATAAATGAAAATAAAAATCAATTGAATATAAAGGATGTGTTTTTATGAAAAAATAGTTCTATTCATATAAAAGGAATTTTATCTTAATAAATTAAATTAATCACTATTAGTGAATGATATTAATGAAATTTATATTTTATATATTCAATAAAACGTTTTTATATTAATCCAATTGTTGTTCAGAGTGAGTATCTCAAGAGGGGGTGAATTGAGTACCCAATAAAATTTTCTATTCAAAATGAATTAAAATAAATTAAAGATTTATCAGAATATTGATTAGGTCCTAGGTAAATAATTTACAATATTAATTAATCCTTTGAAATAAATTTAATTAACTAAAATATTATAAAAAAACTAATTAATATTAACTATCAAAGTATATATTTTGTTTACAATTTTAAACAATTTTCATTTTTAAATAATAAATTCAAAGTAAAAAAAAATAAAATAAGAAGTAGAAATTTGAATACAAGAGGTTCGGTCACAAGATGAGACTTATTCCTCTCCACTTGGGGATCACCTACCACAAATAAGTTTATATAAATAAACATTTTAATCCACAACCATGATTAGGTTTTTACAATAACATACTACTTTCCAGACCACACATGGACTCTTCCACTGTTATCCATGGGAGAATAAAAATGACAGGCCACACATGACCTCTTCCAATGTTATACATGTAATTAAAGGTGTAAGAAAAGTTAAGAATATATCTATGTATCTTCCAGTTTAATTTAGGAAACAATGTGTATATATAAAACAAAGTATAACACACAATGCCCATAATGTAAAAATATAGTAAGAAAACCGAGAAATAAGAGTAAAAATGGATAGAGATACTTGGTTTGAAATGAAGTGTAGCTTATGAATCTTGATTTTTATTTTTAGTGGAGCTTGAGTTGAGTTCTTGTGACCAATTGAGTAAAATAGAGTGTTGTGGACACTTCTGTTCTTGACTGCAGGAAGGCACTGGAAGTGATAAGGTGATTCTTCTTCCTTATTCGAGTGTATATGGGATTGTATAGGTAATATATTCTTGTTCTTTTATAAGGTTCATCTCTATTGTGTATGTGTAAATCCTTTTTTCACATTATTTTCTTCCTTATATTTTTCATGAGGGAGCCTACTTGTCTTTTATTAGCAGCGACACTAGGATTATCCAGATCCTTTTTGCTTCCTCATACTGCATGTATGAAACTTACAAAAATTAATTCTATTGATCATTTAAAATAAAATCATTAAAATATGTTTAGAATTAAATTAAATAAACTATACATTAGAGAAATTAATTCAAAAATAAATAAGTTAATAAATAGTGGTGATGAGTCATGGAACAGTGACTCGTAGTCTGGTGGTGTATTGTTCTAGTGATGTTTCCAGCTGGTAGTGTCTTATTCTGGAAGTGTATCATTATAGTGGTATGTCTTTGTAAAAATGTATCTCTATGGTAGTGTATAAATTTGGAAGTGTGACCCTGGTGGTGTCTTAGCTGACGGTGAGTCATCTTTCTAGCTGTGACTCCTCTGATGGTTGATCAGGGTGGTGGTGTCTCATACTTTATCAAAATTATGTCTTTGTGGTGAATAATATACAATAGTGTCATATGTGATGGTGTCTTATTTCAGGAATTTTCCATTTTCCATATTGATGGTAAGATATTTCTAGCAGTGTGCAAACTTGGCGGTGAGTTAGTCTTGATGGTGACTCATCCTCCATAGTGTCTCAACTAAAATGATGACTCATACTTAGAAAATTTCATCACCTCTATTAGATTATAAAATACTTATAGAAAAAATGAAACTTATTAATGTCATTATAACTATTATTTAGTTATCATTAAAACAAGAAGGTTAATATGAATATGTTTTATATAAATAAAATAAGAACAAATCCAATTTTAAGCATAAAAAGTTGTATTTTTCTAAAAATGGCAGTTTTTCCACCTTTTAATGGAGGACTTGTTTTAAAAATAAATTTTGACACTTTTATAAATTTTATTTGACAAAATAAACTTCTTATTTGAAATATAAATTTAAAAAGTATCTTAGGGTGATTTTTTGGCATTTTTATGAGAAGTTTCATTTTTTGATGAATAGTGAAAAATATTAAATTTTAATTGAAAACTAATTTTTTTTCTAAATAATTTATAATGTAAAATTATATTTTTAATTTGTTTTAAAACAAAAATAGTTCAATTATATTTATATTAATCAAATTTAGGTCATTTGAATCATTTTTACATTGAATTTGCATAAAAAAACATAGTAAACTTTTAGAAATTTTCACTTTAAAACCCTACTTTCTCGTTCCGTATGTGGGATTAGATTTAAATTAAATTCTGATACTTCTGTGTTTAGAATTTAGAAAATTGGATTAAATATTTTTAATCATAAAAATTTATAATATCTAGTAACTTCAACTCATTTTTTTACCAAAAATATTAGCGAAAATCAATTAAAATTAATTACAGTGATTAAGGTAAAAACAAGTTTACTTACTAATTTCATGATATTTTATAATTCATGTAATTTAATATTCTTACATGGATTTTATGATCCAAGGTTACTATTTGGTAAGAGTTTATTGAAACAATCCCATCATTTATTGGGATTGTTTTTTATTATGATTCCATTGATGAAATCTTATGATCAATATCTCAAAAACATTCATGATATTTATTCACCTATGTTTTTTCAAGATATATTCATGTATTAGTACCATTTTCTCACTCTTTAGTATTTAAGATAACTAATAAAATGTTTTTATGGAATTCTAACTTTACCTCTCTCTTCAGTCGTAAATTTTTGTTCCTTTAAAACCATGTATTCTAAAAGGTTTCCAAAAATATTCTATTATTCTCCTATGATCTTTAAAAGACATTTTTAACCATGTTTTACCTTTTAAAAAAATGGGTTTTTAAAAAATAATCTTCTTGTCATTTTTTGGTTGAGACACTTTTCTAAACTTTTTATGGTGAAAAAGAAATGTTTAGTATGTACGGATTTACCCGTCATCATGACCGTCATTACATTGAAGGTTCCTTTACAAGATTACACAGTTATTTTTTAAAGAAAATTTCATCCTAATATTTTTGAAATTAAGTCTTTTAAATTATTTTTTTCAAGAAAAATGTTTAAAAAATGTTTTCAATATTATTTTATAAGTTTTTAAGGGAGAAAGGTTTTCAAAATATTTTCAATCTTATTTTAAGTTTTCAAGGCAAAAAATGTTTTGAAAATGTTTTCAAGCTTCTTTTATAAGTTTTCAAGGAAAATGGTTTTTAAAAAATTTTCAAGATTATTTCATAAGTTTTCATATGAAAAGGTTTTCAAAACATTTTCATGATTTTTTATATGTTTTCAAAGTATTTTCAAATAAATGGTTTTTAAAAACATTTTCAAGCTTCTTTTAAAAGTTTTCAAGGAAAATGGTTTTCAAAATATTTTCAAGCTCTATTTATATGTTTTCAAAGAAAAAGGTTTCCAAAATATTTTCAAATCTTTCTTTATATGTTTTCAAGTTTATTTTCAAGAAAACATTTTTCAAAGGGTTTTATGTTTTAAAGAACCTTTTTCAAAGAATAAAGGATATTTTCCTTTAGAAATGCTTTTAAAATATATTTCAAAATTATTTTCCATCTAAGATGACATCTGTTCATGTCACTAATTCCCTTCTAGAAAATTATTCAAAGATTCCATTCATATTATTTATCTGAATGGTTTATGTTTTGATGGAATGATGCTTAAGAAACCCATTCCTCTTCCATGGGTTTTATGCTTATGAAACCCACTTCTTTTCATGGGTTAGTCTTTGATGAAATGATTATGAAACCTATCTTTTTTCCATAGGTTAATATATAATCATATGTTTCTAACAACCTTTTAATTTCATAGGATCATGATATGATTTTTATAAATGACATATCGTTTTATGGGTCATGATATGATGAAAGTTTTATTATATTGTGGAATATGTATGAATGATTTTATTATGAGATGGGTGAGACCAATATGTCTATCCAATTAATTAGGTAAAGATTTATATCTCAATATATAATGATGTGAATCAAGTCAATGAGCTTGATAAACTGTAGTAAGATGGGTAAAATTGATCCCTTATAAGGAAAGGACTGTGATTGGGGATGGTGGTGTGTCTCACCAAGTAGGTGTAGTCACTACGAAGTTGGAAGTTGGGGAAAACCGATCCACTATGGGAAGACAGGGAAACCTAATCCCTTATAAGGAAAGGACTGTGACTGAGTATGATGGTGTGTCCCAGCTAGTAGGTGCAGTTCCCATGAAGTGCCTTGATAATTTTTATCAATGATTCATGACTTATAGGGAATAATATCACGTGTCTATGTATACCACAATTCCATGTCATATTCTTATGATATGATTTCATGGATTATGTTCTTTATTTACTTATGATTCATGTCTTATGAACTGCTAAAATTTATTCCCTTATTAATGTTTATGATATTTGATATGAAAAGTATGATATTATGATGTTATAATCATGTTCTAACACCCCTATGCTCATGTTTATGCTTACATGTATCCCTTTTTTACCCTTACTGAGCATCTGAGATCACCCCTTGTTATGTTTCCTTCCACAGATTATGAAGATATGTATTATATATGATGTCTCTAAGAAGGTTTCTAGTTGGGATGAACCCAGTGGGAGATAATACAACTCTCTAATGTACAAGTGTTTATGTTTCCATGTTTCAAAAGTCACTAGACTAATATGGTCTTTGGGAATCTATTTGTTTAATGTTTTAAGTATTTTACAAAAGTAATGCAATCTCTATGTATTTTAAGATTGAGACTCAATAGTTGGTATCAGAGCAAAGGTTTAGTTAACCTTTGGAAACTAGGATAAGAAAAATTTGGTGAGATCCCTAGGTATATTTATAAGGATATTTCTATGGATGTATCTAAAGATAAGTATAATGGTGAGTTAATGTATAGGAAAATGTCCTAGAATTTTGGTAATGGATAGAGCAAGTGGTTTCCTAGAAATAAATCCCTATCTATATACAATAAGTGGATATGGATACAGTACATATGTATCTATGGGTAACAACTTTGACAAGGTGCATTGGGCCTGACTCAACATAACCTGGTATACGACAATGGGCCTTACTGTACACCAGGTTTGACCCTACCGAGGGATTTTCTTTGGGAACTAAAAAAATCTTTACGAACCATCATAAAGGATTTAAATAGAGTACGACTATAAATAACCTAGGATAAAACTAAGGCGTCATAGATTAAATAAGTGGGTGTTATGATTTAAACATCCTATAAGTAATTGTTTTTCATGATTATGTGGTTTTCTTATATGATATGTGTTTCTCATGCTATAGTTTCTGGTCTTATTCAATAGAGAGAAATATAAATAACATGGTTAACATTAAATGTTTTATATGTGTAAAGTATGGGAATTATGAAAATCGATTTCTGAAGTAGAAATATCATAAAGAGAATCAGGAAGGTGGTTTGAGTATTGGTTATACTTCTGAAGATAAAGAGACAACAAATGACATGTGAAAGGTATGTGATGTTCTTCCAGTATTGTTTACATTAATCACAAAGAGTATGAATAGATTAATGTTGGGGAACCTTAAAACATGATTCATATTCCATATTCTTGGAAATAGGTATTAAAGAATAAGTTGATAAAGCCATAGTTGTGTTTTAAGAATAAAATTGGATGAATAAAGTATTTATGTTTTATAATTCAAAGATTATGTCATACGGATCATGAAATATATAAGCATTTTTTATTTATGTTTTCAATAAGGATTGAAAAGGAAATTTTGAATAGTGATCTAGATATAGAAAAGTGATATTTTTATTTGGGTATGCAAGCACTTAATTAATTCCTATCATTGAGATAATGATGGTTGGATAAAGATATATTGGATATGAATAAGTAAATTGGAAGGTATGAATTACCTGATAATTGATTATGGAAAAAGTGGTCTTTGTCATCAAGGATGAAGTTTAAAATTTATTGGATTTAAATTATGTATCTAGTAATCATTAGAATAAGTAAGAATGCATGTTTTCAAAAAATATTTATAGTAATTCAGGTTATTACCATGTTTCAGGGTAATCCAGGGAATATTCGATGAGGGTATTAACATGTTTGGAATGTGAAAACCCTGTGGTGCTTTGTGATATATGGGGGATCAATGTTAAGATGATTTCATGACCCTATTTCTACTATTTTGTATTTTTATATTTTAGAAGGGTTATAAGGTTAACCATTCATGAAAAGTTTAAGTTAAAATTTTGAGTAAGTATTTATGTAATGAGATTGTACTGAAAATCTAGGTTAAAAGGATATTTAGTGACCAACCGTATTTAAAGGATGTCCATCATATTTATTTTGGAAATTATATTAGTGTGGTTTTATAAAAGGACATCATGTATGTTAGGTGAAAACCAATCAAGTATGTAAAGACTGCGAGTCTTGAACCCATGACTGAAGTACAAAAGGGTTTAATGCCTACCACTAGCCTAGGAGATGTCCAAGATAATGTATAATAATTTTTGATGAATAAATATTTATGATGAAATAGTAGTGTTATATTTTATGTTTATAGATTAAATCATTGACCATATTGATTTTTAAGGATAGTTAGAGAAAAAATGGTCATAATATTTATCCTTTTATGGGCCTTAAGATCTGCTAAAAGTGCATTTTAGTACTTTAGGTGTCAAAGTTAAATTCTGAACATTCATTTCTTAAAGTAATGGAAGAGTTAGAAAGTGATAAAATCACAAACAAAGAATGAAATTTTGATTATAGAAATATATCAAGTAATTATATTTCCTTTTATTATTGTTCAATAAAATAATTACCCAACATTAGAAAAATGATAAAAAATAATATTGTCATAATACCTTAATTCTTGTTGAACTGATGGTATTTTAAATCATCACAGATTTATGATTTTGAGGCACTCAACTTTTCTTTCATAATCCACTTGTTTAAAATTGTTGAACTCAATCACTCCATATAAATATTTATGCTTTTCCTCTATTTCTAATCTTCACTCACAACTTATGTTCTTTTGTGTGGAATCTTAGTTATATGTTACTTTGGGTAACCATTATGGTTCCGATGTTCCCCTTTTAAGGTAAGTTTTAATATTCATTTTTACGATGTAGGTTTCTATGACTGAAAATTTTAAGTATTAAACATTTGATAAACTAGATTAATTTTGAGGGAGAATTTCATTTTAAGGGGGGTAGAATACAACACCCCAAGATTTTGTGAATTATGTTTTTCGAATTAATTTAATCTTTTTGGTATTTTTCATTTCATGCAACACTGAAAATAGTTTATTTTATATTAAAGCACTATGTTTGAATTGTGATATACAAAAAACCAAGTTAATCATGCACTAAATTCAACATAAAATTTATATTTCTCTACACCGAACACCGAGCACATATTGCATTACATGTAACAATGACTTTCCTTGATAGCTTGTGTAATACACAAGACCAAATAATGATTATGATACATTATTAAAATATTATTGAATATAACCTAGCCCTTAAATTATTAGTAATCAAAAGGGTAATATAAATTATGAAAATCTATGGTTTACACAAATATAAAATTAATTTATTGGTTATAATTAGAAATTAATATGAAAACTAATTGAATATAAAGGAAATTATTATTATTTTTATGCCCAAAAAGTTATTTTGTCCTAATAAATTAAATTAATTACAATTAGTGAGTGATATTAATGTGATATATATATATATATTATATTCTACCAAATATTTTTTATTTTCATCCAATAGTTTTTATAATATTAAGATAAAAACAATCCCAATTTTAGGCATATAATACTATATTTTTATTAAGGCACTTTTACCACCTTTTAATGGAGAAACTATTTTAAATACAATTTTTATAACTTTTATGGATTATATATGTCCAAATAAACTTTATATTTTAAATAAAAACATAAAAATTAGTTTAGGGTAAATTATTGGTATTTTTTCTATGAAGTTTTATTTTTTAATGAATAATTAAAAACACTAAAATTTATTTCAAAACTGATTTTTTATCCAATTTATTCAGATGATTAAATTATATTTTAAATTGGTTTTAAAGTTTAATCAGATAATATTTTAATAAATTAATCCAATTTAGGTTATTTGACTCAATTTCCCTTTTAAATTGGCTTAAAAAACATAGCAAACTTTTGGAGGTTTTTACTTTGAAAACTGGTTTTGTCATCCCATCTATGGGATTAAATTTAAATTAATTTCTCAAACTTATGTGATTTTAATTTAGAGAAATTGATTCAATATTTCTAATAAGTATAATTTATAATTTATAATAAGGTCAAATTATTTTTTTACCAAAAATATTAGTGAAAGTAATTAAAAGTAATTGCACTGATTAAGACAAAATTAAACTTAACAAGGGACTAAACCTTAAACTTAAGAGCCTAAATGACCTTGAAACTGGTTAAAACCCATATTATGGAAATATTTAAGCCATAAACCTTCCATTATTTATTTTTTCTGGTTTTTTATGACTTTTTTAGGTAAAAACATGGGTACACCTAACTTGTTTTAAAAAATGCTAAGTTTGTCCTCTCCTTTCCCTATAAAAGGCCACCATCAATCCATATTCTTTACACCTATCAAAAATATTAGTTTTGGCCAATATATTCCCAATAAACTTCCTAAAATCCATCCAATCCTCCTTTATTCCTTTATTTTTTAGGCAAACAATCCAAGGAAGCCTTTTGGTAAAAACCAAAAAGACTTACCCAACAAAGAGGTAACACCCCTCCCCAAGATCCTTTCTTTTATTTTCCATTATAAACTCCCTAAAATATTATTATTACATGATTTTATAAAAAAATACCCTCAATATACTAGGATTTAATTATGCTGAGGTTTCAACCCACACTTTCACACATTTCCATCAAATGGGTAACGAACATATTGTTTACATGTACGATGAACTATCGCCTCACAAAATGAAGACTGTTCATTTTTCTTTTACTGCATATCACATTGGAAATTATGATGGAAAATATATTTATATATGATATATATTATATTTATAATGTATTATACCAATTTAATTATTATTTATAAGATACATTTTTTTCTTTCCATCTTGTGTAAAATGATAATTTCGTTTGAGGAAGTCTGGACAACCACCCCCTTAAAGCGATGTGATTCATTCACACACTACATGGAATGTGTTAAGGATATTTTTAGTAAACTTATATGATATATATGAAATAATAATGATAATTTAATGTTATTATATACATATATTCATATATGAAATTTTCTTTCGTTCTTTTAATACGAAAATAAAATAGAAACAACGTTTTTTCTTACATACGACCTACCATCTCTATGAACAATGTATTTAATTTTCATACTTATATATTATATATATTGTTATAATAAAAATATAATTAATATAGATTATATTTCTATAATTTTTTAAATTCTATAAATCATTTTATAAGTATAAATACTAAAGATACAACAAAATATGACACATGTAAAAAACAAAGCGAATATTACCCGAAGTGTAACCTTAACATAATTTTTTTTAAAAAGCAGGTAAAATAAAGTCATAATAAAACCATATATGGTATTATATATAATAATATGGTTCGGTTAAATATTTATAATAAACTTACATTTATTATATAGTAGGGTTGAATGAGTATGGTGAGAGTCAAGACATATGGTAAGGGTATTTCATCTCATTTTTTATTTCCATGAGATACATGACTTATTCACCACTAAATTATTTTTTTGTGTTGTATATACTACCCATGAATGTATTATATGCATATTATACTTAAATTTATGGGTATTTACATATCCATTTTATGATCTTTATCTAATGGGGTTTATGTTTGAATAGTTACCAAATTCGTAAGATAGTTTTGTCTTATTTTTCCTTCTTTGAGACATATGTTTTGTTATGCACCTACATTATTTTTTCAAGGTGTATTTGACATGTTTTATCATGAATATAATTATTTTAATGACATATTAAGATTCATGTAATTTAATTTTCTTACATGAAGAGTATGAACTAAAGTTACCATGTGGTAAGAGTTTATTTAAATAATCCCATCATTTATCAGGATTACTTATGATTATGATTCCATTGATGAAATATTATGATAAATCACTCAATAAAATTCATAATATTTATTATACTATGTTTATTCAAGATCTATTAATATATTAGTACCATTATTCCACTCTTTAATATTTAATATAACTAATAAAATGTTTTTATGGAATTTTGAATTTACCTCTCTCTTCGGTCAGAAATCTGTGTTCCTTAAAAACCATGTTTTCTAAAAGGTTTCCAAAAATATTATACTATTATCCAATGATATTTAAAAGATATTTTTACCCATGTATTACCTTTTAAACAAAATGGTTTTTAGAAAGGAATCTTCTTGTCATTTTCCATTAGAGGAACTTTTCTAAACTTTTTATGATGCAAAAGAAATGTTCAACATGTACGGATTTACACACCGTCATAACCATCATTCCATTAAAGCTTCCATTAAAAGATTAAAAAGTTATTTTTTTAAAGAAATTTTTTTCCTAATTTTTTTAAATTATTTATTTTAAAGTGGTTTTCAGTAAAAAGTTTTAAAATTTTTTTCAATCTTATTTTATAAGTTTTAAATGTAAAAATGTTTTCAAAATGTTTTCAATATTATTTTACAATTTCAAGGGAAAAAGGGTTTTCAAAAAGTTTTCAAGATTATTTAATAAGTTTTAAATGAAAATTGTTTTCAAAATACTTTCAGTATTCTTTCAAAAGTTTTCAAGTAAAAATGTTTTCAAAAGGTTTTAAATCTTTATTTATACGTTTTTAAAGTATTTTCAAAGAAATGGTTTTCAAAATTTTTTCAATATTATTTTACATGTTTTCAAGGAAAATGGTTTTCAAAACATTTTCAAGATATACTTATTTGTTTTCAAAGTAAAATGTTTCCAAAATATTTTCAAATCTTTCTTTATATGTTTTCAAGTTTATTTTTACGAAAGTAGCTTTCAAAGGGTTTTATATTTTAAATAAACTTTTTCAATGAAGAAAGGATATTTTCCTCAAGAAATGTTTTTAAAATATATTTCAAAATTATTTTCCATCTAATATGACATCTATTGATGTTATTAATTCCCTTATGGAGAATGATTAAAAGGTTCCATTCATATTATTTCTATGAATGGTTTATATTTTGAAGTCATGATGCTTATAAAACTCATTCCTCTTCCATGAGTTTTATGCTTGTTAAACCTACTTATTTTCATGAGTTAGGCTTTGATGAAATGATTGAGAAAAAATGTATTTTTTCTACAAGTTAATATATAATCATATGTTTATCACACCCATTTTATTTTATGGGATTATAATAGGATATTTATAAATTCCATATCTTTTTATGGGTCATGATATGATAGAAGTTTTTTATATTTTAGCAAGTGTATAAATCATTTTATTATTAGATGGGTGGTACCAATATCTCCCTCCAATGCATTGGGTAAAAATTTATTTCTCATGATATAATGATGTGAATCAAGTCGACGATCTTGATCCACTATGGGAATATGGGGAAACCTGATATCTTACAAGGAAAGAACTATGACTGAGGGTGGTGGTGTGTCCCACCATGTAGGTGTTGTAACAATGAATTTAGAAGATGGGGAAAACCAATCCTCTATGGGAACATGGGGAAACCTAATCCCTTACAAGGAAAGGACTATGACTAGGGATAGGGATATGTACCACCGAGTAGGTGCGGTTTCCATGAAGTGACTTGATATGTTACAACAATGAGTCTTGACTTATAGGGAATGATATCACATGTCTATGTATGCCAAAATTCCATGTCTTATTCATATGATGTACTTTCATGGATTATGTTATTTATTTACTTATGATTCATGTCTTATGAAATGCCAAGATTTATTCTATTATTAATTTTTATGATCTTTGATAAGTATGGTATGATCTTCTAATGTTATAATCACGTTATCATACCCCTATGCTCATATTTATGCTTACATGTCTCCCTTGTTTACCCTTACTGAGTATTTTATCTCACCCCTTTTTAGGTTTCCTTCCCCAGGTTATGAAGATATGTATTAAGTATGATGTGTCTAAGAAGGGTGCTAATTGTGAGGATCCGATTGGGAGATAATGTAGCTCGCTTATGTACCAGTGTTTATGTTTCCATGTTTACAAAGGCACTAGACTAATGCAGTCTTTGGGCATCTTTTTTTAATATTGTAAGTATTCTTCAAAAGTAATGTAATGTCTATGTATGTTAATAATGTGTCTCTATAGTTGGTATTAGAGAAATGGTTTAGTTACCCTTTGGAAACTAGGATGAGAAAACTTTATTGAGACCCCTAGGTATATTTATAAGGATATGTCTAGGGATGTCTCTAAGGATAAGTATAAGGATGAGTTAACGTATAAGAAAATGTTTTGGAATTTTGGTAAAGGATACAATGAGTGGTTTCCTAGAAATACATCCATGTATAGATACTATAGGTGGATGTGGATCTGGAACAGATGTACCTAGGGGTAATAACACTGACAAGGGGCATCGAACCTAACTCGACTTAACCTGGTATACGATAATGAGCCTTGCTGAACACCTAGTTTGGAACTCTCAGGTGATATGCTTTGGGAATTAACTAACTCTTTACAAACCATAATGAAGGATTAAAATATAGGATGAATATGAATAAACTAGGATAAAAATAATGTGTTGTAGATTAAAGAAGTGGGTATCATGATTTAGACATCCTACAGATAATTCCATTCCAGGATTATGTGGTTTTCATATGTGATATTGTTTCTCATGCTATGGTTTCTGGGTTTAGTCAGTGAAGATAACTTAAAATTACATGGTTAAAATTGAATGTTTTAGATATGGAAAGTATGATAATTATTAAATTAAATTTTCCCAAGTGTAAATGTCATAAATAGAATCAGGAAGGAGGTTTAAGAATTAGTTATACTTATGAAGATAAAGAGGCCACAAACGACATGTGAAAGGTATGTGATGTTATTCTAGTATTATTTACATTAAGCATAAGGATAATGAATAGATTAAGGTTAATTAACATTAAACATGATTCATATATCATATTCTAGGAAAGAGGTATTAATTAAAAAGTTGATGAAGCCTGAGTAATGGTTTATGAATGAAGTTGGATGAATGAAGTATTTATGTTTTGGAATTCAAAGATTATCTTATATGAATCATGAAATATATATGTATTTTTAGTTTATGATTTCATTATGGATTGAAAAAAAAACATGTTTAATGGTGATGAAGACATAGAAACATGATATTTAAATTAGGGTATGGTAACCCTTAATTAATGCTTGACAATGAGATAATGATGTTTGGATAAAGATATATCGGATATGAATAAGTAAATTGGAAGGTACAAATTAACCCAGAACTGATTATTAGAAAATTGGTCAATGTAATAAAGGTTAAAGTTTAAAACATCTTGTATTTAAAGAATATATCCAGTAATCATTGGAATAAGAAACAATGCATGATTTTACAAAGGATTTATAGTAATTTAGGTTATTACAATATTTTAGGGTAATATTCGATGAGGGTATTCACATGTTTGGAATGTGACAACCAAGTGGTTCTTTGCGATATATGGGGGATTAATGTTAAGATTATTTTGTGACCCTCTATATACTATTTTTTTCATCTTTCATAAGGGTTATAAGTTTAACAATTTAGGAAAAGTTTTTGTTAAACATCAGAGGAAGCATTTATGTATT
Organism: Viscum album; assembly: GCA_963277665.1. Taxonomy (NCBI): domain Eukaryota; kingdom Viridiplantae; phylum Streptophyta; class Magnoliopsida; order Santalales; family Viscaceae; genus Viscum; species Viscum album. The sequence continues at coordinate 1,911,487,864 of OY728161.1, read as the reverse complement.
GAGATTGTATTGAAAAATGAGGTAAAAAAGCTTTTTAGTGATTAACCTTATTTCAAGTATTTACATAATATTTATTTTGGAAATTATATTAGTGTGGTTTTAGAAAAGGACATTATGTATATCATGTGACAACTAATCATGTTCGGAAAGGGCATGGGTCATGAACCCATGACTGAAGGATGATAAGGGTTTCACGCCTACCACTGGCCTATGTGATGTCTTGGATAATGTATAATAATTTTTTATGAATAAATATTTATGATGAACAAATATTTCTACTTTTTATATCTAGAGATTAATTTATTCACCATATAGATTTTGGAGGTTATTTAGAGACAAATGGTTGTACTTTTTATTCTTTTATTGGCCTTAAGATCTAATAAAAGCGTATTTTAGTACTTTAGGCATCGAATTTAAATTATAAACATCTATTTCTCAAAGTAATGGATGAATTAGAAATTGATAAAAGAACAACCAAAGAATGAAATTTTGTTTATAGAAATATATAAAGTAATTATATATCCTTATATTCCTGTTCAATAAAATTGTTTCTGAACATCAGGAAAATGATCAAAAAAGGATGTTGTCATAATACCTTAATTTTTTTTGAACCAATGGCCTTTTAAATCATCACATATTTATAACTTTGAGGCCATAATATTTTCTTTGATCATTCAATTATTTATGATTGATGACCTCAATCACTCCCTATAAATAATTACTCTTTTCCTCCTATCCAATATTCACTCTCAACTTATGTTCTCCTATATGGAAACCTTCTTATATGTTACTTTGGGTAACCGTTATGGTTCCAAATTTCCTTTTTAAGGGATATTTTAGGATTAATTTTTACGATGTGGGTTTCTATGAATGAAAATTTAAAGTATTAAGCCTTTGATAACCTGGATGAATTTTGAAGAAGAAATTCATTTTAAGGGAAGTAGAATGTAACACCCTAAAATTTTGTGAATTATTTTTTTTCGAATTAATTTAATCATTTTGATATTTTACATTACACGTAACACTGAAAATATTTTATTTTATATCAAAGAACTATATTTGGCTTGCATTATATGAAAAATCATTTTAATCATTCATTACATGCAATATAAATTTTATCTTGCTCTACATGGAACACCGAGGAAAGCTTGTGTTATAGGAAATAATGAATTTCCTTGATGGCCTGTGTAATATGAAAGATTGAATAATGATAATGATATATTATTAAAATATTATTTAATATAACCTAGCTATTAAATTAGCAGTTATGAAAAGGTTTTACTAAATTATGAAAATCTATGGTTTACACAAATATAAAGTTAATTTATTGGTTACAAATTAATTAGAAATGAATATGAAAACCGATTGAATATAAAGAAAAATATTATTATTTTTATGCCCACAAAGTTGTTTTACCATAATAAATTAAATTAATTATAATTAGTGACTGATATTAATGTGATATATATATATATATATATATATATATATATTAAATTCATTCAAAGATTTTTTATATTCATCAAATATATTTTATAGGAATAAGATAAAAACAAACCCAATTCTATGCATAAAATACTATATTTTTGTTAAGGCATTTTTACCACCTTTTAATGAAAAACCTATTATAAATATATTTTTTGGAACTTTTATAGATTATATATGTCAATATAAACATCATAATTATAATATAAACATAAAAATTTTGTTAGGGTAAATTTTTGGTATTTTTTGTGAAGTTTTATTTTTTTAACGATTAATTAAAAATACTGTAATTTAATTCAAAAATTCTTTTTCATATAATTTATTCATATAGTTAAATTATATTTTAAATTGGTTTTAAAGTTTAATTAGATCATATTTTTATCAATTAATCCAACACTTTAAAAACATAAAAATCTTTTAGAGGTTTTTACTTTAAAAACCCGTTTTGTCATCCCATTTGAGAGATTACATTTAAATTAATTTCTTCCACTTATGTGATTGGAATTTGGAAAAATGGATTAAATTTTTTTAATAATAATAATTTATAATGTATAATATGGTAAAATTATTTTTCTACCAAAATTATTAGTGAAATTAATTAAAATTAATTACATAGATTAAGGAATAATTAAGCTTAATAAGGGACTAGAACTTAAAATTAAGGGCCTAAATGACCTATAAACCTATCAAAAACCCATTTTATGTCCATATTTAGGCCATAAAGCTTCCATTATTGAGTTTTTTTTGTTTTTTATGACCTTTTTTAGGTAAAAACATGGGTACACCTAACTTGTTTTCAAATATGCCAAGTGTGTCCCCTCCCTTCCTTATAAAAGGCCACCACCTATCCCTCTTCTTAACACCTATAAAACCTCTTAGGTTTGGATAGTATCTATCCAATACACTTATTAAAATCTCTACCTTAATCTTGGAATCCTATCTTTTTGAATAAAGCAATTCAAGGAATCCCTTTGGTGAAAACCAAAAGGAGTTACCCAAAGAAGAGGTAACATCCTTCCCCAAGCTCCTTTCTTTTATTTTCCATTATCCACTCCCTAAACTATTATTATTACATGATTTTATAACAAAAAAAGTATATTAAATATACTATGATATTTTTTATTCTAAGGGTTCTATCTACACTCACACACACTTCCATCCAATGGGTAACAGACATACTGTTTACATGTTCAGTGATGTAAAGACCCGTAAATTTCAAGGAAATTTTTTTCTTAATTTTCTTTGGAATTTTACATGAACGCAGTTTCTGACGGCGCCTGATTCCGAGGCCCGGTGTGCCCAGAATCATTTTCCGAATTTTGGCTCGGGTACGTTCAGTGAACGGACGAGCGGGTTTTTCTGACTTTTGAACCGGTGTCCGGAATCAAATTCTGAGGGCACCGATGAAATCGCAGCGCCGGTATTCGCTTAGAAACGCCTCTTCCGGAGTTGCGTTTGCTCGGGTGTGGTTTTTAATTTTCGGGCTTAAAGTTAAGAAATAAAATAATTCTGCGACAACTTTATTTTATTTCACTTAAGCCACTTGGAAGCCACTTGAAGCCACTTAAAGGCGGCTTGAACTGAGTTGAACTGGATAGGATGCTATCCAGAAATATCCTACCCCCTTGGTAGGATATTTGTGAGGTGGGGCCCGCACGAGCCCCGCCGTTTCTTTCCGCTAAGAAACGCACCCGTGAAAACCCGTCTTAATGAAAGTCAACCGACGCGTTTTCTAAATTCTTAACAGACCATTTAAATGAGCTGTTTCTTTCGTGAATTAAATGGGATGTTTCTTTCGTGAATTAAATGGCCTGTTTCTTTCGTTGAATTAATTCAGCGAATTAATTCAATCGTTTCTTAACCTGTTTTCGTGTGTTGGAATATTAATAAAATAAGACCAACCCAAAATCTTTTGAGAAGATTTGAGAGGATCCTTGTTCTTCTTCTCCCTCGCGAAGAACACGAAGAACGCGAAGAACGCGAAGAACGCCGAACCCGGAAATCGATGACGCTTCCGTTCGAGACGTTCTTCCACGCTCCGATCTCCGATCACCGACCGTTTGAGGTGAGTGATGTCGGATTTTCCTCTCAAGTTCTTTTCTTTTGATTTAAAACGAAACCCAGATTTAAATACTAATAATTTAAATATGTTGTTCTTGGTTCGTTGAGCTCGCCGACTCAACGCCGGATTCCGCGACAACGCGACGCCTCCCCGCGACGACGCGACGATCCCTCTCTTCCGCGACGATCTTTTCCGCGAAGAACGCCCTCGCGCGACGATCGATGAGGTATGGATTTTTATATTATGGGATTTACCCCCTTTTTAATTAAATCCCGTCAATGTTTCTTTAAAGAAATTAAAGAACCGTTTTGTGAACAATTTTTAATCTTATTAAAAATTGTTGTTTCCTGTGTGGAATAAATTTCTCCCGGTTGTTTATCTCTAACGCGGAGGGTGCGGGCCAAACGAACACGGCCCGACGACCCTCCGCCGTTCTTCGTTTTGTGCGGATTTGGCGGGCGATGACGAAACATGCTGCAATAGGTGTTTGACGATTCCGCAGAAAAGAACGGATCCCGGGAGGAGCAACGGCGCAGACGGGAAGGCAAACAGGCCACCGGAGCGACACCGGTGGCCCGCGGAAGCTGCCGGCGGCGCGGGGTGCCGGCGCGGCGGCGCCGGCGGCTGAAGCCGCGGCGGCGGCGGCCGATGGACCCGCGGCCGCGCGGGTCCGGTTCGTCCAGGCGGGACGCGGCTCAGCCGCGTCTGCGGTTCGCCAGCGCGGCCCACGCGGGCCGCGACTTTCTCAGGCCGCGGGTCAACGCCCGCGGCGCTCGGCCGCTCGGCCGCTCGGCCGGGCCGCGCCCTGGCCGGGCCGGACCGGTCCAACCGGGTCGGACCCGGGTCGGGTCGACCCGGTTCGGGCCGACCTGGGGGGGGGGGGGGGGGGGGTCGGGCCGGGTCGGCCCGGGCCCGTACCCCCCTTCTTCGGACGTTTTCGTTCAAACGCCCGTAACTTGAGCTTCGTGCCTCCAAACGACTCGCCGTCAGCGGCAACGCGATTCTTGGATCGAGACGGTCGTTTCGGTATATCGCATTCAAGGTTTCGGAATACTTTGAGTTCGGCCGGGTTGGTTCGTACACGAGACCAACCGGGCCCTCGGAGCGGAAACACTCATATCTTGAGCTACGGACGTCCGATTGACGTGCCGTCAGCTTTGTTGAATTCCTCTATGTGAGACGGATCTTTTGTCATACTCCGCCCGAGGTTTGGACGCAGGTGGAGTGCGGTCGGGTTGGTTTTTCCTTAGAAACCAACCGGGCCCCTGGGACGAAAATGCCAATAACTCTCAGACCGGGCGTCCGATTGACGCGCCGTCTGCGACGTTGAGTTCCTGTTGACGATACGGAACTTTTGGATACATCAACTTCGGACTTCATGTCAGTTGATGTATCAGCCTCTCGGCTCGTGGAGCGGACCCTCCCGAACGAGCTTGCTGTGTGCGGGAACCCTAGTGCTGGCTGCGACTGCTCCCTCGACGGCGACGACCGTGCAGAGATCCTCCGTGGACTCCGACGACGACCGTGCAGAGATCCTCAGTGGACTGCGGCGACGACTGTGCAGAGATCCTCAGCGGACTGCGATGACTACTGCACTCAGCGATCCTACGTGGATCAGTGCTACAGGTCCTGCGTGGGCCCGGTCCTATGTGGGCCCGATCCTGTGTGGGTCCGATCCTGTGTGGGTCATCTCTCAGCGGTTCTGTGTGAGCCAACTCCTACAGGTCCTGCGTGGGCCCGATCCTGTGTGGGTCTGATCCTGTGTGGGTCTACACTCAGCGGTTCTGTGTGAGCCAACTCCTACAGGTCCTGCGTGGGCCCGATCCTGTGTGGGTCCGATCCTGTGTGGGTCACTGCAAGGTTAGTACCTATCGATCCTTCGTGGGTCCGACGACATAAATGGTTCAGTGATCATCTTTATCATCATCCAAAGAAGTATACCTGTGTGAGCTGAATCTTGTGTTTCTCTCCTTTGTGGATTGTGTTGAACTATCCTATATGGATTTACTGTTTACTCTCCTTTGTGGATTGTGTTGTTCTATCTTGCATGGGTATGCGTTTTGGTTTCCTGTGTGGACTGGGTTGTGCTAGGGCTCGGACGTTGGAGCCGATCGAGGAATTGACGACTTAGGTATATGTATGGGCATATACCTAAGCCGTGTCAGATGTTACTTCATGATTGTACCTCTTCTTCATGATTTATCCTTTGTGGATTTCGGGAGACCTTCGGGGGTCTCGGGGTCCCTACTGAGTAGCTTATACTCACCCCTGCACGGGCTATGCCTGCACTTCGTGGTGTTGGTTGCAGACGACAGACAGCGCTGATCGTGGAGGAGGCGTGTGGAACCGGACAGTACCTGGAGGTGGACCACTGGGCGGGACGTACTCGGAGCGGTTAGGTGGACCTGAGGAGCAGTGGAGGCTATCTGTACCCACCCTTCAGGTGGGACTTCCAGAGGACGTCTCGACCCTGCAGTTTTTCCTTTCAGTTGCTGTTTTTCCTTTCAGTTGTACTTTACAGTTGGGCTTGTATTTCCGGCCCCTTTTACTTTCAGCACAGCTTGTACAGTTTTTACTTAGTGTTTACTTTTCCGCTTGCTTACTCTGTGGTGCTTGTTTACTTTTCAAAGGCAATGCCTTCCCTTTTCGTTGGGATTTACGCCTTGGTGCTAGTCGCCAGCCCCTGGCCTATGGAAGGCGGGCTTGGGGTAGTCACGACACGAGCCCCGAGGACGGGTCGTGACAAGTGAACTACCGCCTCATGAAACAATGATTGTTTATTTTTCCTTTACCGCCTCTCATGGTGGAAATTATGATGGAAACTATTTTTATATACGATTTATATGATATTTATAATTTCTTATTATTATATAATTTTTATTTAGAACATAACTTTATGATTTCCATCTTGTGTAAATATGAAAATTTCATTTGAGGATGTGTGGACTACCGCCCCTCAAAGCGATGTGATTCATTCACACTCTACATGGAATGTTTTAAGTATGTGTTTAGTGAAATTATATGATGTATATAACATAATAATTCTTCTATAATGTTAGTATATACATATATAAATATATTTCATTTTCTTTCTTGTTTTTTATGTGATAATAAAACATAAACAATGTTCATGCATACATACGGCCTAGCGTCTCCATAAACGGTGTATTCCATTTTCATACTTCTATATTCTATATATTATTATAATACACATATAATTAATATAAATTATATTTATATCATTTTTTACATTATATAATTCATTATATAAGTATATGTACCACAAATACAATAAACTAAGACACATGCGAAACACAAAGCGAATATTACCTAAAGCGTAACCTTAACATGAAATTGTTAACAAGATGGTAACATAAATTCATAATAAAACCATATATGGTATTATATATAATAGTATGGTTCTTTAAAATATTTATATTAAACTTACATTTATTATACAATAGTTTTTAACAAGTACGATGAGAGTCAATAAACAATATAAGGGGATTTCATCTCACTTATTTTAATGAGATACATTCCGTATTCACCACAAACTTATTTTGTGTGGTGTATATACTGACTATTAATGTTTTACATGCATATTATACTTAAATTTATGGGTATTTACATATCAATTTTATGATATTTATCTCATGGGGTTTAATTTTCAAAATTTACCAAATTAGTAAGATAGTTTGCTCTCAATTTTCATTCTTTGAGACATATGTTTTTTTATGCACCTAAATTATTTTTTCGAGGTATATTTGGAATTTTATATCATGAATCTAATTATTTCAATTATATTTTAATTTTAATTTAATTTCTTTTTATTACATAGAGATTATAATCCGAAGTTACCATATGGTAAAAGTTTATTGAAACAATCCCATCGTTTATCAAGATTATTTATGATTATAATTCAATTGATGAAATATTATGATCAATATATCAAGAACATTCATGATATTTATTATCCTCTATTTATTCAAGATATATTCATGTATTATTAAAATTTTCCCAATCTTTTGTATTTAATAAAACTAATAATTTTTTTTATGGAAGTCTGACTTTACCTCGCTCTGCAGTTGGAAATCTATGTTCCTTAAAAACCATGTTTTATAAAAGGTTTCCCAAAATATTCTAATATTAAACTATGATATTTAAAAGAAATTTTTACCCATGTTTTACCTTTTAAACAAAAGGTTTTTTAAAAATTAATCTCCTTGTCATTTTATTGTCAAGGAACTTTCCTAAAATTTTTACCGTTCAAAAGAAATGTTCGACATGTACAGATTTACACACCATTATAACCGTCCTTCCATTCAAGATTCCTTTACAAGACTACAAAGTTAATTTTTTAAATACAATTTTCCTAATATTATATATATTTTTAATTTTTTTTTAATAAAAAGGTATTCCAAATGTTTTAAATCTTGTTTTATAATTTTTTAATGGCAAAAAGGTTTTTAAAATGTTTTCAATATTATTTTAAGTTTTCAAGGGAAAAGGTTTCTTAAAACATTTTCAATATTTTTTCATAAGTTTTCATGAAAAATATTTTTCCAAACAATTTCAAGATTATTTATTTAATTTTCAAGTAAAAAGGTTTTCAAAATGTTTTCAAGTTTTATTTATACATTTTGAAAGTATTTTCAAAGAATTTTTTTTGAAAATGTTTTCAATCTTCTTTTATAAGTTTTTAAGGAAAATGGTTTTTAAAACATTTTCCTGATATATTTATATTTTTTTCAAAGAAAATGGTTTCCAAAATATTTTCAAATATTTTTGCATATGTTTTCAATTTTATTTTCAATAAAATGGTTTTCAAAGTGTTTTATGTTTGATAGAACATTTTTCAAGGAAGAAAGGATATTTTTATTAACAAATGTTTTTAAAATATATTTATAAATAATTTTCTATATAAGATAAAATCTATTGATGTTAATAATTAACTTTTATTAAATTATTCAAAGGTTTCATGCATATTCTTTCTTTGAATGATTTATGTTTTGACGGAATTATATTTATGAAACTCGTTCCTCTTTCATAGGTTTTATGCCTGTGAAACCCATTTCTTTTCATTGGTTAGGATTTGATGAAATGATTATTAAACCTATATTTTTCCATAGGTTAAGATATAATTAAATGTTTATAACACCCATTTCATTTCATGATACTATGATAGGATTTTTATCAAACCTGTCACTTTTTATGGGCCATGATATGATGAAAGATTTATTATCTTGTGGCACATGTATGCATGATTTTATTATGAGATGGGTGAGACCTATATGTCCCTACAATTCATTGGGTAAAGATTTATATCTCATGATATAATAATATAAATCAAGCCAATGAGCTTGATTACTATAGGAAGATGGGGAAACCAGATCCTTTAAAATGAAAGGACTGTGACTGGGGATAGTGGTGTGTTCCATCTAGTAGGTGTAGTCACCATAAAATTAGAATATGGGTAAACCTGATACACTATGGAAATATGGGGAAACATAATCCCTTATAAGGAAATTACTACAATTGGAGATGGTGGTGTTTTCCGTCCAATAGGTATTTTTCCCATGGAGTGCCTTGATAAATTCTAGCAATGAGTCTTGACTTATAGGGAATGATATCACATGTATATGTATGCCACAATTCTATATCTTATTTATATTATATGATTTCATGGATTATATTATTTATTTTATTATGATTAATTCCTTAAGAAATGCCAATATTTATTCTATTATTCATGTTTATGATCTTTGATATGTAGTGTATGATATTCTAATGTTATGATCACGTTCTCATACCCCTATGATCATGTTTATGCTTACATGTTTCCCTTGTTTACCCTTACTGAGCATTAGAGATCACCCTTTTTTATCTTTCCTTCCCCAGGTTGTGAAGATATTTATTAATTACTATGTGTCTAAGAATGGTGTTGGTAATGAAGAACCAAGTGGGAGATAATGTAGCTCACTTATATACTAGTGTTTATGTTTCTGTGTTTCGAAAGTCACTTAACTAATACGATCTTTGGGTTTTTGTTTGATTAATTTTTTAAGTATTCTGAAAAATTAATGTAATTTATATGTATGTTAAGACTAGGTCACTATGAATTGAGTAAGGGATACCTCCCAATAGTGTTTAACTTTTGGTATTTACAAGAATTTAACTCCTCCTCCACTATAAAAGGTAATCGATCTCCCCATTTATTCACTACTGTAAATAATTTTTAATCATACTAAAACTTCCCAAATCAACTCCCAATATCCCTCCTCTCATCATATAATCCTAAATTTTAATTCCAAACAAATGGAGTTATTTGAAGAAGAGTTAACATTCTTCAACAATCCCTTTTGTTTTATTTCTTTATCCACCTCTTCAACTATTTTTATATTATTCTTATATAATAACATAAGTATCTTAAATATACATATATGTTCTTATGTTAAGGTTTAAAGGTAAAAATTCACATAGTTCCATCAAATGGGATAATCAATCATTGTTCATGCGTACAACATACTACCGACTTCCGAACCGATGTCGTTTGTTATTCCATTACCACCTTACAAGGTTGGGAATGATTATTTATTTATAGTTTATATTTTATATATATTATATTTATGATTTATTTATTATTATTTAATTTTTATATAACACATACCTTCATGCTTTCCATTTTTTAAGTATACAATAACATCGTTTATGGATGTGTAGACTAATGCCACCTCAAAGAGATATGATTCGTTCACACTTTATATGGAATGTATTAAGGATGAGTTTAATAAGAATATGTGATATAAATGAAATCTATATGATATTAATGATTCTTTTATTTTGTGTGGTGTATATACTACCCAATGAATTTTTATAACATGAATTTAATTTATTTTATGATATTAAAAGTTTCAATTTATGTTATTCTTTCATGGATCTCATTATTCAAAAGTTACTCAAGTAGTAAGGGTTTTTCTCGTCTCAATTTTATTTCTGTAAGATACATGACATATTCACCACTTATTTTTATTGTGTGGTATATATACTACCTATTAATGTATTTTTTTATTCTTATAATTAAATTTATAGGTATTTACATATCCATTTGACTATCTATCTTTTATGGGGTTTATGATATCAAAGTTACCAAATTAGTAATGGTTTTTTGTCACAATTTTCCTTCTTTGAGACATATGTCTTGTTATGAACCTATATTCTCTTATGAGATGTAAATACATCACCATTGACATGTAATATCATGAATATAATTATTATCATGATATTATGAGTTTAATTTAATGTTATTCTTTCATGGGTGTTATGATTCAATGTTATAAAGTGGTAATAGTCTTTTGTTACAATCTCATTGTTTATTGGGACTGTGTATGATTAAATAACCAATGTTGAAATATTATAATTCTCATGAATTATCTTCTTCTATAGTTTTTCATGATAGTTACAAGTAAATGTACTATTTTTACACTCTTTTTTACTTAAAATATTTTAGAAAGTGTCTTTAAGAAAATATGACTCTATTTCTCTCTTCTGTCAGAAATATGTGTTCTTTTAAAAAAATGTTTTCTAAAAATATTTTTAAATGATATTTTAAGTCCATTTCAGAGAAAATGATTTCTAAAAATTTTTATGTTTATTTTTTTAAATTATTTTTAAATATTCCTTTATAATTTTTAAGAACTATTTTCAAAAAAAAAATGTTTTCCAAAAAATTTTATATTTTAAAAAGTGATTTTCAAATAAAAAAGGATATTTTATACAAGAATGTTTTAATTAATATATTAATGATATGTAAATTAATGAACATTAAAAACCAATTTTGTTACTTATCCTCCATTGTAGATAATTTTTAATGATACCAACCTCATTCTTTCTCTATATGGATTGAGATTTTTTTAATGAGATTGTTATGAAACCCATTTATTTTACATGAAAAAATTATGTTTAAAATATATTGATATGAAACCCATTTATTTTCCATGGGGTTATCATTTTTTTATGATTTTTATGATGGAAGTGTTTTATTCATGTTACTTGAGAATTATATGAAATGGGTGACCCTGATATAACTTATATGAAGGGTTGAGACCCATTATAGCTCACGAGTGAGCCCGATATAACTTATATGAAGGGTTGAGCTCCATTATAGCTCATATAAAATGGGTGATACCAATATATTTTATATGAAGGGTGATCATTATTATAGATATCCAATGCATTGGGTAATGATAATGTTATAGTTTGGCTGTATGGTTATTCAAATTAAAAGGGTTTTAAAAGGGTTTTAGGAAAGTGTTGCTCTAAGTTACCAAAAAGGGGTTTAATTTCATATTATAGGTTTATAATGTTTCTCATGATCGAGATTGATATCATATGGCTCATGATTATATATTTTAATGACTCTTTCATTTTCTGTGTTTTTATATTTGATGATTTAGGTATTGATGTTATGAGTACTTTTATAATTTTCTCATGCACTTTGATTATGTCATCATACCCTTATGAATTATTATAATAATTGATCACATTAAATTGATAATTATTATTTTTACCCTTATTGATCATCTAAGATCACCCTTCTTATATTTCCATTTTCTCCATGTTATAAAGAATGATGTTGAACAAGTTATTCCTATAAGGGATTCCATATGGATGATGATAATCTATTAATGTGAAAAATAAATACTGGTTTAAATGGGAAAAATTCTCATTTAATGTCATGTAAATTGTTTTTATAGGAGTTTTTTTACCAATTAACTTAAAAATTAAACCTAAAAGTCCTCCAGAATGTAAGTTATCCAAATTTTACTTTTGATTTTGAAAGGTTTAGATGAAATATCTGGGTCATAATTATTGGCATCAAATATGAGAATGTAATGATATGAATTTCAGTATAGGATCCAGGAGTGTGGGTTCTAGGATATTATAGTTGGTATCAAAGGTTGTTTTAAATAAATTTGGAGATTAGGATGTTTTTATGCGAGTTTATCTTAAGAGTTATAGATACTGTTGTAGGTCTTCAAGCTTAAGGGTTATCATACGTTCAATGTATTAGACACCCCATTAAGGATTTAATGGATGAGATCTTAAAGTGATTAATGAAAATTTTGGATATTTTTTTTGGGATGAGGTATTTGTAACCCGTAGGATAAAAAATAAGTGTTTTTAAGGAGGAATTATTTTTTGGATTAAAGAAAAAAAGAGAAAACCCGTATGCTCAATGACGACCCATCACATTCGGTGAGGTTGTGAGGATTGAACTCATGACCAAAGGAAGATAAGGGTTTTGCAACTACTATGAGCCTACATGATTTCTTGGTTATTATAACATTTTTATAGGAAAATATTAAGTTTATTTTGGAATAATATGTGATTTTATTTGGGGAATAATGGTTGATATACCTTCAAATCCTTCAAATCCTTGAGTTTCGAACTTAGACAGAAAATGTTAGAAGAATGTTAAGGATAGTTATTTATGGAATAATTTTGTTTTAAATTTGGGTTAAACTGTTGAATTTTTATGACTAGTGAATCATATGATGGTTTATTCACTTTGGAAATTATCTTACCATGTTCTAACCATTTTGGTTTTGGTTAATGTCTAAATATAGGTGGAATACTTGAATATCTATTTTATGGTTATGTGATCTTTAAAATTTGATTTTAGTGATTCAAGAATTAAAAATTCATTTTGAATACTCATAGTTAGGATAAAAAGATGATATTTTGGTGGAAAATGATTATAGTATGAAATTATAATCATTAAGTAAGTGTATTTCCTTTTTATTTTTCTCTTGGTCTAGATGGTAATATAATACTTTAACTCTTGGAAAAAGATACTAAAAAAAAGTATGATCCTAGTACCTTCAATTATGATGAACTAATAGTATTTTTGATCATAAAATATTTATGTTTTTAAGTCCCTTAAATTTACATTAATCAGTCACTTATTTACGATCAATGGCCTCAATCACTCTGTGTAATTATTTATGCTTTTCCTCTATTACCACCTATGTTATCCTATGTAGAAACCAAGTTATGAATAAATTTAGGTAACCTTTATGTTTCACTGTTTCCATTTTAAGGTATGTTTTATCTATTTCATTGGTAATATATGGGTTTCAATAAAGTAATTCAAAAAATGTAAATAGTTTGATAAGAAAGATGAATTTTGAGGGAGAAATTCATTTTAAGGGGGGGGGGGGTAGGATGCAACATCTCAAGATAATATAAAATAAATTATTTTAAATTAGTTTAAATTAATTTTTAGCTTTAATTACACAAAAAAATGGTTTAGATTGTGTTATATGCAACACCAAGTTTTTCTTTAATTACACTAAACATCAAGTTTCTTCGATAATGTGTGTTTCACGCAAGATCGAATTTTATAGAACAATAATATATTATTATTATTTAATATGATAGTTATCAACTAACCATTGGAATTTTAGGAATGAATAATATTAACCAAATTATAAATATATGGTTTACACATGTTTATATAATGAATCCTTTGGTGACTAAATAATTATGAATGAAAATAAAAATCAATTGAATATAAAGGATGTATTTTATGAAAAACTATTTTTATACTGATAAAGGACTTTTATCTTAATAAATTAAATTAATCACTATTAGTGAATGTTATTAATGATTTTTATATGTTATATATTCAATATTTTTCTTAAATTCATCCAATATTTTTATAGGCATAAACTAAAAATGAATCCAATTTTAAGCATAAAAATCTGTATTTTTCTAAAAAAACAGTTTTTCAACCATTAAGGGAAGACTTGATTTAAAAATAAATTTTGAAACATTTATAAATTTAATTTGAAAAAATAAACTTATTATTTGAAATATAAATTTAAAAATTATTTTAGGTTGAATTTTTGGTATTTTCCTAATAAGTTTCATTTTTTGATGAACAATCAAAAATACAGAATTTGAAAACTGAATTTTCATCTAAATAATTTATAATGTTAAATTATATTTTGAATTGGTTTTAAAATAAAAATAGTTTAATTATAAATATATTAATCCAATTTAGTTGATTTTAATCATTTTTATATTGAATGTAGATATAAAAACAAATAAAACCTTTGGACATCTTCACTTTAAAAACTCGCTTTCTCATTCCATCCGTTGGATGAAATTTAAATTAAATTCTTCCACTGATGTAGTTGGAATTTGAAAAAATGGATTAAATGTTTTAAATCATACAAAATTTATAATTTATAGTAAGTTCAACATAAATTTTTATGAAAAATATTAGTGAAAGAATTTAAAATTAATTACATCGATTAAGGTAAAAACAAGTTTACTTAGTGGTTAAACTTTAATCTTAAGGGGCTCAATGGCCTAGAAAATTTTCAAAAAACCATTGTATAGATATATTTAGACCATATAACATATTTTATATAATTTGTTTCATTATTTTAGGCACATTAGGTAAGGGATACCTCCCAATAGTGTTTACCTTTTGGTATTTACAAGAATGCCACTCTAAAAAGGAACTCAGTCTCCCCACTTATTCACACATATAAAGCCTTTTGAATCGTTAAAAACCTGAAAAAATTGACTCCAAAAATCCCTAATCTCATAATATAATACTCAATTTTGGTAGAAGGAAAACCAAGGAATTTCTTTGATACAAACCAAAAGGATTTACCTGAAAAGAGGCAACATTCTTCAATGAGCACTTTTATTTAATTTATTTATCCATCCCTTAAATTATTTTTATATAATGATTATATAATAAAATAAGCATATTAAATATAATAATATGTTTTTATGTTATTTTTATAACCTAAAACTTCACACACATTCATCAAATGGGATATGTAATCATCTTTCGTGCGTACGATGGACTGCCAGCTCACGAACTGATGTCGTTTGTTATTCAATTACCACATTTCAAGGTTGGAAAAAATGATGTATTTATAGATTATATTATATATATATATATGATATATATTATTTATTTATTATTATTTAATTATTATATAACACATACCTTCATGATTTCTATTTTTTGGGAATACGGTAACATTATTTGTGGATGTGTGGACTACCACCTCCTCAAAGCGACGTGTTTCGTTCACACTTTACATGGAATGTATTAAGGATTAATTTAATAAAATAATGTGATATAAATTAAATATATATGATATTAATGAAATAATTATTTTTATTTAAATATAATCTATCTCTTTTTCTTAAATTTACACACACTAAAAAAGTGATAACATTATTCGTGGACGTGTGGACTGCCGCCTCCTTGAAGCGATGTGATTATTATTTTTTCATAACCATATCAAAATAATGATATATATAAGTATATATAATTATATAATATTGTATTTATGATATAATTGTCATTCAGTATAGATAAATGATACTTACCTTCTTTCCATAATGATTATTGAAAAATGGAAATGTTATTCATGCGAACGTATGTACCACCGTCTCCATGATTGTAATGTCAGTTTTTTTTCATAAAAATATTAACTGATTGGTTTTAGTAGAATAATTGATGTATAAATATGATTCTTATTTCATTATTATTATTATTATGTATATATTTTAATGATTACCTCTTTCTCCAAAGTCAACCTACCAAAGTCGTTTTTGACACATAAACTAAATATGGTCAAAACACACGACCTAAAATTAAATGATTAAGTAATTATATATAAAATTATAATAAGTGAAGTAAAATTAATAATAAAATTTTAAAATATTATCAATAAAGTTAATAATTAACATAATTTTATTATTTAGGAAGATAAAGAACAAGCGTGAGGAATCAGGCTCAAGGCAAGGGGATTTATAGTCTCACTTTCATTTCTGCAAGACTTATGTCATATTCACCACTAATTTCTTTTGTGTGATGTATATAATGACCTATTAAATGTTATATATTGAATTTTATTTATTTAATTCTATTAAAATTTTCAATTTATTTTATTATTTCACGAATCTCATGATTAAAAATTTACTCAAGTAGTAAGTTTTTTTCTCA
This sequence comes from Viscum album, assembly GCA_963277665.1. Classification (NCBI taxonomy): domain Eukaryota; kingdom Viridiplantae; phylum Streptophyta; class Magnoliopsida; order Santalales; family Viscaceae; genus Viscum; species Viscum album. Next base: position 1,911,471,278 of record OY728161.1, on the reverse strand, counting down.
TCTCACTTTTATTTGTGTGAGATATATGCCATATTTAATACTTATTTTTTGTTATGTGGAGTATATACTACCAATTAATGTATTTTATGATTATTATAATTAAATTTATTAGGATCTAAATATATATTTTAGTATCTCTCTTTCATGGGGTTTACATTATAAAAGTTACCAGAGCTGTAATAGATGTTTGTTATAATTTTTCTTCTTTGAGTCTTATGTCGTGGTATGCACCTATCTTATTTTATAAGGTGTATACACATCCCATTGGACATGTTATATCATTAATTTAATTATTCTAATGATATTATAAGTTTTATTTAATGCTATTATTTCATGGGTATTATGATTCAAAGTTACAAAAGTGGTTAGAATCTTTTGTTACAATCTCATCAGTTATTAGGATTGTGTATGATTAAGTATCTAATGTTGAAATATTGTAATTATCAGAAATTATATTATACTATTTTTTTCATGATACTTCCATTTATTTTTACCATTTTTTCACTATTTTATACTTAAAATGTTTGCGAAAATGTTTTTAAGAAAATCCAACTTCATTTATCTCTTCGGTCGGGAATTCGTGTTTTTTTAAAACAATATTTTCTAAAAATATTTTAAATTTTTTTAAATGATATTTTAAAATAATTTTGAAAGAAATGTATTTTTAAAATGTTGTATGTTTAAAACTTATTTTTAAATTATTTTCAATGCTTTATTTATAATTTTTCAAAATTATTTTCAAATAAAAGGTTTCCAAAATGTTTTATGTTCTTAAAATCATTTTTCCAATAGAAAAGGATATTTTACTCAAGAATATCTTCATTGATATTTTAATGATATTTACATTCATCAAAGTCAACAGTAATTTTTTTAATTATATTCTACTATAGATATTTTTTAATGATACTATCATTATTCTTTCTCTGGATGAATTAATATTATTTCAATGAGATTGTTATGGAACCTGTCTATTCTCCATGGGTAACCATGTTTCAAAAATATTATTATAGAACCCATTTATTTTCCAAGAATCATTTTTTAAATATATTGATATGAAACCCATTTATTTTTCGTGGTTTTATCATGTTTTTATGATTTTTATGATGACAATGTTTTATTCATCGTACTTGATAATTATATGAAACATGTGAGCCTAATAAAACTTATATGAAGGGATAAGCCCCATTATAGCTCATAAGTGAGCCCGATATAGCTTATAAAAAGGGTTGATCTCCATTATATCATATATAAAATGGGTGATCCAGATATATCTTATATGAAGAGTAATCCCCATTATAGAGCTCTAATTCATTAGGTAATGATAATGTTAGAAGTCAACCATATGGTTATTTTAATTAAAAGGGTTTTGAAAGGGTTTTATAAAAGTGATGTTACATGTTACTTAAAAGGGGTTTCATTACTTGGTATGGTTTTATAATGTTTCTCATGACCGATATTGGTATTACATGGATCATTTTTATTGATTCTAATGACATTTTCCTTTTCCACGTTTTCATATTTTATGATCAAAGTATTGATGGGTATGAGTTATTTTATGATTCGTTCTTGCACATTGATTACATCATCATAAACTTATGAACTCTTATGTTCATTGATTAAATTCAATTGTTAATTCTTATGTTTACCCTTACTGAGCATATGATCTAACCCTTATTATATTTCTCTTTTCCCGATGTTATAAATAATGATGTTGAATGAGTTATGACTAGAAGGGACTTCATATGGATGATGATGATGTATTAATGTGAAAAGAAAATGATGGATTAAGTGGTAGAAATGTTCATTTAAAGTAATGTGAATTGTTCATGCTAGAGTTTTTCCCTAATTATCTAAAACTATAAACTAAAAAGGTCCTCCATAATGTAAGAAAACTGAGTTTTTCTTTTAATGTTTTAATGTTTAGATAATAAATTTGGGTAAAAATTATCAGCATGAAATCGAGGAATTCATTTTTATATATTTTAGTATAGGATCTAGGAGCTTGGGCTCTATTCTATTATATCAATGGAATCCAAATAATTCCAAGGATCATCTTTATAGTTTTTAGAGGTGAACCTTGTAAATTTACTTTACCCTTAATGTGTGTGTGTTGGAAAATGATCAAGATTCATTCTAACGAGTGACTAGGGTTGTTTCGTCAAGAAAAATAAAAATAAACTAGATCACTGACCCCCCCTTAATGCTTATTTACTAATATAAGAGTTTCATTTTCAAAATATAAGAATGAAAAGGATTTACACTATAGTCCATCAACTAACAATGGATCCAAATTTTTTTAAATAGGTGTATTTAGAAACCATATATCTCAATAAATTTGATGTTTATAAATTCTTCATTCCAGAATACCGATGTCATAATATCTTTGAAAGATAAAATTTCAAATTTATTAAAAACATATTAGTTACCTTATGACATCTAGAAAAAAATAAGATAGATTAAATTTAGCTGAATATAAAAATTTTATGGTAAGATTAAAAATATTTTAAACCCCCTAAAATTTATATTCTAATTAAATGACCTGATATTCTATAATTAAATATGGTTCTAGAGGATATATTTAAGGAAATATTCTTATTTTACATTAATTACATCAAAAAAATATATTTTTATATGAAATTAATATAAAAAAATAACCCCTATCTAAAGGAGTTAAAAAATGTATGAAGAAAAAATTTCAAAGTATAAAATCTTATGTAAAAGTAAAATCTTATATAAAAGAAAAAAAATATCATGCCTAAAAGTAAAATAATATGCAAGAGAATAAAATATGATGAAATATAAAAGCATAAAATTAAAAAGATTTTACATAAGAAGAAAATATTCAAACCTAAAATTAAATTTACCTGGTACTAGATGTAATAATTCAGTTGTCGGTATGAAATAACTTTACTTGATTGGAAATTAATCCTTTAGAATTTGGATTTACTTTAGTCTGATGATATCTGTGAATAATACCTAAGGTTCCCACAATTTTCCAACTATCCAGTGCTCTACTAACAAAATTTCTTTTGAAATATGAGTTATGAATGATTGAACCTTGTTCAATGAGAATTTATTTTTCCAATTTCCACCCCTATAAAACTAAGAAAAAAAGGTGTACTACTCCACACAAAGTAATTCCTTTGATAATGAGGCCTATATTGGTTTTATAACCCAACATACAATTATTTATCTTAGTCTCACCTATATATATAAATTTTCTAATCTCTTCTTTTTAGTGGTAAAGTTGGAAAACAATTTCTTCAAACTTTCAAACTTTGAATTCATCCATACAACTTTACTTTTATAGAAATTAAAAATGATAAAAGTAGACATATCCTCTAATTTGGAAGTAAGTCTAGTGATTTCATCCTTCATCTTAATTTTTTTCCTTTTCCTTGGTAGCCTTATCCATAGATTTTATGACATCAATTTTAACATTTATATCTTTGATTTTAACTTTAGTATACCTCTTGTAAATATTTCAATATTTAATCTTAATCTTCATAATATACTCCTTCATTTGATCATTATATTGACGTTTTTCAACATCATATTTCGATGAAAATTCATCATCCAATGTAAAATCATAATTAGCATCCAAATATAATTTTTTCAAAAATTATATAGTTACCTTTACCATAAAACGTTTTATATTTTTAGGAGACTTAACATAAAAATGGTTATCTTTAAGTTATCATCACTATCTTTATAAGAAAATTCAAAATTATATTGGTATTAACTAGAATTATATGTATCAATTTTACCTCTAAAATTTTTTACCTATTTTTTAGTTGATGGTTAATATTTAATGTAATTCCTATCTATCTTCTTAACTTTCAGAAAATCAGGTCTGATATGAACTTGTTTTTTACATTTATAGCACACAACATTAAATGATTCTTTATTTTCACATATTTCATTCCTTTCATTCCAGTAATATCTCTGGATTTTTTTACCAAACATCCTTCTCACCATGTAAGAAAATTCTACTTAATTAATTTCTATAAATATATTATTTGAGCTCTTATTCGAAGCCCTCTTACATGTACTTATCTATAAAGAATTAAATCAAAAAATTAGAGATATAGATATAGAAGTAAAAGTAATTCCAATATTCTTATTTTCTATTTCAATATAACCTTTTAAATGATTTTTATACTATATAAAAGTTCCAATGAGATCATCCAAACTATGTTTAGTGATGTTCTTAGTATCCTCAATGGTAGTTCTCTTTCACCCCATTGTTTTTGGATTTTGGAGATGATCTTTTCTACTAGTTAATAATTATATAATTCTTTCTATCTTAAATAATATTGGTTGTTTATAGTAGTCATTAATTATTAGTGTATCAGTGTAATTGATTCACCAAGAAAAAAATTAAAAATTTGATAATCAGTTCTTAACATTGATATCTTCATTTACAAAGATTTATAATTTCCAAAGTGAGTAATCTATATCTTCTTCCAAATTCTTTTATATATTCATAACCAGGATACTTGAATATATATATTTCTTTGAATAGAACACAACAATGTATTTTTGGCTTATAATTTCAACTGTAACTATTATTTCTCATCATGAGTAAATGTAACAACTTATTTCCCCATAATCTTGTAATTTATGGTTAACATTAGATAATTTTCCACACTAGTATTTATCACATAAGTTTCCATTTTGTAATTCCAATACTTATAGTTAGCGCCATCAAATATAGGTGGATGGTTTGAATCGAAGTTTTATAATATTATAACTATGATAACACCTACCAAAGATAAAACAATAAATATTTCCTCTTCTATATGGTTAGTTCAAGTATATCATAAACTATATTGAAAGATAAAAGATCAGAACTATGATCTGATTACTTGATACAAAATTTATTAGTCACCTGAAGAGAATAACACTGATATCAAGTGTATTAGTAAACAAAATAAGAGGCATGATTTGATACCATGAATTTTCCCAAATAGGCAATATGATATCTATAATAGGTTGGGGTGATTTTTAGTCCCAAGTCCAACTTACAAACTAATCTCACCCACTCAATAAAACAACTGATCATAATTTATAAGTTCTAATCAAATAAAAGTAAAATAAAGCAAAGACATAATGGAAAATAAACCTCTTAGATGTTGTGAATTAAACTGAGGTAAACATGTAATAGTAAATTCAGTGCAAATAAAATCAATACAGTTAGAAATTAAACCAACACAATACATAGTACCAAATGAAAATATAAAAACTCCAATGAAGGATATTTATTACCATTCAGATCCATTCAAGGGAACTCTTCTCTTTTAAAAAAATTTATGGGTGGATTGAAAAATTATATATAAGGTATCAACAATTTCCAAACACCAAAACTTCCTAAACTAATATAGTCAGTAAAAGTAAGATCATACAAGGAATTTATTCAATAAACAGTCAAAATCAGGTAGCTCTATCCCTAAGATCCTACTTGATTATCATGACTGGAAACAAGTTTGAGTACCCTATAGTTCATTAAATAGATGTTTTGAAGAATCAAAATCCCTGACTCAAAGCCTCATCAATCATAATAATCTAAATTAAATAGGTCCTTTGACCCAGAACTATGTTTATCATGTGAGATTGGAAGTACAATGATTATACAAGAAAAACTAAGCGATTTACCATGAAACCTCACCAAAGAGAATCTCTTGAAAAACCAAACTAAAAGAAAAAACAATTGAAAACACTATAGTATATGAGATGACTTAGGATTCAAAATTATTATAAGCCCCTATAGTGAAAAGTAACTATATTTCATTCTCTAAAGAAGAAAACCTCATTTATAGATGAATTTATAAAAAAACCAATAATTTACTTTTATTAAAATTTGGTTCAATTTAAATAATTGTAGAAGAAACATCATCTTATAATAGAAGAAATTCATCACATCACAATGCTTAAAAAACTTCCTTAATATTCCCCAACATTCCAAAAATTAATGTTATCATTTTATTTCATTGAAATTTAATGGTTAAAATGTTAAATATCCATAACATCAAACTAAAAAAATATATATAATTTATTCAAATAGCGTACCCAATACGCAATAACGAGTTTCTTTGAAATCTTATGTTGCACACTAATAATATAATAATATTATTTTAAATGGTAGTTAACGCCTAGCCGTTGTAATGGAAGGAATGAACAGAACTAACTAAAAAATGATTATATATGTTTGTTAAATATTTTAACAATTACCCAATTAATGATAGAGGCTTAAAATGCAAATGAATCCAATTTTAAGCATAAATATTCTAATATTCTTTAAAAGGTCGATTAACCGCCTTTTGATGGAAAACCCTTTTTAAATCCACATTTTGAAAATTTTATATGTTATATTTGAAAAAATAAAATCCTTCTTTAGAATCGGGACATCAAAATTTACTTTGTGTAAATTTTTGTTATTTTTCCGATAAAGTTCATTTTTAATGAATAGTGAAAATGTTGTATTTTAATTCAAAACCTCCTTTTAATATAATTTATTTATATTGTTAGATTATCTTTTTAATTGGGTTTAAAGTGTAGTTAAAATATATTTTTACCATTTAATCCAATTTTGGTCGTTTTAATTAATTTCACTTTGAAATTGGACATAAATAAGTGTCAATCTTTTGATAGATATTGTTTCTTAAAAACACGTTATTTGTCTTGACAACGAGAATTAATTATAAAATTAATTAATTAAACTTCTATGTTTTGAATTTGGTAAAATGGACATCATTTCTGAATTTGGAACATCAAATTTACTTTGGATAAATTTTTGTATTTTTCTGACAAATGTTCATTTTTAATGAATAGTGAAAAATACTGCATTTTACTTCAAAACTGCTTTTTCATCTAATTTAATTATATAGTTATACTGTCCTTTTAATTGGTTTTAAAGTGTAATTGAATTATTTTTTATCACTTAATACAATTTTGTTCATTGGAAGTAATTTCACTTTTCAATTGGATGTAAAAACAAGTCAATCTTTTGATAAATTTTACTTCTTAAAAACCCGTCTTTGGTTGTGACAATGAGAATTATTTTTAAATTAATTACTGAAATTTTAGTGTTTAGAATTTGGTAAAATTTATTCCATATTTGGAATCAGAAGGTCCAAATTATGTAATTAAGACTCTTGTTTTTGGACATTATGAATAGTAACAATGGTAATTATCTTTAATTATCGTGATTAATTAGTAATCGGGTAGTTAAGGGTAATAAAATAATATCATAATAATATAAAATGACCCCAAAATATGTACAAATCCTCTTGTTTGAGTCATGTCCGACCATGGGAAGCGTTTTACCAAAATTGAGGTCCCATGGAGTCACATGAGTGTGATAGTGACATTTATGACATTATTTTTAAAAAAGAAGAGAAATATAACGAAGGTTTGTATATCCTAAGTAAAATAATTTTTATTTTGTTTAAATAAATGATACCTTAGACTATAAATAGTAATTAGAAATCTAAAAAAATTTCCTACATCATGGTATTTTGTTTATAATTTTTAGACATTAAATAAATAAATTTATTTATGACACCATGATGATGTAGTGATTATCTCATTAATGAACGATTTAAATAAAATGAAATGTTAAGGTAAAATATAAGCCTTACACTAGTAAAAAACCTATTGGATGTGTGGATTTAGAACCCTTATCACCTTATCCTCAAAATATATCATATTGGGACCTTTAAAATCTGAAAACCATTTTATAAGAAAGTAACATTTCAAGACTTTCCAAAAGTGACCCTCCTCCCTCTTATAAAAGGCCCCCACCTCTACCCCCTTACCCACACCTCTCGAGAACATGAATGATACAAGATATTCTCATATTATCTATCCACATACCTCTCTTACTCCTAGAAGACTCACTTTGGGCATAAGCCTTTCCAAGGAAGCCTTTGGCTCAAATCAAAAAGAGTTACCCGATTTAGAGGTAATGTCTTCTCTCGAGTTTCTTCCTTTATTTTCCTTCTTCACTCACCACTATCTTCTTATTATTTGATCCCATAATAAAACCATTATCCTCAATATACTAGGATGTTTTTATGATAAGTATTATACCTACACTTACACACACCTCCGTCTAATAGTTAAAGAACATACTGTTTCTGTGGGTGACGAATTACTGCCTCACGAAACGATAATTGTTCAATCTTGTTTTAACACCTCTCATGGTGGCCATTATGATTTCACTATATTTATATATGTTATATATTATATTTATGTACTCTCAATTCTTCTATATTTTATATTTAAAACATATCTTTATGCTTTGCATGATGTGCAAATGCGATAATTTTATATGAGGAAGTGTGGACAACCGCCCCCTCAAGTGATGTGACTTGTTCATGCCAAACATGGAATTTATAAATAATGTAATTAATGAAATTATGTTACCTATATAACATATATATTATATTGTAATTATAATATATCTATGTCTAATTTAGTTTCAAAGTCCATTAATATGACAAAAAATGAAAGTAGCGTTCATGCACACGTACGACCTACCGTCTCCATGAATGGTACATTTCATTTATTATCTCCAAACATTATGGAATATTATTAAATACATATATACTGGTTATATATGATATTTAAATCATTAAAACCATTCCGGAGATGATGTACTTATAACTACATGGATAATTCTCTTCAAACAAGTTCATTATTGACTCATGTACCGAACATCGAAAAAACGTATGATATGAACTCAATAATTAACTAATTATTATAACATGATAATATGTGATATGAATTAAATAATAAAATTTAAAGGAATTCCTTAAGAAATTATAAATTGACCAAAGTTTATTATTCAGGAATATAAAGAAACGAACAAGACAAGTCAGACTTGAGGTAAGGGGATTTCTTATCTCACTTTTAATTTCGTGAGATTTCCATTGTTCGCCAATTATTTATTGCATGTGGTGTATTGTGTACTTCCATTTGATATATATTATCATGATTCTTTTTATATTCATGGTATTATGTTATTCATTTGGTTCTTTTTATCTTTTCGTCATATGACTCGATTTATTACAACGAGGTAAGAGGTTTTTATCTCACTATTTATCCCTATGAGATTCATTCTATATTTGTCACTATCTCCTTTGAGTGGTGTATGTAATGCCCATTATTATACTATTTGTGTAATATAATTTAGTTTATGGGTATTTACATTAATGTTGTATAGTCGTTTTTCATGGGGTGTACGTTTTGAAAGATACCCAAATCGGTAAGGGAACCTTTCACCCTTTTATTTTTAAAAGACTTCTTTTTGTTAGGTATTTTAATTTACATATTATTAGGTTGGGATATGTTCTTATATATCCTTATTGCTGTAAATTTTATTTCCAAGTGATGAGATACCCTTTTTATCTCTCATCAACTCATTTTCTGAATTTTAAAGTGACGCCGTTAGGCTGTCGAATTTCTATAAGGGAACTTCTTAACCCAATTTCAATTGTTTGGGTTAAACCTCTACTTCTTGATTATGTCATACTATGAATATGTGTGGATAACCTATGATTGTTTTACACTTAATATCCACTTATATTGGGTGTATTTATATTTGTCACACATAATTATGTAATTGATTTATCTTTAATCTAAGGATATCATCTTTGTACGGGACTTCGTGTCAATCTCCTTTCTTTGAGGCATACTTAGATTTATATAAGACCTTATTTTATTAGTTGTATAATAAACACTTTTGACTTTTAATTTCATTAAAAAGGAATATTTTTACATGAAGTGTTTTACTAAACGACAAAAGGAATGTTTTTTTTGTCTTACGTATGCGGTGACAACGACTTCTCCGCCACTGTGACCATTATTTGAGTTTCGGCTTCCTCTACAAGCCATAAGTTTTTGAAATAAAAAATAAATACCATGTTTTCCTTTCTTTTATTTTGGTATTGAAAATGGTTTTGATAATTTTTTGATTATATCAATGTGTTGTATTGATATATTGTGATTGAAATGTGGAAATGTTATGTTTTATGCATGTTTTATGTGATACAATTATGTTATGGTTCTTGGGAATTGTTTATGAAGTCGGGTGGTTCTGTGATAAACTAAGGGTGGGTGAGCCCGAGATAGATCTCCAATGGATTGGGTAATGCAAAGGAGTTAAATGCTAAGGTTTCTCTGGAGAGATTTGGGGAATATACTGTGATGGGTATTCCAAATGTAACCATGAGGGTTACTCCCTACGTAATAATGTTACGAATGCCTCAAGCTACCTTTATGTCTTATGATTTCTATGAGTTATTCATAAATATTATGATTTCATGAGGTATTTTAAAGTGGTTATGTTTTATGAGTAAAGTATGATTTCATTGATTCTTATGTATACATGGACTAATGTTTTCTTTCCATATTTTTATATCCCTTACTGAGCTTTTTATGCTCATCCCAAGTTTTTGAAATGTTTTTCACAGGACATAAGGTGGAATAGGGACAAGGATGGGATCAAGGAAATGTCATGCTGTCTAAATCATGGAACTAGTCATGTTTCTTTTTTAAGAGTTTTTATTTTTTGAAAAAAATGGAAGTTGAGTAGATGTGTCTACTTTGTAATCATTGAGATGTAATAGTTATGGCCAAATTCTATAAAACTCTAAACATGAAAATATCCTCAATGTAAATTATTCATTTAATTCATGATTATGTAATGTTTTAAGGTCGGGTATTTATAGTTGGTATCATAGGTCCATTTAGATAACTTTAGAGGTTAGGGTATTCTTTCAGCACAAGTGACATTAAAATAATGGTTAGGATTTTAGAAAGAGTAATAGTTATTTTTATAAAGTGAATGAGTTTAAGATAAAATGAATAAGTATACCTTAGTATTTACCCTCCTCATAAGATATTATATTATGATTTTACTGATATACTCACACTGACCTTTTTGGTTCTAGTAAATGGCTGGATCTAGCAGGCACCAAAGTAACAGTGGATGTGAACGAAACTGTGACGGTTTTCTGAACGAGCAACTGAATGATATGGGAACTAAAATGAGAACTCTTATGGTTATTCTCAACCAACTATCTAGAGTCATTATTGACCACCTGAACCTTAGTGATTTTTATAAGGAATCATATATGCGAGAAACAAATCACTACGGAAGTTCAAGTAATAATCATAAAGGTAAGAGTGTTCAAAAACCTATGTGTCAAAGATGTGGAAAGAAACACATAGGAAAATGTTTCAAAGTAATAGAAATATTCTATAGATGTGGAAATGAAGGTAATAAATCAATAACCTTCCATGGAAAAAGGAAGAATCTAGTTGAATCTAGGAAAGGGAAAGAAGACTTTTCCGAGGGATCAATTGAATGTTTTAAATGTGGTGTGCATGGTCATTATGCAAACACATGTCCTACGAAGATGTTTTGGTAATGGGATCACCAGGATCGTACAAATATTTGTTTACCAATACCTAATTCCATTCCTATTAAGGATAAATAAAATGACATTGACCAATGAAAGGTATGGATTATTTCTTAACATATGTTTTCCTATTATTGAATCTTAGGATATGATTCATAATTTTGTTTGTAGAAAAGAAGTATTTCAGAATAAGTTGGAAAGGAATGGTTAATGGACCATGAATAATGTTGAATGAGTAAGAAGTCAACATATAAGGGATTCAAGAGTTATGGTAGATTTTAGGATTGTGAAATGCTTAAATGTATTAAGGCTCTTTTGATGATTAGATTACATTATAATACTTTTTATAGTATGTGTAACCCTGATTCTTGATATATGAAAATTTTATTCAAGGAATAATTATATTTTCTTTTGTGGATATAGTTATAAAGAACTATTTTGGTTTATATGATCCTTGAATTTGGGGCAATTACCGGTTAATAAATTTTGGGATGCAAAATGAAAGTTATTAGATAAACTTTGTGGTTAAAATATGTTATGGTTATTTTTGATGAATTTATCTATTTTTTGGAATGTTATAAAATTATATAGTTTTTTAAAAGGGACAACACGCAGACCATATGACAACCCGTCACGTCGGATGGAGCTGCGGGAATCGAACACACAACCAAAGTGCGACTGGTATTTATCGCCTACCACTAGGCTACGTGAAGTCCCAGGTTAGTATGACTAATTTTTTTTAGTTAGATGATCTTATGAATCAAGAATAAGTTGATTTTGGGTTATTTATGGAAATTATTAACCTATCATGGAGGATATGTGATTAGGTTAATTACTTTTCATTATGATACTTTAAGAGTAACTGATGTTATTTGGAGATAAATCTTAAGATTTACCTTGGAATACTATGTGATTAAATCCTTCAGATATTTGGGTTTCAATCTTAGTTTGGATTACTTTGAAGTATTTTATGGATAACTATATATTTAATAGTCTTTCTGGAACCTTGGGTTATTTTTGTTGAATTTTGGAGATTAAGAGTAGCATTTTTTATAAAGGATTATCCTTTTGGAGATTATCTAATCTTGTACTAACAATTTTGGTTTTGGTTAAGGTCTAAAGACATGGGAAATACATAGTTCATCTTTTATGGATTATGTGATTCTCTCGAAGTTGATTATAGTGCTCTTAATGTGAACAAATCATCCTAAATACTCATCTTTTGGAGAAAATATGAGTTTGTGTAAGAAATATAGTAAGAGATGAAAGTCTACATGACAAGTAAGTATATTTCCTTATGATTTAGTTAAGCTCATAAATAAATTCCTCAATGAAAAGTAACTTAAAACAAAAACTTTGTCTGTTAACTTTTCCTACTGGGGAGTCAAATACCGTTTAACCTATCACAAGTTTGTGATTTTATGGTGGTTAACTTTCTCCTAGACATATTTTCTATCACTCTCCATCAGAACTTGATGGTTTTTTTGTCCTCCATATCCATGTTTTCATGGAATCCTAGTATCTGTTGTCTCTAGTGACATTTATACTTTTCTTTCTTTCTTTTAAATTTATAGTTTAATTTACACCTTTTCCGATGTGGGGCTTTCAATGAAGTTCCCGAGCCCAATTTTAAAATTGTGAGGATGAAATTCCCAAAAGGGGGAAGGATGTAACATCCCAGGTAAATAAAGAATATGACATTTTCATATTTATTAATATTTGTGAATAACATATTAATATTACTTTAAAGGGAATGATATTTCCTATGGCATACCCAATACTCAACAACGAGTTTCTTTGAAATCTTACGTTGCACACTAATAATAAAATAATATTATTTTAAATGTTAGTTAACGCCTAGTCGTTGTAATAGCAGGAATGGACAGAACTATCTAAAAAATGATTATATATGTTTTTTAAATATTTTAACAATTACCCAATAAATTATAGAGGCTTAAAATGGGAATGAATCCAATTTTAAGCACAAATATTCTAATATTCTTTAAAAGGTCGATTAACTGTCTTTTGATGGTGAACCCTTTTTAAATCCACTTTTTGACAATTTTATATGTTATATTTGACAAAATAAAATCCTTCTTTAGAATCGGGACATCAAAATTTTCTTTGTGTAAATTTTTGTTATTTTTCCGTAAAAGTTCATTTTTAATGAATAGTGAAAACGTTGTATTTTAATTCAAAACCTCCTTTTAATCTAATCTATTTATATGGTTATATTATATTTTTAATTGGGTTTAAATTGTAGTTAAAATATATTTTTACCATTTAATCAAATGGTGGTTATTGGAATTAATTTCACTTTGAAATTTGATATAAACAAGTGTCAATATTTTGATAGGTATTGTTTCTTAAAAACACGCTATTTGTCTTGACAGCTGGAATTAATTATAAAATTAATTAACGAAACTTATATGTTTTTAATTTCAAAAAATGGATATCATTTTTGAATTATGAATATCAAATCTACTTTGGATAAATTTTTGGTATTTTTTCTGACAAATGTTCATTTTTAATGAATAGTGAAAAATACTGCATTTTCCTTCAAAACTGCTTTTTCATCTAATTTAATTATATAGTTAGATTGTAATTTTAATTGGTTTTAAATTGTAATTTAATTATGTTTTTATCACTAAATAAAATTTTGTTCATTGGAAGTAATTTCACTTTTCAATTGGATGTAAAAACAAGTTAATCTTTTGATAAATTTTACTTCTAAAAAACCCTTCTTTGGTTGTGACAACGAGAATTATTTTTAAATTAATTACTGCAATTTATTTGTTTGGAATTTGGTAAAATGGATTCCATATTTTGAATCAGAACGCCCAAATTATTTAATTAAGACTCTTTTATTTTTGGGCATTATGAATAGTAAGAACGATAATTGTCTTTAATTATCGTGATTAATTAGTAATCGGGTAGTTAAGGGTAATAAAATAATATCATAATAATATACAATGACCCCAAAATGTGTTAAAATCCTCTTTTTTGAGTCATGGATGACCATGGGAATCTTTTTACCAAACCTGAGGGCCCATGGAGTCACATGGGTGTGATAGTGACATTTATGACATTATTTTTAAAAAAGAAGAGAAATATAACAAAGGTTTGTATATCCTAAGTAAAATAATTTTAATTTTGTTTAAATAAATTATCTCTTAGTCTATAAATAGTAATTTGAAATCTAAAAATATTTCCTACAACATGGTATTTTTTTTATAATTTTTAGGCATTAAATAAATAAATTTATTTATAACACCATAATGATGTAGTGATTACCTCATTAATGAACGATTTAAATAAAATGAAAAAATAAGGTAAAATATAAGAATTAAACTTTTATAAATCCTATTTTATGGGTGGATTTATAACCCTTATCACCTTATCCTCAAAATATATCATTTTGGGACCTTTAAAATCAAAAAACCATTTTATAATAAAGTAACATTTCAAGACTTTCCAAAAGTGACCCTCCTACCTCTTATAAAAGGTCCCCACCTCTATCACCTTACCCACACCTCTAATTCCCTTGTCTCGTCCAAACTATTCTCATATTATCTCTCCACATCCCTATCTTACTCCTAGAAGACTCACTTTGGGCAGAAGTCTTTCCAAGGAAGCCTTTGGCTCAAATCAAAAAGAGTTACCCGATTTAGAGGTAATGTCTTCTCTCGAGTTTCTTCCTTTATTTTCCTTCTTCATTCACCACTATATTCTTATTATTTGATCCCATAATAAAAACAGTTTCCTAAATATACTAGGATGTTGTTATGATAAGGATTATACCTACACTTGAACACACCTCCGTCTGATGGTTAAAGAACATACTGTTTCTGTTGGTGGCGAATTACAGCCTCATGAAACGATGATTGTTCAATATTATTTTAACACATATCATGGTCGCCATTATGATGTCAATATATTTATATATGATATATATGATATTTATGTCCTCTAAATGCTACTGTATTTTATATTTAATACATACCTTTATGCTTTTCGTGATGTGAAAATGCGATAATTTCATATGAGGAAGTGTGGACAACCGCCCCCTCAAGTTATGTGACTCGTTCATGACAAACATGGAATTTATAAAGAATGTAATTAATGAAATTATGTTACCTATATAACATATATATTATACTATATTTATAATATATCTATGTCTAATTTAGTTTTAAAGTTCATTAATATGACAAAAAAATGAAAGTAGCGTTCATGCGTACGTACGGCCTACCGTCTCCATGAACGGTACATTTCATTTCTAATATCCAAAAATTATGGAATATTATTAAATACATATATACTGGATATATATTATATTTAAATCATGAACACCATTCTGGATATGATGTACTTATAACTACATGGACAATTCTCTTCAAACAAGTTCATTGTTGACTTATGTACCGAACATCGAAAAAACGTATGATATGAACTCACATAATTAACTAATTATTATAACATGATAATATGTGATATGAATTGAATAATAAACTTTAAGGGAAGTTCTTAATCAATTATAATTTGACCAAAGTTTATTATTCAGGAATATAAATAAATGAACAAGACAAGTCAGACTTGAGGTAAGGGGATTTCTTATCTCAGTTTTAATTCCGTGAGATTTCCATTGTTCACCAATTATTTATTGCATGTGGTGTATTGTGTACTTCCATTTGATATATATTATCATGATTCTATTTATATTCATGGTATTATGTGATTCATTTGGTTCTTATTATCTTTTGGTCATATGACTCGATTTATTACAATGAGGTAAGAGGTTTTTATCTCACTATTTATTCCCATGAGATTCATGCTATATTTGTCACTATCTCCTTTGAGTGGTGTATTTACTGTCCATTATTCTAATATTCGTGTAATATAATTTCATTTATGGGTATTTACATCAACGTTGTATAGTCCTTCTTTCATGGGGTGTACATTTCGAAAGATACCCAAATCAGTAAGGGAACCTTTCACCCTCCTCTTTTTAAAAGAATTATTTTTGTTAGGTATTTTAATTTACATATTATTATATTGGGATATGTTCTTATATATCTTTACCGCTGTAAATTTTATGTCCAAGTGATGAGATACACTTTTGATCTCTCATCAACACATTTTATGAATTTTAATGTGACGCCGTTAGGCTGTCGAATTTCTGTAAGGGAACTTCTTAACCCAATTTCAATTCTTTGGGTTAAACCTCTACTTCTTGATTATATCGTACTATGAATATGTGTGGATGACCTATTATTGTTTTAAACTTAATATCCACTTATTTTGGGTGTATTTATATTTTTCACACATAATTATGTAATTGATTTATCCTTAATCTAATGACACCGTCTATGTATGGGACTTCGTGTCAATCTCCTTTCGTTGAGGCATACTTCGATTTATATATGAACTTCTTTTATTAGTTGTATAATAAACAATTTGGACTTTTAATTTCATTCAAAATGAATCTTTTTACATGAAGCGTTTTACTAAATGTCAAAAGGAATGTTTTTTTGTCTTATGTATGCGGCGACAATGACTTCTCCGCCGCCATGACCATTATTTGAGTTTCGGCTTCCTCTACAAGACATAAATTTTTTAAATGAAAAATAAATACCATGTTTTACTTTTCTTTTATTTTGGTATTGAAAATGGTTTTGATAATGTTTTTGTTATATCAATGTGTTGTATTGATATCTTGTTATTGAAATGTGGAAATGTTATGTTTCCTTTATGCATGTTTTATTTGATATGATTATGTTATGGTTCTTGGGAATTGTTTATGAAGTCAGGTGGTTCCGTGATAAACTAAGGGTGGGTGAGACCGATATATCTCTCCAATGCATTGGATAACGTGAAGGAGTTGAATGCTAAGGTTTCTCTGAAGAGATTTAGGGAATATACTATGATAGGTATTCCAAACGTAACCACGAGGGTTACTCCCTACGTAAGAATGTTATGAATGCCTCAAGTAACCTTTATGTATTATGATTTATATGAGTTATTCATAAATATTATGATTTAATGAGGTATGTTAAAGTGCTTATGTTTTATGAGTAAAGTATGATTTCATTGATTCTTATGTATACATGGACTAATGTTTTTTTTCCGTATTTTTATATCCCTTACTAAGATTTTTATGCTCATCCCAAGTTTTTGAAATGTTTTTCACATGACATAAGGTGGAATAGGGTCCAGGATGGGATCAAGGAAATGTCATGCTATCTAAAACATGTAACTAGTCATGTTTCTTTTTTAAGAGTTGTTATTTTGTGAAAAAAATGGAAGTTGAGTAGATGTGTCTACTTTGTAATCATTGAGATGTAATAGTTATGTCATAATTCTCTAAAACTATAAACCTGAAAAGATCCTCAATGTGAATTATTCATTTAATTCATGATTATGTAATGTTTTAAGGCCAGGTCCTTATACTTCTCCATCCTTTGAGAGTTGAGGTCATGATTTTTTATCCATTATTGATTATAATATAATGAATATCACAATTCATGACTAGCTATCACAACAAGGTCTTCTAATTCATGATGAAAAAACCTCTAACTAGATATAACTCCATAAATATACTTAAGAATATTCAAAATGTGACCATATTACTGATTATTTTAATGATCCTTACATTTTAGATTTACTTCATGAACACTATTCTCATGGTGTGATAGAAACTTACCCTTTCTCTTTAAGGTGATACTATTATTCATTCGGTATGAAAGATCCTTATGTTTTCTATTTTTAGTGTAACCATTATTCTTACAGTATGATATCTTATCACACACACACAAACCTTCTCAAATGGTATATTAAAATTCAATACATGTTTATCAAACACTCTTATGTATTAATATTTATAGAATAATAATATCTCTCTCCACATAAAATATCCTTACATTTTCTACTTTATGGTGTGGTTAACATTCTATAATGTAAAACACTCTTATAAATTCCCTAGAGAGCTAGAATAACTCTTGGATATATATGGATTATTTCTATAGAACTTTTATGATTATTAAAATTATTATAATATATTATGTCTTCAAGGAAATCCATATTTTTTTTGATTTTTATGCACACTATAGGATATTACATATCCACTTAGAGATTCTTACACATAGTACTTTACCATTCTCCAGCAACTCCCCTCTTGACATGACCTATGATATCATGATGTATTTTCTATCTTATAGATAGAACTTTTAATCCTCAGAAATTCTCTTTCAAATGGGTTGAAAAAATAATCCACCATAAAAAATCAACATATTTTGGGAAAAAATCCAACACGTTTTCAATAAATCCATCCCTAACACAAATTCCTAATTGGATGCTAACAATATTAAAAAAATACATTGAAGAAAAGTAAATTATTTTTTGAAATACCTTATTGGACATTTTTAGTGGTAAAACATAACACTGATGTTATTATTATTTAGAAAAAAATTTGTGACAACTTGATCATAACTTTTTTACGTATAAAAGTAAATACTAAAGATAGATTGTATATAAGATTAAACTTAATATATATGGGAATATGTATGGAGTTGGCTCCTACTATAAAATGAAAAAGAATATACTTACCTCTATATTGTCACAGGTTATCCAAGGGTGAAAAAAAATTAAATTTTGTAGATACTTTCATGGTATTAAAGTACTTACTAGGTTTTCTTTAAATTTGAAAAATGTGGGTTCATTAAAGGAATGGTAAATTTATTACATTAAATAACAATTTTTTGAATGTTTATATAGTATTAATTTTTTTAAATAATTCATTTGTATAAGAAACCCTATAATGGTAGTCACCGAAGAAATGTATTTTTCATGTGAAAATAATACAAATCCAATTTCTATATGAATAGAATATTTTCATGTTTTTAAAGATATATGGGAAATTTATTACATTAAATTTTATGTACTAAGTTTGAAGTGAAAATGCGTTGATAGTATTATTTGTGTGAAACATGATGATTTTATATTTAAACTCATTGATTTGATAAGAATTAGTTTCCTATAGGAACCATTTATCATAGAGATGCATGAAAAGAAGATATTTTATATTATTGATCCATCAAATGATTAGTGGTATTCCATTTTGATAGGTAAAAAAAATCATTTAGATGATGATAATATTGATGATGTTATGAATTTATTTGAGATTTTTTTAGTACATGATTACTTGAGGATAAATATCATTGTGTTGTTAAAATGGTCAATTATATATGGAAGAAACACATAGAAAAGATATGTTAAAACACAGACCCCCATAGTTGTGTTTTTTCTTTTCTTTTCGGTCCCTACGTGTAATTTTTCTCTCTCTTGAATAAAAATTTATATGATGATAATGATGATATGTTAAAATCCTCAGATAATCTCATAATAATTATGGTAAACATCAATTTGATTTTATATATTTTTAGTTAAATATAAATGTGTTACAACAATTTATTTTATTAACATTAATATTTAAATATATTGATATTGATCAATTCTGAACTTTCTGCATTAATTTTTATAGACATAATCTTATTTAGACATTTATTTAGCCAAAAAATCCCAAAATCATTAATTTCCATCTATTATTTCTTTTAATTAATCATTTAATAGTATACTCTTTTTCTCACCTTTATTAGATAACAAAATATTTATAATTTTATTTTGATTATGAAAAGTCAAATATTATATTTATTTTAATCATTTATTTATTATAAAAAAGGTATATAAAATTTCATTAAATTAACATACATATATTTAATTAAAGGACATTGAGGAAGAGGAATATCCACCGAGGTATGGGTTCGTATCTTCATATAAATATTCCTATCATAATTAAATTAATTAATGAAATTTAAAATTTGTTTTTTGAAATTATTTATTGCACTATAGGAGAGTATACTATTTCTAAGTCTTTTTATTCTATAAAGAATAAGGTGCCTACATTTAGTATACATGGGATTACATGTATACCAAAAAATTTGGTTTCTTTTGGGAAGGATCAGAGGCTAAAAGTTGAATTAGATGATAATAATAACCTATTGGGCCTAAATGTAAAGAAGTTTAGAAATTTCATGTCCATATAGAGTCTAGGTAATGTTAGTATATTTTATACTGATTGGAGGATTTTTGACGAGATGACGAGAGATTAGTTATCGGAGTTCATAATAGTAAAATATCTTAACTAATTTTTTATAGTGGTTCAAATATTATATATTTTATATGACCAATATTTTATCTATTTAATTATAGACGACTTTTGTATTTCTTGATATTAAAATGGTTAATAAAATGTGAAGGTATTTTGAGTTATTGATATTGTGGAGTTTCAAATAAAAGTTGACTTTTAATAAAGAAAAATAATGAAAATACCTACCTCCAATACGAGTTTTTAGTTGTAGAGATAGGAGATAGTTTTGTCGCCAGGTGATAGGAGAAAACCAGTATGATTTGATAAATATTATTTATTGAATAAATTTCTATAATAAATTTTTAATTAATTAATGACTTATTCATTTATTCATATATAATAGGCATCCGAGTGGTCTCACTAGGAGATCCAATCATATAATATATAACCGCATACTTTTTTACATGGAGAGTATCCTTTACTACTAGATAAAATGATTGCTAAAAAGTTTTAGTAATTAAGTGCTATATAAACTAGCACCTCCAAATAGGTTCACTTCGGCCCTCAATCTCCCCAACTAACCATGAAAAATAGAGATTTCAGAGAATTAAAGTAAGGGTATGTATTTTATTGGTTAATAAAAATAGATGGACGATAATATTGTAATAAATTAATTATTATTTTTCTAAAAAATATTTTTTTTGTAAATTTATCACACTAATATGATATTTATATATTCCATTTGATGAGTTCATTAAGGAACAAGTGATGTAGGGGTCTATAATCCATAAGGGTAGGAATGATATTCATGTGACTGCTTTAGGTAAGTAATAGAACTCGATCCATTTAAAAGGATATGAGATGAGTGTTAATATTAGGAATGTTTTTGGTCATCATGTACGTCATCAAGGGGGTCCATATACCGGGGTGAAATAGATTCCTTGAAGTCTAAACTTCAAGAGGTTGATCAGTTAATATATGAATGAATTATATTGTCTGTTTAGTCTATATTTATAGATATATCAATACAAACCTAACCTATGAAGCCAGCCTTTCCAGATCCTCTATATCCACACTCAAACCTGATTGTGTACTATAAATTGTATGTTGGGGATTCCCATTTAAATATTATAGCATAAAAAATCATAAATAACATGGGGGATAATATACATCATCTTATGTAGTATTGACAAGTAAGAATGATAGTAAATGATGGAATTTATCCTACATTTCTAGTGAAGCTTCCTATTGAGGAGGTGTCCATAGTTGGATAAAGTTTGGGTTATTTTTTACTATGTCCATATATCCTTACACGTTAGTTAACATATGAGGTATGTGATAGTTTTAAAATTTTTATTTACTTTTTATTTCAAATAAATTGAAATGTTTTTTGAAATTTACCCTATATAGTAGTATCTGAAATCTAAAGAATAATTAAAATGGAAAAATGTTTTAGGAACCAATAAATTTAGATACTCCTAAGTTTTCCCAAGGTATAATAAAATTATTAGTGAATTATTTTGTGTTAGTGAAATTATATGTGTTTCCAATAATTGCTAGAATATGTGGAAGATAATATATGTTAAGGATATTTAAAAAAGATATCTTGGATGTTGTTATTTATAATGAGCTATTGGAACCTATATTATAATTGTTTTTAATGTATGTAAATTTCAATTTCAATTTTCATTTAATTAAGTAAATATAACTTATAGTGATTTAATTTATTACTTTTATAATTTGGTATCTGTAAAATATTTGTATACAAAATGAAAATGCTTTCATTTATGGTTTTATTGGTCTATAATACAATTCAATTGTTATGAAATACTTAAACAATCTTCCCATTGTTCAATATATATCTCGCACTATAGGAAAAAGGTCATTTAACAACATTTTTCAAAACCAACGCTAAATGTTTCATTTTTTATTGGAGGTTCTAGGAAACCATTGCTAATTTGTAGTGGTTTATTAAAAAACTAATGACATTTAGAGGTGTTTAAAAACATATCTAAGTATGAGATTTTATTTTTCATACATTTTATGTACTTTTAGAAATATTATTTTAAAAACCATGGAGAAATTAATTAATAACTAATTAATCAATCAATTAATAATTATTATTTATAATTTATAATTATTTATTATTTTAAATTTTAATTTATTATTAATTATTAATTATTTTAAAACCAAATTAATTATTAATTATGAATTTTAGTTTTTTTAATTATTCATTATTAGATAGTAATTATATAAAAACTAAAATAATTATTAATTAATATTTATTTATATATGTATATATTTATATATAAACACACACACACATATACAAATATACATATACATGTAAAAATTCACAAAAATATACATATATGTGTGCGTGCATGTTTGTGTGTGCATGTGTGTATTAAAAATGTGGCTGAAACTTCCTCATTTAACTTATACAATAAGAGAACCTAAAAATAATATTTCAGATTTAAATAACTATAACTTCTGATCTAGGTGTCTATTTGTTCTCCATGACCTATTAAATTGAATATTATAGAAATAACTAAGATCATATATGATAAAAATTTGATGATAATTATTAATAAAAAATTTATGAATATTCTATGATAAGTTGAAAATTAGACTTCATCTCCAAACAACAATAAATTTTGATCTGGATGTTCATTTGGGTTCTATAACCTATAAAATTTAATCTTATTATTAGATCTATGAAAATTAATATTAGGGAGACATTTTAATAACTAGAAAATTCACTTATATCCATGATAAAAAATCATGGATATTTTGTTAAAAATTGTGGCTATTGCTTATAACCATAGTATAGATGACCATGGCTCCTATTGGTATGCATATAGCTCTGAGATATAGCCATAATTTAAAATAGAAATAACCATGGTTTTCTATCATGGAAATATAAGTGTATCCACGATTTCATAACCATGGTGATAAGACTATAACCAAAATTGTCCACAATGGAAATATGATAATATCCACAGCTGTCCACTATGAAAATAGACCTATTTCTGTGGTTTCTCAACCTTGTAAATAACCACATCACCTATACACTATGGAAATACAACTATAGCCACAATTTTAAAAATATAAATAGGTCCATTATAAGGTGGGAAACCATGGCTATAACCCTTTTAAACAGTATCTACTGGCTTTTAAAAATATGTGTCTAGCTGAATTTGAACCTTAGACCTCCATAAAGGGAGGCATGAAATTTTACCACTACACTCTAAACAACAATTTATATATATATATATATATATAAATATATATTCTTATATATATTTTTATAAACCATGGAAATTTCCCTCAATCCATTTCAATAAATTTTCCCACACTTTTCCAGTGGGAAATTCGTTTTTCCCACTCCTACATGGGAAACCTATATCCACAGTTTATAGGAACTATAACAATTGGTGTACTCTCTAGCCATGATTTTTAAAAATTGTGGCTATAGCCTTTGAAAAAATACTTATAGCCACAGTTTTAGAAAACTACGACTATAGGGTGATCTATATCCATAGTTTTTGGAAAACCATGGCTATAGGTGTGTCCTATAGCCACAATTTTCAGAAAAATAATGGCTATATGGTTTTTTTCTAGTAGCATAACCCAATTTTTCTTGGTCAATGGAGGCCTTAAAAGCCTCCAAAACTGAGTTTTATGTTAAGGTATCCTAATTTTAGATATTTCAATTGTTATTCTGATTCCTTTAAGAGGGTATTCTTGTCCTTTTTGGATCAAGTATGAATTTATTCCATGGATTTACATTCTTATTGATATAATGATGTTGAAATTGTATTGTTCTTATTGCTTTTGCGGATTTATTTTCCTAATGTGTCTTATATACCAAGGACTTCCTTGGCTGGGTTAATCGAAGATACTTATTTAATAAGAATTACAAGGCTTGATTTGGGATGGAATTCATCATTAAAACTTTGGGATCATGGATATTCCTTATGGTGGGAAGTTCTAGTTTAAGAATTGTGTGTGTGTGTATTTAAGGATATTTTTATGTGTGTGTGTATATATATATATATTAATTTATATATTTATATGTATTTATATAATATTTTGTTTGAATATATATATAATTATATATATAAATGTATATTTAATTTCATATAATTATATAAATTCACTTTTAGTTATATTTATATATATTTAAAGATATTGATATGTATTTATGTATATTTATGTGTATATATATATATATATTTATATATTATGTAGGTGTGTGTGTGTGTATTTTAACATTGTGACCCCAATTCATTGGCTTGAGCAGGACCACAATTCCATGAACCTTAAGTGCATCTACTAGGCACATAAGATGGAAAATAAATGAGAAGTGTATATAGTATCATTGAGGGTTGATTTAACCTTATTCATAATAAAACCCACAATAATGAACTACTATGAAAAAACATGTATATAATCCTTGAATGAAATAAGACCAACCTCCAATACATAATATAACAATATCCATAATCAGAGTTGTAATAGATGATAATATCACCAAATAAGACTACAAGACCAAAAATCAAATGGAAAAACAAATTCCAACATGACACTCTTCCGTGATCCACAAAACCCTACCTTTATACTCCCAGCTCCATCACCCAAGAACACAACATTAATATGTTCTACTATAATGGTAATAGGTCTCACCTTACCTACATCATGTTGAATAATGTCTGTATATATATCGAGATGAATATATAGGGGTGATAATATAATTCTAATAGGAAGCACCCCAAATATATCCAACACATACCAATTAAACAAAAGGAATTTAACTAAAATTTTATGCAAAATAGAAGAGAATCATAGTAAAAATAAGTCAAAATAGAGTAAACCATTCAAATAACTCACAAAAAAATCCAACTTTCTTTTAACAAATAATTTACAAAAAATATACCCACAACATAACTCACACACCAATGTTGATCACACATATACCCGTGAAATGCATTCACCCAATGTATTTCCCATCAAAGCATTCACAATAGAACAAACCAACTCATAAGTAGAAACCCATCCCTCTAGACCCAAGTTATCACTTGGTAGTACAAACTATTGTGCCCTAATTTCAGCATGTAACCAAAGTCTAAATCAAAATTTCCACCGCCATATGAATAATGAACACATGGAAACTCATACCAATTCCATGATACTATCTTTTTTATAAAAACCATGTGACCCGAAATATCCCTAGAAACCAAGTACATCCCAAAAAGACCTCACCACACTATAATATAAAAAAATTATGAATCACACCAATACCACAATGAAGACATATTTTTCATATGTTGATATCATCATTTTTAAAACCAAATCACAAAATAGTAATTTTATCAAACATATTGTGGGAAATCCCATAACCTTTTGTCTAAAACAATTTTATACCAAAGAATGTTCAAATTTGACTTATCTATAACATTATCATAGATAAAGATAACAATTAACTTTTAAAATAATGAGATACTTATTTCTTAGAAGAAAGAGAGTGACAGAGAGGCCAATTACCATAAGAAGGGCCATTAAGAAGGAAAGTCACAACAAAACTTATAGATTCGACCCTATATAATCCTCCTTATATATCTAGGTCAAATCATACAAAAATATAAAAGTATATTTTATGTGAATGGAATTTCCAAATCACATAATTAAGGTTTTTTAGTTAATAATCTTATCTAAGAGGAGAGAAAATTAGGGTTTCTGGGAGAAATTGGGTCTTAAAAACAATTTTTTTGTAACTTTTAAGTGACCACTCAAAATTATGGCACCAATATCTAACCCCGATCCTAGCATAAGATTTTTCCATTTTAAAAGAAGTGAAACTGAATAATACCACATTGTGTTGGTACCCAATATAGACATGGGGCCCTCAATAAGGACCCCCTATAGAGAAAACACCATGAAAAATAAAATGGTTATTTTTCACTCCCTATTTCACATAGGCTCTCTACTAATACTTCATGGAAATCATGCCCACTAAAAGACCCATCTTCATATCATGGAAGTCCACCATGATAACAATACTCACCTAAAATGGATCTTTATTTCTCGAGCCTCATTGATCCTCTAAATATCAAAATTACATGCCCATAACAAAAAATGGCCTCCACCATGTGGTCCACCACGTGAATTTTACACCCCAAGCTTTCCAAGAAAAACTATGACTATATCCATGAACACATATCCAAAATATGCATGTCTAAAACCTCAATCATGTCTACCATCATGTGAATTTTGAGATGAAGAGAGATAAAAATCTCTTTTCTAGCCATATACCCCTTAGAATCCCTCCAAAACTTCTCAAAACCAATACAAACCATCTCATAACTTAAAATTAAATAATAAAATATTATAATAACTCAAACTGGGGGTGTTAAATTGTTCCCACCATTTGTACTTCCATCCATAGAAATATAGAGGTTGGCATTGATTCATAAAAGATCAGGATATAGATCTAATATAGAGTAATTTCACTCTCAGTATCTTCACAAACCCAATCATGCTTTTGTTATTCAACTTCTAAAGATATTCCTTAGTATCTCTTGAAATTTTCTTTCATATTTGAAAATATGAAATATGGTGAATACCCAATGGGGAATTCAGTTTGAGAGAAACATGATCCCAACCAATTACGTGAACAAAGTCAAGATCGCACTTCCACCCTTAATATATATGAAAAAGGATACCATGATATGCACTGAATTGGGGAGGTAGTTATAATTTATAAGTAGCCTCACTAATATTCTCAACAATATCAAATGGTCCAATATTCCAAGGAACTTACTACCCTCTCTTACCCAAGATACATATCCTTAATCTTGGAAATAACAAAAAAAATACATAATCTCTCACAATTAATGATAATTTATTAAAAAAATGATCCCAATAAGATATATAATGGATTAAAACTATATACATTATTTTCTATACTAGTAAATCTTTTCAATAGTCTCTCATATGAGAATCAATCCTAGAAACACATTTTTTTAAAACTCCACCTTGAAATGTGGGGTTTTAAATAAAGGACTATACAATTCACCAAACATTCCATATGAATTATTTATGGATAATTAGAGTCATATGAAGTCTCTATAATGGTTATCCTATTTCCTATTGGTTAATGTGATGTCCATCAAATTCATGGAGGAAAATTAAGTTCTCTGTTAGAGGTGATGATAATTTTTACACCATGGGAGTTTGACACATTATATACCCACTACTTTGCTAAATAATCTATAGAATTTTCCTCCTAAATTAGAATGAAATGAAAAAAATTGGTGAGTCAGTTAACTTACACCCTAATGAAATCATGATTCTAGAGTATTTCAAGTAAGTTAGTTCCAAGGTCTATAAATTTTTTATCCCACCTTACTATAGGTATTGGTAATAATTGTAACACATTAATAGTATTTGGTGTTTTTTATTCATTACTAAAGAAACCCATACTTTTCAAACATAAATATCACATCATATAAAACAAATATTCGTTATATAACATTATGATCCATGCTAGCACCATAAAGGTCTATTATCTTTGGAAAATTGGATACATAAAAAATGGTTCATAAAATATCAACATCATATCCCACTTATTTATTCATAACCCACACCATTCTTAGACACATCATAATTTAAAATTTTCTTTATATCCTAGGGAAAAGAAAACATAATTAAGGGTGATATCCGATGCTCAATAAGGGTAAAAAAGGGATATATTAATGAATATTTAAACATAACATGAGCATAAAGGGTTTCAGAACATGATATTAACCTTTTTAAAATTATACACATCAATTAATATATCATAAAAATGAGTAATGGCATAAATATTGGTAGTTAATAAGACATGAATCATAAAGGGATCAAATAACAAGATCCACGAGAACATAATATTGGCATAAGGTCAGGTTATAAAAGGGTGGAATAATCATAATAATATAAATATATATCAAGGATATCTACCAATACATTCATAACATGTTATTGTTGGGATAAATTCCCATTTACCTGATTTGGTATTGAGATCACCTCTCATGTACCCCTTTTCAGTCTTGAAATAACCTCTGGTGTAACCTATTTCTTTGGGCTTAAGATAACCTCTGATGCACCATTTTATCTCACAGTACATTAATATTTACCCAATTAATTATAGGTATATAATGGAACCACCATTTACATAATCATAATCAATTCATATGTATTCCACAAGATCTTTAAGACATTTAATATTCCATCATAACTTAACCTATGGAAACTAAAATGGGTTTTGTAAACATCTCATCACCATTAAAATAAACCATATAATGTAATAATAAAGATAATAGCATATAATTATATCCCTAATGAAATATAAGTAACACCAAATTATTTCATCATAGAATAAAATTCCTTTAAATGATCACTTGGAACATTTCTTGAGGATAACACACTTTTTATTTGGAAACCAATTATTTAAAATCAAAATATTTCAAAAATATTAATAAAAACATTTTATTTGAAAATGATCATGTAAAATTTGAAAATAATCTTGAAATAATTGAGAATTAATGATGGAATGAAATTTCATTATATCATGTACATTAAAACAAACATTATTTTCACATTTTTGGTAAAAATTAAAAAGTAGATCATTCAAAAAATGATAAGAATATTTCTTTTATTTTTCTTTTGAAGACTAAAACATGGGAAAAAATTAATTTAAAAAAAATGATATTATTAAACAAATTCATGAAATAATACTTAGAAGATATGTACATTTAAGAAAAAGGATTTTGAACTTAAGAGAGAAATAAAGTTAGCTTTCCTTAATAATATTCTTTTAATCTCTTAAGTTTTTAAAGAGAGTAAAATGAAAGGAAAACAGGTAATCTTAAAAAATAACCAGAGTATTATAAAATTAATGGGATTATTTAGAGATATTTCAAAAAATGTTATCATCGTAAACTTGATCATAAACAATATATATAAATAAGGAGGATGTAACATAAATCCCTTACCACTTTAGTGACTTTAGAATCAAAACCTCCTGAAAGAGAGAACCTTATATGGATAGGGATATCCCCATAATTTTCATGATAAGTATCATAAAATACATTCATTGGTAGTGTATGCACCACATAAATTCGTGTATATACTCATATTATCATATATTAACCACTTATAACATTTAATCACTCATTTATTAATAATTCATTATTAAAATATTTGTTTCTAGGTGTTAAATATTTAATTTTTTTATGATAATTTCTTTTCGGTAGTTTTAGTAGTTTTAAATTGATAATGGTCTAATAAAAAAATGTTATTTAAGATATAAATATCAAAAATATTCATTATATACATATTGTTAATCTTATATAAAAATTTTATATTTAAAAATTAATTACATCATTCTTGGAGACGATAGACTATCTGTATGCATGAAAGTTGTTTTCACTTTTTAATGGATGGAAAAAAAGAAAGGTAAATAATAATTTAACTTTATATAATATTTTTTATATAATATAATAAATATATATATACATTAAATCTATCCTTATTTCTATACTTGTAAATAAAAAATGAAAAAATAATCACATCGCTTCATGGAGGTGGTGGTCCACATGTACCCACGAGCGACATTTTTGTTTTCCAATGGATAGAAAGGCAGGGAGATAGATGTGAAATTATATTCCTAGAAGCATAATTATGTCATAAATAAAATATATAAACTATAAAACCATCATAATAACTATCCATGAAATATTTTTATGGAAAATGAATTGTATTTCTATGTGGTGGCGGTAGTCCACACGTACGCACAAATGATACTTTCACTTATTATTTGAGGAAAATGAGGATGGATAATGGTAGTTACATAATTATAATAAAATTTAATTATATTTAGGACACTAAATATATTATTTTATTACTGATACCATAGATTTAGATAATGAAAAATATTAAATAAATTGAAATAAGTTGGGTTGGTAGATTACCTCTTTTTCGGCAAGCTTACTTGAGATCCCTTCTTAAGGAACCTTGAAATGGTATTTCAAGAAGAAAAGAACCTATAATTAGTGTATAACTAATTTTATATGATAATTGTATTGGGTTTTTTAAAGATATATTTCTCAAAGTGGTATAAATGAAAGAGATAAGGGTGTCCTTTTATAAGGGAGGTAAGGACACATTTGGAATTATTAAAAAGATTAAAATATAATTAAGTAATTCTAAAGAAAAATGATTCCAAATGGATATATATTTATATAAAAATAATTTAAGGTCAAAATATAACCATATAATGAAATTTAGATGGATTTTGGTGTTATTTTAAACCTTATCTTTTATTTTAACCTCTTCATTAACCAATTTTAACCTTAATCGCAGTAATAACTTTTTCAATATTAAATGGTTAAAATTTCACTTAAAATTTACAAATTAGATCATTAATAGAAAAGGGAAATGATTTTATAACATTTATCATCATAATTTTTCTATTTCAATATTTTTATGATTTTTAAATTATTTAACATAAAATATCATTAACTTCATTTTGACACTATTCAATTAATTTGACTTTAACGACATCATGAAAGTTATAGAATTTGAATATAAACATTTCACACATACCTGTAATGTTATATTTATCTAAAAAATATTTGTAACATAATAATTCACCCAAATTTTTTAACTTTTAATATTTTTGAAATCATTTATTTCATTTTTCTACTTATTGAATAAGTACTATGTCGGTGTTGCGTAAGCATTTAGGGTAATTTTTCAATCTATAAAAATTATAAATAAATTACCATGATAAAAAAATTAATTATTTTTTAAAATAAACAATTATAATTGAACTTATCCCCCTTTTATACATATGTAATAATTTTAGAGATATTAAATTCAAGAGAGTGACATTTTGGATTTTTTACTTAAAATAATATAAACTTCATTATTAAGGTAAAATGGCACCAAAATGACATATATTATAATTTTAGATGTATACGGTAGAATTTATTCCATCCAATGAAATAAATTCAATTTTCGGTTTGATTTTGAGACTTTATCTCATGGTTTTAACCCGGACTTTCGCATTTTACCCTTACCGAGGTGACAAATATTTACCATGATTACTACTCATAATGACCAAAAAATAAAATAGTCTATTTATAAAATTTGAACATCATGATTCCAAATATTTTATAAATTTATTAATATTAAATCTATAGAAGTTTTAGAAATAAATTTCGATATAAAAACATAAAACATAATGTAATGTTTTTTTAGAAAAATGTGTTTTTAAGCATGATAATTAACTTATATCAAAATAAATAATATTTATAATTAAAATATAATTAATCATATTATTCTAATAAAAATTTATCATATTTAACTTTAATAATAAATCAAAAATATAATGTGACTTTATATTACATTATTTAATGATAGTATTTGAAAAATACGTGTTTCTCACTTTTCCCTAAAAAATTAACCATTTTAGAAAAATACCAAAAGTCCACCCTAAGTTAATTTTTAAATGATAATTTTAAAAATAAAGTTAAAATTTTCAAATACATTATTTGAAAGTATTAAAAATTAATATTATTATTTTCTCATAAAAAGCAATAAAAACCATTTTGAGGCATGAATATTTTTAAAGAATATAATGACTTTACTAAATATTGAGTACTTATCAAGAAAGTTTAAGACTCAAGAAAGATCAGCCCAAAAAATTTATTAAAGGAAATAGAAATACAGAGAAATACAACAAATATGAGGCACAAAAAGCACCGCCAAACTAGAAAGATGGTAAAACAATACTGCCCAAAAACACCCAAAAATCCAATAATGCAGACACAATCACCCATAGACATGATAAAGGCCCTGAAAAAAGGCCTAAATAAGACTTGAAATCCCATTACAGGACCAAGGCCCAATGAGAACCATCAACTACCATGACACACACAATCCGAGTAGCATCCGCTGTAAAAATATCTGCCGATACTAATATGCCATACAACCTATCACATGATCAATACCCAAGGTCAACTCTACCAATCACACCTCCTATGGACATAACTGTAGTAGAAAATCATCGCTTGAGGTTCCTGGGTGTCTTGAGGTGGACACCATCATAATAACCACAAATTTTCTATTCCTTCATGAGATCTCTATGTGTTACATTCCACCCCCCTTAAAATGAATTCTACCTTTAAATTAAATCACTATGATACAAATAAATATGGATATCTCTGCCTCATAACATCTTCAGGTTCCCAAGTATCTTATTTAAATTTTTGATTCCTCTAGGGAACTTTAACCAGGTGTGTAGTCTTGTAATGTTTAACTTTATCTCTATCATCCAAGATTCATAGCAGTTATTCTTAAAAGGAAATAGTTTGATCCATTGGTATAAAATATGAGTTTAGTACATGTAATGGATTAGGTATGTATTTACTTAAGAGAGATACATGGAACTAATATTTAACTTGTGAGAGATTTGGTAAAAGTCCCAAGTGATAAGATACCATACTTACTCAATCAAGAATATGAAAGGGGTAAATATACATAGGGATAAACTTTTACTTATTTCCAAATCTCATAACCTTATTCCATAGAGAGATTCATAGGAGTACCTTCTCACTAACGTTATTCCAGATTTTATTAGTTATTTTCATCATAAATTTTCATTCAACTATGAGTTACCTTGATGTGTTATCGAATGGATTTATATTTATCTTCAATTTGACAATCTATATTAGTTTATAATAAATATATTTTTCCAACTTCAACCTATAATGTTATAATTTTACACTTTTTTCTATAAATAGATTCATAAGGTTCCATCCGAGTGCTTGAGTGAAAGCTATTGTTATCAGAAAATTTTACTAGAGGAAGGTGTTAATACCAACCACCTTTGAAATCCATATAATAAGATCCCAATATATCCTCTAGGGTTTTAATGGTTTTATTAGACTGAATATCTATTTGAGGATGATAAGAAGTATTAAAAGGAAAATGTATATCTAGATCCTACTAAATACTTCTCCAGAACTTCTATATAAACCCCGGATCCCAATAAAATACAATATAATTTGATACTACAAGAAACGTTACCACTAATTTAATATATAATTGGGAAATGTGATCAATAGATAATTATTCTTTGATAATAATGAAGTGTCTTGAATTTTTAAGGTGATTCACTATAACCCAAATCACATTATGCAATTTATAATTTTTGGGGAGTTCGATGACAAAATATGTGGTGACATTTTAACATTTAAATTTTGGTATGGGTAATGGTTATAATATAAAGTTAGACTTATGTATCTCATCATTAACATGGTAATATATAAAGTACCAAGCTACATACTCTTAAATATGTATCCTCATGTTTTCCCACCATAAATACTTTTTCATATCTCTATACATCTTCATACTTTAGTAATAATAGAGAATGATGAACTATGAGCTTCATCTAATAGATCATTATTCAAATCCGATATAGATGAAACACATAAATGCCTCTTAAATGTTATCATTCAATTATAATCATGGTTGAACTCAAGAACATTTATGACCTTATTTTGTAGATCTACGTCTTCCTTGTACACCTCTTTAATCCTCACTTGAATTTATGGTTGAACAATCATTTGAGTAAGATAAAATTTCTCCCCTTTCTTTCAGATTTCTAGTTATATCCTTTGCAAATCTATAAATATTGGATATTTTGTGATACTTATCATAGATAATCTAGCATGATCCATTGGACTCAAAGAATTAACAAACTTTTTTTTCTTTCCCAGGGTGGTAATGTATTTAGTAGTAATAATATTTAATCAAATCCAACCATATTCTCTAGAAAATATTCAACACTTATGAGTGAATATATAATTTAAACTTTTTTTTATCAGTATATATATGTCACACCTTTCCCCATAAAGATAATTCCTCTATATCATTAATGAAAAAATTACCCCAGCTAACTCTAAATCATGATTTGGGTAATTTTACTCATCAAATTTAGATTTTCATGAGACATAAGCTATCCCCATATCATTCAACATGATGATGCATCTGATTATCTTATTTTATGTATCACTATAGATCATAAAATATTCTAAACTATAAGGTAAAGTAAGAACAGGTGCACAAACTAACCTTCTCTTTTTTTCCTTAAAATTTTCTTCACATTCATCTATCTAAAGGAACTTGGATCCCTTCAATGTTAACTTAGAGAGTATATTATATAGCCATATTAAATTATCCACAAATCCTAGATAATATATAGGAAAACCATGAAAACTATCGATCTTTGTCAAAGTGTTGGGTATGGTTCAATGTTTAAAAACTATTATATTTTATGGATCAACTAATATACCCTCTATTGAGATTATATGACCCAAAAATGAAACTTTCTGTAGCCAATATTCACACTTTGTAAAATTTTCAAACAACATATCCTTCCTTAGGTTATTCAGTACAATACTCAAGTGATATTCATGCTCTTCGTTTCTCTTTAAATATATAAGAATATTATCTATAATGACTTCCCCAAACTTATCAATGTAATCTCTAAAGACTCAATTCATTAAATCTATGAAGATGATAGGGGAATTAATATAACCAAATGGAATCACTATAAATTAATAGAGTACATACCTCATCTATAAGGATTTCTATGGAATGTCTTTACATTTTACCCTCAAATGATATTATATAGATCAAATATCAATCTTGTAAAAATAATTCTATCCCCATAATTGAATGGAAAAATAATTAATATGGGGTTGAGGATACTTATTCTTGATTTTAATCTTGTTAAGTTCTCGATAATAAATTTAGAGCCACATTGATACATATTCTTTCTTAATAAAAAGAACAGGTACACCCTAAGGTTATTCACTTTTCCAAATTAATAACTTGTAAATATTCACGAAGAGTTTCTTCTTTAATTAATACAACACAATTAGGACTATTATTTATGGTGTATTTAAAATAGGAATAAAAATATGTATGAGTTCAATAGAAAACTCAACTTCACAATTTGGTGCAATCCTAGAGAATTATTCTCAAAAAACATCAACAAACTTCCATATAATAAGTATATATTTGATGTTGAGTTTCTCACCACCCATTTGAGATAAAAAACCCTTATGAATTAGAATCGTGACCCATATAATGGATGTAATTTCCATCATATTTTCATATTTATAATCACACTGATAAATGATTGTAGGCTAGTATATAATATAAAATGTGACTTACCTTTATCAATAATTAATGTGGCGTAATGTAATGAAATCCAATCCATGACTAATATAACATCAAATTCCACTAGAGGGAGAATACTTAGATTTTTCGGAATCACATTCCCAAAAACATCAATTAGAGAAGAATCATAAAATTGGGATGAAATCATCATACCATTATAGGGTTTAACTACTAATTCAATATCTATTCATTGGAGTGTTATTTTGATACCCATATAAAATTATTTATATATAAAATATTGGGTAGATCCAGAATTAAATAAGATATTAGTAGTTCTATAGTGGATGGTAAGTGTACCTTTCACAACTTTATTATCATTACCCACACCTGAAATTGTGATCTCATGATATTTACCTTTGTCTCTGGGATTTAGAGGTTGTTGATTTCAATCATCACCATTAAACTTTATATTTTTTTCACCGGTTATCATAATTACTGTACTCCTTTCATCTTAAACACTAGAGTGTGGGTGGTGGATTTTTTGGTGCCTTTTCTCTTTCATTAGACAACTTCTTCCAATAACTTAATAATTTGATTGATATATGACCATAATTTCGAAAATTAAATAATTTATAAGTCCCCTTAAGACGATTTACTCCATTCCTACTTCTATACTTCAAGCACAATTAAAGGATCATCTTATTTCACCCATGGTTTTTAATTGTACAGTTTATTTTGATTTCCATATTTATTTTCTTATAAAAAAATGATATTAATGGTTAACTATAATATCCATTTATAACTTGGTTCCATATGGATTTTTTTTCATAACTACTATGTTACATTATGGATAATTCCTTCCAGTGAATTGGTTTCAAGACATTGAAGAATCAATCAATCTTACTTTTTAGTTTAATGATAATACCATAAGTTTATATCACAAGTCTTGTAAAATTGTCCTCATATGCAGTAATGGATTCATCAACATTCAACCCCAGTTTAAGGAAATCCTTATCTATTTTCATATGAAGAATAAAAAGGAAATTACTTGTTAAAAAATAACCTTCTAAACTCATCCCACTCTATATAGTAAATTTATTCCCATTGCCTAATATTCTTGATGAGTTCCCACTATTGATCTGTATTTCCTTACAAACGATAGACAACCAAAATGGATTTTTCATTATTTGAACATTAGAGAATAGAAAATATATTTTAAATGGTACAGATCCATTTCTCAACAATTAGTGGATCAATTATAAGGCCCCATCCTTAAACCTTACTTAATCTTGAGTTATTACAAGATTACACATTGAGGATCCTTTCAGGTTTAGAGTTTTAGAGAATAAGATCATAAAACTAGCATTACATTCCACATTTAAACAAAGTGGTTACATAAAAGATAGTATTCATTTTTCCAATCAACGGAAACATATTTAAAATAAAACATGGATTCTTTCTTGACACTTCCTTGACACTATCATCATATCATGTACCCTTCCCTTGACCTGTGAAAAACATTTCAAAAACCTGGGATGAGCATAAAAAGCTCAGTAAGGGATATAAAAAAATATGGAAAGGAAACATGAGTACATGTGTATATAATAATGAAATCATACTTTACCCATAAAACATAAGCACTTTAACATACCTCATAAAATCATTAATAAATCATAGAAATCATAAGACATAAAGGTAACTTGAGGCATTCATAACATTCTTACGTAGGAAGTAACACTCTTGGTTACATTTGGAATAACCACCACAGTATATTCCCTAAATCTCTTCGGAGAAACCTTAACGTTTCACTCCTTCGCGTTACCCAATGCATTGGAGAGCTATATCGGGCTCACCCGCCCTTAGTTTATCACGGAACCACCCGTCTTCATAACAATGCCCAAGAACCATAAAATAATCTCATCACATAACTTAAGCATAAAGGAAATATAACACTCCCATATTTCAATAACAATATAACATTTTAAGATATTGAAATAATAAATCCATTCTAAAACCCATTTTCGAAACCATTTAAAACATTTAATAAAGAGATCTTTTAATCAAAGTGTCCCATAACACTTTGAAGGTTTTAACATTTTAAACCATTAATATCCATATAAGAAAATCCTTAAAAACATTTTGAAAACATGGA
Source organism: Viscum album (assembly GCA_963277665.1). Lineage (NCBI taxonomy): Eukaryota > Viridiplantae > Streptophyta > Magnoliopsida > Santalales > Viscaceae > Viscum > Viscum album. Next base: position 1,911,433,321 of record OY728161.1, on the reverse strand, counting down.
TATTAACAAGAAATATTTATAAGAATAAATCATTAAAACATTTAAAACCATATTTTAGTTAAAGGGTTTTTAACAAAATTAGAGACACTTGAATACAATAATTGAGGAAAAACATTTAATTAGAACATTATAATATCACGAGAATAATGGAATTCATGATATAATATTCCAAAGGACAGTATATACACCATATAAGAGTGAATTGGTGCATAACAACAATGAAGTCTCAATAGAAATGTAAAATGGGATGAAATCCCCTTTAAGGAAGGTATCCTTAAATTAAGGATAAATCGATCTCATAATTATGTGTGACAAATATAAATACACCCAATATAAGCGGATATTAAGTGTAAAACAATCAAAGGTCATTCACACATATTCAAAGGATGAAATATTCAAGGAGTACAAGTTTATCCCAAAGAATCAAAATTGGGTTAAGAAGTTCCCTTGCAAAAATTCGACAGCCTAACGGCGTCACTTCAAAATTCAGAAAAAGAGTTGATGAGAGATAAAAAGGGTATCTCATCACTTGGTCATAAAATTTATGTCAATAAGGATATATAAGAACATATCCCAACATAATAGTATGTGAATTAAAAGACATAAAAAAATAAGTCTTTTAAAAAGAGGAGGGTGAAAGGTTCCCTTACCGACTTGGGTAACTTTCGAAACATACACCCCGTGAAGGAAGGAAAATACAACATTAATGTAAATACTCATAAATGAAACTATATTACACAATGAGTAAAATAATGGGCAGTACATACACCACTCAAAGGAAATTGTGGCAAATGTAGCATAAATCTCACGGGAATAAAAGTGAGATGAAAAATCTCTTATGAAAACTCGGCAGCCTAACGGCGCCACTTAAAACTTCCAAAATGGATTGATGAGAGGAAATAGGGTCTCTCATCATATAAACATAAAGTTTACAGAAAGAGAAATATAAAAGAACATCCCCCAACATAATAAATAGGAGCTTAAAATAAGTGACATAAAGGAGAGTACTTAAAAAGAAAGAGAGAGGTTGGATCTCTTACGAAAATTCGGCAGACTAACGGCGCCACTCAAAACTTCCAAAATGGATTGATGAGAGAGAATAGGGTCTATCATCATATGAACATACAAATTACAGTAAGATTAATATAAAATAATAACCCAATAACAAGAAAGATGAGCTTTAAACAGGAATGACATAAAAGAGTGTACTTTAAAAGAAAGAGAGGAGTCAGATCCCTTACCTCAAGTCCAACTTGTCTTGTTCATTTCTTTATATTCCTGAATAATAAACATTGGTAAATTTATAATTGCCTAAGGACATCCTTTAAAGATTATTATTCAGTTAATATCACATATTATAATGTTATAATAATTGTTTAATAATGTTAGTTCATATCAGACGTTTTTGCCGATGTTTGGTACATGAGTCAAAAATGAACTTGTTTGAAAAAATGATTGTCCATGTAGTTATAAGTAAATAATTTCCAGAATAGTATTAATGATTAAAATATCATATATATCCAGTAAATATTCATTTTATACTATTGCATATCATTTGGAGATAAAAACAAAAAGCACCGTTCATGGAGACGGTAGGCCGTACGTACGCATGAATGCTACTTTCATTTTTTCTTTGTCATATTAACGAAATTAAAAATAAATGATATATATATATTATAATTATATTATAATATATATTTTATATAGGTCACATATGTTCATTAATTTCATTCTTTATACATTCCATGTATTGCAGATACGAGTCACATCACTTGAGGGGGCGGTAGTCCACACTTCCTCATATGAAATTATCGCATTTACACAACATGAAAAAAATAAAGGTATGGTTTAAATATAAAATAAATAAGCATTTAGTAAACATAAATACCATATATATCATATATAAAATACAGTGACATCATAATGGCCACCTTTATAGGTGTTAAAATAATACTGAACAATCATCGTTTCGTGAGGCAGAAAATCGCCAACCACAGAAACAGTATGTTCTTTAACCATTAGACGAAGGTGTGTGTAAGTGTAGATCGAATCCTTCTTATAAAAACATACTGGTATATTAAATATACTGGATTTGTTACAAAAGAAATGAATAAAAAGAGTTTATGTGGTTGGAGAAGCAAAAAAAAAAACAAAAGGACACAAGTGAAGACATTACCTTAAAATCGGGTAACTCCCTTTGGTTTGAGCTCAAAGGATTCCTTGGGAAGACTTCTGCCGAAAGTGAGGATTCAAGGAGTTATAGAGGTATGTGTAGAGACAAAATGGGCAGGGGTTGGCCAAGCCAAAGGCTTTGGAAGTGTGGGTAAGGAGGTAGAGGTGGGGGGCTTTTATAAGAGGAGAGGAGGGCCACTCTTGGAAAGTAAAGAAATGTTACTTTATTTTAGAATGAGTTTCGGATTTTAATGGTCCCATATTGATGTGTTTAGAGGATAAGGTGATAAGGGTTCGAAATACACCCATCCAATAGGTTTTTTACATGTGTAGGTCTTAGATTTTACATTATCTTTCCATTTTATTTAAATCATTAAATAATGAGGTCATCGCTGCATCATCATGATGTCATAATTAATTTAATTTATTTAATGTCTAAAAATTATAAAAAAAATACTATGATGTAGGAAATATTTTTATATTTCCAATGAATATTTATAGTCTAAGAGATAATTTATTTAGAAAAAATTAAAAATGTTTTACTCAGGTGATACATTCTTTGTTATATTTAACATTCTTTAAAAATAAAAAGATAAAAAGCCACTTTATCACAAAAGTGATTCCATGGGACCCCCAAGTTTGGCACAAGGCATCCCATGGTCGGAAATGAGACCACCAGTAGACTTAGGACACATTTTGTGGTCATTTTTTATTATTATGATATCATTTTATTATCTTTAACTACCCGATTACTCCTTAATCAAGATAATTATAGATAATTACCGTCGTTACTATTCATAAAGTCCAAAAACAAAAGAGTCTTAATTACATAATTTGTACCTTTTGATTCCAAATATGTAATCCATTTTACCAAATTCCAAACACATAAATTGAAATAATTAATTTAAAAATAATTCCCGTTGTCAAAACAAATAGCGGGTTTTTTAGAAACAATATTTATGAAAAGTTTGGCACTTGTTTATGCCTAATTCCAAAGTGAAATTAATCCCAAGAACATCATTGGATTAAATGGAAAAAATATATTCTAATTAAACTTTAAAACAAATTAAATAGATAATATAACCATATAATTAAATTATATGAAAAAGCAGTTTTGATGTAAAATGCATTATTTTTCACTATTCATTGAAAAATGAACATTGTCAGAAAAATACCAAAAATTAACCCAAGGTAAATTTCAATGTCCCAATCATAAAGAATATGTTTTTTTAAAAAAATAGAGCTTATAAAATTGTCAAATGTTTGATTTAAAAATGGTTTTCCATCAAATGGCAGTAAAATAATCTTTTAAAAAATATTAGAGTATTCAATGCTTAAGATTGGATTCCTTTGCATTTTAAGCCTCTAACATTTATTGTAAAAAGTAAAAATATTTGAAAAACATATATAATCATTTTTTAGTTAGTTCTGTTCATTCCTGCCATTACAATGGCTAGGCGTTAACTACTATTTAAAATAATATTATTTTATTATTAGACTACAACGTAAGATTCCCAAGAAACTCATTGTTGCGTGTTGGGTACGCCATCGAGCATAGCGTCCCCTTTAAAGTTATATCAATATTTTATTCACAAATATGGATAAATATAAAAATGTCATATTCTTTATTTACCTGGGGTGTTACATCCTTCCCCCCTTTTGGGAATTGCGTCCTCACAATTTTAAAATTGAGCTTGGAAACATCCTTGAAAGTCCCACATCGGAACAAGAGTCAGTAAAAAAATCACTTTAAAATAAATAATGAGAAGTACAGAGGTCACCCAAGTTAACCCATACTAGGATTCCAAGTATGAAAATATGGACATGGAGGAAAAAACAAAGGGTCATGTTCTGATGGAGAGTGATAGTAAACATGTCTAGGAGAAAGTTAACCATAAGAAAATCACAAACTTGTGATGGGTTAAACGGTATTCAATTCCCCATTAGGAAAAGTTAATAGACAACATTTTTGTTTTAAGTTACTTTTTATTGAGGAATTTATTCATAAGGAAACATAATCACTTATCATGTTGACTTTCAACTTTTATTAGATTCCTTACACAAACTCATATTTTCTCCAAAAGACGAGTATTTAGGAAGACTTTTTCACATTAAGAGTACTATAATAAACTTCTAGAGAATCACCTAATCCAAAAAAGAGAACTATATACTTCCCATATCTTTAGAATTTAACCAAAACCAAAACCAAAAAGGTTAGTACAAGATCAGATAATCCAGAAAAGGATAACCCTTTATAAAAATAAAATCTATTCTTAATCTCCAAAATTTGTCCAACAAAACCCAAAGTTCAATGAGGACCATTTGATAGACAATTTGTCCATAAAATTCTTCAAAGTAAACAAAACTAAGATTGAAACCCAAATATTTGAAGGACTTAGTCACATAGTCTTCCAAGGTACAAATTAACTTTTATCTCCAAATAATATCAGTTGATCTTAAATTCTCATATTGAAAAGTAATTAACCTAATCACATATCCTCGATGATAGGTTAATCATTTCCATATATAACCCAAAATAAACATACTCTTGATTCCTAAAATCATCTAACTAAAAATAATTAGTCAAAATAACCAGGTACTTCACGTAGTCCAGTGGTAGGCGATAAATACCAGTCGCACTTTAGTAGTGGGTTCGATTCTCATAGCTTTGTTCGACACGACAGGTTATCACACGGTCTGTGTGTTGTCCTTTTTCCAAAACTACATAATTCTCAAATAATTCCCCAAAAAGAGATAAAATCATAAAAAATAACCATAACATAATTTAACATCAATTTTATCTCATGCCTTTCATTTTCCATCAGAACATATAATAACCGATAATTACCTCAAAAGTAAGGATCATATAAAACCAAATGGTTCTTTATAACTATGTACACAAAAGAACAAATAACTATTACTTGAATAAAATTTTCATATATTAAACATCAAGGTTACACATACTATAAAAAGTCTTCTAATGTAACCTCATCATCAAAAGAGACTTAATACTCTTAAGAATTTCACCATAACTCTTGAAGCCCTTATATGTTGACTTATTACCCACTAAACATTCTTCATGATCCATTAAACATTCCTTTCCAACTTATTCTAAAATACTTATTTCCTACAAACAAAATCATGAATCATATCCTAAAATTCCAAAATAGGAAAACAAAAGTTATGAAATAATCCATACCTTTGATTGGTCATTGTCAGTTTCTTCATCCTCAATCGGAATGGAATTAGGTATTGGTAAATGAATATTTGTATGATCTTGGTGATACCATTCACGAAACTTTTTCATAGGACATGTGTTTTCATAATAACTATACACACCACATTTAAAACATTCAATTGATCCCTCAGAAAGAACTTCTTTCCCTTTTCTCGAGTAAACTGGATGCTTCCTTTTTCCATGGCAGGTTCTTGCTTTTTGACCTTCATTTACACATCTATAGCATATTTCTGTCCCCTTGAAACATTTTCCTCGGTGTTTCTTTCCACATCTTTGACACATAGGTTTTTGAACACACTTACCTTTATGATTATTACCTGTAGTTCCGTAGGGATTTGTTTCACGCATATATGATGCCTTAGAGAAATCACCAAGGTTTAGGTGGTCAATAATGACTCCAGATAGTTGGTTGAGGATAAACACAATAGTTCTCATTGCAGCTCCCATATCATTCAGTTTCTTTCTCAAAAAACTGTCAAAGTTTCCTTCACATCCACTGTTACTTTAGTGCCTGCTAGATCCAGCCATTTACTAAAACCAAAAAGGTCAGTGTGAGTATATCAACAAAACCATCATGTACTAATGAGGAAGGTAAACACTAAGATATACTTACTTATTCACTTTATCTAAAACTAGGACTCTTTCTGAAATCCTAACCATTATGGTAATGTCACTTATGCTTAAAGAGTACCCTAACCTCTAAAGTTATCTAAACCGACCTCTGATACCAACTATAAGGCCCCAGCCTTAAACCTTACTTAATCTTGAGTTATTACAAGATTACACATTGAGGATCTTTTCAGGTTTAAAGTTTTAGAGAATTAGATCATAAAACTTGCATTACATTACACATTTAAACAAAGTGGTTACATAAAAGATAGTATTCATTTTTCCAATCAACAGAAACATATTTAAAATAAAACATGGATTCTTTCTTGACACTTCCTTGACAATATCATCATATCATGTACCCTTCCCTTGACCTGTGAAAAACATTTCAAAAACTTGGGATGAGCATAAAAATCTCAGTAAGGGATATAAAAAAATATGGAAAGGAAACATGAGTGCATGTTTACATAAGAATGAAATCATACTTTACCCATAAAACATAAGCAATTTAACATACCTCATAAAATCATGAATAAATCATAGAAATCATAAGAAATAAAGGTAACTTGAGGCATTCATAACATTCTTACGTAGGGAGTAACCCTCTTGGTTACGTTTGGAATAACCACCACAGTATATTCCCTAAATCTCTTCGGAGAAACCTTAACGTTTCACTCCTTCGAGTTACCCAATGCATTGGAGAGCTATATCGGGCTCACCTGCCCTTAGTTTATCACGGAACCACCCGTCTTCATAACAATTCCCAAGAACCATAACATAATCTTATCACATAACTTAAGCATAAAGGAAATATAACACTCCCATATTGCAATAACAATATAACATTTTAAGATATTGAAATAATAAATCCATTCTAAAAACCATTTTCAAAACCATTTAAAACATTTAATAAAGAGATCTTTGAATAGAAGTGTCCCATACCACTTTGAAGGTTTTAACATTTTAAACCATTAATATCCATATAAACAAATCCTTAAAACCATTTTGAAAACATGGATATTAACGATAAATATTTATAAGAATAAATCATTAAAACATTTAAAACCATATTTTAGTTAAAGGGTTTTTAACAAAATGAGAGACACTTGAATACAATAATTGAGGAATAACATTTAATCAGAACATTATAATATCATGAGGATAATGGAATTAATGATATAATATTCCAAAGGACAGTATATACACCATATAATAGTGAATTGGTGCATAACAACAATGAAGTCTCAATAGAAATGTAAAATGGGATGAAATCCCCTGTAAGGAAGGTATCCTTAAATTAAGGATAAATCAATCTCATAATTATGTGTGACAAATATAAATACACCCAATATAAGCGGATATTAAGTGTAAAACAATCAAAGGTCATTCAAACATATTCAAAGGATGACATATTCAAGGAGTACAAGTTTATCCCAAAGAATCAAAATTGGGTTAAGAAGTTCCCTTGCAAAAATTCGACAGCCTAACAGCGTCACTTCAAAATTCAGAAAAAGAGTTGATGAGAGATAAAAATGGTATCTCATCACTTGGTCATAAAATTTACGTCAATAAGTATATATAAGAACATATCCCAACATAATAGTATGTGAATTAAAATACATAACAAAATAAGTCTTTTAAAAAGAGGAGGGTGAAAGGTTCCCTTACCGACTTGGGTAACTTTCGAAACATACACCCCGTGAAAGAAGGACAATAAAACATTGATGTAAATACTCATAAATGAAATTATATTACACAATGAGTAAAATAATGGTCATTAAATACACCACTCATAGGAAATTGTGGCAAATGTAGCATAAATCTCACGGGAATAAAAGTGAGATGAAAAATCTCTTACGAAAACTCGGCAGCCTAACGACGCCACTTAAAACATCCAAAATGGATTGATGAGAGGAAATAAGGTCTCTCATAATATCAAAATAAAGTTTACAGAAAGAGGAATATAAAATAACATCCCCCAACATAACAAAGAGGAGCTTAAAATAAGTGACAAAAAGGAGAGTACTTAAAAAGAAAGAGAGAGGTTGGATCTCTTACGAAAATTCGGTAGCCTAACGGCGCCACTCAAAACTTCCAAAATGGTTTGATGAGAGAGAATAGGGTCTCTCATCATATGAACATAAAAATTACAGTAAGAGTAATATAATATAATATCCCAATAACAAGAAATATTAGCTTTAAACCGGAATGACATAAAAGAGTGTACTTTAAAAGAAAGAGAGGAGTCGGATCCCTTACCTCAAGTCTAACTTGTCTTGTTCGTTTCTTTATATTCCTGAATAATAAACATTGGTCAATTTATAATTGCATAAGGAATTTATTTAAATATTATTATTCAGTTAATATCACATATTATAATGTTATAATAATTGTTTAATAATGTTAGTTCGTATCATTCGTTTTTGCCGATGTTTGATACATGAGTCAAAAATGAACTTGTTTGAAAAAATGATTGTCCATTTAGTTATAAGTAAATAATTTCCATAATAGTATTAATGATTAAAATATCATATATATCCGGTACATATTCATTTTATACTATTCCATATCATTTGGAGATAAAAACGAAAAGCACCATTCATGGAGACGGTAGGCCGTACGTACGCATGAACGCTACTTTCATTTTTTCTTTGTCATATTAACGAAATTAAAAATAAATGATATATATATATTATAATTCCAGTATAATATATATGTTATATAGGTCACATATGATCATTAATTTCATTCTTTATACGTTCCATGTATTGCATGTAGGAGTCACATCACTTGAGGGGGCGGTAGTCCACACTTCCTCATATGAAATTATCGCATTTACACAACATGAAAAGAATAAAGGTATGGTTTAAATATAAAATAAAGAAGCATTTAGTAAAAATAAATACCATATATATCATATATAAAATACAGTGACATAATAATTTCTACCTTTAAAGGTGTTAAAAGAATATTGAACAATCATCGTTTCGTGAGGCAGAAAATCGCCAACCACATAAACAGTATGTTCTTTAACCATTAGACGAAGGTGTGTGTAAGTGTATCTCTAATTCTTCTTATAAAAACATCCTAGTATATTTAAGATACTGGAGTTTTTACAAAATAAATGAATAAAAAGAGTTTAGGTGGTTGGAGAAGCAAAATAAAACAAAAGGACACAAGTGAAGACATTACCTTAAAATCGGGTAACTCCCTTTGGTTTGAGCTCAAAGGCTTCCTTGGGAAGACTTATACCCAAAGTGAGGCTTCAAGGAGTTATAGAGGGATGTAGAGAGGCAAAATGGGCAGGGTTTGTCCGATCCAAAGACTTTGGAAGTTTGGGTAAGGAGGTAGAGGTGGGGGCCTTTTATAAGAGGAGAGGAGGGCCACTCTTGGAAAGTAAAGAAATGTTACTTTATTTTAGAATGAGTTTCGGATTTTAATGGTACCACATTGATGTGTTTCGAGTATAAGGTGATAAGGGTTCTAAATCCACCCATAAAATATGTTTTGGACATGTTTAGGTCTTAGATTGTACATTATCTTTCCATTTTATTTAAATCGTTAAATAATGAGGTAATCGCTGCATCATCATGATGTCATAATTAATTTAATTTATTTAATGTCTAAAAATTATAAAAAAATACTATGATGTAGGAAATCTTTTTATATTTCCAATGAATATTTATAGTCTAAGAGATCATTTATTTAGAAAAAATTAAAAATGTTTTACTCAGGTGATGCATTCTTTGTTATATTTAACATTCTTTAAAAATAAAAAGATAAAATGTCACTTTCTCAAAAAAGTGATTCCATGGGGCCCCCAAGTTTGGAACAAGGCATCCAATGGTCGGTCATGAGACAACCAGTAGCCTTAGGACACATTTTGTGGTCATTTTGTATTATTATGATATTATTTTATTATCTTTAACTACCCGATTACTCATTAATCAAGATAATTAAAGATAATTACCGTCGTTACTATTCATAAAGTCCAAAAACAAAAGAGTCTTAATTACATAATTTGGACCATCTGATTAAAAATATTTAATCCATTTTACCAAATTCCAAACACATAAATTGAAACCATTAATTTAAAAATAATTCCCGTTGTCAAAAAAAATAGCGGGTTTTTTAGAAACAATATTTATGAAAAGTTTGGCACTTGTTTATGCCTAATTCCAAAGTGAAATTAATCCAAAGACCATAATTGGATTACATGGTAAAATTATATTCTAATTACACTTTAAAACAAATTAAAAATATAATATAACCATATAATTAAATTATATGAAAAAGCAGTTTTGATGTAAAATGAAGTATTTTTCACTATTCATTGAAAAATGAACATTGTCAGAAAAATACCAAAAATTAACCCAAGGTAAATTTCAATGTCCCAATAATAAATAATATGTTTATTTTGAAAAATAGAGCTTATAAAATTTTCAAAAGGTTGATTTAAAAATGGTTTTCCATCAAAAGGCAGTAAAATAATCTTTTAAAAAATATTAGTGTATTCAATGCTTAAGATTGGATTCCTTTGCATTTTAAGCCTCTAACATTTATTGTAAAAAGTAAAAATATTTTACAAACATATATAATCATTTTGTAGTTAGTTCTGTTCATTCCCGCCATTACAACGGCTAGGCGTTAACTACTATTTAAAATAATATTATTTTATTATTAGAGTGCAACGTAAGATTCCCAAGAAACTCGTTATTGCGTGTTGGGTACGCCATCGAGCATAGCGTACCCTTTAAAGTTATATCATTATTTTATTCACAAATATGGATAAATATAAAAATGTCATATTCTTTATTTACCTGGGGTGTTACATCCTTCCCCCCTTTTGGGAATTGCGTCCTCGCAATTTTAAAATTGAGCTTGGAAACATCCTTGAAAGTCCCACATCGGAACAAGAGTCGGTAAAAAAATCACTTTAAAATAATGAATGAGAAGTACAGAGGTCACCTGAGTTAACCCATACTAGGATTCCAAGTATGAAAATATGGACATGGAGGAAAAAACAAAGGGTCATGTTCTGATGGAGAGTGATAGTAAACATGTCTAGGAGAAAGTTAACCATAAGAAAATCACAAACTTGTGATGGGTTAAACGGTATTAGATTCCCCAGTAGGAAAAGTTAATAGACAACATTTTTGTTTTAAGTTACTTTTTATTGAGTAATTTATTCATAAGGAAACATAATCACTTATCATGTTGACTTTCAACTTTTATTAGATTCCTTACACAAACTCATATTTTCTCCAAAAGACGAGTATTTAGGAAGACTTGTTCACATTAAGAGTACAATAATCAACTTCTAGAGAATCACCTAATCCACAAAAGAGAACTATATACTTCCCATATCTTTAGACTTTAACCAAAACCAAAACCAAAAAGGTTAGTACAAGATCAGATAATCCAGAAAAGGATAACCCTTTATAAAAAGAAAATCTATTCTTAATCTCCAAAATTTGTCCAACAAAACCCAAAGCTCAACGAGGACCATTTGATAAACAATTTGTCCATAAAATTATTCAAAGTAAACCAAACTAAGATTGAAACCCAAATATTTGAAGGACTTAGTCACATATTCTTCCAAGGTACAAATTAACTTTTATCTCCAAATAATATCAGTTGCTCTTAAATTATCATATTGAAAAGTAATTAACCTAATCACATATCCTCGATGATAAGTTAATTATTTCCATAGATAACCCAAAATAAAATTACTCTTGATTCCTAAAATCATCTAACTAAAAAGAATTACTCAAACTAACCAGGGACTTCCCGTAGTCCAGTGGTAGGCGATAAATACCAGTCGCACTTTGGTTGTGGGTTCGATTCTCGCAGCTTTGTCCGACGTGACGGGTTGTCACACGGTCTGTGTGTTGTCCTTTTTCTAAAAGTACATAATTCTAAAATCATTCCCCAAAAAAAGATAAAATCATCAAAAATAACCATAACATAATTTAACCTCAATTTTATCTCATGCCTTTTATTTTCCATCATAACATATAATAACCCATAATTACCTCAAAGGTAAGGATCATATAAACCCAAATGGTTCTTTATAACTATGTCCACAAAAGAACATATAACTATTCCTTGAATAAAATTTTCATATATTAAACATCAGGGTTACACATACTATAAAAAGTCTTCTAATGTAACATCAACATCAAAAGAGACTTAATACTCTTAAGAATTTCACCATAACTATTGATGCCCTTATATGTTGACTTCTTACTCACTCAACATTCTTCATGATCCATTAACCATTCCTTTCCAACTTATTCTGAAATACTTCTTTCCTACAAACAAAATCATGAATCATATCCAAAAATTCCAAAATAGGAAAACAAAAGTTATGAAATAATCCATACCTTTGATTGGTCATTGTCAGATTCTTCATCCTCAATCGGAATGAAATTAGGTATTGGTAAATGAATATTTGTACGATCTTGGTGATCCCATTCACGAAACTTCTTCATAGGACATGTGTTTGCATAATGACCATGCACACCACATTTAAAACATTCAATTGATCCCTCAGAAAGAACTTCTTTCCCTTTCCTCGAGTCAACTGGATGCTTCCTTTTTGCATGGAAGGTTCTTGCTTTATGACCTTCATTTCCACATCTATAGCATATCTCTGTCCCTTTGAAACATTTTCCTAGGTGTTTCTTTCCACATCTTTGACACATAGGTTTTTGAACACACTTACCTTTATGATTATTACTTGTAGTTCCGTAGGGATTTGTTTCACGCATATATGATTCCTTAGAGAAATCACCAAGGTTTAGGTGGTCAATCATGACTCCAGATAGTTGGTTGAGGATAAACACAAGAGTTCTCATTGCAGCTCCCATATCATTCCGTTTCTTTCTCAAAAAACTGTCAAAGTTTCCTTCACATCCACTGTTACTTTGGTGCCTGCTAGATCCATCCATTTACTAAAACCAGAAAGGTCAGTGTGAGTATATCAACAAAACCATAATGTACTAATGAGGAAGGTAAACACTAAGATATACTTACTTATTCACTTTATCTAAAACTAGGACTCTTTCTGAAATCCTAACCATTATGGTAATGTCACTTATGCTTAAAGAGTACCCTAACCTCTAAAGTTATCTAAACCGACCTCTGATACCAAATATAAGGCCCCAGCCTTAAACCTTAATTAATCTTGAGTTATTACAATATTACACATTGAGGATCTTTTCAGATTTAGATTTTCAGATAATTAGATCACAAAACTTGCATTACATTCCACATTTAAACAAAGTGGTTACATAAAAGATAGTATTCTTTTTTTCAATCAACAGAAACATATTTAAAATAAAACATGGATTCTTTCTTGACACTTCCTTGACACTATCATCATATCATGTACCCTTCCCATTACCCATGAAAAACATTTCAAAAACTTGGGATGAGCATAAAAATCTCAGTAAGGGATATAAAAAAATATGGAAAGGAAACATGAGTACATGTGTACATAAGAATGAAATCATACTTTACCAATAAAACATAATCACTTTAACATACCTCATAAAATCATGAATAAATCATAGAAACCATAAGACATAAAGGTAACTTGAGGCATTCATAAAATGCTTATGTAGGGAGTAACCCTCTTGGTTACGTTTGGAATAACCACCACAGTTTATTCCCTAAATCTCTTCAGAGAAACCTTAACGTTTCAGTCCTTCACGTTACCCAATGCATTGGAGAGCTATATCGGGCTCACCTGCCCTTAGTTTATCACGGAACCACCCATCTTCATAACAATGCCCAAGAACCATAACAAAATCTTATCACATAACTTAAGCATAAAGGAAATATAACACTCCCATATTGCAATAACAATATAACATTTTAAGATATTGAAATAATAAATCCATTCTAAAAACCATTTTCAAAACCATTTAAAATACTTAATAAAGATATCTTTGAATCAAAGTGTCCCATACCACTTTGAAGGTTTTAACATTTTAAACCATTAATATCCATATAAGAAAATCCTTAAAACCATTTTGAAAACATGGATATTAACGAGAAATATTTATAAGAATAAATCATTAAAACATTTAAAAACATATTTTAGTTAAAGGGTTTTTAACAAAATGAGAGACACTTGAATACAATAATTGAGGAATAACATTTAATCAGAACATTATAATATCATGAGAATAATGGAATTCATGATATAATATTCCAAAGGATATTATATACACCATATAAGTGTGAATTGGTGCATAACAACAATGAAGTCTCAATAGAAATGTAAAATGGGATGAAATCCCCTGTAAGGAAGGTATCCTTAAATTAAGGATAAATCAATCTCATAATTATGTGTGACAAATATAAATACACCCAATATAAGGGGATATTAAGTGTAAAACAATCAAAGGTCATTCAGACATATTCAAAGGATGACATATTCAAGGATTACAAGTTTATCCCAAAGAATCAAAATTGGGTTAAGAAGTTCCCTTGCAAAAATTCGACAGCCTAACAGCGTCACTTAAAAATTCAGAAAAAGAGTTTATGAGAGATAAAAAGGGTATCTCATCACTTGGTCATAAAATTTACATCAATAATGATATATAAGAACATATCCCAACATAATAGTATGTGAATTAAAAGACATAACAAAATAAGTCTTTTAAAAAGAGGAGGTTGAAAGGTTCCCTTACCGACTTGGGTAACTTTCGAAACGTACACCTCGTGAAAGAAGGACAATACAACATTGATGTAAATACTCATAAATGAAAGTATATTACACAATGAGTAAAATAATTGGCAGTACATACACCACTCAAAGGAAATTGTGGAAAATGTAGCATAAATCTCACGGGAATAAAAGTGAGATGAAAAATCTCTTACGAAAACTCGGCAGCCTAACGACGCCACTTGAAACTTCCAAAATGGATTGATGAGAGGAAATATGGTCTCTCATAATATCAACATAAAGTTTACAGAAAGAGGAATATAAAATAACATCCCCCAACATAACAAATATGAGCTTAAAATAAGTGACATAAAGGAGAGTACTTAAAAAGAAAGAGAGAGGTTGGATCTCTTACGAAAATTCGGCAGCCTAACGGCGCCACTCAAAACATCCAAAATGGATTGATGAGAGAGAATAGGGTATCTCATCATATGAACATAAAAATTACAGTAAGAGTAATATAAAATAATATTCCAATAACAAGAAAGATGATCTTTAAACAGGAATGACATAAAAGAGTGTACTTTAAAAGAAAGAGAGGAGTCAGATCCCTTACCTCAAGTCCAACTTGTCTTGTTCGTTTCTTTATATTCCTGAATAATAAACTTTGGTCAATTTATAATTGCCTAAGAACATCCTTTAAATATTATTATTCAGTTAATATCACATATTATAATGTTATAATAATTTTTTAATAATGTTAGTTCATATCAGACGTTTTTGCCGATGTTTGGTACATGAGTCAAAAATGAACTTGTTTGAAAAAATGATTGTCCATGTAGTTATAAGTAAATAATTTCCAGAATAGTATTAATGATTAAAATATCATATATATCCAGTAAATATTCATTTTATACTATTCCATATCATTTGGAGATAAAAACGAAAAGCACCGTTCATGGAGACGGTAGGCCGTACGTACGCATGAATGCTACTTTCATTTTTTCTTTGTCATATTAACGAAATTAAAAATAAATGATATATATATATTATAATTACAGTATAATATATATGTTATATAGGTCACATATGTTCATTAATTTCATTCTTTATACGTTCCATGTATTGCATGTACGAGTCACATCACTTGAGGGGGCGGCAGTCCACACTTCCTCATATGAAATTATCGCATTTACACAACATGAAAAGAATAAAGGTTTGGTTTAAATTTAAAATAAAGAAGCATTTAGTAAACATAAATACCATATATATCATATATAAAATACAGTGACATCATAATGGCCACCTTTAAAGGTGTTAAAATAATATTGAACAATCATCGTTTCGTGAGGCAGAAAATCGCCAACCACAGAAACAATATGTTCTTTAACCATTAGACGAAGGTGTGTGTAAGAGTAGCTCGAATCCTTCTTATAACAACATACTAGTATATTTAAGATACTTGATTTTTTACAAAATAAATGAATAAAAATAGTTTAGGTGGTTGGAGAAGCAAAATAAAACAAAAGGACACAAGTGAAGACATTACCTTAAAATCGGGTAACTCCCTTTGGTTTGAGCTCAAAGGCTTCCTTGGGAAGACTTCTTCCCAAAGTGAGGCTTCAAGGAGTTATAGAGGTATGTTGAGAGACAAAATGGGCAAGGTTTTGCCGAGCGAAACTCTTTGTAAGTGTGGGTAAGGAGGTAGAGGTGGAGGCCTTTTATAAGAGGAGAGGAGGGCCACTCTTGGAAAGTAAAGAAATGTTACTTTATTTCAGAATGAGTTTCGGATTTTAATGGTCCCACATTGATGTGTTTCGAGGATAAGGTGATAAGGGTTCTAAATACACCCATCAAATAGGTTTTTTACATGTTTAGGTCTTATATTTTACATTATATTTCCATTTTATTTAAATCGTTAAATAATGAGGTCATCGCTGCATCATCATGATGTCATAATTAATTTAATTTATTTAATATCTAAAAATTATAAAAAAATACTATGATGTTGGAAATATTTTTATATTTCCAATTACTATTTATAGTCTAAGATATAATTTATTTAGAAAAAATTAAAAATGTTTTACTCAGGTGATACATTCTTTGTTATATTTAACATTCTTTAAAAATAAAAAGATAAAAAGTCACTTTCTCACAAACGTGATTCCATGGGGCCCTAAAGTTTGGCCCAAGGCATACCATGGTCGGCCATGAGACAACCAGTAGCCTTAGGACACATTTTGTGGTCATTGTTTATTATTATGATATTATTTTATTATCTTTAACTACCCGATTAATCCTTAATCAAGATAATTAAAGATAATTACCGTCGTTACTATTCATAAAGTCAAAAAAAAAAGAGTCTTAATTACATAATTTGGACCTTCTTATTCCAAATATGTAATCCATTTTAACAAATTCCAAACACATAAATTGAAATAATTAATTTAAAAATAATTTCCGTTGTCAAAACAAATAGCGGGTTTTTTAGAAACAATATTTATGAAAAGTTTGGCACTTGTTTATGCCAAATTACAAATTGAAATTAATCCAAAGACCATAATTGGATTACATGGTAAAAATATATTCTAATTACACTTTAAAAAAATTAAAAAGATAATATAACCATATAATTAAATTATATGAAAAAGCAGTTTTGATGTAAAATGCAGTATTTTTCACTATTCATTGAAAAATGAACATTGTCAGAAAAATACCAAAAATTAACCCAAGGTAAATTTCAATGTCCCAATCATAAAGAATATATATATTTTGAAAAATAGAGCTTATAAAATTGTCAAAAGTTTGATTTAAAAATGGTTTTCCATCAAAAGGCAGTAAAATAATCTTTTAAAAAATATTACGGTATTCAATGCTTAAGATTGGATTCCTTTGCATTTTAAGCCTCTAACATTTATTGTAAAAAGTGAAAATATTTGACAAACATATATAATCATTTTGTAGTTAGTTCTGTTCATTCCCACCATTACAACGACTAGGCATTAACTACTATTTAAAATAATATTATTTTATTATTAGAGTGCAACGTAAGATTCCTAAGAAACTCGTTGTTGCGTGTTGGGTACGCCATCGAGCATAGCGTCCCCTTTAAAGTTATATCAATATTTTATTTACAAATATGGATAAATATAAAAATGTCATATTCTTTATTTACCTGGGGTGTTACATCAATAGATCTACTAAACTAAGATGGGTGATGCCCCATTAAGGACTCAACATAATGTTTTTTCCTCCTTTTCTCATTTATAAGATCAACATGATTCATGGATCGAGAAAGTTTTGTAACCATAACTATGATATTTTTTAATATAGATTCTATAACATTTGGTTTCTCATGAGGAAAATAATTTCATTATTAATTAAATTCAATATTAACAAGATTCATTCGGTTTCTAATCATTGACTAAAACCAAAAACCATAGTGTGATCAATAATAATCATAGTGGGAAACCACATAATTATGATAAATAATTTATAGGATATATAAATCATGAAATCTTATTTTTAATATATTAATATTTAGGTCTAACCTTGTTTAACCATGATCATCAACTATTCAAATCATTCAGGATGGTTCATAAAGAAAATGCAAATTAACCCAAGAGTATCCCCTAGGAGTGTTAAACTGGGTTCATAGTAAGGGAACACTCACCGTGCACCAAAATGGTAGCCAAGATATAATCAAACAACTATTTTTGAGACTATTTCCCCTAGATATAACTATTCCAAAACCATGCCCACTTTTAGTATCCAAGCATGTATTCTTTTATATGAAAACCAAACTCCATTATTTACCCTAACACAGGTCATTATCTTATATATAGGATTATCATAATGGTTATAACTAAAGTTTTATCATCATAGTTTCCAATGGTAACTAAACATTTCTCTAATACAAAATATAGTGACCCATACTTTTAATACATAAATATTTATTAGAAGAATATTAATCACATAAAATTACAATCCACACCAGAACCATAAAGGTTTAGTGTCTTTGTTAAATTGTATACATAAAAAAATGATTCATAAAATATATATATCATATCCCACTTATTTCTTCATAACCAAAACCCTTCTCAGAAACATTATACCTAAAAAATTTCTTTATATGTTGGGGAATAGAAAACATAATAATGGGTGTGCTCAAATGCTCAGTAAGGGTAAACAAGGGAGATATTAATGACCATTAAACACAATACATGCATAAAGGGTATGATAACATGATATTAAACTTTTAAAATCATACCCAAGAATTATTATATCATAAACATGAGCAATGGAATAAATATTGGCAGTTCATAAGGCATGATTCATAAAGGGATCAAAGAACATGATCCATGAGAACATACAATTGGCATAAGATAATATCATGAACATGTGGAATAAAGTGTGTAATAATCATAATCATATAAATATTATGTCAAGGATACCAAATAATATATTCATAACATGTTAGGCTTAGAATAACCACCTATGTACCTACTTCAGTCTTGGGATAACTTTCTGTGTACCCTATTTTAGGCTTGGGATAAGCTCTCATGTGCCCTATTTTTTAGGCTTGGGATAATAATCCATGTACCCTATGAGCTTATAGAAAATTAATATTTTCCCAATTCATTATAGGGATATAACATACCCACCTATCAAATAATCATAATCCATTCATATACATGAAAAATGATCATGAAAACATTTAATGTTTCATCATAATTTTACCCATGGAAAATAAAAATGGTTTCATAAACAACTAATCCTCATAATAATAAACCATAAAATGAAATATTATGGATTATATCATATAATTATATCAACCGTGAAACATAAGAAACATAGAATGATGCTATCATATATGGAAATGTATTTAAAAGACCACTTGGAAAATTTCGTGAGGAAAACACACTTTTTATTTTTAAATTACTTATTTAAAGTAAAAATATTTCAAAAATATTAAGGAAATAATTTTATTTTAAAATAAACATGTACAATTTTAAAATAATTTTCGATAAAAAGTAAAAAGTACCTCAATCAGAAAATGATATGATGATTTATTTTAATAATTTTGTGAAAAATAAAACATAGATAAAAGTGGAATTAAAAAATCATATAATATTAGTAAAAACATTCTTTAAATCATTTTTAGAAAACATGGACATGGAAGAAAAGTGATCTTCAACCAAATAAAGAAATAAAGTTGGTTTTCCATAAAAACATTATTTTTTTCTCTTGAATTATTAAAGAGAAGAAAATGAAAGGAAAACAAGTAATATATAGAAATAATTATAATATAATATAATTAATTGGATTCTTGTGAGATATTTCATAAAATTTAATTATTGTAAACTTAATCATAAACAGTATCAATAAACAATTAAATTGTAGCATAAACCCCTCACAACGTTGGTAACTTTCGAATAAAAACCTCATGAAATAGAGAAACTTATATAGATATTGAAATACCCATAAATTTCATGATAATAATCTTAAAATACATTCATGGGTATTATATACTCCAAATAAAAAAATAAGTGGTGAATATGTCTTGTGTCCCACAAAAAGAAAAGTGAGGAAAAAATCCATTATCTTGAGTTTGAATTGTTTCGAAAGTGGTTTAGCCGATGGTATAATAAATTTGAATGTATAATAATTACATACCATATTCATTTAAATACTCATAATATCATATATGAAACACTTATAATAATTAAAAACCCATTTATTAAAAATTATTTATTAAAATCTTCATTTCCATGTATTAACTGTTTTTTATGAGAATTTCTATTTGGTAGTTTTGATACTTGTAATTTTATCATGGTTAAATAATATATATAATTTTATTTATGATAAAAATATAAAATATATTAATTATATGCATATTTTTAGTCTTCATTAAAATTTAGAGATAGAAAAATTAATGACACCATTCATGGAGATAGTAAGACGTAAATGCGCATAAACAATGTTTTCACTTTTAGATGGATAAAACGAAAGAAAGGTAAATAAAAATTCACTTTAACAGAATAATTATTATATAATAAATATAATATATATTCATTAAATCCAACTTTATTTCCATCCATGTAAATGAAAAATGAAAAATGAATCACATCACGTTTTGGAGGTGGTAGTCCACACATACACACAAGCGACATTATCATTTTCAAACAGATTGGAAGGTAATAAGGTAGATATGATATTATAATTACAGAAGAATAATTATTTCATAAATATCATATATAAACTTTCAAACCATTATAATAACCAATGATTAAAAATGATGATGGAAAATGAATTGTGTCGCTATGTGGATGCGGTGGTCCACACATACGCATGAGCGATACTTTCACTTCCCATTTGATGGAAAAGAGGGTGGATAATGATAGTTACATAATTATAATAAAATTTTAGAATATTTAGTATACTGAATTATTATTTTATGATGAATACCATATATTTATTGAAGGTATAATAATAAATAAATTTAAATGTCAAGGTGGGAAAATTACATCTTTTTTGGTAGGCCTCCTTTAGATTGGTTCTTAAGGACCCTTGAAACTATATTTCAAGAAATAAAACACATATAATTCATGTATATTGAAGTTTATGAGATAATTTGGCATGTTTTGGTAAATATAGATTGCTGAAATTGGGGAAAATAAAAGAGATAAGGGGTGTCCTTTTATAAAGAAGGTAAATGACACATTGGGAATTACTAAAAATATTAAAATATAATTATGTAATTCTCAAGTATAATGCCTCTAAATGGACATAGATTCAAATAAAAAGAGTATAAGATCAAATTATCATCATAAAATAAAATTTAAATAGGTTTTGTGTCAATTGAAACCCTATATTTTGGTTTAACCCATTCGTTAATTGATTTTAACGTTAACAACGGTAATGACCTTTTCAATCATTAAGGGTTATAATTTTACATATAAGTTAAATATTAGATCATAAATGGAAAATGGATGAAATTTTTGACCATTTATGATACCACTTTCTCTATTTCAATATTTTTATGTTTTTAAAATTATTTAACAAAATATTACATACATAAATATCATTAATTAAATTTCTCACACTATTTATTTAATTTGACTTTAAAGACAACATGATAGTAATGAAATTAGAATATAAACCTTTAATGCATCTATAAAATTTTATATTTATCTAAAAAATTAACGTAACACAATAATTAACCCAATTTTTTTTAATTTTTTTTTAAAATATTTTATTTTATTTTTCTACTAATTGAATAAATACATTTTCGGTGTTCCATAAGAATTTAGAGAAATTATTAAATCACTAAAAATTATAAATATGTTACCATGATAAGAAAAATAAATTATTATTTAATATAAAAATTTATAACCAAACTTATCCTCTTTTTATCCTTATTTAATAATTTTATAGATATTAAATTATAGAGAGTGACATTTTGGAATTTTCTTTACTTAAAATAATATAAACTTCATTATCAAGTATTAATGGAACCAAAATTCCATATATTCAAATTTGGGATTTATATGTTCTAATTTATTTCATAAAATGAAATAAAATCATGTTTTGGGTTTATTTTGGACCTCATATAATGGTTTTAACCCCATTTTACCCATTTTACCCTTATAGAGGTGACAAATATTTTTCACGGTTACAATTCATAATGAAGAAAATAAAAGGGATATATTTATCAAACTAGAACCAACTAATTCTAAATATGGTATCAATTTTTTAGTATTCAATCTATAAAAGTGGAAGAAATCAATTTCAATATAAAAGTGTAAAATGAAATGAAAAATAGTTTTTAGAAAAAATGTGTTTTTAAGCATAAAAATTACTTATATAAAAATAATGAATGTTGTTAATTAAAATATAATGAGTTATATTATTATAAATAAAATGGATCATATTTCACTTTAATACTAAATCCAAAATCTAAATTAAATTTTAAATTACAGGATTTAATGACAGTATATGAAAAATCTATATATTTCATTATTCCCTAATTTTTTTTAAAAAAATCCAAAACTTTTACCCTAAGTTAATTTTTATATACTAATTTATAAAATATTATAATTTTTAAGTAAATTTCATAAAATTGGAAGAAATTTATTTTATTAGTTTCTCATAAAAAACAATAAAAACCATTTTAGAGAATTTTTTTAAAGCATATAATGGAATTACTAAAAATTTATTATTTAATTATCAATATATTTGATTTATCTAAAACCATTATACATAATTTTAAGAATGTGGTTGTTCTTATTCATACAACAAATTTAATGGCTAAGTTATAATGTTATTCTATGTTATGGTTCATTTAGACTTGGGGTTATGTATATCAAAAGATATTGAAGAAATTAAATTTATTAAAAAATAAATATATTCTAAAATATTAGGTTGTTATATTTACCTTATATCCATTAAAATACCTATATACACAACCAATATGGTTGATGATGGGTCTGTATTAACTATTGTGGAAAAAAATAAGGCAACAAAATTAGATCCCAAAAAATGCAAGAGGGAATTAACATCCTTTTTATCCATAAATAACCTACCCACCATTGAGGTTTAACAAAATAGTAAGGCTATCAGAGTTTGAATACTAAAATTCCATAGAATTTTTATCCAATTCATAAATTAGTGTCACCCAATAAAAAACCATGACATAATATTAATTAATATTAGTGATTTGAGCCATGAATAATCATTTATCTATCACTTCATTAACTGATCATCCATGAACTTTTATGTTAAGGTATCCCACAACCAACTGACAGTGAAGTTCCATTCTTAGACAATATAGTCATTCATGATGCTAGACATGAGAAATCATGAACTCATATTAGTGGTACTAAGCATAAAATATAGGGGTCCTCCAAGAATATAATAATGATATAATTAATTAGTGAAATGAAAATATCTTGTACATCACAAAATCTTGAGGTAATGACCATAAAATCACCCACACCATGGGAAAATTCCTTGAAGGCCACCCATTCTGAAGCTACTCCATACGACACATAGTTAACTATCAAGTTAAAAAGCAGTTAGGTTCCTAAAAAGGATGTAAATAGTTTTTTCAAAATACCTCAAACTGAACCCTCAATTCATATAGTTTAGTTGGTGGATAATGAGGGATGGTTCCAACCTCTTTAATAAAGACTCTACTCCTGCAAGTTTCATGTCCCATTCCACCTTAAAAACATAATCAAATCTATTAGGATATGTGAGTGTGACTCACTATGAGTATAAATAAACATGAAATTGAATTTTACACACCAATTCATTCCCAATATTTTACCAAATATATACATTTCCAACACAATGGAATCCCACAAAAACGTGACCATGTCAATGGTAATTGACCATGGTGACTAATTTAAATCCAAATAAGTCTCATTTTCTAAGAATTTTCCTGATGTTCATCACATTAGACATCATTTTGGCATGAAACCTCTATTTCCATATCCACCTATAATGTCCACCACACAACAACCACAACCCGCAAAACAAACACAAGTAGCACAACAAGCACAACAAGTATAAAAAAGAAAACTAGTTTAATAATAAAATAATTTAGTGAAAAAATAATAAGGAAATAATTACAACTACTAAAATTAATGTATTCTATTACAAAGTTTCCTCCTATTAATTCAAAACATGACATCACTTTCTAAAAAACACTCAAACGACATAGTTCAAAAAAAACTAAAAGGTTTTCATTTTGAAATTCTTTATCCCGATGCCCATTTGAAGAGGAATCTTTAAATATTCCCCCAAAACAAAATACTATAAAACCCTTCATTAAACATATCATTTTTTTTCATAAAACCATTTTAAAATCAATATAAATTTTATCAAAACAAAAATTTCCAATGAAAATATTTAATTTGAAAATATATTTTTAAACAAAAAACACATCCTCATAAAAAATTCATTTGAAAAATAATTATAATCACTTAAATTATATGAACACATCATTTCATTCTAGTGTAGGACTCAACAAGTTTATAATTACTCATTATTAATAAATAAACTTAATACCAAAACTAGTGACATCATGTTCCAATGATCTTAAGTATATAAATTTATTTTCAACTAAAAAGAAAGAAAGTATATGTGACACATAATTTACTAATATATTCCATGTTAAGATTATAAAAACTTAAATGTTTTATTAAAAACATTATACATCAAAATAACCATTCTCAATTAGAAAAATAATTAAACAACCATTGTTAACATGTCATATATCTCACCATGTTCTCATGACCCATGAACTAACAACTTTAAAAGTCCAAAAGAACATTTAAAATTAAAGAAATATATTCTAATTAACATATTAACAATTTCAATTTGCATAATACTTTTTATATTATACACGAATGAATAATTAAACAATTTTCATAGAATAACAACAACATAATATTTTGGTATATTTATAAATGAACCAAAAAAAATAAGTCAATGTTATAATTTGATTTTTTTTAACGATAGTAATCATTAACTAAACTTTATTATCATGAAATTTAAATAAATGAATGGAATGTCATGAAAATCTGAAAATATGAGACCAAAATAGTTCTTTCTATAAATTTTAATATTCTTATAAGCTACTGACATTGTAACATTCCAAGTAAGTAACGAATAATAGATATTTTTATCTATGTCTATTAATGATTAAGATAGTGTTATAGAGGCTTAAAATGAAAATAAATACAATCTTATGCATGGAATACACTAATATTCTTAAAAGATTGTTTTAGAGCCTTTTGATGACAAACCATTTTTGAATCTATATTTTGACAATTTTATAGACTATGTTTGTCAAAATAAACTTATTCTTTATGATTGGGACATAAAAATTTACCTTGTGTGAATTTTTGGTATTTTTCTGACAATGTTCATTTTTTTAATGAATAGTGAAAAATACTGCATTTTACATCAAAACTGCTTTTTAATCTAATTTATTTATATGATTATATTATGTTTTGAATTGGTTTTGAAGTGAAATTAGAATATATTTTTATCATTTTATCCAATGGTGGTCATTGGAATAAATTTCTCTTTGAAATTAGACTTAAACTGGTGTCAATCTTTTGATACTTATTGTTTTGTAAAAACACGCTATTTGCTCTGGCAGCGGGAATTAATTATTGAATTAATTAATGTGACTTATATGATTTGAATTTTGTAAAATGGACTTCATTTTTGAATTCGGAATATCAAATATAGCTTAGGGTGAATTTTTGGTAATTTTCTGAAAAACTTCAATTTTTGATGAATAGTGAAACCACTAAGTGGTAATCAAGCAAACTGATTTTTCAGTTAAATGAAAGTTTACCACTAATGAGTATTGAATTTTAAAAATCCGACATACATGGATGTCATTAAGAAGTAAAATTTGGTTCAATGAGATTAAAATAATTTTTTGGTGAATAGTAACTTATTAAGTTTTTAATCGCGATTAGTGGTAATTAGGGTAGTTTAAGGTATACATAATGCTTTAATAATATGAAAGGACCTAGAAACATGTCCCAACCTTATTGGTTGAGTCATGGACGACCAAGACAATCAATGGGTCAACTTGGGGACCCCATGGATTCACTTTTGTTGGGAAATGACATAAATAACTTTTTATTTAATGTAAAAGCAAAAATGACACAAACATGATATGTTTTACGAAAACAATTTTTACATGGGGTTATAAAGATCATATATTTGGTTATAAATAGTCATTGGAAATATAAAAAGATTTACTACATAATAGTATTTTTTTTATAATTTTTAGACATTAAATAAATTAAATTATTTATGACATAATAATGATGCAGCGATGACATCATTATTTGACGATTTAAATAAAATGGAAAGATAATGTAAACTCTATGAACTACACATGTCCAAAACTTATTGGATGAGTGGATTTCGAAGGCTTATCACCTTATCAACGAATTATATCAATGTGGGACCTTTTGAAACCAAAACACATTTTCAAATAAAGTAATATTTCTTTACTTTCCAAAAGTGCCCCTCCTCTCCTCTTATAAAAGGCCCCCACCTCTACCTCATTTCACACACTCCTCAAGCCTTTGGCTCGTCCAAACCCTACCCATTTACTCTCTCCACATCTCTCTACTCATCCTAGAGGATTCTCTTTGGGCAGAATCCTTTCAAAGGAAGCCTTTAGGCTCAAATCAAAAGGAGTTACACTTTTAAAGGTAATTCATTCTCTCATGTTCATTTGTTTTATTTTGCTTCTCCAACCCCCTAAAATCTTTTTATTTACTTCTTTTGTAAGAACAACAGTATCTTCAATATACTAGGATGTTGTTATAAGATATATTTGAGCTACACACTCACACAACTACATCAAATGGTTAAAGAACATACGGCTTCCGTGGATGGCGAAATTCTGCCTCCCGAAACGATGATTGTTCAATACTCATTTAACACCTTCAAAGGTGGCCATTATGATGTAAATATTTTTATATATGATATATAATATGTTTATGTTTTCCTTAATCTTCTGTTTTTTTCATTTTGGGCATACCTTTATGGTTTCCATTATGGGTAAACACGATATCTTCATTTTAGGAAGTGCGGACTACCGCCCCCTCAAAGTGATTTGATTCGTTAAATACCATATGTGGGACATATAAAGGATGGAAATATGATATTATATATGATATTATACTGGAATTATAATATACATTTATATCATTATGATTCCATTCTATAAAATATGAAATAGAAATGAAAGTAGCGTTCATGCGTACGTACTGCTTACCGTCTCCATGAACGGTGCATTTCATTTCTTACCTCTAAATGATTATGTAATATTATAAATGCAAGTATGTAATGGATATATATGACATATATGATATCTACATCATGAATACCATTCTGGATATAATGAACCTTTGAACAAATTAACAACATGTAAGTGTAAGAAGTCTATTTTTGACTTAAGAACCAAATACCGACAAAATGAACATTATTAACTTAAATGATTACATGATGTTCATAACATGGTATAAAAGGGATAATGAACTTGAAAAAGTTTCATAAGCAAGTAGAGATTAACTCAAGTTTATTATTCAGGAGATTAAAGAACGGTCGGGTCAAGTCGGATACGAGGTATGGGACTTCGTCTCAATCTCCTTTCGTTGAGGCATATTTTATTTTATACACAACTTTCTTTTATATGGTGTATAAACCACTTTGATTTTTACATTTATTCAAAAGGAATCTTTTTTATACGAAGCATTTACTAAACGACAAAAGGGAATTTTTTTGTCATACGTATGCGGCGACAACGACTTTTCCGCCGTCGTGACCGTTATTTGAGTTTCAGCTTCCTCTATAAGCCATACCTTCTTTTTAAAAGAAAAATAAATACCATGTTTTACTTTTCTTTTATTTTGGTATTGAAAATGGTTTTCACAGTGTTTTTTGTGTTGTATTGATATCTTGTGATTGAAATGTGGAAATGTTATGTTTCCTTTATTCATGTTTTATGTGATACGATTATGTTATGGTTCTTGGGCATTATTATGAAGATGGGTGGTTCCGTGATAAACTAAGGGCGGGTGAGCCCGATATAGCTCTCCAATGCACTGGGTAACGCGAAGGAGTGAAACGTTATGGTTTCTCCGAAGAGATTTTAGGGAATATACTGTGATGGGTATTCCAAACGTAACCATGAGGGTTACTCCCTACGTAAGAATGTTATGAATGCCTCAAGTTACCTTTATGTCTTATGATTTCTATGATTTATTCATGATTTTATGAGGTATGTTAAAGTGCCTATGTTTTATGGGTAAAGTATGATTTCATTCTTATGTATATATGAACTCATGTTTCCTTTCCATGTTTTTTTTATAACCCATACTGAGTTTTTATGCTCATCCCAAGTTTTTGAAATGTTTTTCACAGGTCAAGGGAAAGGTACATGATAAGATGATAGATTCAAGGATGTGTCAAGAAATAATCCATGTTTTATTTTAAATGTGTTTCCATTGATGGGAATGAAGAATACTATCTTTCTGTAACCACTTTGTTTATATGTGGAATGTAATGAAAGTTTTATGATCTAATTCTCTAAAACTCTAAACCCGAAAAGATCCTCAATGTGAAATCTTGTAATAACTCAATATTAAGTAAGGTTTAAGGCTGGGGCCTTATAGTTGGTATCAAAGGTCGGTTTAGATAACTTTAGGAGTTAGAATTCTATTAAATGATTATCCAAAAATATTTTTTTTCGAAATGATATAGCATTTAAAGATTACCATGTTGCTTCCTCTAAGACATGTTTGTTCAGAATGGTTTTCCGCAGAGGAAACAGGGAAGCAGTGCTAGGAAGGAATAAAGAAGGAAATAACCTTCCGAATCAGCATCCAGAAATGGTCAGAATTGGAACTGAATAGTTTGTTGTAGTAATGGCGCAGTTGACTCAAGCGATAAATGGTGGTGGTATCCATGCACGAGATCAGCCAGATCAACCGCAGAGGAACATGTCAGTGGTGGAACATTTCATGAGGCAACATCCACCATCATTCAGAGGATCATCTGACCCTGTGCTAGCTGAAGGGTGGATTAAAGCACTGGAGAAGATTTTTGATATCATGGGGTGTTCATACAATCAAATGGTTAGTCTTTCTATTTACCGTTTGGAGGGTGAAGCAGACCAGTGGTGGTCTATGGTTAAAAATATCAGGGACGCCGATGAGATTGATGCTCTTGACTGGGATGAATTCAAAGGTATGTTTCTTGAGAAGTATTTTCCTAAGGCTGTTCGACTTAGGATGGAAAAGCAATTCTTGGAATTGAGGCAAGAGGAAGACTCAGTGGCTGCCTATGAAGAAAGGTTCACTCGATTGCCAAGGTATGCTCCAAATTTTATCCGGGACCTTGATAGTAAAATCAATCGTTTTTACTCAGGATTAAAGCCAAAATATCGAAGGGCATTAGCTTCTCGTGAGTTTAAAAGTTATGAAAAGCTTGTTCGATGTGCTGAGAAGGTGGAAATGGAGTTTTCCGATGACCAAGTTTTCTATAACAACCAGCAGAAGAAGAGACCGAGGTGGCAGGAGAAAGGTAAGAATTCTTCAAAAAAGTCTGATGGTAAGAGAACTAAGTTTCCAGTTTGTGATAAATGTGGCAAAAGGCATGCTGGGGAATGTCTTCTGAATTCTGGGAAGTGCTACCGATGTGGTAAGATGGGACATAAGGCTCGTGAATTCACTGAAAAGGATCAAGGAGAAGGTAAGAACAAAGTTGATTTACAGTTAGTGAAATGTTATAAGTGCAATGAGATGGGTCACTATGCAAACGAGTGTCCGACAAGGAGCTTGAGTGATGGGAAGCAGTTAGACAACAAGCAGAAAGGGGTGGTGAAATCCTTTGCAACTACTTCAGCAGATGTCGGGCCATCAAATGAAGTTGTATCAGGTACTTTGTTTGTTTTTTCAGATTATGCCAGTGTGTTGTTTGATTCAGGGTCTACACATTATTTCATCTCTGAAACCTTTTCTAGTAAAATGGGAATACCATCTCAAGAAATGACTCCTGAAATTTTGGTAAAAACACCTGGGGGAAGTGTCGAGGCAAAAAGAATTTATAAGAATCTTCCTATCCTTATCTGTGGAAAGAACCTATTTGCAAACCTTATTGTTCTACCTCTAGTTGAGTTTGATGTTATCCTGGGTATGAATTGGCTCTCTATTTACCATGCTAAGATTGACTGTAGAGCTAAAGAAGTTTCTTTTCAGAAAGACTTTCAGTTTGTTTACAAGAATGAACCCTTACTTTTAATAACATATCAAGAGGCCGAGAAACTTGTAAAAGATGGAAATGAATGTTACCTTGCACACGTCGTTGAAAATAAAGGAACTGTTCAGATTAATGATGTGCCAGTGGTAAATGAGTATCCTGATGTTTTTCCTGATGAGTTGCCTGGAATAATACCAGATCGGGAAGTTGAGTTTACTGTTGACTTAGTTCCTGATTCTAAGCCAATTTCAAAACCCCCTTATCGAATGGCACAAATTGAACTTTTAGAGTTGAAGGAGAAATTGCAAGATTTATTAGAGAAAGGTTTCATTAGACCTAGCACATCACCATGGGGTGCTCCTGTTTTATTTGTTAAAAAGAAAGATGGTTCTATGAGACTTTGCATTGATTATAGAGCCTTGAATAATATCACTGTTAAGAAAAAATATCCTTTGCCTCATATCGATGATTTGTTTGATCAGCTCCAGGGAGCTCAGTTTTTTTCAAAGATTGACTTGAGATCGGGGTACCATCAGCTGAAGGTAAAGGAGGCAGATATTCCGAAGACCGTGTTCCGTATGAGATATGGCCATTATGAATTTGTAGTAATGCCTTTTGGGCTAACCAATGCACCTGTTGTATTCATGGACTTAATGAATAGAATTTTCCATGAGTTCTTGGATAAGTTTGTGGTGGTTTTCATTGATGATATTTTTGTTTTTTCTAAAAGTAAAGAGGAGCATGAAAGACATTTAAGGGTTATCTTGAAAACCTTAAAAGAAATGAAACTGTATGGGAAATTCAGTAAGTGTGAGTTTTGGTTGCAACAAATTTCTTTCCTTGGTCACATTGTTTCTAAATATGGAATAACTGTTGATCCTGCAAAAACAAAAGTTGTGGAAGAATGGTCAAGACCCACAAATGTAACCGAGATTCGTAGCTTCCTTGGTTTGGCGGGCTATTACCGAAGGTTTGTTAGAAATTTTTCACGATTATCTAGTCCAATGACTAAGCTAACTCGGAAGGGTGTTAAGTTTATCTGGACAAAAGAATGTGATGATTGTTTTCAGGAATTGAAAAGAAGATTGGTGAATGCTCCAGTTTTGGCACTACCTTCTAGGAATGGTGAGTTTATTATATACAGTGATGCTTCATTGAAAGGACTTGGTTGCGTCCTAATGCATAATGATCAGGTAATTGCTTATGCTTCACGACAGTTGAAAACTCATGAGGTAAATTACCCTACACATGATTTGGAATTAGCTGCTGTTGTTTTTGCTTTAAAAATTTGGAGGCATCATTTGTATGGAGTAAAGTGTGAAATATATACTGATCACAAAATTTTAAAGTATATATTCACTCAGAAAGAGTTAAACATGAGACAGACTAGATGGCTAGAATTAATCAAGGATTATGATTGTACAATTCATTACCATCCGGGAAAAGCAAATAAAGTGGCTGATGCTTTGAGTCGAAAAAGTAATGCTTCATTAACAATGTTGCGGTTGGAACGTGATCCTTTGGTTAACGATTTGATGAACTTTGGAATAGAAGTTGTTGGTGCATGAAGTCCTTCTGTTTTGTTTCAGGTATCAGTGAGATCATCTCTATCAGATAGAATCAAGCAAGCACAGAAGCAAGACAGTGAGTTTCAGAAAAGGGTAGAGCTGGTTCAGAAAGGTAAGTTGCCTGAATTCAACATTGATAATGATTGCGTTTTGAGATTTGGGAAGAGATTGTGTGTGCCTTGTGATTCACAGTTGAAGAGAGAGTTGTTATGTGAAGCTCATAGTTCTCCGTTTTCAGTTCATCCGGGCAGTACTAAGATGTATAGAGATCTGCGGGAGTATTACTGGTGGGATGGAATGAAAAGAGATATTGCTGATTTTACTGTGAAGTGTTTGACTTGTCAGCAGGTTAAAGCAGAGTGGCAGTTACCGAAAGGTATGCTTCAGCCTTTACCAGTTCCAGAGTGGAAATGGGAGAATATATCCATGGACTTTGTTGTTGGATTACCGAAGACATCTCGAGGTAATAATGCAATCTGGGTTATTGTTGATCGCCTGACCAAATCTGCTCATTTCCTTGCTATACGAGATACTTTCTCTCTTGATCAACTTTCCCGTTTGTATCTTAAAGAGATAGTCAGGTTACATGGAGTTCCTCTCTCCATTGTATCGGATCGTGATCCCAGGTTTACTTCTAACTTTTGGAAAGGCCTTCAGAAGTCGTTGGGTACTGAATTAAATTTTAGTACAGCTTTTCATCCTCAATCAGATGGGCAGTCAGAACGAACAATTCAGACATTGGAGGATATGCTACGAGCTTGTTCTATGGATTATCAGGGAAGTTGGGACCAACATCTTTCTTTTTTTGAGTTTTCATATAATAACAGTTTTCATTCCAGTATACAGATGGCACCATTTCAGGCATTATATGGGAAGCGGTGTCGAACTCCAGCTTTCTGGGATGAAGTGGGTGAAAGGAAGTTGATGGGACCAGAATTGGTAGAAGAGATGGCAGAAAAGGTTCAGCTGATTCAGAAACACATGAGAACAGCTCAGAGCAGGCAGAAGAGTTATACGGATAACCAGAGGAAGGATCTATCTTTCGAGGTAGGTGATCATGTTTTTCTCAAGGTTTCTCCTTGGAAAAGTGTGATGAGATTTGGTAAGAAAGGAAAGTTGAGTCCAAGGTTCATTGGACCATACGAAATTCTGGAGAGAGTTGGATCAGTTGCATACCGAGTGGCTTTACCTCCGAGTTTATCTCAGGTACACAATGTTTTTCACATTTCGATGTTGAGAAAGTATATGCCAGATCCATCTCATGTTTTGAGTCCAGAGGTAGTTCAGCTGGAAGAGAACCTATCTTATGAGGAACAACCAGTCCAGATTCTTGACCACAGGGAGCAAGTGTTATGGAATAAGGTGATTCACCAGGTAAAGGTTTTGTGGAAAAACCACATGATTGAAGAGGCAACATGAGAATCTGAAAATGCAATGAGGGATAAGTACCCCCATTTATTCGATAAGTAAATAAATTGCGGGGATGCAATTTTCTAAAGGGGGGAAGGATGTAACATCCCAAGTAAGTAATGAATAATAGATATTTTTATCTATGTCTATTAATGATTAAGATAGTGTTATAGATGCTTAAAATGAAAATAAATACAATCTTATGCATGGAATACACTAATATTCTTAAAAGATTGTTTTAGAGCCTTTTGATGGCAAACCATTTTTGAATCTATATTTTGACAATTTTATAGACTATGTTTGTCAAAATAAACTTATTATTTATGATTGGGACATCAAAATTTACCTTGTGTGAATTTTTGGTATTTTTCTGACAATGTTCATTTTTTTAATGAATAGTGAAAAATACTGCATTTTACATCAAAACTACTTTTTAATATAATTTATTTATATGATTAGATTATGTTTTGAATTGGTTTTGAAGTGAAATTAGAATATATTTTTACCATTTTATCCAATGGTGGTCATTGGAATCAATTTCACTTTGAAATTAGACTTAAACTGGTGTCAATCTTTTGATACTTATTGTTTTGTAAAAACACGCTATTTGCTCTGGCAGCGGGAATTAATTATTGAATTAATTAATGTGACTTATATGATTTGAATTTTGTAAAATGGACTTCATTTTTGAATTTGGAATATCAAATATAGCTTAGGGTGAATTTTTGGTAATTTTCTGAAAAACTTCAATTTTTGATGAATAGTGAAACCACTAAGTGGTAATCAAGCAAACTGATTTTTCAGTTAAATGAAAGTTTACCACTAATGAGTATTGAATTTTGAAAATCCGACATACATGGATGTCATTAAGAAGTAAAATTTGGTTCAATGAGATTAAAATAATTTTTTGGTGAATAGTAACTTATTAAGTTTTTAATCGCGATTAGTGGTAATTAGGGTAGTTTAAGGTATAAATAATGCTTTAATAATATGAAATGACCTAGACACATGTCCCAACCTTATTGGTTGTGTCATGGACGACCAAGACAATCCATGGGTCAACTTGGGGACCCCATGGATCCACTTGTGTTGGGAAATGACATAAATAACTTTTTATTTAATGTAAAAGCAAAAATGACACAAACATGATATGTTTTACGAAAACAATTTTTACATGGGGTTATAAAGATCAGATATTTGATTATAAATAGTCATTGGAAAGATAAAAATATTTCCTACATAATAGTATTTTTTTTAATAATTTTTATACATTAAATAAATTAAATTATTTATGACATAATAATGATGCAGCGATGACATCATTATTTGACGATTTAAATAAAATGGAAAGATAATGTAAAATCTATGAACTACACATGTCCAAAACTTATTGTATGAGTGGATTTCGAAGCCGTATCACCTTATCCACGAATTATATCAATGTGGGACCTTTTGAAACCGAAACACATTTTCAAATAAAGTAATATTTCTTTACTTTCCAAAAGTGCCCCTCCTCTCCTCTTATAAAAGGCCCCCACCTCTACCTTATTTCACACACTCCTCAAGCCTTTGGCTCGGCCAAACCATGCCCATTTACTCTCTCCACATCCCTCTCCTCATCCTAGAGGATTCCCTTTGGGCATAATCCTTTCAAAGGAATCCTTTTGGCTCAAATCAAAAGGAGTTACACTTTTAAAGGTAATTCATTCTCTCATGTTCATTTGTTTTATTTTGCTTCTCCAACCCCCTAAACTCTTTTTATTTACTTCTTTTGTAACAACACCAGTATCTTCAATATACTAGGATGTTGTTATAAGATATATTTGAGCTACACACTCACACAACTACATCAAATGGTTAAAGAACATACGGTTTCCGTGGATGGCGAAATTCTGCCTCCCGAAACGATGATTGTTCAATACTCATTTAACACCTTCAAAGGTGGCCATTATGATGTCAATATTTTTATATATGATATATAATATGTTTATGTTTTCCTTAAGCTTCTGTTTTTTTCATTTTGGGCATACCTTTATGGTTTCCATTATGGGTAAACACGATATCTTCATTTTAGGAAGTGCGGACTACCGCCCCCTCAAAGTGATTTGATTCGTTAAATACCATATGTGGGACATATAAAGTATGGAACTATGATATTATATATGATATTATACTGGAATTATAATATACCTTTATATCATTATGATTCCATTCTATAAAATACGAAATAGAAATGAAAGTAGCGTTCATACGTACGTACGGCTTACCGTCTCCATGAACGGTGCATTTCATTTCCTACCTCTAAATGATTATGTAATATTATAAATGCAAGTATGTACTGGATATATATGACATATATGATATCTAAATCATGAATACCATTCTGGATATAATTAACCTTTGACCAAATTAACAACATGTAAGTGTAAGAAGTCTATTTTTGACTTAAGAACCAAATACCGACAAAATGAACATTATTAACTTAAATGATTACATGATGTTCATAACATGGAATAAAAGGAATAATGAACTTGAAAAAGATTCATAAGCAAGTAGAGATTAACTCAAGTTTATTATTCAGGAGATTAAAGAACGGTCGGGTCAAGTCGGATATGAGGTATGGGACTTCCTCTCAATCTCCTTTCGTTGAGGCATATTTTATTTTATACACAACTTTCTTTTATACGGTGTATAAACCACTTTGACTTTTACATTTATTCAAAAGGAATCTTTTTTATACGAAGCGTTTACTAAACGACAAAAGGGAATGTTTTTGTCGTACGTATGCGGCGACAACGACTTTTCTGCCGTCGTGACTGTTATTTGAGTTTTGGCTTCCTCTACAAGCCATACATTCTTTTTAAAAGAAAAATAAATACCATGTTTTACTTTTCTTTTATTTTGGTATTGAAAATGGGTTTCACAGTGTTTTTTGTGTTGTATTGATATCTTGTGATTGAAATGTGGAAATGTTATGTTTCCTTTATTCATGTTTTATGTGATACGATTATGTTATGGTTCTTGGGCATTATTATGAAGACGGGTGGTTCCGTGATAAACTAAGGGCGGGTGAGCCCGATATAGCTCTCCAATGCATTGGGTAACGCGAAGGAGTGAAACGTTAAGGTTTCTCCGAAGAGATTTTAGGGAATATACTGTGATGAGTATTCCAAACGTAACCATGGGGGTTACTCCCTACGTAAGAATGTTATGAATGCCTCAAGTTACCTTTATGTCTTATGTTTTCTATGATTTATTCATGATTTTATGAGGTATGTTAAAGTGCCTATGTTTTATGGGTAAAGTATGATTTCATTCTTATGTATATATGAACTCATGTTTCCTTTCCATGTTGTTTTTATAACCCATACTGAGTTTTTATGCTCATCCCAAGTTTTTGAAATGTTTTTCACAGGTCAAGGGAAAGGTACATGATAAGATGATAGATTCAAGGATGTGTCAAGAAATAATCCATGTTTTATTTTAAATGTGTTTCCATTGATGGGAATGAAGAATACTATCTTTCTGTAACCACTTTGTTTATATGTGGAATGTAATGAAAGTTTTATGATCTAATTCTCTAAAACTTTAAACCCGAAAAGATCCTCAATGTGAAATCTTGTAATAACTGAAGATTAAGTAAGGTTTAAGGCTGGGGCCTTATAGACATGCCACTAATCATTAAGAAAATATTATAGTGAACATGTAATCATGTGTAGCATCCCAAAACTGGATGCCAATCAATAGTCCCATTAGCCTAATAGGCCACAAGGCATCAAGCACATCTCTATAAACGCCAAATTCTACCAACTAATGATGAGGGACAAGGGTGAGTCCATGGGGAGACTATTCCCTCTTATCTAATTGTAACATAGTAGAATAGTAATAGTAGTAAAATAGTGAAAACAACAACAATAATCAATCAATAGATACATAGAAGGAATAGAAAAAATACCAAATAAAGCTCATATACAATGATGAGGATGATACATGTCATATGTCTCTAATAAAGTAGCCAAAAAGTGTATACATAGAAGGTGTAAAACACATGGAACAAAAGTAAGAAAAGGCCAAAAAGTTGTCCACTAGAATTGTGAGCATCATCTTAGTCCCATGATCCCATGCTCCCAAGAAACAATCAATAACCTTTAGTAGGGTGCTTTCCATTATCATTATCTACAATCATATAGTATGTTCAGCTACCCAAGGAATCCCAGAAAGGGTGTGAGACATAATTCTAATAGGTAACCACCCACGGTCCATCCAATTAGTAAATATATATAACAAATCGTGGAATTCATAATAATAACAATTCAAGGAAGTACTCAAAATTAAATATCCTATAAGTATAGGTACTCAATTAATGTCAAATTTATTTGATCAAATTCATTAAAGCATTAAGTATCTGATTTATCATTTAGGACTATTTCATTTATAAATAGACAGTTTAATAGTTAAATCTCATTTAATTTATATGGCTTGAGACTCAGCACAAGTATGAAATCCCCCATATAATCACAAGTATAGAAGATGCCTAAGTATTCCATATAAAAGGTATAAGTCTAATAGAGAATCCAATCTTGTTATTCAGTTTAGATGATGTGTCATAATTTATTTCATTCATTAATCTATTTATAACTTGAGTGATTCCTTGGCATCCCTAATTTGGAATCAAAGTGTCACTCCAATTATAATATAACCAACACTCTACAAGCCCATCCATAGAGATCCTTAAGACTCTAAGTATCGATCTAGGTGTGGTATAACATCCTAGACACTCGAGTCCATCATTGGTGGTCCACTAAGGGATCCCAAGTACCACCCATGACATATATGTTCAAATTCCCTTCGTGTTCTTCCATGCAATTCTAATATGAATCCATGTATCACTCAATATATAATAGTAATGCCTCAGAGTCTATCCCTGGTAGTCATTTAGGGAGTCTAAGTATCACTCAAGAATAAGAAAGGTTTAATCCAATTGAGTCCTTCCATGTCATTCATCATTTGAATCCATGTGTCACCCAAGGCATATCAACATTATATGTCATTCAATACCATTTAATAAATTTAATTTAATTATTTCAATTTCAACATCAAGAAAATTCAATTACAACTCACATCAGAAGGTGACTCAAGGAATTTTACAACTCATAAGTATTTCCCCTTGTCCACTCATGTGGGAATTTTCATTAACACTAATCACATACTTTAACAACCAATACATGTTAAAGGTCTTGAGTCATGGAATCCATTCCTTATTCTTTATCAATTCAATTCAAAATTCCACATCAATTGAAAAATCATTATTAACATCCCATGACATGGGGTAAAGGGGCACATATCAATGTGTCTAATTCTATATGCCATCAAAATGGTCCATTTAAATAAACTACACACCCAAAGGGGCAGTTCTGATTTCAAGGCACTAAACCTATAAAAAACATCAAAAACTATTTAATTACATTAACCTTATCTAAAAATCCAATTTAAGAATGAAAATCTATTCAATGTGACACCTGGAAATTGGTCACGTGGTATAATGACATATATAATCACTCAACTTTAAACGGAAATAATGAGACCACCTACCATAGGTCTGTAGTTGATAGCTCATCTAGTACCAAGTCTTGATTCGACTCGGATGGAGAGAAAATATAAGAAAGGAGGAAGGAACTATTAATAGGTATTATTATATTAAAACTAAAAAAGAACAACCGATATCCATTATAATGAATAATGACTAAAAATGAATTGAGATCTTACTGATTCATTTCTGATGAGATAGATGGCGCTTGAATCGAAGATCAGATGGAGATCTGATAAAAATTCCTAGAACAGTCACCAAGGAAAATAAGAAATGGGGAGATATGTTTTTGTGTGATGGAGAGTGAATATTAGGTTTCAAATAGATTTTAATTCGAAAAAATGGTCATTTTCTCCAAAATATTCGGGTCGTACGGTTTAGGTGTGTTGTTTGACAAACTGTGCTCCAACCCTGCATGGTTAGATGTAGAGAGGGGATCCCCATATGGTTTACCCATGAGATTTAACTAATCTCTTTAAAACTATGAAGAAAACCACTATCAAAATTGAAGACCTAGCTGCACATCTATGTGGACAAAATCACATGGTTTTCACTAACTTTGCGCCAAAATATTTCACCCCAAACTCGGGTTCTGGGCTCCGAACCATCCCCAAACACTCTCGATACCTCTATACCCTTAAAACGAATTCATGTTAGGCCATATTTAGACATTTAAATTGATAATTAAACTAAAATAAAGTTTTATTAACTCAATGAAGAATTGGGTTCTTACAAACTTCCCCCTTAAAGCAATTTTTCCTTGAATTTCCTTCCTAAGGGTGGTGAATCATGATTTGAGAACAACTCTAACTACTGTGATTGTCCAATGACCTCCTGGTCCTTAGTATTTTTTGGAAATCAGTCATTCTTCCATAACACCCATACTATATGAATAGACTGGCCTCAAAGAACCTTCGTGCTACGATCCACAATAGACATCAGATGCTCCTCGAAGGATGCACATACATGTAACTCAACCTCCTCGGGTTGAAATACATGAGACGAGTTTGAATAGTAATGTCGCAGCTAAGAAACATGGAAGCCATTATGCATAGCCCAGTACCTATGAGGTGATTACAATTGATAGAATACCAGCCCGACTCTCTCCATAATCTTGTAGGGCCAAACATAATGTGGTGAAATCTTACCCTGTCTTCTGATCCTCCTGTGTCTCAACCTCAGTGAAACATGTAAGAAATCCGGATCCCTGACCTCAAACTCTAGAGGTCATCTATAGAAATTAGTGTATGATTTTCTTCAAGATTACACAATAACCATATTATTCTGAATCAATTGTACCTGCTATGTGGTATCCTGAATAAGATGATGTCCAAGCATAGTTGCCTCTCATTCCTCTAACCAACACAGGGGTAATCAGCGTGGCCTACCATAAAAGGCCTCATAAGGAACCATCTATATAGTATCCTAAAATATATCAATGTAGGAGAACACAATCAAGGGTATATGCATCTCCCAAGAGCCCATAAAATCTTGGATGCATTCTCACAACATGTAATCAAACAACTATATCATGTACTTTGACTGGACATCAGTCTAGGGGTGGTATGCTATGCATAGAAGCACCTATGTACCCAATTCCCTCTATAGTCCTTTCCAGAACTGTGAATTAAATGGGTCATCCCTATTTAAAATGATTGTGTGCGGGATCCCATGAAGTCGTACTATCTCATGGATATATAACCTCCCAAACTCATCAACATTGAAGGTTTCCTTGATCAGAAATAAATGTGAAACCTTTATGAGATTTTCAACAAAAACCCATAAAACATCATTACCTAGAGGTGAACTCGTTAAACCTATCATGAAATCCATTTCAACGTCAACCTTCTTCTACTCAGGGATGAGTAACTGCCGTAAAAGTATATCTAGTCTCTAGTGTTCTGCCTTCACCTGATGATAGGTGGAACACCTTATACAAAAAAATATCTACATCTCTTTTTATACCCAACAACTAGTACTGATGATGTAAATCTTGATACATATTAGTGAAACCAGGATGAACTACCCAATATTAAGCATGAAAGTCTCACATAAGCTCCTCACGCATGTGTTTTGAAACCCATACACTTCCATTTACTCAAATAATTTCATCCTCCCATACTGTCCAATTAGGAGAAGGTTCCTCACCTACAACACGCTCTCATAGGACTAGGCTCTTAGAATCCAATAGCTTCCTCATCCTCACTCTAACTAGTAGGGTAGAGGTAATAAATAAGGATGATAGAAAGGCCTAACCCTGACTGTCACGAACCTACAAGTGTATCTCAGACAACAAATCAATGATATCCTACTCTCTACTGGCCCGATGAACTGCCTGTATATGTGTCTTCCTCATCAATGCATCAGGCACTACATTTCTTTTTCCAGGCATGTATAAAATCACAAAATCGAAATAATGTAGGTACTACACCCACCTCATCTTCCTTAGATTTTGATCACTCTGTATAAATATGCACTTAAGGATTTTGTGGTCCATGTACACCATATAATTCTCTCTATGTAGGTAATGTCTCCAACAATGCAATGCATGAACAAATATAGATAAATCGAGACCGTGAGTCAGGTGATTCCTCTCATGTTTCCTCAAATACTGAGATCCGTAATTCATGACTCTATGACCCTACATAGTAATTAATCCTAGCCCGATGCCTAATTCATGATAGTATACTGTGTAACTCCTTTCTGGCTCTGGAAAAATCAGTATCGGTGCTGAAGTCAATCTCCCTTTTAGCACATGAAAGGCAATCTCATAGGATTCTAACCATAAGAACTTCAAACCCTTCTTATTCAAGCTTATAAAAAGTGTTTCTAGGTGTGATATGTCCTGTATGATATTCCTATAATAACCATACATCCTTAAGAAACACCACACCTTAAATATTTTCTTGGGATTCTCTAAGGAAACTAAAGCTCTCCCCTTCTCTAGGTCAACTGATACCACTGTCTCTAAGATAATTCAACCCAGGAAGTGAATTTGATCCATCCATAAGTGGAACTTTGTGAAATTATCATATAAAGAATGATCTCTTAATATATTCAAAATGATCTCAAGATGTGTGGCATGGTCATTTCGATTATCATAATACACCAATATATCATCCATGAAAACCACTACAAATAGATCAAGATAATGATGGAACAATCAGTTCATCAGTTCCATGAAGACCGTTGGTACATTTGTAAGACTGAGAAACATAACCAAATAATCATATAGACCATACCTACTTTGAAACGTTGTGTGGAGTATGTTCGATGTTCTAACACACACCTGATGATAACTAAATCTCAAATCAATCTTTGAGAAGACATAAGATCCTCAAATCTGGTCGAAGAGATCATCTATCCTTGGTAGAGGTTACCAGTTCTTAATCGTTAGCTGGTTTAATTTTTAATAATACACACATAGCCTAAGGCTACTATGCGCCTTTTTCATAAAAAGGACCAACAAACCCCATAGGGAAGTATCGGGTCAGATAAAAACCTTTACCTATAAATCCTCTAGCTATATTTTAAGATCTTTCATCTCAGTATTATCCATTATATAAGGAGGAATAGATACTAGTAAAGCTCATGGAACTCTCTTGATAGAGAACTCTACCTCTATCATTCGAGGTAATCTTGAAAATTCATCGAGTAAACCATCCCTAAAATGATCAACCACTGAAGGGAAATCTACCAGACATTTTCCCTGCTCATCTAGATATAAACTCACAATTTGGGTTGTTATCCTACCCAACCAACGATGCTCGAGTCCAGATCGACTTTCCTGGACATCCCATTCTCCCTAATGAATAAATTATCTACCCTATGGTGATGTGAAGTTCACCCTCCAATGATAGAAATCAATGAAATAATGAAAG
This sequence comes from Viscum album, assembly GCA_963277665.1. Taxonomy (NCBI): domain Eukaryota; kingdom Viridiplantae; phylum Streptophyta; class Magnoliopsida; order Santalales; family Viscaceae; genus Viscum; species Viscum album. Next base: position 1,911,390,375 of record OY728161.1, on the reverse strand, counting down.
GGAACCAACCAGTCCATTCATAGAATGATGTAAAAACCTCTCATCTCAAGGAAAATAGGTCTCATACAAAGTGACACCCACCAATATCAAGGGGGAAATCCCCAAACTGATGTACACCCTCTGTTATAATACCCAATGGTGTGTCAAGTGTCAAAACACCATTAGAATCCTAAACACTAATACTAATGCTCTCCACAACATGCACAAATATAAAGATATGTGAATCCCCTATATCAAAAACTGTAAAATCTAAAGGAGAGGATATTAGAATAGTACCTCTTACAGAAGAAGGTATTAGATCCTACTCCTCAGGGGTCTATTTCACTGTGTATATATGGCCTGAACCGCGAAACTGTGATACCGACTGCCTACCATGAGCAGATCAACCCTACTATCACTCCAAAACTGGGGTATAGCTACCATGACCATGACCACCACCTCATCCTGATCGACTAACTGTACCCCATCTCCCTGCCTGATGAGAAGCTAAAGACATCGTTCCAAAATGTGGAGTCGGTGCAGACCATCTCTCACTAGATGACAGTTGAAAAGTTATACAAAAGCATTGTAGATGACCCATATTTCCACATGACAATCACTCAACTGGTTCCCTCATATAATGAGGCCTCATATGTCCCATCCTAACTCACTAGTATCACCACACCTAGAAATATTTGTATGTGATATAACTGCTAATATAACTATGTGGAAGCTCTAGATGATTCTTCCTACCGCTAGTTGATGTAGTACCAGACCGAGATTCCAAATCGCCTTGGCTCGCACCTCCTGACTCACTCAGGTTTTGCTATATTATAAGCACCTGATTCCCTATACCAAAAATTGTAGTTAGTTAAAATAAATTTACCTATGATCAGATTTTATACCTGAGACCATCCTTAAATTTCCGAGATTTAGATAAATCATCACCATCAAAATAGTGTGAAATGATGGAGCTCAGTAAAATGGGTCGAGTAATCCATCACTAATAATGTGGCCTTCTCTAGGTGAAAAAAAATCCTAGGCTCTATTGGCCCTAAATTTTTTGGGATAAAAGTAATCATATAAGGCCATATGAAAATACCTCCAGGACATTTGCCAATGATGTTCTATCCGAGTAATAACATCCCACCATCTCTTGGACTAATCATGCAACATATACATAGTTATATTTTCCATTCTCTCCGAAGGTGTATCTAGATGATCGAAGATATATAACATGAAATCTAGACATGACTATACATCCTATGGTCTACCACCCCCAATAAAGTGGGTAGATGCTATTGCTGGAACTCATGCATCAACTCTACAATAGTTGGGGTTGGTCATGGTACACCCTGAATGGTCTGTATGAAGTGTAAGAACCCCTCACAGAACTGTGATTCAGCACCTATGTTTAGTACAAATACTAGATCGACAACTATCACTACTAGAGGATCCCTAGGTAGTCCATGGCCCACCACCTATGTATTATGATCATCACCACCCTTCTAAAGTACGACTAGAGTTCTTCATAGTGGAATGCCTCTACAATGCCAAATGCAAACCTCATATTGATATTTTTATCAAAGTTTGTATCTCAAAAGCGTGGAAACTGAAATAGGGAAGGTACAAGAATTCCTATATAAGAAAACACCTCTCTTCCTACTCCATGATTCAGGTCTGGGTGATGTAAAAATCATATAAAAGTTAGAGACATTCTCTACTGCCCACTAATAAGGTTAAGTATGGATCAAGTTCTCAACTTTAACCAATTTTAGTTTCAAAGTTCATTTGAATTCATGTTTTTTATATGAGTTCACATATTCAATTTTATTTTAATTTAATCTCACATTAATTAATATTCAATTTAAATAGGATGGATCAAATTGTTGACTAAATTCCAATCCATGAGGGCCTATAAACTTCAGGAACCAAAGTACGATGTCCACCAAATTCATACCATAACACATTCCAAAATACCTATCACAATAGTTGGAATAAATATCATGACACATATCAAGACAGCACACAACAAGTAATTCATCCTAAATAGGACGGAATAATGCATGGCATGTGATTATAAGAAGTTCCTATGAAATGAATGAGATGAAACACCCTCATCTCATCAGGTTGAAACATAAAAGAACCACAATCATATAAATAATAACATCACAATTCATGTGCATCACCCAATAGTGGAATCAAATCAACTATAATAGTCAAAATATATAAAATTACAATTTAATCTAAGGAAATTTGGATTTTTCCTATACATGGGGTAGCTAATCCTGGGCATAACTCACTACCAAACTATATTTCCTTCCTATCCCTTTATATTATCTCCAAATAATAATGAAAACTAGAAAATAAACTTTTATGATACCACTTTGTAAATTCCCAGGCCCGGATTCCAGTCAACAGTACCCCGAACCCGGTGGGTTATAAGGACTCAAGTGCATCTCTCTAAATGCCATAGGCTACTAACTATTAGCGATGGCCTAGGGTGAGTCCATAGAAGAATATTCCATCTTTTTAGAGTGGAACACAACTTAATAGTAATAGTAATCAATTAGCGGAAGTATTAATGACAACCAGACAATAGATAATTAGCATGAATAGATAACAATACAAAAGAATGGTCATATACAATGATAATGATGATACATGTCATATGTATTTAATAAATTATCCAAAACATGTATACATAGTAGGTGTAAAACACATGAAAAAAAAGTAGAAAAAATTCCAAAAGTTTCCCACTAGCTTCATGATCCTCAGCTCAATCTTATGCTCCCTTGCTCCCAAGCTATAATCAAGAACCTATAGTAAAGAGCTTTCCCTTATCATTACCAATAATCATATAGTATATTCAGGTACCTAAGGTATCCCAAATATGGTGTGAGACATAATCCCAGTAGGCATCCACCCACACTCTATGCCATACAGTTAGTGAATTCACATAAAAGAGTGTGTAGGCCAAAATAATTACAATATAAGGAAGTAATAAAAAGTAAATATCCTATAATTATAGGTTCTCAATTAATGTCCATTTCATTTGATCAAATTCATTTATGCATTTAGTCTTTGATTTAGCAGTCATACCATTGTCATTTATAACTAGCTAGTTTAATAGTTATATCTCATATAATTTATAAGTCTCAAGAACCAACACCAGACTGACATCCCCCATATAATCACAAGCACAATAGATTCCTAAGTAATCCATCTAAAATGTACAAGTCAAAAACTGAATCCAAGATTGTTCTTTTCTTAGAAGATGTGTTATAATTCATTTCATCCATTAAACCATTTAGAACTTGAGTCTGTTCTTGGAATCCCTAATTTAGAATCCAAGTGTCACACTAGGTATAATATAACCCACACCCTAAGATACTATCCATGGTGATCCTCAAGAACCCAAGTATCGTTCTAGGTGTGGTATAAAGTCTTAGCCACTCAATTCCATCCTTAGAGGTAAACTAAGGGATCCCAAGTATCACCATATCATATATGTTCAAATTCTATTTGATTTCATCCATGTAATTATAATATGAATCTATATATCACTCGATATATAACAATAAAGACTTAAAGTCAATCCTTAGTAGTCCTACAGGGATTACCAGTATCAGTCAAGCATAAGAAAGGTTCAATCCTATTGAGTCCATACAAGGTATTCATCAATCAATACCACTTAATCTATTTCAATTATTTATGTCAAGGTAAAAACCAAGAGAATTCAATTATAACTCACCTAATATGGAAACTAAAGGAATTTTCCAACTCATAAGGTTTTCCCCATGTCTACTCACATGGGAATTTTCATTAACAAGCATCACATTCTTTAATAACCAATACATGGTAAAGCTCCAGGGTCATAGAATCCATTTCCTATTCTTCATCAATTCAATTCCCAATTCAATATCAATTAAAAATTTATTATTAACACCCCATGATATTGGGTAAAGTGGCACACATCAAGGGGTCCAATTCCAAATTCCATTAAAATGGCCCATTTAAATAAACAACAAACCCAAAGGGGTGGTTTTGATTTGAAGGAACTCAACCTATAACAAAACATAAAAATCTTATTTAATTACATATGCCCTGCATAAAAATCCAATTTAAGAATTAAAATCCATTAAATATAATGCCTATAAATTGGGCATGTGGCACAATGACATATATAATGACTTGACTTTAAACAAAAAGCATGAGACCACCTACTGTAGGTCCGTAGTTGATAGATTGTACAGTATCATCTCCTGATTCAAATCATATTAGGATAAAATTTAAGATCATAAAAAGAAACTATTAATATGGAATATTATCTTGAACATAAATATCATAGTTAATATCAAGAAGAATGAAGAATGAATAAAAAGGAATTTATCTCTTACTTATACAGATCTGATGAGACAAATGATGCTTGAATTGGAGATCGGTTAGAGAACCAGCAACTATTTCTAGAATAGTCACCATGGAATCTCAAAAATGTGGATATATAGATGTGAATGATTAATAATGAATATTAGTTTTGGAATATATTTTAATTAGGTTAAAAATTATCATTTTAAACAAAATATATTTGTCACATGGTTCAGGTGCACAATTTGACGAACTGTGCACCAACCGTGAACGACTAGCTGTAGAGAAGGGATCCCTTCATGGTTTACCTACAAGGTTTGAATAACCATTAAAAGATCCTGATAAATATCACTATTAAAAATTTAGACCTAGCCGCATGTCCATATGGCCCAAATCACATGGTTTTCACTAACCGTGCACCAGGCCATTTCACCCCAAACTGTGGTTCCAGGCTCCGAACCAGCCCCAAACACTCAATAACTCCATACCCTCAAATGGAATTCGTATTTGAACATATTTAAACATTTAAACTAATAATTAATAACAAATAAAGGATCCATATCACAATAAAGAACCAGGTTCTTACATCAAATTTTTAAGTAATCATTATGAAATAGTTAACATTTTATTAAGATAAATGGGATTCCAATTATCATTTAACCAAATAATTTTAATAATATTATTTAATTTTTTAAATTAAAACTAAAAATTATTATAAACTTACTTTAAAAAATAAAAAAACATTGAAGAGATAAGTACATATCAATGCTAGCAAGAATCAACACACAATATAGAGAAAAATAATATTTTATCATGTTCTGAAAGAATTTTCTTGGAAATAATCAATTTAATATCCAAGAAAAAAATACAAATTGTTGGAAAAAAGTTTTCTTGTCAAAATTTACTAAAGTATACCTGATAAGATGTCATATGGGTGATGAAATCATAGTGGAAAGTCTCTTTAATAATGCATGATACACAACTCTCATCAGCTAAATCCATGATAATGAGGTGAATATATTCTTAGAAGTGTTTAATAACAATTTTTAAACTTGGACCACCCAAGTAGCTAGAATTTCAATAAAAAATAGTTAGATATTCCTTTTTATACTCTACATTTCAAGTTTTGATATATCCATTATCCATGACAACCATCCCAACTAATGAACTGTACCAAAATGATACCATTTTTAATATCCCAACCCCAACCCATTAGCCTAGGAAGTACCATTATTGCACAAACCATTGGTGTATCCCATGAACACCAAAGTTTGGAAATAAATTATAAAGGTATACAATATCATTGGTGATGATTTATCCTTATGTGTAATACAATATGAAGTAATGAACTACGATAGAACAATATGAATATGATGGATGAATAAAATAAGACCAACCTCTAATACATAATATAAGAATATCCATAATTAGATTCACATGAGAAAAAAATATCCCAAAAAAATACTATAATATAAAAACCTAAAAGGAAGAAAAAGTGCTAAAATGGAACTGTTCTACATTCTACATGACTACTACCTCCATGATTTTAATGCCATCACCTACAACCACAACATTAATACACTCCACCAAAAATTTAATAGGTATCCCCTTACCTAAATCATATTGAAAAACATCTACATATAAACCACGATGCATAAATAGAGGTTGAGAATATAAAACCAAAAGGAATTCCACCAAATCCTTCCCACACACATTAGAAAAATAAGGACAAGTAACCTCACATTTTATATAAAATTTGAGGGAGGAATAATAAATATAATAAATTAGAAAGTAAACTATGTAAATAACTCACACAAAAAATTGAACTTTGTTTTAACTCATAATTTCCACAAAGAAACCCACACTATAACTTACACACCCATGTTGTGTACATACAAACCCATGAAATGCACCCACATCAAAGCTGTCCAAACTGAATATACCAACCCATGAGTGGAAATCCATACATCCATACCCAATTCATCACTTGGTGGTATAAACCAATGATCCTTGATTTTGGCATAGAATCCAAGTCCATATAAAGAAGGCCCTTTCTATATACATCATGAAAATATTCCAATTCCCACCAATTCCATGATACCATTTTTTTACAAAAACCATGTGCAGCTAAATAAAACTAGTAACCAAGTCTTTAACAATAAGGAACTTTAACAATATAACTTGATCACATGCCAAATCACACAAATACCAAAACCAAGACGTTTTTTTCAAATTCCAATATCATCATTTTTAAAACTAAATCTCCAAATATGTATTTTATCAAACCTGTTGTGTGATAAGCCCAAATAATTTTTTATAAAATATTTTTACACCAAATAATGTTTAAAAAATACTTATCCACAAAATTATCATAGAAAATTATATCATTTAACTTTTAAAACAATAATATTCCTAGTTTTTGGATAAATTTAAATATGAGAGAATCCACCTATATGAGGAAGGGCTATTAATAAGGAAAGTCACACCAAAACTATTTGACTAGATATTATACAATAATCATTATATATCTAGGTAAATACCTCAAAACATATAATATAAAAGAGTTCTAATGTATAGTTAATTTCCAAATAATTGAAGATAGGTTTCTTGGTCGAGAATCCCAACCAAAAGGAGAGGAAATCGGGGTTTCAAAAAAAAAATCAGGTTTTAAAAACTAATTTTATAAAATCTGATAAAGAAAACTCACAATAATTGAACTAATCCCCTTTAAATCGATGATAGTTTTTGATATTTTTAAAAAATAAAACTGATTGACACTATATTGTTTTATTACCTAACATGGATTTGGTTCCCTCAAGCACAACTCCCCCATAGAGAACCCAACATGATATGGAGTAACTTCCATCACCATTTTTATACACTATAGTTGGTACCATAGAATGGAGGAGTCATCCTCCCAGTCTCTAACTCACCCATGAACCTCATCAATTCCTTGAATCAATGCCCCCATGGCCACCAAAATGATTTTTATCTCTCCCCATTTCACACAGATACTCTATCAAGACTGTTGGAGTTAGTTACCTAGAGAAAAATTCATCTAATTTATGAATTTTTTTCATTGTTTTAAATATAAATAAACTTCTTATCATATCATTATTTTAATTCTATGTTATATAGTATGTGATATTGTCCTAAGAGTAGCTGTTATCCTGAAAGGTCATAGCAGTTCCGCTCTACGAAGAGAACCCAAAAGTGTGATGAAAATATCCTTAAATATATATTATATAGATAAATGAAATAATTTAAGGGAAAAAAATGATATAGGTTATTATATTGGAAACTTATATTACTTTGAGGAACCTTCTAATGGTGTACACCCTCGGTAATTTTTAGTGTAATAGATTATGAGAACGATACCTGCCAATAGGAAATCCAAAGTTATATGTGTCATTGGATGTTCTTATCCATGGATTTATTTATTGATCCTTATGATTTAAGTTTATTATTAATGGATATAAAGAGTCACATAATTTTAAGTATTCATGAAAACCATGCTGACATATGTCTTTAGTGAAGTAGGATTTATTTGGTGCATCATGAGTAATATTTTATAAATGAATAATGTAGAACGGATTTTTCCCTTAAATTATTTAATAGAAGTTGAAATCATTGTCTTTTTGATGGAATTGATAAAACCTAAATAAATCCCTAGACATGGTGTTCTATGGGAAAGTTCATTTTCAGAAATTCAAAGAAATAGACATTAGGCCCATAGATTAATGTCATCAGTATGCAACCTCCTTGATTATAGATATAATGATAAAGATATTATATTATATAGTAAGTGTCCATATGAGGTATTATGTCATTGATACATTTAATACTTTATTAATGGGTTCCTTGGCGTGTTTTTAGATACCAAACTTAGAATTTGGGATACTATTCCTAATACAAGTGACAAAGAGGACTAGAGGGTCACAAACTAAGTGTATTGAGAACCAAAGTTAAATAATAATATTATTTAAAATGTTGAATAAATGTTATTCTAAAATATGGTTTAATAATTATTCATGTTTTCTTGATCACATATATTCCTTCACTAGTTATTTGAAAAAATAATTTATGTGAAGAATATTTAATAAATACATATTTTTTATTTAGTGAATAGAATATTTATTTATTAATTGGAGAATAATGAGGTGATATTTATTTATTAAATAAATATTCATTACTTAATGCTTGATAAATATTTTAAAGGAATGATAGACCAATTTTAGCGGTCTGGTGAGATATAATATATATTAAATATTATTTGACTAAATAATATTTAATTAATTTTATAGTTTTTTACATGTCAAGAAATAATAATAATATTATTATAATAGACATGGGGTTTCATAGAGATTAAGGAAATAATAAGAAAACCTGTTCAATTATTATTTTTAACAATATCTCTATTTAAACCCAATTATGTTATTTCTAGAAGTGGTTTCTTTTATTTTGGCTGTGCAAAACAATTTCCAAAGAATTATCTCAATTCTTTAGAGAGATCCCTGTATAATAATTATCTTAAGTGATCCTCCTCCACCACCACTCTTAATTATAGAGAGATCAATGAGAATCCATCTTAGAGAAATTATTATGGTGATTAAAGATGAATGATGAAAGTGTTAGGATCTACTATGTTAGCACCCAAATATTTCTATGACGAAGTTTAGAGGTTTGTGGAGAATTTGTGTATCAAAAATAGAGGTAATATATAGTTTATTCCTACAATACAATGAAAATACGATGTAGAGTCATTGTAAGATTCATCAAGAAATAAATAATTCATAATAAGGAAATTATTTAATTTTTTAAATTAATTATAAATTATTATGTGATGATCCCATGTTTTGGTTATGATGTTCTATCATGAATTAATATTTGATTCAATTACATTAGTCATAGTGTAAATCTTCTATGTACATCTCAGATTAATAATTGATTTTGACAAAAATCTTTGTTTTGAATACCCCATCCATCACTTAGGTTGTGAACATAACCTTCAAGTATCAAAGGGGTCACATATATATTTATAATTATTTTAAGATCATTGATTAATTTATGTATTTATCATTAGTTTTAAATTAAAGTTTAATTTTTCTTGAATATAAATCATTATATTCTCCCTTCTTCCCCTTCATTCTCACAAATATAGTCTAAATCGATTAATTTTATGAATGATGAACATTCAAAGAACTCATCTGGAGGTGCTAAGGATTCTGAAGAGATAACACAAGATTACACTATGTATAGCCAGTTGGTACATGCCGTGTACCCTTGTTTAATTCACCAAGATAATTCATGAATTAATTAAAAATTAATTCAATCTATTTTCATTTATTACACATGGTGTATATTTAAATACATCATGTATTTTATGGTCTATCCTGAAACACACTTAGCTGGACTACATGATGTCTAACATTCATATATGGAATGTAGTCCATTAGTCAAATATAGTTTCGGTTTTTTCTTACACAACCTACATGACTGGTGACCATGTAACTATTATACCATAGAACATGTTGAATATGTACACATTGTGTCCTCCATTAATTTTTATGATGCTATTACACACTGAGTCCCTAAGTGAATACCATAGATAGATGGTGAGAACTATACACGATGTGTAGCTAGATTATGCATTCCATGTATTTTACTAATTTATTCAGAATTCAAATTAAATTATTATACTTATTAAAAATTATTATCATGAGTTACATGTATAATTTGTTTGACTATGTACACACCATATGATGGGTTATATATATATATATAATGTTTAATTAATTTCTACATAATGTTCAGAATTTCATATCATGTATAAGTCATAATACAATCATTACTCTACACACATTGAAACATCACATGTTATGTAAATAACATATCGTCCATGTTTCATTTATTTAATTATATAAATTCCATGGAATTTCATGATAATTTGTGTTTTAAAAACGACACATGATTAAATTGTATATGAATATCGCACATGTTAGTTAGTTCGAATAGGTACTCACCGTGTTTACTCCAAGGTTAATGTTTTGTACATAGTTAATTTTGGATAAATTTATTTAATTTATTTGAAATTATGCTGGATGGGAATCTAAAGAAGGTTCAGAAGATAATTAAGATAAAATAATTGATTAATTATAGAAGATAATTAATTTATTCAAACATAATTTATCTTAAATAAGAACAATTATAATTGAAGGAAAATTTTATTAAACATGAAATTAATTTCATGTATGTGGATGATCATGGGAATATACCATACTATTATATGTGATTGGTTTCCTTTTAATTTGTTATTAAAATTAAATATATGGAAATCACATCATCCCTCACCTCATTATGTAAGGGCCTACATGTTCATTATTTCCTTTTATATAAACCCATTAACCAATCCTTTGGTTCCCATGATCGGCATGTGATTAAAAGATTCTGTAATGGAAGGATCTACCAAGCTAGTGGAGGTGGTTCATGTTTTTAGCCAAGGTCAAACCAATATAAGAGGTACATGAGTTGATAGGTGGAAATATGCAACACAAACCAATTCAAGGTTCAAGGTGTTTTCCCCCAAGGTTGATTGTTAGTTTACCATCCACTAGATAAACTAAAAATTAGTAAAATCTCATGATCATTAAACTCAATTATTTTATTTCTATAAATTTACATGGTTAATATAATTATGGATATTTTTTTCATGATCACATGAATTTACAAGCATTCAAGATAGAACTAAAATAAATTGTATTATGCATAAATTTTATCTAATATTTGGTTAATAACTTATGTAAATCCACTTAATATTAAAAAGAATGTAATAAAAAAGGTAAATTTGTATATAATGATAAAACGCCTCATATATATGTTAAATTGGTATAGCCTTTCATAGCTTAGTATAAAATCAAACCATATTTCAAAGTGCTTGACCCACCCAAGTTAGTGTACTTTCAATTATCGTGGAATTCTAGCTTGAAGTTTAAGGTTAAAATAACATAGTTCGCATCAAGGGTTTAATTCCCAAGTAGGACCTGGTGTCACTAATCATAAATGGTTAAGGAAATATAATTTTATAATTTTATAATTCAGGGTCCACTCAACTTATCAAGGAACTGTGAGTTAATGAAGTGGACATTTGTATACCTACCTAAAACCATTGAAGTGGATTGATAGGACTAATATTGTGTTATGAAAATTGTAATATGGTTCCTTGACACTATAATTTCCAAGAAAGAGTATGCTTGAAAACCAATGGTGAGGTCTATTGGGTTTTAATAAAATTTTGGTGTATTAATAAATATATAACATATAATATTTACTTTTATTAAATAAGGTACACAAATTCCACTCTTCTTAATTTTAGAAATGAAAATAAATATTAATTCAAATAAATCATTATGATCCATAATTGATAAGGATTACATTATTACTAGAATTAACTTCCAAGAATGGAAAAATTGTATTCAAATTATCCTATTACATGAAAGGAAATTTCATGTGGTTGAAAACACTATTCCTAAAGCGCCTGGTCAAAAGAAAAATTATTAAGATTTGTCTCTCTATGAAAAAACATTTGGATGAAGCCACATATTTCCATTGCTTCATGATTTCATCCATATCCAATGAGATTATAAAGAAATATGAAAACATGGATGTGTGTATACTGATGTCTCACATTCATGATCTCTATCAATAGAAGGTGAGACAAGAGAGATATGAGATATCCAATGAATTGTTTAAATGCATGTTTTGAGACAAATCACTAACTAGGACTCATGTAGTAAATATTATTGGATATGTTGAATTATTTGAAATATTAGGCATTAAATTCCCAAATGAGTTTTACATATATCTTATACTTTCTTAACTACCCAATCCCTTCGCCATTTTTATTATTAATTATAACATGAGAAATAATGAGAAGAGTCTTTCAAAAACATATTACTCTCATATTCCATGTTGACATAGACTTGGAGCATGGAAAAATGTTATCCTTATGGTGAATAAAAAAAGGAAGAATAAGTCAAAGGGGCCCAACACTCGTAAAAAGTCTAAAGATCCTGATCGTTTACTTTATAAGAAGAGGAATATTCAAAGGTATGTGAAGGAAAACGAGGTAGTATGTTTTCCATGTGGAGAGAAAGGCCACTGGAAGAGTAACTACACCCAAAGGAAAGGGGGATATAAAGGTGTGTTCTCTATTGAGTGTAACATGTTTATATATACCCATTGGGGATTATATATATCTTGGGGTAATCATATCTCTATAAAAATGTAGGAATCAATTAGATTTTGGATGATTTCTATAGGAGAAGTTGATTTTCAAGTTTTAAATACTGTAAGGTTGTATGATCTAGCCATTGGATACTAATACCTTCCATTTCCAACATGAATGATCCTGGTTTTAATTTTTTTATTATGTATTTCCTGTTACCAAAAACATAATTTCTATATCCTTCCTAGATATTGATGGTTTTTTTTTCTATTTGTAAATAAAAGTCACTTCTTTTATAAATACAACATATTTTATGGTGTTTCACATTTAGATAATTGTATTTATGTATTAAATTATGAGAACCTAGGGAATAATGTTAACACAAGTCATATAACACCCAACTATGGCATTAAAATCTTGGTCATGTAAATGAGAAGCATTTAACAAAGCCTTATCAAGATGATTATTTAGTATCTTTTGAGTTAAAACCAATTGAAATATGTCATTATTTTTTAAAATTAAAAATAACTAAACCACCATTCAATATATATGGATATGTATACTTGATGAGGTATAATTATGAGTTCTTTAAGAAATTCAAATAATTAAAGAATGATGTGGAGAATCTAATTGGAAAGACGATAAAGAAGATTTGATCTGATCATGGTGGTGAATATCTTAACCAAGATTTTATTAACTTTTTATGGGAGTTTGTTATTTTTTCTCAAATCTATCCTCCTTATACACAAAAATGTAATGGTGTTAGTGAAATGAGGAACCATACCTTTCTAATAATGGTAAGGTCAATGATGAGTCATGTAGATCTTCTATTATCCATTTGGGGATATTCATTATAAACTATGACATAAACATTAAACTAAGTACCAACTAAAGAAGTAAGTGGAATTTACTTTGAGTTATGGTGTGTAAAGAAACTTGTTTTGTCACATACACATATATGGAATTTTAAATCATTTTAAGGACATAATATTGGATACAATTATCACACAGGTGCATAAAGTGTATCTTTATAGGGTATCCCAATGAAACGTGGGGATACTACCTATACAACCCCTCAAAAAAGTAAGTAATGATAACTAGATATGTCATATTTAGTTAGAGGGAGAATATACTCAAGAAGTATAGTGGTAATAATATTTACTTTGATGAAGTTGATGTTCGATATACACAAGAGTAAGTATAGTAATAGATTCCCTAAGTTTCCGTAGAAGAAGTTGTTCCCGAAACACAAGTACCATGTAGGAGCACCAGAGAGGTAATAAAAATAAAGAGATATGGTTTTTTAGTCACCAAAGGTAGCACCTAATTATTGTTTTACAATAATGAACCTCTATCATATAAATAAGAAGTATATATATTAGAAGTTTCAAGATGTTAAGAAGATATAAATTCAGAATTGGATTTCATATATCAAAACCATGTTTGGGTTCTGGTTTATCCACGAGTTGATATAAAGTAGGTTGGGTGAAAATGGGTATTAAAGATAATGTTGGACATGTAAGGAAAATTAAGAACCTATAAATAAAGGATATTATATAAAACCAAACAATTTACATATATTATTGCATGATTTTTAATATAAACATATAATAGTTATAACCCAAATGTCATGGGGCCTAGTGTCTTTGGAAGACTAGGTTCATAATACATCAAATTGAGTCTAAAATGAAACTTATTTGTTAAATTATATATAATGATCTTATAAATAATTTAAATAACCTAAAAATATATGGGATAACCTGGGGAATATATAGAATAAATGGGGGAACTAAAGATCCTAGTAAGGGAATAAACATGATAAGGAAACATAACATGTGAGTTAAAGGTATAAAAAGATATCATAATAGAGAAGGCTCAAGAGTAATAATATGGGATAATAACTTAAATAACATGGTATAATAATATCATGGAATCATAGGAAATGTGGTATAAATATAAAACATGACATAAACATGAGTCAAGGATAACTTCCTAGATAATATCACATGGTATACAAAGTCCCATACATGATGTCTCATGAGACTAAAGCTTTACCCAAGTCAATGGATTTCTATCCAGGCACACCCATAATAAAATTTTCATAATTTATGTGTTCCAAAAAATAAAATGAATCATAAATAATAACATAAGAATTTTCCACGTAATGAAAATGGTTTTCATAATCTCACCTCATATCATAATCAAATGAAATTTCATATTGAAGGTATTTGAGAAATGAGAATAAGGCCTGTATTACCTTGTCAAAGGAAGGAAGAATAATATAGGTATATATGTATGATCTATATAGACATAATTTAGAATCAATCCATAAAATCAAAGGTTTTCATTACTGATGAAAATGACTTTAAAAGATTGCATGGAATATTTCTTGAGGAAAATACACTTTTTATTTTGAAAATTACTTTTAAAAACTAAAAATTTCTAGAATATTAGGGAAAAAATTTTCCTTGAAAATAATCATGGAAACTTGTAAAGGGATATTCAAATAAAAGAGTTGTCATAATTACTGGAAATTCCATTTATTCTGAGTATATTAAAGAAATATATCTTTTACATTTTTTGTAAAAAATAAAAAGTATCATATTCAAGAAAATATTGGAATATTATTTATAAAATATTTTTTAAAAATTAAAACATGCATAAAAATGTCTTTTACCAATCATAGGAGAATAGTAAAAACATTTTTTAATTTTTTAGAAAACATCAGCATTGAGGAAAAATAATATTTGATCAAAAAGAGGAACAAAGATGGATTTTATATAAGTACCAAAGAGAGGAAAACGGTATTATTAATTGAAAACATCATAAATAACCATATGAGAAGAAAATTAAATGGAATTATTAGATAATTATCAAATAATTTCCTTCAATATAAATTTAAGCGTAAATAATCTTGAATAATGATGAGATTGTGAAATAAGCCTATAATACTTTTGGTAGAATTTGAATCCTAAACCCCATGAAATAAATAACATCAAATGAAACATTAAATACCATGTAGATAAATAGATTCATGATAAAACATATAAAATGGGAAGTATATAAACCATATAAATGAAATAAGTGTTGAATATAACATATGTCTCATGGAAATAAAAGTGAGATAGAAATCCCTTATAAAGATCTAATCATTGGAGTGAGAATTAATTATTGAAGTTATTATGTGTTTAAAATTTATGTCCAAATTAAAAAATTGTAAATAAAAATGAAGTTATCAATTTTCATGACATACATAATTGATCACATCAAAGATGTAACACCTTGGAATTTTAAAATATTAACATCATATTCAATAATGTGTATGACATGCAACACCAAGCATAGAAAGGAATATAAAATCTTGAGACTTTATGATATACTTATTATTTTAAATAAATTAAATATATTATACAGATTTAAATTTAGGAAATAATTATTTATCTTTCATTATAAACTACAATAAGTTTCTTTGATAGCTCTTGTTACATGTAAGATCAAGTTTCACCGAACAATAATATCATATTATTATTATTATTTAATATGATAGTTATCGCCTTATAGTTGGAATAATGGGAATGAATATTATTAACTAAAATTTTAAAATATATATCTTAAACATTTTTATTATATTCCTGTTGGTTAAAAATAATAATAATAATAATTTAAAATGAAAAGAAATGTTTTTGGAAAAACATTATTTTTTTAAATGATGAATTAGTCAGGTTTGGTGCATATAATTTAATTTTTTTAATACATTTAGAAAAAATATATTAAATAATAAAATTAATTTTTGAAATTTTAATACCAAAATTATCTTAGCTTTAATTTTTTATATTTTTCTAAAAATTTTCATTTTTTTGGTGAATAATACAAATATTAGATTTTAATTGAAAGATGCCTTTTCATATAAATAATTTAAATTGTTAAATTATATTTTGAATTAGTTTTAAATTAAAAATAGTTCAAATTTACATCAATTAATATAATTTATGTAATTGGAATCAATTTTATACTAAATTTTGATATAAAAACATTGTATTCTTTTAAACATTTTCACTTTAAAAACCTGCTTTCTCACCATGTTTGCAGGATTAATTTTAAATTACTTTTTTGAAAATTATGTGGATTGAATTTGAAAAAATAGATTTAATATTTGGAATAATAATAATTTATAGTTTATAATAAGGTCAAATTAAATTTTTACCAAAATTATTAGTGAAAATAGTTAAAGATAATCACATTGATTAAGATAAAAATTAGTTTACTTAGTGGTTAAACTTAGAAAATGAGGTGCAAAAATGACCCAAAACTTATAAACAAACCATGAGATATCCATATTTAGACCTTATAAATTTTTTTATTGATAATGGACCATTATTTGGGGCATATTTCATGAAATGATATGGGTGGAATTCACTCTTTAAAAAATTTACAAGTGTGCCACTCACCCCACTTATAAAAGGACACCCCCTCCTCTCCACTTCACACTGTCATACCACTTTGTTTAGGATAATAACTGACCAAACCAATTCTAAAATTTCCTAATATCATCCTAGAAGCCGTATTTTTTTGTATAAATCTAGCATTTTAATGTTTTGGTGCAAACTTAAGGAGGATACCTAAAGAAGAGGTAATGTTCTCTTAAAAGCATTTTTTATTTTTTTCCTTCTCCACCTCCATAAATTCCTATTGTAATATTATTATATAATAACTTTTTTATATTCTATAAAATTAAATTTTGTTAATTTAAGGTTAAAACCTATAACTTCACTCACTTCCATTAAATGGGTTATGAAATCATCATGTCACGACCCGTCCTCGGGGCCCGTGCCGTGACTACCCCAAGCCCGCCTTCCTTAGGCCAGGGGCTGGCGACTAGCACCAAGGCGTAAATCCTGGTAAAAAGGGAAGGCATTTCCTTTGAAAAGTAAACAAACACCATAGAGTAAGCAAGCGGAAAATTAAACACTAAGTAAAAACAGAGTACAACTGAAAGTGCGGAAAAGTAAATGGGCCAGTATACAAACCCAAACTGAAAGTAAAGTACAACTCGAAAGGGAAAAAAGCAACTGTAAAGTAAAAGCCGCTACACCGAGCTGTCCACTGGAAATCCCACCTGAAGGGTGGGTACAGATAGCTCCACTGCTCCTTGGGTCCCGCCGTCCGCTCCGGGCACGTCCCGCCCAGTGGTCCACCTCCAGGTACTGTTCTGCTCTGCAAGCCTCAGCCACGATCAACGCTGTCCGTCGTCTGCAACCAACACAACATAGTGCAGGCATAGCCCATGCAGGGGTGAGTATAAGCTACTCAGTAGGGACCACGAGACCCCTGAAGGTCTCCCAAAATCCACAAAGGATAAACCACAAAGGTGAGATACAATCATGAAGTAACAACCGACACTGCTTAGGTATATGCCCATACATATACCTAAGTCATGAATTCCAATACGCTCTAACCTCCGAGCCCAAGTACAACTCAGTCCACATAGGAAAGTATATGTATTCCACAAAAGAAATCAAAACGAAATCCACACAGGATAGCACAACACAATCCACACAGGAAAGCAACAGGATTCAGCTCACACATGTATACTTTTCGGATAATGATAAAGATGATCACTGATCCATCTAAGTCGTCGGACCCACAAAGGATCGATAGGTAACTAACCTCTGCAATGACCCACACAGGATCGGTCCCACATAGGACCTGTAGGCGCTGGTTCACACAGGACCGCTGAGCGTAGACCCACACAGGATCGGACCCACACAGGATCGGGCCCACACAGGACCTGTAACACTGATCCACGTAGGATCGCTGAGTGCTGAAGTCATCGTCGAATCCACCAAGGATCTCTGTACTGTCGTCGTCGCAGTCACAGTAGCAGTAGCAGTAGCAGTAGCAGTCACAGTCGCAGCCAGCTCTAGGGTTCCCGCACACAGCAAGCTCGTTCGGGAGGGTCCGACCCACGAGCCGAGAGGCTGATACATCAACTATCACATAGTCCAGAGTTGATGTATCCAAAAGTTCCGTATCGTCAACAGGAACTCAACGCAACAGACGGCGCGTCGATTGGACGCTCGGTCTGAGAGTTATTGGCTTTTTCGTCCCAGGGGCCTGGTTGGTTTTTAAGGCAAAACCGACCTGACCATACTCTACCTGCATCCAAACCTTAGGCGGAGTAAGCCAAAAGATCCGTCTCACTAAGAGGAACACAACAAAGCTGACGACACGTCATTCGGACGTCTGTAGCTCAAGATATGAACGTTTCCGCTCCGAGGGCCCGGTTGGTTTCATGCACGAACCAACCCTGCCGAACTCAAACTAAACCAAAACCTTGAGTGCGATATACCGAAACGACCATCTCGATCCAGGGATCGCATCGCCGCTGACGACGCATTGTTTGGTGATCCGTAGCCCAAGTTATAGGCATTTGAATCCAAAACTGCTTGGTAACGGGGGTTTCGGGCCCGGGCCGTCCCGGCCTGAGACCCCCCGGATGGCCCGAACTGGGTCAGCCCGCCCCGGACTGGGTCGACTCGGCCCGGCACGGCCTGGCCTGGCGAACCGGCCGGGCGCGCCGGTTCGGCGCAGGCCGAGCTGCTGGAAATGGGGGGGGGGGGCACCTGCCCCCCTTTGTGAAACCGCCCCCCCTCATAATGGGGGGGGCCAATTAACCGCCCGGGGGAATTTAATTCCCCTGGTTTGCATCATCCCGGCCGGCCCGACCTGGCCGGCCGACTCCTTCTAAACAGGACCGGCAAGGGCCGGTCCTCTTCCGTCATCCGACACCGGCGGCCCGGCTGGCCGCCGGTCATCACGTCCCGCCACGGCCCGGAACCGGCCATGGCCTTCCTCGTCCGGCGCGGTGCGACGACACCGCGCCCCTCCGCCGTGGCCCCGCTCAGGCCACGGCGCCTTCGGTTTCCTTCGACGCGGCGCGACGGCGTCGCGTTCATGATAATCTTTCACGACGCGACGCGACGGCACCGCACAATATTTGCCGTGTGATTCCCGTGTGGTGTGACGGCACCACTCCATCTCGTTTCATCCGCAAGAAAATATTCAAGAACAAAGGAGGGGGGATTCCGCCATGTTTGTGCGGTCCGAACCCCCCTCTCGTTAGACGATAATACTTAATCATTAAACCTCAAGGATCGTCATGCTAGAACCAAGAACGTGATTAAATAAATTAAATAACAACAAACCCCTACCTCGGTTTCAAGAACGATGTTCGTCAACGACCCGCAGAAGACGAGCGTCGCGGTGGTCGGTGTCGCGGAAGAAGGACGTCGATGTCGTGAAGCGAGGATTCGAAGCTCTTTGACGGAGATTTCGTCACGGGGAAACCGTCGTGGAAGAGATGACGTGGAAGGAGACGTCGTCGGTGTCGCGGGTATGGCGTCGCGGAAGACGGTTCCTGAGAATGTGGCGTTCTTCGTCGATGACCGAATGTTCTTCACGTTCTTCGTCAAAGTTTGAAGAAGAAGAAGGAAGCTCCAAAATTCTCTCAAGGTGGATAGAGAATTATAACCAAAATAAAATAAGCTAAAGTCTTATTTTATTTACACAACCAAACCATTTTGAAATTCAAAGGTTTGAAATTAAACAACTCAACCCATTTAATAACCCAAGTTGTCAAGTGCATTAAAAGAGGAGTTAAAGGGAGTTAAAAAAAGAAGGTGAAGTGTTAGGGTTCGTGTGGGCCCCACCACACTTAATCCTCTCAAGGGAGGTTAAGTGGATGTGGGTCCCACCCCTAACTCCCTTTGGGAGAAGTTAACCAACAAGTTAAAAATAAAATGTGTTTCCACATTTTATTTAACTTCTTTTAATTTTTCCCAAAAATAAATTTCATTCCGCATAAAACGCAACCTCAGAAAAGGTCTCCTTAAGCGAATATCGGCGCTGCGAGTTCATCGGTGTCCTCATATTTCAATTCTGAGCACTGGATCAAAAGTTATAAATTCCTGCTCGTTCGTTCACTGAACGTACCCGAGCGAAACTTCGGAAAATTATTCGGGGCACACCGGGCCTCGGAATCAGGTGCTGTCAGAAACCGCATTCTTGTAAAATTCCAAAGAAAATTAAGAAAAAATTTCCCTTGAATTTTACGGGTCTTTACACATCATTTGTGTGTACAACGGACTACTGCCTCACAAATCGATGATGCTCATTTTTTTCCATTACCACCTTTAAATGTTGGGGATAATGATGTATTTATAGTTTATATATGATATATATGATATATATTACATTATTATTCTTCTTTAATTATTATACCACTCATAACTTAATGCTTTCTATTTTGTGGGAATTCGATAACATCTCTCATGTGTACGGAGGACTACCGCATCGTGAAGCAACGTGATTCGTTCATGATTTACTTGGAATGTATTAAGGATGAGTTTATTAAAAATATGTGATATATATGAAATAAAAATAATAATTTAATGATAATATTTATATATATATATATATTGTATTTAATTTTATTTCTTTCAATACGACAAAAAATGGAAACATCATTCATGCATATATACAACCTACCGTCTTCATGAAAGTTGTATTTCATTTCCTATAATAGAATTTTAGGGATTAATATAAATACCTAAAAAATTTATATATATGAAATTCATATCCTATTTTACATTATGGAGATAATTAAATCATGATTTAAGTAAGATGAACAAAAAATAACAAGTCAAAACATACTCAAAAAACAAAGCAATTATTACCCAAAATGATGAAAATAATGAAATATTATCAATGAATGCATAATAATATGTTATAAAAGGATAATATATGATTTTATAAATATTAATATAGTTTTTTTAATAATTTAATGACATGTTTAAAACTATTATATATGAGGTTAAAGAACTTCCAACCAAAAGGAAGCATAAGGTAAGGGTTTTCATCTCAATTTCATTTCATTGAGGCATATTGTAATGTTATGAACATAATTACTTTTATATGGAGTATATACTTACCATTTAAATTTTATATCATGAATAATTAACTATTCATGGTATTTTAAGTTTCAATTTTAATTATTTAATCTAAGGGGATTTGAATTAAAAGTTACCAAGCAGTAAAGAATTTCATAACTCAATTCCTTTTCATTGGGTCATATTACTTAATTTTTTTCATTAATATTATATGATTATGTGTATAATGACTTTTTAATATCTATTATTATATTTACAGTTTTTATATGTGTATTTACATTTGTTACCAATAATTGATTCATTTATTAATTCTCACATAAATGTTATGATCATTTTAAGGGTTTATTTCACAATCTCATTCTAATCGACATTATTTATTATTAAATTTATATTAAAGGAAATTAAATGATAATTGTTTTATTCAAATATGGTTATTAATGATATTTTTAAATTTATAGTACCATTTTTACACTCTTTGGTACTTAAAATTATTCATAAAATGCTTTAATAAAATCTGACTTTATTTTTCTCTTTGAGGGGAATCTGTTTTCTTACAAACCCATGTTCTCTAAAAATGTTTTAAATTTTTTTTTATTTTACTTTTAAAGATTAGTTACTAAAAGAAACTTTTTATTTTTAAAAAATTATTTCAAAGTAATATTCTTGTCTCTTTCTCAATAAGGCACTTTTTAAACCTTTTTAAATGTGTAAAAGGAAATTTCTTTACAACATATACAGAATTACCCACCGATATTTAATTCATTTCTTTGAAGCTTAATTTTCAAGTTTATGAGGATGTTTTTAAAGAAAGTGTTTTTAAAAGTTATTTTAAAAGAAAAGGTTTTTAATTTTTTTTTCAAAACGAAAAATATATTTTCCTCAAGAACATGTTTAAATATTGTTTATGGTATTTATATTCATCAATGACAACAACCATTTTTTACATATACTCCACCTAGGATATATTATATTGAAACCATCATTATTATTCATTTATATGGTTTATGATCATTTTGACTTTGTAAAGTATTAACACTCACTTCTTTAATTCATTTTTGAAATAAAAAATCATTTCCATGAAATGTTCACTTTCCTATGATCATTAGACAATAAATTTCCCCTAAATATCAACATCATTTATCTTGGATATGATTATTGCCTAAACTATATACCATTTTAAATATGATGTTTAATTTGAAATTTATTTGATTAACTAGATAAATATTGATAAATATGTATCCTATACTCAATACAAATATTTGATAAGGAACATTGTTTATGAATTAAATAAATTATTTGATATATGAGGAATGCATTGTGCTTGTAATTCACGGGTTGGTAACTAGTTAATGAAAGACCTTAAATTCATCAGTAGTCTCATGAGATGAATCAGTTTGATAACCTTAGATAAATGGTTTTTCACCTAATATGATTTAAAATATCTAGAGGATAGATGTTGATGGTAAGAGTATTATGTTCTTGGGAAACATAACATCCAATAATTAAGCATTGCCTTCATTTTGTATTTAGTTATTTATATCTAGGATATTTTCACTATGACATTATATCGGTATGTATTTCATTATTTTTTATTTAAATGGAATGTGTTTCAGTTATTTACCTTTCCAAATCAACTATTTCTTATCTAGTTATGATATTAATGTTGTTGATTAAATGGAATCCGTTTTTAGTTATTTACCTTTCCATATTGTTTACACACTTCTATCTTATTTTATTGATTACATGGAATGTGGGTTTAGTTATTTACCTTTCCATATTGATTATTCTCATTGATTAATTATTAATTCTGCTAGACTTAACCCTTACTAGGCATTTGATCCCACCATTATTTTTTTACCTTTCCCCAATATTCCATGAAGTTTAATATCATTGATATGTAGGGATATTCTATAAGAAGTAATGAATTATTGAAATAAAAAAAATTAAGTTGTATTTTTTCTATTAAAATATAATGAAAGTCTCATGTATGTATCTATTTTACCAATACTAATAAACTATTCTGTCCTTTGGGATGTGTTTCCTTGTATCTTATGCCAATGTAATGGTAGGGGCACTGGCTCTGGGATACTGGGGTTGGGTTCATTACAGTTTGTATCGAAGCAAGTTTATTAGAAACCTTGGGAACTATATTTAGTAAAACATAGATTAGGAATATATCAATAAGATATAATTTGGTGATAATTATAGAAGGAAATCTTGAAGTTTCGGTAAGGTAGATATTATGTGGTCTTTAATAGAAATACATTCCTATATACATACTACAAGTGGACATGGTTTTGGAACATAGGTAACTAGGGGCAATAACTCTGAAAAAGGTGCATCGAGCTTGACTCGATCACTACCTGGTACCTGACAATGGGCCATACTACACACCTAGTTTTACACTCCCATGGGATATGATTGGAAAAATTCACATTTTCTTTACAAACCATTATGAAGGATTTTAATAGATGATAAAAATGAATGACCTAGGTTAAAGGCTAGACCAAGGAAGGAACTATGTGAAAATAAAATAGAAGAGGTATTTACATATTAGGATTTAAAAAATTAAATTTTAGAATAATTTTACCAATGGTATTTTGGTTATAAGAATCATGAATCATATTTTTATTTTGTTAAATTAAGAGTTATTGATACCATCATTGGTTAATGAGTTTAAGATTAATTATAAGTTAAAATTATTAAACACCTCTTTTATGTCTTAAGTGGTAGGAATTTCACAAGACTAAGGATATTTTGCGACATATTTAGGGCAAGAATTTGTTTTAGTGGAAAAATTATTTTTGAAACAATACCATTACATTTATATAAATAATTTTAAAGGTATTGATAACCATTAGAACTGATATGATATTTAATTTTAATAATATTCAAATAAGATTATTATACGTTGTAAAAATAAAATTTCCTTGAAAATCTTATTAGAATGATTATTTAATTATTAATTTTATTTCAAGTATGTCCATCATATTTTATGAAATTTATAGGAATTATACAATTTATAAAAAGCTCAACCTGTATGCTGGGTGAATAACCATCACATCTGGCAAGGATGTGGGGTTTGAACCTATAATTGAAGGACGATAAGTGTTTTTCACATACCACTAGCCTATGTGATGTCTTGGTTAATATTTTATTATTTTTAGTTAAACAATTTAATGAATAAATATTAATGATGAACTAATAGTATTACTTTTTTTGGTTTAGAGATTGATGTATCGACTATATTGGTTTTGAAAAATACTTAGAGACAGGCGGAAATACTTTTCACTTTTTTATGGATCTTACGATATGTTAAAAGTTAATTTTAGTTATTTAGGTATAAACAATTCATTTTTGGATATTTATTTCTTAGAATAAATGATGAATTAGAAATTTATTGAAGAAAAACCAAAGGATGAAATTGTTCTTATGAAATCAAAATGTATTAAGTAAGTATATTTAATTATATTATTAGATTTTAAAATAATTATTAAAGTATTGAAAAAGGCTCTTGAAATAAAATTCTATCTTATTACTAGTATTTTTGATGATATCAATGAACTTTTCACACCTATTATATTTAAGGTTTTTATCCCCTAAACATTCCATTGATTATTCAATTTTTTTGTGATCAATGACCTCAATCACTCTCTATAAATATTTTCACTTTTCCTCATTGTCTATATCTTCTATTTCCATCAGTTTTGTCCTAATTAAAAAACTCTTTATATGTTATTCTATGTGACCTTTATACATACCATTATCTCTTATTAATAGGTTATTTTATTAACCCTTTTATAATGTGGGGTTTTCAACAATGGTATTTACAAATTTCAAACCCTTGATTAATGAGGTCATTTTTAAATTGTAAGGATTCAATTTATTTTAGTTATGGAGAATGTAACACCCTAGAATTTTAATATATGAATATTATATTCAATAGTGTGTATGAAACACAACAACAAGCGTAGAAAAGAATATAACATTATAATACTTTATGATATATTTAATATTTTAAATAAATTAAATATATTATATATCTTTAAATGAAAACAATACAGAGTTAGCTTAAATTACATATAACAATGAGTTTCTTCGATAGCTTGCAGTACACACAAGACCAGGTTTTACCAAACAACAATATTCTAGTAATAATATTATTTAATATGGTAGTTATCACATAGTCATTAAAATTTCATAAATGAATAGGATTAACTAAATTATGAAAACATATATTTTAAATTTATTTATTAACCATATATTTATTATAAATAATAATAATAATCATTTAAAAAATGTTTTCAGAAAAACTGTATTTTCTTAAAAGGTGGATTAGTCGCGCTAGGCACTGATTGTTTAAAATTAATTTTTTAAAATTTTAGAAAATATATAAGAAAAAATAAAAATAATTTTTAAAATTTTAATACTAAAATTATCTTAGGGTTAATTTTTGGTATTCTTCTGGGAATTTTCATTTTTTGATGAATAGTGAAAAAATGAATTTTAATTGAAAACTGCATTTTCCTCTAAATTATTTATAGTGTTAAATTATATTTTAAATTTATTTTAAAGTAATAATAGTTCAATTATAAATCTATTAATCCAATTTATTACATTTGAATCAATTTCATACTAAATTTTGATATATTAATATTGTAAACTTTTGAACATTTTCACTGTAAAAACACGCTTTCAAACCACGTCTGTGGGATTAATTTTAAATTATTTTTTACTGATTATGCAGATTGAATTTGGAAAAATGGATTCCATATTTTTAATCATGATAATTTATAATTTCTGATAAGGTCAAATTAATTTTTTTACCAAAATTATTAGTCAAAACATTTAAATTTAATCACGATGATTAAGATAAAAACGAGTTTACTTAGTTGTTAAACTAAGAAAATAAGTTGTAAAAATGATCCAAAACATGTCAAAAACCCATTTTATGGACATAGTTAGAAATTATAACGTTTATGATAGATAATGGAAGATTATTGGGGCCATTTTAAAAGAAAAGAGCATGGGTGGAATTCACTTTATCAAAAAATTACAAGTGTGCCACTCACCCATTATAAAAGGCCACCCTCTCCTATACATTTCACACCTTAAAAAAACTTTCTATTTGGAAAATACCTAACTAAATAAATTTAAAAATTCCATATAATATTCCAAAATTCTTAAATTTTTCCATAAATCCATCCTTGTTTTTAGTGAAAACCTAAGGATGCTCGAAGAAGAGGTAATGCTCTTCTAAAAGAATTTTTATTTTACTTCTTTATCCACCTCATTCAATTCCTATTATACAATGATTATATAATAAAATAATTATATTAAATATAATGAGATAATATTATATTAAATTTATGACATACAACTTCATACACTTCTATCAAATGGATTTCAAAATCATCATTCTGGTGTATGACAGACTATTGCCTCACGAACCAATATCGTTCGTTTTTCCATTACCACCTTTATAGGTTTAAAATAATGATGGATATAAAGTATATATATATTATATATATGATATATATGTTGTTATTATGCTTTTTTAATTATTATATCACACATACCTTCTTTATTTTTTTTTTGTGGGAATGTGATAACCTCGCTCGTGTGTATTGCGAACAACCGCCTCACGAACCGATGTGATATGTTCACGCTTTACATGTAACATATTATAGAGGAGTTTAATAAAAATATATGATATATAGGAAATAAAAATTTTATTTTATTGACAAAATTTATATATATTATTTATTTTTATTTCTTATAATTCGACAAGAAAATGAAAACAACGTTCATGCGTATATAAGACCTACCATCTCCATTAATATTGTATTTCATTTCATATCACTGAATTTTAGGGATTACTATAAATAAATATAAAATGAATATATATTATATTTATATCATGGTTTAAATTATTTATACTATTAAATCATGATCTAACTAAAAAATTACAAGTCGAAACATGCTCGAAAAACATAGCAATCGTTACCCAAAACATTGAAAATAATGAAAGATTGTTAATAAACGCGTAAAAATATTTAATAAAAAGATAATATATGATATCATAAAAATAAATATGGTTCTATAATAAGTTAATAATATTTTTAAAATCATTATAGATGAGGTTACAACATATTCAACTAAAAGGTAGCAAAAGGTAAGGGTTTTATTCTCAATTTCATTTCATTGAGGAATATTGTGATGTTATTATCCTAATTACTTTTATATGGTGTATATAATGACATTATATATGTAGTATAATTAATAATTAATTATTCATGGTATTTTAAGTTTAAATTTTAATTATTTCAACTAAAGGGATTTGAATTAAAAGTTACCAAGTTGTAATGAATTTCATAACTCAATTCCTTTTTATTAGGTTATATTAATTCCTCATAGTTTTTAATATTATATAATAATGTGTATAATGAATTTTGAATATATATTATTGTATTTGATTTTTTTTATTTTTATTTAATGTTGATACAGATAAATTTTTCATTTATTAATTCTTACTTCAATATTGTTATCATTTTAAGGGTTTATTTCACAATCTCATTCTAATCAAGATTGTTTATTATTTAATTTCCATTAAAGTAAATTATATGGTATTTGTTTTCACATAATATGGATATTAATGATATTTTTCAAGTGATAGTACCATTGTTCTACTCTTTGGAAATTAAAATTATTGATAAAATGTTTTAATAAAAGTTTACTTTATTTCTCTCTTCGGTTGGAAATTATTTTTCTTAAAAAACTATGTTCTATAAAAATGTTTTAATTTTTTTAACCTTTTCAAAAATATTTATTAAAATAAAATTTTTATTTTTAAAAATTATTTCAAAGTAATCTTTTTTTTCTTTCTAAACAAGGCACTTTTCTAACCTTTTTATAGTATAAAAGCGATGTTTTTTTTGGTATATACACAATTATCCGCCGACATGAACTTAATTTGTTTGAAGAATACTTTAAATTTTTGATGAGGATATTTTGTAAAGAAAGTGTTTTTAAAAGTGATTTTAAAAGAAAATTATTTTGATAATGTTTTTACAAAATTAAATGTATCTTTTCCTCAATAACATTTTTATATAATTTTTTAATGTATTTATTTTTATAAATGACAATAACCCTTATTTTATATATACTATAATTAGGATATGTTTTATTGATACCATCTTTATTATTACTCTGGATGGTTTATGATTGTTTTACAAAGTAAATTATTGATATTTACTTCTTTGATTCATTTTTTATTCTAAAAAACATTCCCTTGAAATGTTCACTTTTTTATGATCATTGGATATTAAATTTCCCCTAAATATCCATATCATATATAATTTATGTGATTATTGAATAAACCATATACAATTTTTACATATGGTATTTAATTTGATGGTTATTTGATTAATCAGCGAAATATTGAGAAAACCCTATCCTTTACTCAATATGGATATTTTTAAGGCACATTTTTTTTATGAATTTACTCAAATTTTCAATATACGAGAAATGCATTAGACATGAAAAACACATGTTGATGACTGGCTAATGTAAGCCCTTAGATGCTTCGATATTCTCATGTGATGAATTAGTTGGATAGCCTCAGTTAAATGGATTTTCACCCAACATGTTTTAAAGTTTCTAGAGAATAGATTTTGATAGAAAAGGTATTATGTGCCTGCGAATCATGACGTCCAATAATTAAGAATTACCTTCATTTATTATTTAGTTATTTCTATCCAGAAGATTTTAACTATGAAATTATCTCTGGATGCACTTCATTCTTAGTTATTTAAATGACATGTGTTTTAGTTATTTACCTTTCCATATTGATTATTCTTTATCTAGTTACGATAGTCATGTTATTGATTAAATGGAAATTATTTTTAGTTATTTACCTTTCCATATTTTTTACTCACTTTCATTCCAGTTTATTGATTACATGGAATTTCTGTTCCGTTATTTAACTTTATATATTTATTATTTTCATTGATTCATTATTTTTTCTACTGTACTTGACCATTAGTGGGAATTTAATCTCACCCTTCTTTTTTTCCTTTACTTAGGATTCCATGAATTTTACTATGACAGATATGCAAGGATATTCTAAAGGGAATAATTATTTTCTTAAAAGAAGGAAATATTCTATTGTAAATTTTTTATTCAAATGTAATGTAAGTCTCATGTATGTATCTAGTTTACCAATACTAACAAACTATTTAGTCCTTTGGGATTTGTTTCTCTATATATTATAACAATGTAATGGTATCAGTGACTGACTCCAGGCTACTAGGGTCAGGGTCATTACAAAATACAATGAAGAAGTAATTTAACCCAATGAAATAAATTGAGTTATAAAATCCCGTACCACAAGTTCGAATCATCATGTACATAATTTATCCACTTTAATAATAAAATTATGCTAATTATATAATTTCATAATTTTTTTTTCAAATTTATTATTCCATTTATTTTACTTATTAACAATTTATAATTTAATTATAACATTTTTGGGTAAAAACTAAAAAAAGAATCATTTTAAAGGAATATTTTTATAGAATAAAATATCTTCAATAAAATTTGAGTTCTTATTTATTAAGAATTTATAAAAAATTTATATTTATTAGGACCTTTATAAATATTTCCTAATGTATTTAATACTATTAATACCCATTAATTTAATGGCTAGGTTATAATGGTAATATATTTCACAGGTCTTTTAAGCTTGGTATTGCATGTTGTATACTATATCAAACATTATGTTTTTATTTTAAAATATTAGGGTGTTATACTAGTGGCTAAAGGGTTAAAAAAATGTGAAGGAATTGACTATGATGAAAACTTTTCTCTAGTTTCCATGTTTAAATCCATCAAATTTTCACTTTCTATAACATCTTACTATGACTATAAAATTTGGAATATGGATGTCAAAACCACTTGACTTAATGGAAACCTTTAGAAAGATGTCTATATGAAAAAACATGAAGGGTTTTTGATTCTTGGTGATGATAAAAAAATAAGAAATTCATAAATATCATTTTATGGATTGAATCAAGAATCTAAGTAATGGAACATTTAGTTCGATGAATCTATAAAAGAATTTGAATTCATTGAGAATGAATGTAATTAATGTGTTGAAAATCATTTTAGTGGGAATACAATCATTATAATAGTATTATATGTCGATGATATATTACTTATCAGAAATGAAATACCAGTCTTACTGATTGTTAATGACTTGTTAAACAAATTTCTCTCCATGAAGGACTCAGGTGAAACAACCTACATTATAGGGATTATGATCATTCATAATAGATATAAAAGGCTTCTTGGACTAATTCATGGTACATATGTTGACTAAATACTAAAGTGATTTAGTATGGAACAATACAAGAGGGAATTGGTTCTAGTGTCATATAGTATACATATTTTCTAGAAAATGTGTTCTCATACATAATGGGATAATGATAAAATGAGTAATATCCCATAAGTTTTAACAATAGTATCAATCATGTATTCCATGTTATGTACTATAATTTTTGTTGATAATGAATTTATCATGGTTGGAAGATATCAAACTGATACAAGTGAACAAAATTGGCCTATTATTATGGTTATCCTTAGGTATCTAAGAAGAACTAAGGACATGTTCCTGGTGTATATAAGAGATGATGAGTTAGTCATCAGGGGTTATAATGATGCTATTTTGAAAATAGATCATAATTATCTGAAGTCATAATTATGATATTTCTATAGTCTCAATAGAGGAGTTGTGAGCTATAAGAGTTCAAAGTATCCTGTTATCACTGATTATATAGAAGATCTTGAGTATATAGTGTCTTTTGATGTAGCTAAGAAGTCATTTGGATATGAAACTTTATCCAGGAGATTGATGTGGAACCTATAAGTGAACACCCTATGACATTACATTGTGATAATACTGTAGAAGTAAATATTTCAAAAAGAGTAAAGGTCACACTAATTAATAAAGAACATACTTTAGAAGTATCACATCTTGATGAATTTTTCACAGATGGAAAAAATTCAACTAAGAAGATTTTACATGGAAAAAACATTATGGACCCCTTAACTAAAACATTGTATTAGCCTAAAAATGAGTATCATGTGAGAACTAGAAAACTTAATGTTATTAGCTGTTGGATCTAATGTAAGTGTCAAACTATTTGAGTTGATTCCCTAAACACAACTTTTGTGCACTTTATGATTACATGTATTCATAGTTTTTAATATTAATAAACTACATATCACATCATGATTTTTCTTTCGCATGATATTGTATGGGATAATTTCTTAAGAATACCCATCACACTGAATGGTCATAGCAGTTACATCTATGATGAGAACCCAAAAGTTCCATGATAATATTCTTAAATATAAGTTCTATATCCAGTTTAAATCATTTTATGGATAAAAATTCTAATGTTTATCAGTGATGGAGACTCATAGGACTTCGAGGTACCTTCCCATTATGTATTCCATTGGTAATTTCCAATATAGAATATTATAAGATCAAGACCCACTAGTAGTAAATTCACATTTATATATGTCATTTGATGTTCCTTTCTACATATATGTGTATTTAACCTTATAATTTAATATTATTATTAATGTATTTTATGAGTTGCGTACTTTTACTTGATGACAAAAATATTGATGACATATGTTCACGGTGAATTAAGATACATTGGGGGCATCATGAGTAATATTTTATTAATGAATAATGCGATAAGATATTTATCTCCTTAGTTATTTAACATAATTTTAGATCTCAATCCCTTTTATAGAAGTTATATATCCTAAATAAATCCATGTCAATGATGTTATATAGGAAATTTAATTTCCAAAAAGTCAAAGAAATAGAAATCGAGAACATAGGTTGATGACGTTAGCATGAAATCTTCTTGATTAGATATAGCATGATAAAGGGATTATATTACATAGTAAGTATTCATATAAGGTTTTATGTCATTATGATATTAACATATTTCTCTATGAGATCCTTGGTGTGTTACAAGATGCTAACCTTGGACTTTGGGCTGCTTCGCCTAATGCCACTGATAAATATTCATAGAGGGTCACACACTAAGTGTATCTACAACCTCAGTTAAATAATAATATTATTTAGCATGCCAAATAAATTTTACTCTTGAATGTTGTCTAATAATTATTTATGATTTCTTGATCACATATATTCCTTCACTAGTTATCCAAGATAATATTTTTTGAGAAAAATAATTAATAAATATTTATTTGTTACTTAGTAAATATAATATTTATTTATTTATTGGAAAATAATATAGTGATATTTATTTTTTAAATAAATAGTAATTATTTAGTTCCTAATAAATATTATAAAGGAATGTCAAACCAATTTTAATGGTTTGGTGATAAATAATATATATTAAATGTTATTTGAATAAATATTATTTAATTAATTCACTAGTTTTGCGGATGTTAAGAAATAATAATATTATTATTATTTTTATAGACACAAGGTTCTAATTTGATTAAAGAAATAATAAATATGCATGTGAAATTATTATATTCTAACCCTAACACTATTTAAACCCAATTATATTATTTCTAAAAGTGGTTTCCTTTATTTTGGTTGTGCACAACAATATTTTGAGAATTATCTCAAAGAATTAGAGAGATCGCTCTCCAAGAAAGCTCCTAGAATAGAGATCGATCCTCTTCCTCCAACACTCTCGATTATAGAGAGATCAAAGTGAATCCTCCTTGAAGCGATTCTCAGGGTGATCAAATACAAACAACATAAGCATTAAGATCTACCATGCTATCACTCAGAGATTCCTATGATTATGTTTGAAGGTTTGTAGAGTATGTGTGTATCAATTATGTAGGGAATATACACTTGATTCCTGTAACACAATGATGATAGGGAATAAATACATTATTATATTCTTCATATAATAAATAATTCATCGCAAGGAAATTCTTTAATTTATTAAATTAATTATTAATCATTATTTGATGATTATGTGTTTTGGTTCCGAAGTTCTCTTGTTAATTAATATTTGATTCAATTCCATTGGCCTCAACGTTTGTCATCAATTTATATCTTATATTAATCATATATTATGAAAAAAATATGATTCGTACATACCTCATCTGGCACTTCCACTGCACCCAAAACTTTCAGAGACTTCCTAGACATTACACATACTAAAATACCCATGTCTATGATGTATAGGTCCACTATGAAAGAAGTAGAAACCCAAAATTTGCGTTTTTAGCCTGTGAATATCTGATCCTAGAAAAGACACAACTTACCACACCCACAACACCAAATGGACTCCACCACATGGTACTCTATAGGTGGTCTAGACCCCAGGTCACTAAGTACCACTACAATTAGCTTTTTGGTTGCAAATACAAATCATGTAGGGCCACTGTCTCCACTATGACCACCCCTATGAGTATTTTAAATCCTAGAGAGCTAAGAAATTATTTTCAAGATGTTTTACCTTTAAAATACTTATAAAACTTCCCAAAATTAGTCCAAAACATCTAATAACATAAAAATACTTAATAAAATAGTAAAATACCTTAAATAAGGGGTGTTACATTTATGTATATTTATATGTTTTTGTGTGTGTATTTATATATATTTATGTAAATTTATTTATTTTTATATAAATTTATAGAAAAATATATTCCATTATGTATATTTATATATATTTATATATATTATGTGGGTGTATATATATATATATATATATATATATATATATATTTATATATGTATTTTTTTAAAGTTGGGGTCAAATCCTATTTTTTATTAAAACAAAGGAACTCTTTTTTCTGGATAAAGGATACCCAATACAATTCCCATAGGCCTAGTGGACATTGAATCACATTACATGGCCTTTAAGGACCATATTTTTGGCCCAAAGGCCCTTTGGTGAATAGTACTACTACAATTCCCAGGCTGATACAGTACTACCATTGCTATAGTGCTCGCTATTTCTATAGTGTCATCGATACTTTAGTTCCCCCATTACTAAAGTACCAGTATAATGCCTCTACTATACTTACACCCAATGAGTTTTGAACCCCCAATCTTGATGTAGTGTTACAGGGTGTTTACCACAAATCCAAACCCCAACTACATACAGATATGTATATATATTTATATGTGTTTATATATATATAATTATATATATACATATATTTATGTATCTGTATATATAATTATATATAATTATAGATATTTAAATTTATTTATGTATATTTTTATGTATATATATATATTACATGGGTGTATATATATAAATATTTATATGTATTTATATTTATATATATTATGTGGATATATATAAATATTGATATTTATATGTATAGATATATATATATGTATATTTACATGTGTTTGTGTGTGTGTATAATTATATATATTTATGTAAATTTATATATATTTATATACATTTAGATACATTTACATATATTTATGTATAATTATATATATTTATATGTATTTATATTTACATATATTTATATATATTATGTTGCTATATATATATATTTATGTATATTTATAGGAGTTTATATATATATATATAATTATAACTTGTAATCTTCTCAACCTAATAATGATTGTGTATATGTATTTGTATATTTTTATGTAAATTTTTATATTTAAATTTATTTATATATATTTATATTTATTTATGTATATTTATATATATTATATGGGAATATATATACACTCACACACATTTATATGTGTTTTTTTGGATGTGAAGCCTAGTTTCTAAGCATTGGAAGTTCATATACCAGTTTTATGTTCACTGAAATTTCAGTTAACGACAGGTGGAAGGGCTCGATGTGTGAACAATGATAGATAAACCAGTAGAAAAAAGACCATCAAAATTTTAGATATTTTGATGGAGTCTCAAAGGTCCAGAATATCAGTGAACTCTCTAGAAAGAACTCTCTTGAAGGAAGGATCTAGAAGTGTTTATTGATGTAAGTCGTTGAGGACAACAATGTTACTAACTATCAATAGTAATATTTTATATGGAGGATCTCCATGATTTTGGGATGTCAGTGTGACTGGTATGATTGGTTGAGTCTCCTATAAAAGCAGGGACCAAAGGAAGAAATGATGAATAATGAATCTGAATCATGAACAGTGCATGTGAAAAGTAAATGGTGAATCGGAGTATTAAAATTTGTTAATCACTCTGTAATGAAATATTACAAGAAGTTTTTCCAGTTGAATACAATATTAGTACTAAATATAATAGAATAAAGTTACATTGGTTCCTCCAATAGATGTAGGACAACAGTTCTAAAGCACATTAATACCTTGTGTTATTTTACTATTTTATATACCTCCATTACATTTTTTATTGCTTGAAATTGCGATTGTTTTGTATACATGTAAGCTTATGCTAAGGTGTGTACAAGGTTGAATTTGTGTTGTGAGTATGGTGCCTTGTATTCCTACTTCTAGTACACTTAGTCGAGTATAAAAGAACTTCCTGAGGTTCATTTTTTTTGATATGCTAATCTATATAGGAACTTCCAGTTGATCGATGAGTTGAAGTTGTGGTGGTTTTACTGGTAGCTTAGGTAATAAGATTTTCATGGTTCTTACCCAATGTATATATATATATATATATATGTATGTATTTCTATATCATTGTATAAATTTATATGTATTTATACGAAGGCAGATCTGATCATGGATTTGGTAACCCAAATCCATGACCCCACAAAATTTATTAAAAAAGTAAAGTCAAGCATACACATACAACATGGCATGTAGACCCACATTCTTTTAAGACCTGAATCCCAATAACATAAAGGCCCAAAGACCCAAAAAATGAATGTCATTAGACCATGATGTCATTCGACAGCTTCTGAACAGGAAGATCCTACATACCCGACCACATTGATGCAATAAACTAACAAAAAACCACCCGAGGACATCTTACAAACAATGTACCAATCACCTGAGGATGTCACCATTCCTCTCATCCCTGATGCCCATCATCGGAGATTCCGATCTACACTTCATCAGTGGTAAATCTCATTGTCGGTGTCCCATACAACCAACAACTAGTGATTCCCAAGAACATTGCACCATATGCATCCCATACCACCGATAGTTGTCAAGCTATCCTAGCACAACAACATAAAGTCATCTCGACCGTATCATGAGGTCACTCCCATATCAGATTATATTTATATATAATTATGTAACTTTATTAATATATATATATATATATATATTTATATGTATTTATGTATATTTATGTATTTATATGTATATACACTTATATATAATATATATATATATGATTGTATATATTTTTATTTGAATGCATTCATATGTATATATATGTATATTAGATTTATGTCATTATAATTAAAAAATGTTGAATTTAAATAAGTGGTAAAGTCATAAGAATATAAGGAAGTGGTTGTGAGTTCAAATCCTTGAAGCCTCTAGTATATCATGGAATTTATGTGGTCCATGAGTTGTGTTAGGTTGGGTTGTGGGGTTGGATTGACTAGGCTATGGCCTTAGCTTGGCTAGGTTGGCTTGGGCCAACAATCACATTAAAAATTGAAAATAGTTTTTTAAAAAACTTCTAATAAATAATTAGTGGTGAGATTTAAAATTACTACGAAATATTTTTTAAAATAAATTTGTTAAAAAATTTAAAAATAAAAAATAACTACTCATTATTTAAAATACTTATAAAAATCACATAAAAATGATTCACAATGGTTTTTAAAAATAATTGTTAAATAATCCCCAACACAATAATTTTTGGTAGTTTTGAAAAACCACCGCGAATCATTTATAAATATTTGATGATGTTTCATCTTATTCAGCAGAAGACCTAAACCATCTTCTAAGATTATTTATAAAATATTTTTTATATTTTATTAATTTATAGATATATAGATAAGAGTATCTTGAATGTGTATTGTATTAGAAAATGATGTTATATTAAAGTTTGGAATGAGTTTCTATTTGTTGTTTGCTAGGGTTTTCTACTATTTGCAACTATTTTTTCCATTAGTACCACTGTATTTCATTTTATTAGGAATGAAGGTATTATATTGTATGAGATTCTTTTTTTAAGTACACTATCCTATCACATTTGTTATTATAATAAATGATGTTGAAAGTATCATTTGAAATTAGTTTTTATAAAAAAATTTAAAACCACAATGTTTACATTTTTCATATTCAAATCCATTTTTAACAAATGTAATATTAAAAAAACATGATATTAAATGGCTGTTTTTTCAGTAGTGTTAGGAGTTTTATCTCATTAAGATTCTCTTTTTCAAGAATTAATTTCAATTTCAAAGTGGATTATGATTCCATTTTATTTAGAACAAAAGTTTATATTAGATTATTATCATATTTTATAATCATTTAATAATAACTTTTATTTAATGGACTCCCACTAAAATGATGACCCCTTTTAATTTTACATTATATCAATTAGTGGTTCAAGATCTATATTTCATCATGAATTTACTCAACAAATATATAAACTTAACCTATAACTATATCTGTTAAATAATAATATCAATTATATTATATATAAATCTTGGATATTTTAGTGGAAGTTTACTTACAAAAATAAATTATATGGATTGTCTTAATTATTTTCCTTTGGTAACTTAACTATCAAGGTTTCTAGTCAAATTTAACTCAAATATCTAGCTAGGAATAAACAAATAACTATTAGGGTACCCTATATAACACTTATTTTACACAATATAATCAATAAAAACCCATATTTAATAAGAACATACTTGTTTGGATGGTGAAATTCTTGACAAGTGTTTCGTTTTGAAGTAATCTAACACTTAATATTGTCAGGAGGGTTTTAACATTCACTATATTATCTCATGTATACCCTTCATGTGTGACGCCCCAAAAATTACTTTATGTTATTAATAGAATTCTTATTTTATAATGAATGTTTTAATATGAGAAAATAGAAATACTTTAACATTTCATAATGAATTTACACATCATAGACATCTATAATTAGAAATAATGAAGGGATTATTTAATGATATAATCAAAATTGTAGTATTTTTTGAAGAATAGAAACTTATTCTCTTAAAAATGTGTTATATGATAAACTTATAAGTTTTTTATAAAATTTATTCTCCTAAAATAATCTTACAAACCAATTTTTAAATGATTATATATTTTAATGAAGTCCTAATTAATTTTTATAATATTCAGAATGTTTATTTTTCTATGAGGTTGATAAATTTCAATAAATAAGGATATTTATGTAAAACATAAAAATATAATTTTTAGAGAATTTTTTTATAAAATAAACATCATTTTTTACTCATCACATAAAAATTATCTTAGGGTGATGTTTTGTGTTTTTTTTAAAAAATTTGATTTTTAGTGAATATGTGAAAATTGCCTCATTACAAAGCACTATGATTTTATAACATTATTATTATTTCAGAAGGAATAATAATTTAGAAACAAATTTATTTAATAAAAATATAATTTAATAATCCTAAAAATTAATTTAAAAATTTTAATTTTAATTTATAAATTTGGACCTTACATTTCAGAAGTAAAAATTATAATTTTAAGATAAAAATTATTTTTTAGAATATGATCATTAAATGGGTTAGTTGGGAGGTGTGTATTGGTTTGGTAATTCCTTATAAATCCAACCACTTTATTCCACTCAATAATAATCCATAAAATTATCTGTAATTAATTTGACCCTAAAGTGTTTGTCTTATATAATAAAATAACCTATATTTTGACCCTTAAAACCACCCCTACTACAGTATAAATAACCCCCATTCCCTAATAAATTTTAGAAAAAAACCATTGAGAAACATTTCTCTTTAAATATCCCTCTCAAGAGTCCCTCCGAGTTTGTTACAAGGTTCTATGGAGTCCCTCTCCAGCTTTAATAAGCATCCTCCCAAGGTAATGGATCCTTTCCTCCATTTTTTTCAATTCAAGTTATCCTTTTTAATAAGACTTTGATTCTCAATTTATTATTCTTCCAAGTGATTTTAAATACCTCAATTACTATGAATATTATGTATTGTTAATGAGAGACTTAATTTCACTCTCATTATATCTATTTTCTAAGTCATTACTCTGTCGAAACAAGGCGTCCCCACCCTTTTTTACAACTACCTTTGAAAGAAATTTTAAATTCATTCTTGTTTAAATATGAAATATTATTATGTGTCAATGTTATGACTTACTTTTTATTTTATCAAATTATTGACCACTATTACCTCTCATTATACTACATTTATAATCCTTTTTAATGATCATGGTATCTCGTAGGCATAAAACCATCATAAATTTGGTAAATAAAAGTGTGTAATTTTCCTAACAATTACATCCCTATATGGATAATACAAGTGAGATGGTTTTAGATCAAATGAATCTAGGGATTAAAGCCATGAAAAGATTGGGACAATTATATTCTTACAATCACTTTGGTGCATAATGAGTGGGCCTTTACCATGAAACTTATTCGACACTTCTAGAGGATTTGTGTTGGATAATTCACATACACTTTATGAACCATAATAAAGGATAAAATATGTGTATTAATATTTAAATTAAATTTATATCCCTATGCTATGAATTTACCCTTTTCCACTTCTTGTTATCATTCCTTCAATTGGGTCCCTACTCTTTTTCATTGTGAAAGTCCTATAGTTTCTAAAATTGATTGTTGTATATTCACAAAGATAACCACATTAATCCATTAGAATGGTTTCATTCCCACCCAATTTGTAACAAATGTTCATTTTCTCTTTTATTTTCCATCTTTACCATGTATTTTACGTTTCTTCTATATATCCATGTTCATATGTACATGTTTTATAGTGGAAATATAATATCTTTATAGAATGATCCATCAATGCCTTTGTCATACCCTATCATCAACTATGTATAATCATTCGTTTCCATGTGAATACCCCTGAATTATTCTTCCAATTGATGTTTATTCACCTAGATAGCCATAAATGTACTGAAAAGGGAAAATATTGACTAAATCATATACCCTTTATCTATATAGTGTAAATACATTTGGCTTAATTATGTTGATTGATGAGTATTTACCTAGAAAGTTAAAAAATTTCATTGGATAATTGTTTAATTTCTAATGGGTTTACCATGATATGATTATTAGTGGATTTATGTTTGTTTTATTTATGTGGAAGACATGAATTAAGATATATTAAGAGTGTGCTATGATAACACTCTATTGCATTGGGTAAATATATATTTGTAGAATTCATTGGTTATAGGTTTTATGATATCTTGGTCGAAAACCTTGGTAGTATTAAGGGTGCACCCTGATAACACTCCAACGCATTAGGTAAATATTCCTTGGAAAAAAGCCTTATTAATATTTTTTATGACACCCTAGTGATGAGAAATGGTGATATGTTTATGAATATCTCGTGATTATATTGTAGCCACATTTCAAAGTTATGACTCATGTACTTAAGACCATGTTATGCCTCTAATCATCATTTTCATGTTCTTTTAACATTCCTTATGTCTTATACATGATGTTCATTTATACTCCATTTTCATTAT
This sequence comes from Viscum album, assembly GCA_963277665.1. Lineage (NCBI taxonomy): Eukaryota > Viridiplantae > Streptophyta > Magnoliopsida > Santalales > Viscaceae > Viscum > Viscum album. Next base: position 1,911,349,202 of record OY728161.1, on the reverse strand, counting down.
TTATACATTACATGGATTTATATCTCACCCTTTTCTTATGTTCCACCCTTTACCAAAGAATATTAATGAGAGGGATACATATGAGGAATTTATATGTGTGGAGAATCCTTGTGGAAGAAACATGTTTTTTACAATGTGTTTAGTTGAAAATGTACCTAGTTTACAAATAAATTGAACATTAGATCTTGGGATTTGTTGTAATTAATATATTTTATTAATAATTATGCATGTTTATCACTAGATCAAAAAGTGTAGGTTTGGGGCATATCATCATGTATGCATGCTTCTAAAAATTTAGTTTTGTTTAATATACCTTCAACCAAATTAATATGTTCCAAACATATTACTATATAATGCCTTACACAACACATGGTTTTTGTTGCTTACCAAAAAATAAAATCTATTTATATTTACACATATCCAAATACATCACATACATAATGTATATGAAACCTTTTCATGTAAAGGTTTACAATCATATAGAGCTAAAATTTCCATAAAAGAAAGTATGGTGAAACAGGTAGCCAAACCACACTTTTCTAGAAAAATCCTAATCCCCCAGTCTTGTGATAAGTTTGACCAAATTTCCCACAATATATAGATTAATAATCAAAAGTGACCTTAATTAAAACATAATCTTATCACCTAATATGCATAATCCATAATCAACCTTAATTATTAAATTCATAACCCACAAAAAAAAATTATAGTCTTTGTTGAATGTAACTAAATATTTTGTCATACCATGTATTTAACTCATCATATACATTCTAATATATTTATGATAAGTAGTTTAAAATATATAGACTAAATCATAAATACAATCATAATATAAAAACATTATATCAATTGATTAAATAAATAAAGGATAAAAATAAATAAATTATCATTTAATAAATTTAGATATGAGATTAATATTTATAAAGATTTCATAATCATGAGTCATGCCATAAATATTGGAAGTTAATAAGACATGAATCCTAAGGGAATCAAATAACTTGAGCCATGATATCATAAAAATGACATAAGACATTGATTTGTGACATATACATAAGCATACAAAATAAATCCAATATTAGTTAAAGATAAATTCCAAGGCTGTCATAGAGGATTGTGTGTACTCCCCAAACCATTTTATTAGTCAAAGTTCACTCCTACGACTATCATCGTGGACATATTTCCTTACTAAAGTGGTTTCAATCCCCATTATAGTAATATTTATCTCATGAGATCTACATATTTACCCAATGCATTTGAGGTGTATATAATTATAAGCCCACCCATCACATAATGAAAATCATATAGATGTGTTCCATAAGATCATTAAAATTCATCATATCATGACCCTATAAAAAATAAATAGGTTTCACAAACATTTCACCATTGAATAACCAATGGAAAAGAAACATGTTTCATAAAAATATTTTTATAATAATCATAAACCTTCCAAATAAAGAATAAAGATGTTACCATTGGACTATATCCCTAGTAAATATTATTAAACATCAATGGAAATCATCTTAGATGGAAAATTATTTTGAAAGATGACTTGGAACATTTTTGAGTAAAATACACTTTTTTATATTAAAATCACTTATGTAAAAATTAAAAAATTCCCAAATATTATTGAAAAAAGTTTTCTTTAAAAATAAAAATGGAAACCTATAAAAGAATCTTAAAATTATTGAGTGTTCAAGATGGAAAAAAATTATGCTCGTTGCGTAAAAGTTAAAATAAAACAATCCTTTCACACTTTTGTAAAAAGTAAAAAAGTAACTCATTTGGAAAATTAAATGAAGATTAATTTTAAACCATTTAAAAAAACATAAAACATGGGTAAAAATTTATTTAAAAAATCATATGAGACTATTAAAAACCATAATTAAAATATTTTTAATAAATTTGGTACAACAACAAATGAAAGAAATTTCATAATAAACAAATGAGAAATAAATCACTGGACTAGGGACTTGACCCCACGACCATGCCCCAAACCCCAACGTACCCTTACCACCTTATCTATGAATTGAGGGAATTATTAAATAATTTTTTTAAAACATGGATATAAAATAAAATGTGTTTTTTGACCAAATAGATAATTTAAGTCAGTTTTCCTTAGAAATGTTATTTTGGTCTCTTGAGTATATAAAGTGAGAAAAATGAACAGAAAACATGTATTCTCAAGAAATAACCAGATTAGAAGAAAATTCATGTGTTTATTGAGATACATATCATAATATTTCATCATCAAAAACTTAATCATAAACAATTCCAATAAAAAATGAGAATGTAACATAAAACACATACCTATTTGGTAAAATTTGAATCGTAATCCCCAAGAATGAATAAACTCAAATAAAAAAATTAAATATCATGAAAATAAGGATGATCATGATATAACATTTCATAGGGAATTGTACACACCTCATAAAATAATATTTGTGCATGACATAACATATGTCCCAAAGAAGATAAATTAAGATGATAAACCCTTACCTTGAGTTCCATTTTATTTGAAATCAATTTAACCTCCTTTATAAAAAATTTAAATTTATTATAATTATATAAAAGTATCATGTAAATACTCATAATATCATATATAATTCCTTTATAATATTTCATAACACATTTATCAATGATTCGTTATTAAAATCATCTTTTCTAAGTGTTAATTGTCTCATTTTTCATGATAATTTTGGTTTAGTAGTTTAGGTAATTGTACTTTTATCATAGTTAAATAATATAATTTTTTTTAATAATTATTTAAATATTATATATTAATTATATATTTATTTAGAGTCCTCTATAAAATTAAGATATATAAAAATGAATTACACCGTTCGTGGAGATGATAGGTCGTACATACGCATGAATATTATTTTCACTTTTTGAAATATGGAATGAAAGAAAGGTAAATAATAATTCAACTTTCGATAATTATTATTGTTTCATGAAAATAATGTATGTTAATTAAAAATATTCTTATTTACATCTAATTAAATTGGAAATGAAAAACAATCACATCGCTTCGTGGTGGTGGCGGGATACATGTACGCATGAGTGAAATTATTATTTTAAAATTGATAGGAAGGTATAAAGATAGATATGATATTATAATCCATGAAGAATAATTATATCATAAATATCATATATAGAAATTAAATCTATTATAATACCCATCCATAAAATATGATGATTTAAAATGAATTGTATCGCTATGTGGAGATGGTAAGACGTACATACACATGAGTGATACATTTACTTCTCTTTTGATATAAAGAGGATGTATAATGGTTGTTTAATAATATTTATAACATTATATTATATTTAATTTACTAAATTTATTATTTTATAATAGATAATGCAAATTTATAGTAGGTAAAAGTGGAAGCAAAAAGAAAGTGAGCGGTTAATGTAACTACCTCTTCTTTGAAACAACTCCTTTAGATATCCTATTAAGGATCCCAGTGTTTGTATCTTTGGATGATAAATGTATCTTGAATGTGTATAAGGATGTTTATGTAGGATTTTTAAAGTTTTTTTTTCTTTCAAGATATATGTCTCAAAAAGTGTGAAAAATTGAGGGGGATGAGGTGCGCTTTTATAATCGAGGTGAGGGTAACTTTTGAAATTTCTTAAGATATTAAATTATAATAAATTCATTATCAATATAAATTCTTCCAAATGGAAATATATTCATTTATAATGTAGGATTTTATTTTAATACTATCAAAAAATAGATTTTGGATAGGTTTATGTGGTGTTTTAAAACTTATATTTTCATTTAACCCCTCAGTTAACCCATTTTAACCATAACCACAATTGAAAATTTTCACTCTTAAAGGGTTATAATATTACTCATAAGGAAATTATTAGATTAAAATGGAAAAAAAATTAAAATTTAAACCAAATAAAAATATTCTTTTCCACCTACAATATTTTTATAATTTTTAAATAATTTTAAAATATATTATTATCATAACATATCATTAATTTATTTTTTGACACTATTAATTTAATTTGATTTTTAATGACATCAAGACAAATATGGAATTAGAATATAAATATTTAAAACATTCATAATAAGTAATAATTATCTAATTTTTTGGGGAGACACTAATTTTTTCTAAATTACATTACTTTTAATATTTTTAAAATCATACATTTTATTTCTCTTTTAATTGAATATATACTATGTTATCATTTATTAAGAATTTAATTTAATTATATAATCACAAAGAATTATAAATAAATTATGATAAGGAATATAATTTTATTTTTAACAAAATTATCATTATTATTCATTCAAAACTTTCTTTTGTACCTATGTGAACACATAAGAGATATTTAGAACTATGAGAGTGACATTTTATAACTTTCTTTGTAATGTATTGACCAAGTTTCTAATAATACGGTGGCCCATGTCGATTCAAAACTTAACCTCATTTGCACCTCATCATATGCCAGAGGTTTCGGACTATTAGCGAAGTTCTAATGAATCATGTGGGAAGACTATACCCTCTTTACCAAAGTAATCGATGACAAATAAAATAAAAAATTATATAATGAAACAAAAGATTATCATTCATCACCTAAACAATCCTCCAAAACTGGGCACATTCCCACACCCAAACAATAAAAATGCCATGTAATTTTATATATTTCCAAGTTTAAGGGAAAACCCAAAATAAATACATGATGAAGAATCTCCAAGACAGGTCCCAACATTAAGTTTGGTCCCCTCATCCATGCACATCCCTAAGACCCAAATCAACTCTCAAGCATAGGGCCTTTTCCCTTCTCTTGAATTGCAACCATGAATTCTTCTCGGGTACCCAATGGTGGACCAAGCAGTGTGTGAGTAAAAACAAGTAGGCCACCACCAATGGTGTTAAAAAAAATATATAGTCTAATATGTTGTATGAAAAAATATAGATGAAAATGAATACAATAAAATAAATAAGGTCCCATTATTTTTCATTATTTAAATTAATCACTTTATTTTGTTATGTGTTTTACCCATATTCGTCAATATTGCTTCAACCCATGTTAGTAATATAATCCATGTTTCAAGAGGTCACAAGTTGAAAAACCAGAACAATCAGTCTAGTAATCTAATCGAGATTTGGATCTCCATGTTTGACCAACCCAACCATGATATGGAATGCCATGTTTACACCCATAGAGTTAGGAACACTAATCCTTTCTATGAAAACTACTATGCATAGAGTTTCTCAGAGCATTAGTCTAGCCCACCCATGGGAGTGGCACATCAGTCTATCATCCCACCAACCATTAGTTCAAAATTCACAGGTTTATCACCATTAACCTCTTTACAAGAAAATATATCACAAGTGCACTATCTTCTTTATCACTTTTCCATAGTTCATCCCATTAATCAAATTTAACCCATTTCTACAACAATACTATTATACCATTATTCTTAACACAACCATTAAACATCCCTTAATTGACCAACAAAATGGTTAACCCTACATTAACTATTATTCCACACTACCCATAATCTTCACATAATCCATTTAAGACAACCATAATACGCTGATATCACAATCCAAAAATTAACCATTTTATAAACCATCTAAAAATGTTCAAAGGTGTGGAACAACCCATGGGTGTCCATAGGCTCAACCTCACAATAATTAACGGACCCAATGGGGTTTACAAATGGTCCTTTATTTCTCTTAGAGGTTTAATTCACTATTCTAGGGAAAAGAATTAAATTCATAACAAATCATTCAATTTTCACAACCACATACACAAGAACAAGGTATCAAGACTATGTGAAACAAGTGTAGACAACCTAAATCATGTTCATAGATGAAATATCACTTAACCATATCTATTGATTCAAAATCAAACAACCTTCAAGCCCCAAACATAGAATATACTAGAAAAGAAAGGTTTTAGGTATTATAAAGAAGAATAATAATTTCTTAAGACATTTTTATAGAAAAAATATGGAAGAGTATTTCTAGACTCACTTAGATATTTGATTCTCACCCAATGACACTCCAAATGAACATGAAATGAAGAAGATTCATCCTTGTAGAGCTTAGTAGGGAATGGTTTGTCACATAGGCTATATAAGGATGAAATGAGGGAAAAATCAGGTCATAACCCTTAAATCCTGAGAAGGAAAAGTAATAATTTCCCCACTTTTAAGAGGAACATGGTTTGGCCACATGGTTAGAGAAACCATGCTCCAACTATGAGGAAACCTAGTATAATATGGGTCAGGATGTATGGTTTGGATGGACGAACCGAATAGTTTGAAAAAACATATGATGCTTGTGCACATTCCTCTATCCAAGGGGTCTTGGAAATACGGTGTATTGGTCCATGACACACGGTTATCTCTAACTATGGTATAACCAAGCACTGAGCACTATAAGGACTCCCTTATCCATATTCCATGTCCTAAACCCCAGGACACCCACTAGGTGACTCATATCCCCGAGAAGCATTTTATTAACCAGAAAAAAATAAGTTAAACAAAATTTTAAACAAGTATGTACCTCTTCTAATGTTCAGTATATAAAACATCCAAACCATATAACAGATCATCCTTGAGATTCTCTCCCAAGAATCATTAAGCATACCAGGTAAAAAAGGCTAGGCTAGTGGGTCGACATATCTGCATCCCTATCCCATGTTTCCTCTTGAATGCTTCCATTCTTTTATAACACTCAAACAAATTTCATGGTCTTTCCCTACAATACTTTGTCACTATGATTTATAATATGAACCAAATACTCCTTAAAGGATGCATCAACCTCAAGGTCTACATCATCAACATTGATCACATGAGAAGGTTTAGGGTGATATTGCTAAAGATGATACACATGAAAAATATTGTGCGTCCCACCATAACACTATGTAATATCCAATTGGTATGTAGACAGTCTGGTCCTCTACAGAATCTTAAATAGATCCATGTACTTGGGCACCAACTTAACCTACTTCTAAATCCTACAGTTCCCTAATATTAGTGACAACTGAAGGAACACACAATCACCCACTGTAAACTTAAGAGGTAAATATTTTCAATCAGCATATGACTTTTTCTACTCCAATCGATATCCATACATTTCTATATAAACTGAACCTGCATAGATGTTTCCTTCATGAGACTTGGTCCCAACAAGTCTTACCCACCATCTTCCATCAAACATAACAGTGACCTATATGGCCCATCAGAGAGCTCCTCATATGATTCCTTATGGACAATATCCTTGTAAATATTTTTCTAAGAAAACTCAATCAGCACTAAGTGATTTTAACAAGTTCCAACAAAATAAATGACACATTCTCTCATCATTTACTCTAGAACATGGATGGTACACTTTGATTTTCCATCTATCTGTGGGTCAAAATCCATACTCAAAAACACCAGAGTACCAAGAATTTTTTTAATCCTTTATAGAAGCGTAATGTAAAGTGTGGATCATGATATGAAACTATACTTCATAGAACCCCATGAAACCACACTATTTCCAGAACATATAATTCACCCAACTAGTCCACAGTAAAAGTATCTTGAATCAATAAGAAACATTCCACCTTTTTCAACTGATCTACAACAACCCATATCACATCATTATTCTTTGGGGTCCAATAAGGACCTACCAAAAATTACATTGTGACATCATCCCACTTCCATTATGGAATGGGAAAAGATTGTATCATACCACCTGGATGTTGATGCTTGGACTCCACCTCCTAATAGAAGTAATACTACATCATGAAACCTGAAACCTATCTCTTCATCCCTATCCACCAATAATATTTATGAAGATCATGACACATTTGGGTTAAACCAGGATGAACTGTCTACTTCAGTGAATGTAAATCATTCATCATCTCTTCTCACATACATGCGAGCACAACAATACGACCATGAAGATAAAATATTTCATCATCATAGATAGTTCTATCCAAAGGTGACTCCCCACCTTCAAGGCTTTACCTATATGAAAAACAATCTGGATCCTCATACAGTCTATCTTTGATCCAGATAAAGAGTGTGGAATCAACTAGAAAGGATATGAGGGTCATATGTCCCTTGCCATCTTAAACCTATCTATGAATCTTAGTGAACAAATCCATCATCTTGAACTCAAAACTAGACTCTTGGACTACCTAGGTTTTTTTATTTTAGATTAAAGCTTCAGAAATAATGTTTCCTTTTATTGGTGTATAGTACAACTAAAAATCTTAATATTTCATATAATCAACCTACATTTACAATAGGAGGTTCAAATCCTATTGATAAAATATGTACTCCAAGATTTTATGGTTGGTAAACATAATAAACCTCACAACCAGTAGGGAATTCATCCAACACTTTAAAGAATAATTCATTGTGACCAACTCCATATTGTGTATAGGGTAATTTCATTTATGTGGACTCAAATTTCAGGACCCATATTCCATGAATCATTCTCCCTGCATTGATATTTCTCCAAATCTGACCCCAAAAGCATCACAAAACAAATCATACTCCTCACACAACTTGAGTAGGATCAAAATAAACATTGTAGTCAAACTCATCTTCAAATCCTAGAAGGAATTCTCACATGATAAAAACCATTAAAACTTGAAAACCTTCTTGGTAAATCCCAAAGTTGGTTCTTCCAAGTGAGAAAATTCCTTGATAAACCTTCGATAATATCCCACCAAACCGAAAAAGATCCTCATATAAAAATCAATAATAGGATGCTCCCAAGATACAACTACTTTTACTTTATCTAGTTCCACTAACACACATTCTTTAGAGATTATGTGACCCAATAAATGTACCCCATCAATCCATAAACTACATTTATATAGCTTAGCATATATATGATGCTCTGTCAATGTACTCAAGATGATTTCCAGATGTTTGGCATGATCATCATGATTCCCGGAGTACACTAAGATGTAATCTATGAAAAAAATGATCTAATAATGGATGTAAAATATAGTTAATCAAGGACATAAAATTGTTTGGAGCATTTTTCAACCCAAACAGTATCACATTGAACTCATACAGACCATACCTTCTCTTTAATGTAGTATGCGATATATCATAAGGTCTCACTCTTAGCTGATGATATCTTGACCTAAAATAAATATTGGAGAACACACAAACACCCCTCATTTGGTCAAAAAGATAACTTATACATGGAATAAGATACTTGTTATAAAATTTTAACCTATTTTACTTCTTGTGATTGATACACAAGCACAACGATTCATCATATTTCTTAGAAAACAGGACCGGAGAACCCCAAGGTGATATACTTGAATGGATAAATCTCTTATCCCCAAATCCTATAGATAAGTCTTGAGATATTGAAGCTCTACTGGTGAAATCCTATAAGGAGGAATTGAGACTAGATCGGCTCCAGGGACTAACTCAATCATGAACTCAGTATCTCTTGGGTAGAAACCACAATAAACCATTAGATAAAAAAACCCTAAAAATGATCCACCACAGGAGTAAATATATCATGCTATACTCCCCATTATCAAGTATAAGGAATTACAATTGGGATGTGACCTCACCTAACTACTGATGAACTAGCCTTACATGACCCACTTGGATATCCCATTACCCACACTAAACATAAGTGTCGCTATCAAGAGATGTGAATGTTACCCTTCAGTGGTAACAATCGATATAGGCTTGATACAATACCAAAAAATCCATCCCCAATATCATGTTAAAACCTTACATTTCAAGAACAAAAAATTCCCAAAAAAATTGTACCCACCAACCTCGAGTGAAAACTCCTTACATTGTTATATACTTTCTACTCATACTCTAAATAGTGTGTCAATCCAAATAAACCTGCACAATTATTCCATTACTAGAACAAAAACTTTAAAAAACTAAGAATATATAAAATAATTGAAAGATACTATATCAAATAAATCACTAGAAATCATATAAGATACATGAATTATACCTTGAATAGTCAATGGTCCAGCCTCACCACCACCAGGGGCCGGCTAAACTACATGAAGCTAACTTGCCCCTCTACAATGGTCTCAAGTCTAAGACTCAGGGGTTGCACTACCCTGATGATATGGAAAATATTGTACTAAAGTACCACATCTATAGAGACCTGATTTTTTTCCTTGTTAGACTTTGAAATATTTATATATATATTTATAGAGCTGGGAGCTGAAACGGAGTGCGATTTCAAGGCCCAGTGTGTCTGAAATTAATTTTATAAAAATATTAAATATATTTTATATTGCATGTACATTGATTATTAAAGAAAATGGGATAAATATTAAATGTAATATTAAATCATAAATATGATACCATGATTGAGTCCAGAACATGGCGTTTTCCCTTGGAACAACATATAATTAGTCAACACCGAGCATTCGAACTCCTCGCTCATTAGTAGTACGTTTAGTGAAATAATTAATAATTAAATCAATTAATTAAATCTTTTAAACCCTAAATAAATTATATAAATGTAATTCCATGGAGATTCATCTAGGGTTAGACTCATAACCTTGGAAATATCCAATGATGGTCTTATACCTCATCCATTGGTGAATCTCATCAGACAATGATGGAATTCTAAATCAGATCAGATCAAGATGTAGCAAATGTAAAAAATTTTCCCAATCATTGGAGGATGAATTATTCATCAATGAACGATTCATAAACAAGTTAATATTTATAAATTGTATTTTACTCCCTTTGGATTAAATTATTAGTAAGATCCATCCTTTTTTCTTTGATTTGTGACAATTGTAGCCTTTTCATGATCTCGAGTACTAATTTAAATGGATTTATTTAGATGATTCCTAACCCCTGATGCTTTTTATTTATCATTGGATGAGAAAACTTAGAATTGATCATTTAACCCTTGTTGTGATGCTTTTTATCCCATTCTGATTCACATTCATCACTGGTATGAACATATAGTCTTGGTTCGAGATTGTCAGGCAACACCGAGCCCGATCGAACCATCAGATTCATGATGGATCATTGATCAAGGTATGGATCGATAAAATGGGCACAAATATGGGACTACTACGAGGATTTTATAATAATTTAAATGGTTTAAGATCAATAAATCAAGTGTTGTAGGAATGATGTCATGTAGTTCATGTGAAAAAATCCTGACGAACCTACAATGCCAATTTCCAGTGACCAATGGCTAGAATCTATGAACTATGGATAGATCTGCCATTTTTGGTCTGATTTGAGGCAAAAATTTAGGCAGCATGGACTGATTCTAGGTTTTAAGATTGAATCTTGTATTTTTGGAAATGTCCCGACTATATGTTGTGTTGTGGGATGAACACATGGCATGTATCCCTTCAGCGGCGGCAACCATGGTTTCAAAAAACGTAAGGATGACATGGCATGTAGTTCTCCTACACATCTTGTAACCCTTTACAAAGTGGAAACCTTTGTGATAGATCACATGGGTGGGAAACCGTGTTGAAGTACCTATCTATGCACAGTGTCGTGTACTTGAGTACACGTCCATGAGGTATGGTATACATACACTGTGAGTTGGACACAACACATTCCTAGTTATCCTAGACACGCCATGTAGTCCACCTACATGGCGTGTAATACTACATGGGATGGTGCCATGTCCTGGCTAGGGACATGGAAAAGCGGTGAAATAGGACCACACTCCATGTGGGTCCCATCACATGCCATGTACCCATAGTTCTTTTGGAGGAAACTTCATCCATTCATATCTCATTCGTTTGAACTCAGAATTTGTCCCATGAGTAGCATATCCTTAGTTTTATGCATAGAACATTATGGTTCCCTTAGTTGAATCTTTGGAGATATGATGTGATTTTTTTTGGCACGACACATGATAAGATAGCGCCAAATAATGATAATGATCATATAGGATCACCAGGACATTTCATAGTGGTACCCTTCATTATAGTTGGATAGTGGAATCATTGAATGATATCAATTTGACCCTCCAATATAGCTGGATAGTGGCATACCTGATGGATATCGAGTTGAGCCTCTAGTATATCTGGGCTGTGGCATCCCCAATGGATACCGAGTTGACCATCCAGCATAGCTAGGTAGTGACATCCTCTACAACTTATAGAGTGGACCCCACTTGATGTACTAGGGTATGATTCCTCTAATTCTAGTTTGTGTCCCCTCGACTATGAAACACATAACAAGGTGTGGTTAGACTTAGATGGTTACTTCTAGGCAGATGAATTATATGTTGTGCATCATTGATGGACTTTTGGTACTATTGTATACTCTTCTTCTTCTTGGGGTGAGATTTCAGATTAAGATCCCCTTAATCTCTCATTTGGGATTCTTTGAATGGGAATATATATATATATATATATATATATATATATATATATATATATCCTTTTGTATCCAAACCTTGGATTTGGTTACTCTCCTTACAAGAGAGTTAAAGATACATGGGGTATTCCATATGCTTTCTATGTCTAACTTATCATGGTTGGATGAGTCTATTATCCTTCTATAGGTGGATAATACTCAATTGGTAGTTCATATACCCACCGTGTTTATCCCCTAATGTTTTGATGAGCTTACTTTCAATCTCTTTTCAGGTTGAGATATTCTTTTTGGATGTATCATGCATCTACCATCTTTCTTTTCCTATTGTATCTCTCAATACACCCCCTTTATCTTTCTGAATGTCCTACTAGGTATGTATATACTCACCCCTACATGTGATTTTCCCACATATGTCATGTCTTATGCAGATAATGGACAGGTCGATTGGGACTACATAGGATCTTAGGGATACTGGGCACTTTGGACCACGTATGGTGGTTGCAACATGAGAATCGGGAGATGGGATTTCTCCATAATTTAATTTTCATTTTTTTTAGTTTGGGACATATTTTTGGTTGGTAATGTATTTTTACCATTTACAATTTGGTTTACACTATCGTACTTTGGTACTGTCTAGAGGTTCATGCATACTGTTTACTTTATAACAATGTTGCATCTTTTACTATATCCCTCTATACTATTTCATTGAGATGGATGTTTGTGTGCATATAGGTACTTAGGAAAAGGAACCCCCATGTTATTTATGCCTTTGGCGCTGGTCTCTAGACCATAAACTATGGAGGAAGGCTTAGTGAAGTTGCAGATCACGCCCCAAATTAGGTCAGGTCATGATATATTGTTATCTAAGGTTGTTCAATCCTTGAGATGTTTTTTGGACTAGTCCCCTTACATTTATTTGGTTAGGTTTAGGGAAATAGTGTCATATTTTCTTGATTGTGGCCATTAGGATAGAAAAATGAATGATGAGGTGAAAGTAGATGTATCCATTCTCCAGGACCCTGACTATCTGTTTATTGACTCAACATGTGAATACATTTTTACAAGGATCAATGATACATGAATCATATAATATTGAGTATTTGACTTTAATTATTGAGTCATCTTCCCATTATTATTGATATAAATATATATATATTCTCATTTGACTATATTACATCTTGATAAATCTTAGTATGCCTTAGAGACAATAGCCATCCAAGATACTAGTTCTGGTTTTTTATGACGATTTGATGAGCGGTGAGGCCTCAATTCAAGGTCCATCCTACAATCCCCTTGATCCAAGTGGGAAGGTACAAACACATCCACCTATTGATTAGTAGATTGTTATATTAGAGAAGGCTAAGGATGCACATAGTCTTAGTATGCTTTGTGAATTCCAACTTCATAGACCTCTGAGGTTCCGCATTGAACTAGCTCCTCAGGCAGTAGATGATTGGATAGAGTCAATGGTCTATATCTTTAGACTTGTTCAAACCCTGATGGATCAGGTGGTTACACTAGAAGCTAGTTTTTTTTTCATGGAGCAGTTGGATGTTGGTGGAGCATTGTTTCATAGATTCATCCTGAGTTGAAACTATCATAGAATGACTTCCAACAACTGTTCTATAAGAATTACTACCCCTCCTTATTGCACTCAGTTCAGATTCATGAGCTTCTAGAGCTGCATCAGAGATAGATAATGGTGGATGAGTACGCAACAAGGTTCACACACCTTACATGGTACTACCTTAATATGATCCATGATGGATACTTTTGAGAATGGAAGTTTGAGTAGAGACTCCATAGATAGATCCATTCTACCATAGTTCCCTTGTAAATCCCCACCTATGCCGGGGTTTTGGAGATAAAACTGGTAAAAAATAGATCCCTATTTGAGGGATGCCAAGTAGCTATAGTTGTTAGTGGGAACAATAGAGTTGAGGCATCTTCAATAGCTAGAAGATGCCAGTCGGTGGGATCTCAGTGTAGGAAGCCCTTTTACTACAAATATCAGGTACGTGGTCATGCAGTGTAGGGGTAGCGCAGAGAAACAAGGAAACCCAGAGAGGGGTAGTACTTTTTTTGTGATGGGTGAGGTCACATAGTGCGAGACGACCTGACTAGATGTGCTTAGTAGCATAGGTAGATAGCTGATGGACCACCATGATAGAGGCAACACCATGATTAAGGATCACCAGGTGAGGGTAGGGTGGTCCCTAGGGAGGCAGAGATTGAAGAGGAGTAGGAGGATCTATGGGTGTTGGAAACCTATATGAGATCCTTCCACCACCACCAGTAGGTGACCCATGTCAGACTGAGGGAGGTGGAGGTCAGGGCTGCGAGCAGCTCTAGGATCTAAAGGTTTATGATCCTGCATTGCGTGATATGATTATAGGTAAGATCTATGTGTTTTATATTCTTCCATCAGTATTATTAGACATATGTTTCAATCATTCCTTTATCACTATAGTTCTGTTGCAAGAGATAGAGCTCCCAGTTGAGGCACTATCCCAACAGCTTCATCTTGAGGTTCATAAAGAGAATGCTTCCTATGTATCTTTTACCTACTAACAATGTGAAATATCTATTGGTGGATAGAGGCTCACGTGGGACCGTTTGGTCTTAACGATGCAACCCTATGACATAATATTGGGTATGGATTGGATATCCACGGTCCAAGCCCAGATTGAATATCACCGCAGACAAGTCATATGCCTACACATTGATGGGATGAGATTATCCTTTTATGAGGATATATATCTCATGGTAGGACATGTGGGTCCAGAGGGGAAAAGGATGAAACCCATAACCCATCAATTAGTAAGTATATTACTTGATGTATAAGGCTATTCAAGCATCTGGATTCCTTCGTTTGTGTATGATTATATGAAAATATTTCCCGAGGACGTTCTGAGACTGCCTCCAAAGAGGGAGAAGGGGTTTTTCATTGAATTTCATCATGGGACCATTCCAATATCTTATGTAGAATATTGGATGGACCATATGGAGTTCTGAGAGCTATGGTTGTTGTTGGAGGACCTTTGGGGGAAATGTTTCATTAGACCTAGTGTGTCCCCATGGGTGACTTCAGCCTTGTTCAGGAAATGTTGGATGCAAGATTATTGATTTTCATAGATTATCATCGCATAAACTAGGACATGATAATAAATAATTACCTGTTACTGAGGATTTATGACCTCTTCGACTAGTGGTAAGGTGCTATATGGTTCTTGAATATCGATCTTAGGTCTGACTACCACCTGTTGAGGGTTCATGAGGATAGTATTCCAAAGGTGGAATTCTGATGTCACTAGGGACATTATGAGTTCCTAGTGATGCCTTTTAGTTTGATGATGTCCCCTTCCATGTTTATGGATTTGATGAAATAGGTCTTCTGGATTTACTTGGACTAGTTTGTTATTATATTCATCAATGACATACTCATCTACTCTGTATCATAGGAGGATTGTTTAAATCACTTGAGGATGGTCCTAGAATTGCTTTGAGAGGATCAGTTTTATAGAAGATCTTGAAGTTCTAGTTTTGGATTCATTAGGCTCACTTTCTCAGGAATGTCATGTTTGAGCATGGTTTAGTCATGGACCTAGAAAATATCGAAGTAGTGATTTCTTGTGATCCACCCAAAGGAATTTTTGAGATGTGAAGTATTCTTGATTTTGTGGGGTACTATAATAGGTTTGTGGCATTATTTTCCATAATTATAACCCCTTTGAGTGACTTGAGATAGAAAGGGAATTCATTTACGTTGTTTGAGTACTTCCAAAGGGAATTTTAGGAGTTAAGGTTGAGGCTGATGAATGATCCCATGTTGAGACTACTAGAGGAATGTATGAAGTTCTTATTGTTTTATGATGCCTCAGGAGATGGTCTTGGATACGTGTTAATGCAGTGGAAGGTAGTTATTGCATATGAGTCAAGGTAGTTGAGACTTCTTGAGCAGAACTATGAGTTTAAGGACCTAGAGTTAGTAGTGGTAGTATTATCCTTAAGGATATATAGGATCTACCTTCTGGGGGATCGATTTGTGGTTTACTCGGACTACCAGTGTCTCAGGTACGTCTTCAAGAAGAGAAAATTGAACCTAAGATAGTTGTGATGGTTGGAGTTACTATAGGAATATGAGTTCAAGATAGTATATACTGTAGGGAAGGGAAAAATTATATAATATGTTTTTAGTAGGAAGTCCTAGGACCACTTAGTGCTAGTGGATTTGAAGTAGTTGGCCTCCTTGTAGCTAACCCTAACAGTGAAGGAGGGTAAAACGTTTCTATAGTTGATGGTGTTGACTCCTCCACTTCTCGATTGTGTAAGAGAGTCCCAATTGAGAGACATTGACTATGATGTCTTACATGACCAGATATCCATAGGCAACTCACCTGATGGATATTCTAAATTATGGAATCATGTCATCCTTTTATAGGGATAGACAGTGGTTCCAGTAATGTTGTGAGAGGAGGTGATGTGAGACTTACAAACTTCTCCACTAGCTATACATCCTCGTGTGGGGAAGATGTACATAGACCTTTAGTGGAAGTTTTAGTGGTTTTTCATGAGATGAAGTGTGGCATAGTTCATCTCATAGTGCCTCAATTTTCAGCAGGTGAAAGATGATCACCAAGTTTCGGTAGGTTTTTTATAGCAACTTGATATTTGTGTGCGGAAATGGGACAACATATCCATAAACATTGTGATAGGGCTTCCATACACAATGAAGGTCCATGAAACCATTTGGGTTTCAGTTTATTTACTCACAATGTCATAACACTTTCTTACTATAAGGGAGCACAGTTATGTGGAAAGTTTGGGGCAACTGTACATACAAAAGACTATTTGTATTTAGGGGGTGCCCTCAATGATAGTATCAGATCATGACATGAAATCTACATCATGATTTTGGAGATTCTTTCAGGAGGAATTTGGGACTTGAAAACCCCTATGTAATAGTTCTTCACAATCTATATTTCTGTATAAATTCGATACTTATAAAGTTGGTTGTTTCATGATATTTATGGACTCTCCATAGTGCAAGATCTTTGTTACCCTTATGCGATAAGTTCCATGTAAGGGTATTGAAAGTACTCAAAAAAATGTCTTAGCATGTATAAGGTTCATATCCTCACAAAGAAATTATTTCTCATATGTTTCTCATCCCACGGTTTGGGCTTCCAACTGCTCTATGCCCTCCTAACTTCCTCATTGAAGATCCTATGACATATTGATAGTGGGAATGATGTAACTGAATTATTTTTTCTTATTATTTTCCTTATTAAAATTCATATAGACTTCAAAGTGGAAAGATCTAGCTCTTTATATCATGTATGGATTCATTCTATTTGAAATGGGCTTCCTTGAAGTTGACTGAGGTTCAAAAGGTCATCGATGTTGGTTCCAAACCCTGGAAGTAGACTTCAATAGTGATATAAGGTTCGAGGTAGAGCTTCCTAGTAGATACCATGAAATTTCTTGGTCATTTTTATGGTGGTATGATGATGTATATGGTATAAGGTAGTAGCGGTGGTATTTAGGGTGTGTTAGAGTGGTGATGTTTATTTTCCGAGTGCGAAGTGGCGGTGTATTTGTAATGATGAACATTGAGAACATTCGAGACACCCCACATCAAAAATTCACTCAGTCTTACACTCCCATATAAATAATCATGTGTATCCATTAGCTTATAATCCTACTACATGGTTGGGATCCTGTATACACTCACAAAAATGACATTAACATGAACTTGTGCTGACATGCATGGACCCAATATACTTTTCACTCCCTTTGCGTTTTATGTGCATGACTAATTCTCCCTTTTTCCACCTATGAAAGCTCTCCTCTTAGGACTAATTGGATAGATGACCCCTCTAGGGTTGTCTATGTGGCTTTCACCCTTGATTTTAGGGCTATCATGGGTTGACCTATTTTTTTACCTATATAACATTAAACACTTTGTAAAATTACCACTATAAATCCATAGTAAAATAAAACTTCAAACTTAAACATTTTTATTGATTTTCATCAAAATTAATTCTTAAAAATAAATTTTAAAATTTTAAATAAAATAATTAATTTCATGGTTAAATTGAATAAATTCATTGATATCCTTTAATTTTTTTAAACAAATTTGGATGAAAAAATGAGTGTATCATGGATGAAGAAGAGAGGATTTGGGAAGGCCAATGTTACTGAAATTTCTTTATAAGTGATGAATTAGTCTAGAGTATAGATTCTGGATAGTTTTTGTAATCCCCTCATAACAGGGAACTAGAATCAGGTCATTGAAATCAAATATGACAAATAAGGTGTCATTCAGTTTGTAAATGAAGAAGGATTGAAGATCGTTGTCTCTGAAAAAACTAAAATAGGAGGAAAAGACATAATATGAATATATGTATTAGTGGATGAAGGACTTGGTCAGAATTTAATAATTGAAAGTCAATTGTGTGACTTGGGTTCTACTGTGAATTTTAACAAAAGTCCTACATTATCAAGGGGAGAGATGGTTCAATTGTGATGTAAGGTAAGAACAAGAAGGGGAATCTCTATCTCATTGAATGAGAAGAAGAAAAGTGCTTTCTATCTGAGGAAAAATATATTAACCTATAATGCAAGATTCTTAGCAATTTGATCAAAAATCCCCTGGAGTGTTTTGTAAAGAATGAAGGATCTTATGATATACATAATTTGTCATGTGATTTCACCCATGTGTGTGATGCTTTCCAAAAAGGTAAAATCATTTAAAAGACTTCTAAGCCAAAGGAAAAAATTCAACAAGGTTTCTTAAGTTGGTACATGTGGATGTGTGTAAACTAGTATCACCCAAAGACATGGATGGAACAAAGATATTATGGGATGTTTATTGAAGATTTAAATAGTATTACATAGATGATTGTTATCTATCAAAATTACAAGCTGTTTAAATACATTACATGTTACTAGGGATTGGAAAAGAAGATCTTTAAGCTGAAAATTTAAAAGTTTTAGATTGATAACTAAATTTAAATCACTAAAATTATATAGAGGAATATATAGATAATAATGGGATAATAAACTAGGTTTCAATAGTGATGAATCCTTAATAAATTGGAGTTTTTGTGAGGTGGAACCAGATTTTTAATAATATGAAACATGGAATGCTCATAGACAATAATATACCAAATAAATATTATAAGTAATAAGTTCTTACATCATTTTACATATCTAATAGATCTTTTATATGTCAGAATGTAGAGAATAAATCCTATATTGTTTGGTATGAAATGAATCCAACTTTTAAGTACATTTAAATTTTCAAAATTAAATTCTTTATTCTGATCAAGGAGAAGAAATGAATGTTTTAACCTCATGGGGATGGAGTTATATTTCAGTGAAATTCATTTAAAAAAATGTTTACATATTTTACAACAAAAGTATTTTGAATTTGTTTGAAATTCAATATCTAATATTTATGGAAAATGAATTGAATTTTCAATATGGAAAGTATTTTTCACAACCTAATAATGATGTAATATCATAGGAGTGTGATGTTGAAGTAAGAATCCAAGGGAAAGTACATGGGGATATATAAGACTTATAATAAGACATCGATGATTATGAAAACATTGTACGTTCAATAATTTCAAAAAAGAGCTAGTGGATGGGTTGAAATCACTGAGAAGAATACTGTTGGTGACTGGACAACTCCAGTGAACACATAGATATTTAAGACTCTACAAAAAACCTATTTAATATCAAAATTAGATCCTAATTTTTTCAAGGAGGCTTCCAGAAAAGTGAATTAGGTCAAAAAATACATGAATAGCTTAAAAAGTATTGAATAATGAGACATGAGGAATTTTTCCAAGGGTGAAAGATAAAAATATAATTAGAACCAAGGGGTGTTCCAAACCAGATTTAATGAAGTAAGAAAGGTAACTCAATAAAGTATGACTAGTGTGTAATATATATTTCATAATCAATGAAAGTTACATGGGTGAAACATTTTTACATGTTCCCTGATTATAAATAATTTTACTTTTCTTGGAGGTTTCAATAAAAATAGGATTTAAGGCATACAAAATAAATGTCAAATCAGAATTCCAAAATGGAGTTCTTGAAGAGTAATGGTATATTGATAAACCTGGTATATTTCTTATAGATGAATTTTAAATAAAAGTGTTCCAGTTAAAAAAGTCATTTTATGGACTAAAATAAGAACCAATAGATTGGTATTCAAGGATAAATCAATATCTGAGAAATATTGTATTCTTATGAGGAGGTGTTGATCACAGCCTCTATGTAAATAAGTATAATTATCAAAGGATGTTAGTGTTTATATATGTGGATAAAATAATTTTTTAAGGTGCTAGTGACAGGTAATTAAATCTATTTATAGAATATATGGGGTGTAATTTTAAAATGTGTAAATCCATGAGCCCATGCTTCTGGATTTGGTTCTAAAACATGCTATGTAATTTAGATAAATAAACTAAAAAATTACACAAAACATTACAAAAAAGAGAAACTTCACTAGTTTAGGTTTTGGATTACTAGTCTAACCATACATTAAATAATATTTTACAAAAATAATTACAAAATAACTAATTGGATTCATCTACACTAGCACTTTAACCGTCCATTGAATTTCCAAGGAATCACGTGAAAAACATTTTAAAAATTTGGGATGAGAAAAAAAGAATTAGAAAGAGGATAGATAAGATCATTAAACAATATTACATGATGTGATCATAACCATTATAATCATAACATAGGAAAATTATCATAATCATGAGAGAAAGCATTAAGAGAAGACTTGGAATGTGAAAATGCATAAAAATGAAACATCATGTCTTTGTGGCCAACTACCACACATAATTGTGAACAAATATAGAATCACATTCATGCTTATTTTACTTTACTCATTAGGTTATTCACATTAACCAATGAATTTTAGAGTTATATAATTTTGGGAACACTCGTCACATCATTACATTAATGTTGCACTATATAATTTTGAGCGCACCCATCACATCATAAAATTTACATTATCATGCATGCTACATAAAACATATATCAATCATGAACATAAATAACCATTAAAAATTAATGGGTTTCATCTCATAATTATACATTCATAAACTTTGGGTTTCCAAATTAAAGAGGGAATAACATATATGATACAAGAACATCATTCTTGAGTGAGAAGTTAAAAGTGTGTTTTTGAAAGAAGAGTTATTTTAGAAAACATTGTGTTTGACATAAAGTCTAGTATAAAACATGTATATCCTAGAAAGGGTAATATAATTATGAATAAATTATTTTTAAGGAATAACCATACTAAAAGTGGAGTGAAATAGGGAAACCCCAAAGAAAGAAAGTTGGGTTTGAGAATTCCCCTTACCTTGTGTCTGAACGGTTTCTTCACTTTAATGTTATATATAATAACCTTAGATTAATTAATTAACACTAAATTAACCTTTTATACATTTAATTGATTCATTATGGTTTTATTGAGTTCTTTTATGGTCCTTTTGATGAGTTATAGTGTTTAAATTCATTGTTCAGGAGTTTTCTTTTTCTTAGTTTTGATGAACAGTTCACTTGTACACACGAATGGAAGTTCCTATAGAACATGGATAAACATCAAAAATTTATATTTAATTTTATTAAATATATTACAAGGGTTTAAATGATCTTATAATGAAGTTGGTTATATACCCTAAGGGAGAATCATTAAATACAATTTAATGATGATCATTTTGGGTTAGTTTGGGCAGTTTTTAGATCACAACAAACATGTTTTGTTTTATCATTTTGTACCATGTATAAAATTTATTTCCAGAACAAAAAAGGGGTTAAAAAATTAAAATTAAAATATTTTTTCAACTATTTAATGGGTTTATTGACATCATATACAGTGTTTAAGGAAAATGGAAGTGCATCCCCCACGATGTATGTAAATTAACACATCAGAGATGACAATTTCATTTTTATAATCAAAGAGAGAGAGGGAGGATTATATTGAATAATATTCCATTAACATGATATAATACCATTATATCGATAAAAATGGAGTTATAAAGACATTTTTATAAGATAATTTGAGGATAATAGAATAAAAGAAATGAAATTTGAAAGAAATTTGAAAGAAAAGAGAGAGAGAAATACCTCTTGAATTATCCTCTTGAGATCCCCCTCAAGGCATTTAGGATTGGTCTTTGGATGAGACCAAGAGAACCTAAACGTGTGGGAGGGGATAAGGAATATGTTTGGGAAATATTTGGACAAGGATTGAGTCTCTATTGGTGTGAGGAAATGAGGTTGTGAGGGGTGGTATGCATAGTGGATGGGAGGGGTGATTTCTCAATTTTTAATTCCTTAGTTTTTTAATTTCCCTCAAGAAAATAAATAGTGATGATTAAATGACCAAATATAATAAATAGAATATATGAGTTCTAAATAATTTCCATTTACATCATCCATGACTAAATAATGATGCAAAAATTCATTTATTTAGCATATTTTTTAAATTATAAAATTTCAATATTCACAAAAAATTAAAGTATTTCATAAAAATACCAAAAAATCAACCCTACCATTTTTCAATGTGTAGAATTAAAAAATGAACTAAATTATATCAAATTTTTTTTATAAATATGAGAAATTTAATTTTTAATTAAAATTATAATTTATTCGAAAAATAAGAATTTTAAAACTATAACATATTTTATAACACCTTGAAAAATTAATCAAGGTCTTTTTTATTATAAATTTATGGGTGAAGTTACCATACATTTGGCATATTTACTATTCATAGTGGTCATATTACTATCCATAATGGTATATTACTATTCATAAGGTTATGTTATTATTCACCAAAAATTACTTTTCTCCTATCAGAATCCAAATAACTTACTGATCGTAACAGCATGTGCATGTTTTTCAAAATTCAAAACACCGAAGAAGGACAGTTATGTTTAATGGTAAGTTTATAGTGGTCAGATAGTATTTAGTAGTTCATTTAAGAACATAATGTTTCCTTTTAAAATATCAAGATGTTACATTCTCCGACCTTTAATATACTGCACCCTCACAATAAATTTATTGTACTTATAATTCTGAATTTACATATCGATATTTATGAAAAACTATTTTCTTATGTGTAATTAATTAACCAGATGTTCAAAATTAATTAGTATTTCTAAAAGTTTTAAAAAACAATTACAACCTATAATCTCCAAATATTTCTTGATTGTTCTTCTAATACCAATTGTAAAGACCTGTGCCCGTACTTCCAGATTCGGTGCTGAAACATACTGTGTAATGTTTTTTTAAAAAAAGATAATGAAAAATTAAACAAAACATTAAAAAAATTAGGACCCTTACTAGTATAGGTTTTTGAGTATTAGAAAAACTATACATTAAATAATAGTTTACAAAAATAATTACAAAATAACTAATTTGATTCATCTTCACTTGCACCTTAACCGTCCTTTTAAATTCTATGCAATCATGTGAAAAACATTTTAAAAACTTAGGATGAGAAATAATAATCAGTAAGAGGATAGATAAGATCATGAAACAATATTATATGGGTTTATAATAATCATTATCATCATAACATAGACAAAGGATCCTAATCATGATATGAAGCATTAAGAGAAGACTTGGAATGTGGCAATGCATAAAAATGAAACATCATGTCTTAGTGGTCGACTACCACAAATAGTTGTGAACTAAGCTATCATCATGTTCAATTTACACATGAGGTTATTCACATTACCCAATTAATCGGAGCACTATATAATTTTTGGCGCACCCATCACATCATTACATTTACATTGTGCTATATAATTCCACGCACACCCATCACATCATAACATTTAGATTATCATACATTCCACATAGAACTTATATAAATCATGAACATAAATAACCCATGGAAAAGAATGGATTTCATCTCATAATAATACATTCATAAACTTTTGGTTCTCAAATGAAATAGGGAATACCATACATGATACAAGAACCATCAACCTTAAGTGAGAAGTAAAAGGTGTGGTTTTGAAAGAAGAGTTCTTTTAGAAAACACTTTTTTGATATAAAATCTAGTGGAAAACATTTATATCCTATAAAAGGTAATATAATGATTAATAAATTATTTTTAAGGAATAAACATACTAAAAATGGACTAAAATATGGAAAACCTGAAGAAGGAAATTTGGGTTCGAGAATTCCCCTTACCTCGTGTACGAACACTTTATTATCTTTAATGTAATATATAATAACATTACATTCATTAATAAACACTTAAAAGAAAATTTTATACATTTAATTGATTAATTATGGTTTTATTAAGTTCTTTTATGGGCCTTTGGATGAGTTATAGAGTTTAAATGCTTTGTTCACGAGTGTTCTTTTTCTTAGTTTTCATGAACTGTTCACTTGTACACATGGATGAAAGTTCATGTAGATAATGGATAAACATCCATAATTTTTATTTAATGTTATTAATAATCTAACAGGAGTTTAAATGATATTTTAATGATGTTGGTTATATACCATGAGGATGAATCATTAGATAAATTTAATAATGACCGTTTTAGGTTAACTTGGGTGGCTTTTGGATCACAACAAACATGTTTTGTTTTATCATTTGGTATCATGTATAAAATTTCTATCTAGAACTTAAAAGGGGTTATAAAATAAATATTAAAATATTTTTTCAACCATTTAATGGTTTTATTAACATCCTTGAAGGTGTTGAATGAAAATTGAAGTGCATCACCCACGATGTTGGTAACTTAACATATCACGAACGATGATTTCAGTTTTATAAAAAAAGAGAGAGAGAGGCAGGATTATAATGAATAATCTAACATTAACATGATATAATACCATTATATCAATCATAATGGAGTTATAATGAAATTTGGATAAGATAACTTGAGGATAATATAATAAAAGGAATGAAATTTGAAAGGAATTTGAAAGAAAAGAGAGAGAGAAATTACCTCTTGAATTCTTCACTTGAGATCCTCCTCAAGAAACTTAGGATTGGTCTTTGGATGAGACCAATATCTCCAGTATGTGGGTGAGGTTATAAGGAAGAGGTTTGGGTATAATTTGGATAAGTCTTAAGCTTGAGAGGTGTGAGGAAATGAGGTTGTTAGGGGTGGGTTTTATAGTGGAGGGGAGGGGTGTTTTCTCAATTTTTAATTCATTAGTTTATTAATTTCACTCAAGACAAGAAATTGTTATGATTACATGACTAAATAAATTAAATAGGGAATGTGAGTTCGAACCAATGGCCATTTACTTCATACATGAATCAAGCAAGATGCAAAAAAACATTTATTTAGCTTATTTTCTAAATTATCAAATTTCACTATTCACCAAAATTAAAGTATTTCAGAAAATTCCAAAAAATTCACCCGAACCATTTTTCGAGGTGTAGAATTAAAAAATTAACTCAATTTTATCAAAATAATTTTCTAAATATTTTAAATATATTTTTTAATTAAAATCATAATTTAATTGAAAAATAACAATTTTAAAACTATAACTGATTTTATAACACGTTGAAAAAGTAATCAAGGTCTCATAAAATTATCATATCACTATAATAAAATAAAATAATATTTTATGATTATAGTTTATGAAAATAAATTTTTATTTAAATTATTTAATTAACCAGAAAATCGTAAGTAAATATTTATGAATACCATCACTTATATAAAGATCATATTGTCACTTATAAGATGCCTTTTTATTATACATTAATGGGTGAGGTTACTATACATTTGACTGATTTACTATTCAAAAGTTTCATAGTACTATTAATAATGGTATGTTACTATTCATAAGGGTATGTTACTATTCATAAGGTTATGTTACAATTCACCAAAAATTAAGTTGGTCCTATCAGACTCCAAATAACTTATTGATCACAACCTTATATGTCCGTCTTTCGAAATTAAAAAAACAGAAGTGGAAAAATTATGTTTAATGGTTAGTTTTTAAATGTCACATAGTATTCAGTATTTCATTTAAGAACATAGTGTTTTATTTTAAAATCTCAAGATGTTACAAAATTTCCATGATTGGCGAGTTCATTATTTTCCTTGTTTTATAGGTAACATAAAGAAGGGTTAAAAAATTTATTTCAAAATAATAATATGCCAAAGTTAACTTCAATAAATTTGGAATTGTGGAATCTAAGTTTATTAAAACATTAGCATAATCCTAGAAAAATTTACCAAGATTTTATGATGGGAAAAAGGTATATGTGATGAATTATAGGACAATAATTGAAATATAATTATACTTAACTAAAATAGGACCCTCCATTGTGTTTTACACATGTTGATCCACACATTAACAAAGTTTTCCAAATTAAATACACATGATATTAGTGAATATAATTCTTTAATACATTAATATTATGAAGTATTTCAGGTCGTTTAATTATAGAATGTAACAACATGAATTGTTGCGATACACAGATACAGTTTAGGTAGGTCCATTTGTTGATTTTATGTTAACATCTGGTAGTGATTTCTATCTCAAAGGATTTTTCATTTCTTGGATGATAAATAATTAGGGAGATATATCTATTAGAACATTATATCATGAATATATAGTGGTTACTCAAGTATATACTCAATTTGTAACACCCTGAGCTTCCACAATACGCTTCTCATTCAATAATGCAATAGTTTGCATTGTACGCAACTTCGAGTTCTAACACACCGCGACTAATCAAATTAGCCATTATGAATAGTAATACCCACTTTTTAAAATAATAGAAATTTTATATTTCAAAATGGACTTCATTTTTGTATTCGTAATATCAAAGTTATCCTAATTTGAATTTTTTGTAATTTTCTGAGAACTTCCATTTTTTTATGAATAGTGAAGAATACTTAAAAACAACTTTTTTAATCAAAATAATTTATAGTGATAAATTATAATATTGAGTGGTTTTAAAGTATAATTAGAATATATTTTTACCATTTTATCCAATGGTGTTCATTATAATTAATTTCACTTTGAAATTAGACATAAACAATTGTCAATCTTTTGATATATATTGTTTCTTAAAAACACGCTATTTGTTGTGACAGCGGGAATTAATTATAAAATTAATTAATGCAACTTATATGTTTGGAATTTTGTAAAATAGACATCATTTTTGAATTTGGAATATCAATTATAGCTTAGTGTGAAATTTTGGCACTATTATGAAAAACTTCAATTTTTGATGAATAGTGAAACCACTAAGTGGTAGTTAAATAACTGATTTTTTCATTTAAATGAAATATTATCACTTCTGTGATTTGATTTTCAAAACTCCAACATACATGGTTTTCATTAAGAAGTAAAATGTGGTTTAATGGGATTAAAATAATTTTTGGGTGAATAGTAACTTTTAAGTTTAATTAATCGCGATTAAAGGTAATTAGTGAAATTTAAGGTAAAAATGATATTATAAAAATAAGAAATGACCTTGAAACTTATACTAAACCTATTGGATGAGTCATGGCCGACCAAGAAAATACATGGTTCAACTTGGGGACCCCATGTAGCCACTTTGGTAGGAAAATGACATATATAACTTTTATTTAAAGTTAAAATAAAAATGTCACAAACATAAGTTGTTTTACTAAAACAAATTTTAAATGGGGTTATACAAGTTATATTTTTGACTATAAATATTAATTAGAAAGATCAAAATATTTTCTACATCATGATAATTTTTATATAATTTTTAGACATTAAATAAATTAAATTATGTATGACACCATGATGATACCGCGATTACCTCATTAATTAACGATTTAATTAAAATGAAAGGATAATGTAAAATCTAAGGCTTACACTTATCAAAAACCTATTGGATGATAAGATATCGAACCCTTATCACCTTATCCTCTAAATATATCATTGTGGGACCTTTAAAATCAGAAAATAATTTCTTAATAAAGTAACATTTCATTACATTCCAAGAGTGCCCCTCCTCTCCACTTATAAAAGGCCCCCACCACTACCACCTTACTCACACTTTCAAATCCATTTTGGATCAGCCTAACTCTGCCCAAATACTCTCCCAACTTCCCTCCCTTACTCATAGAAGCCTCACTTTGGGAAGAAGTCTTCCCAAGGAAGCCTTTGGGTCAAATCAAAAGAGTTACCCGATTTTAAGGTAATGTCTTCTCTTATGTTATTTTGTTTTATTTTGCTTATCCAACCCCATAAACTCTTTTTATTAATTTCTTTTGTAACAAAACCAGTATCCTCAATATACTAGGATTTTTTTATAAGAATTATTCGAGATACACTTACACACACCTACATCTAATGGTTAAAGAACA
The DNA here is from genome assembly GCA_963277665.1 of Viscum album. Taxonomy (NCBI): domain Eukaryota; kingdom Viridiplantae; phylum Streptophyta; class Magnoliopsida; order Santalales; family Viscaceae; genus Viscum; species Viscum album. The sequence continues at coordinate 1,911,320,501 of OY728161.1, read as the reverse complement.
TACTGTTTTTGTTGATGGAGAATTTCTGCCTCACGAAACGATGATTGTTCAACACTCATATAACACCTTAAAATGTGTCCATTAAGATGTAACTCTATTTATATATGATATATAATATGTTTATGTTTTACTTAAGGTTCTGTATTTTTCATTTATGTCATACCTTTCTTGTTTCCATTATGGGCAAATGTGATATTTTCATTTTAGGAAGTGCGGACTACCGTCCCCTCAAAGTGATTTGAATCGTTAATGCCATATGTGGGATGTATAAAGGATGGAGTAAATGATATTATATATGATATTATACTGGAATTATAATATACCTTTATATAATTATTATTTCATTAAATACGAAATAGAAATGAAAGCAGCGTTCATGCGTACGTACGGCTTACCATCTCCATGAACGGTGCATTTCATTTCTTACCTCTAAACGTTATGGAATATTATATATGCATGTATATATTGGATATATATGAGATATATGATATCTATATCATGAATATAATTCTGGATATAATGGATATTTCACCACATGAACAACTTGTAATTATAAGAAGCTTATTTTTGACTCAAGTACCAAGGATCGACAAAACGACCGTTATTAACTTAAATAATTACATAATGCTCATAACATGGTAATAAGTGATATAAAAGGAATAAAAAATTGAAAAAGGTTCTTAAGAAACTATAAAATAACTCTAGTTTATTATTTAGGAGGTTAAAGAACGGTCGAGTCAAGACAGGACGCAAGGTAAGGGAACTTCTTAACCCAATTCCGTTCTTTGGGTTAATCTCCTACTTTCAAATTATGCAATGATATTATTATGTATTATCTTGTATTTGTAATTTATTTATGTTTACTTATAGTGAATACACATAATATTTCTATTTTATTTAAAAAACGATCTTTGTAAGGGAACTTCTTAACCCAATTTCTATTCTTTGGGTTAATCTCCTACTTTCAAATTATGTCATAATATTATTATGTACTATCTTGTATTTGTACTTTATTTATGTGTACTTATAGTGAATACACATAATAGATCTATTTTATTTAAAACAATTATCATGGTAAGGGACTTCGTCTCAATCTCCTTTCATTGAGGCATATTTTTTTATACACAACTTCCTTTTCTACGGTGAATAAACCACTTTGACTTTTAGGTTTACTCAAAAGGAATATTTTTTTATACGAAGCATTTTACTAAATGACAAAAGGGAATGTTTATTTGTCATACGTATGAGGCGACAACGACTTCGTCACTGTCGTGACCATTATTTGAGTTTCGGCTTCCTCTACAAGCCATAACTTTTTTTAAATGAAAAATAAATACAAAGATTTAATTTTCTTTTATTTTGGTTTTGAAAATGGTATGTATCAAACTTTGTTTATGAGTATTAATATATAAAAACCCAGTGAAAATGTATATATATTTAACGCAAGCTTAAATTTTTTTTCCGAAAACCCGACTCTCGAGTGTGCTAGATAGGAAGGGATTGGGCGTGGACCCATCATGGCCTGTAATTAGTCGAGCAGTCTTAGAATTAGTTTTTTTTTTGTTTTCAGAAGCTTTCATAATGTTTTCAAAAAATCACTGGAGTATATTTGAGCAATTTTAAATGTAAGTCTCTTCTAAAAATTGAACTGGTATTTTGACGCCGCAATTAATTTCAAAAGGTATTTTAAAAAATGGTATTCCTAAATATTTATATACCATTTTTCATATGAGGAATGCATTGGACTTAATAAGTGACGGGTGGAGCCCGCTATAGCTCCTCAATGCATCTGCAGGTCTCATGAGACAAACTAGTGTCTTGGCACAAGATCTTGACAAAATCTTATTTGTAGTCTTGGCACGAGGCCTTGGCTACATGGTTATGATAGTCTGGAATTATGCATTCCATTATTATGAAAGTGGTTATTGATATTGCATGTGATTATTCGACAAGTAGAATATCTATGTGAATAAGTAAATGACATTATCTCATTTTACTTTTTCCATATTATGTTGAAGTTCAAGTTTAAAAGGCTTTTGTTTTAGTCGTACATTGCCTTAAATGTTTATGTTTATTTAGGAAAGCTTCCGCTATATTGTTATCCTTACTGAGCATCTGAGCTCACCCCTTTCAATGTTTTAATTTATCCAGGATGTGATGAAGTATTATAGGAATGACATGCATGGATAGTCAGAAGAGGATATGAGTGTGGACTATGGAGACTTTGTTTTTATAATTTTTCACTTTATGATGTAATGTAACTTTTATGAATATATCTAGTGTTTCCAAGGCTACTAAACTAATCGGTCTTTCGAGACTTGATCTTTTGTGATCATGCAAATGTTACGAAGTAATGCAGCGACTCTGGGTAACTGGGGTCGGGGCGTTATAGTTGGTATCAGAGGCAGTTTAGTAATAACCTTGGAAGCTAGATTTAGATAAACTCTGATTAGAGCACATAGTCCGAAGATAGACTTTAAAGATTAGTATAGAAGAACTTACTAGAATTTTGGTATTATAGAGATTTTGTGAGTTTTCCGAGCAATACATCCCTGTCTGGATACGAGCAGGTAGAGGCGGCTCTAGAACAGATATACCTAGGGGTAAAACCCGAAAACACCACTTTGAGCTAGACTCGAACGGGAACTGGTGCATGACAATGAGCCTTGCTGGAATCTTGGTTACGACACTCCTGGGGGATATGCTTAGGATAATTATAATTTTATTTACAAACCACTATGAAGGGTTATGAGTATATACTTCCAGAAAGAAAACATTTCTTTTTATGATTATGTATTATATCCATAAATAGTTCAATTTATGTAAAGTGTTTTACAAGTATGGAATTATGTATTTTAATTCATAAACTAGTCTAGTTTATGCCATTATTTAGAAATGTCGCCTAGTAGAAGGAATGGAAACCGTATCAATGCACGCACTCCATGTAGGGATTTCCCTCCTACTCAAGATAATTATTGTGGAGTTGGAGAAACAATTGGTGCTGATCAACTTATTACCATACTGGGAAAACTCACTCATGTTATGAATAAAAACCTTACTCGTATGGAGCACCCAGATCTGCAACGTGGAGGATAAATGTTAGACCAATTCATGAGGAAACAACCACCAACATTTAATGGGGGTACAAATCCATTAGTAGATGAAAAATGGATAAACTCCTTAGAGAAAATATTCCATGCCTTGGGGAGTAGCGAAAGGGAGAAGGTTGTCATGGAAGTCTACCACCTCACTGGAGATGCCGATCAATGGTGGTCGCTGATTCAAAACACAAAGGAAGATGAATAAGTATCAAGTATGGAATGGAGGGAGTTTAAGGAAATTTTCTTAGAAAAATATTTTCCACATGACCATCGAGCAGATATGGAAAGGCAATTTCTGAGTCTGAGGCAGAATGAGGATGAGAATATCGCAAAGTATGAGGCTAACTTTACAAGGTTATCAAGGAATGCTGCAGATTATATACGTAACCCAAGAAGCACGATTGATCGTTTCTTTGATGGGTTAAAACCATTTCTACGTCAAGCTTTAGTATCACAATCTTTCTCAACATACGAGGATATAGTCTCGTGTGCTATCCAGATAGAAAAGGAATTCTCTAAGTCTTATGACAACAAAGTAAAGCAAGAGAAGATAAGAACGGTGGAACAAGAGGCAGATAAAGGGAAAAAGGGAAAGAAGGATTTTCCATTACGTGATAATTTTGGGAAGAATCACCCTGGTACTTTCCTAAAAGAAATGGGAGTTGGTTACAAATGTGGAGAAAAAGGTCACCAAGCTCGTGATTGTAAGGGAAAGAAAGAGGCTATCAATGTTGAATGCTACAATTGTAGGGAAATGGGTCATTATACAAATGAATGTACTAAACATCAGGAAAACTTACCTCAGAAATGACCAAGGGATCAAGGACAATCTTTTGCTGTTACTACAGTTGAAGCGGGATAATTAATGTATTGGTGCTTTTGGACTCATGGATTATATTTTGGTTATTAGAATAATGTGACATATACATAAGGATTGTACTGCAGTACATGTTGATTTCATTAAGGTTTTAATATGATGAAGGTAATCATATTTTTGTATGTGACAATAAGAGAAACTTTACCTTGTCTGAGGAATCTGATGATACAATTGATTTTGGAATTTAGAGACCTTTTAGAGAAAGTCTGGACAGAGGTATTTTGGATAACTATAAAGGTTGGAGTTGATTAAGTTGAACCTTGGATAGTATTGTTTAACCTTAAAACATTTCTGAAGATTACTTTTGGAATATTATAATACTATATTTTTAGGAAAAGGACAACCTACAGGTAAGGGGAAAACCCGTCGCGTCGGACAAATCTGCAAGAATCGAACCCACAACCATAGTGCGACATGCCTTTATTACCTACCACTAGCCTACAGGAAGTCCCTGGTTATTACAAAATAGTTTTACTAATCTAAATGGTATGTGTTAATATTTTTAACCTTATACAATTAGGATAAATAGAATATTTTTGAGTTCTATTACCTTTTAGAGTGAAAGATGAGTTTGTGGTAAGAATTTATTAAAGAATGAAAGTCTACATAACAAGTATGTATATTCCCTTACATTTTTAGTAAATCTCCTAAATAAATTCCTCAACTTTTTAAAAGGTATCTTAAAACAAAAACGTTACCGATTAACTTTTCCAACTGGTGATTCAATGACCGTTTAACCAATCACAAGTTTGTGATTTTATTATGGTTAACTTTCTCCTAATCCAGTGTTCTACAACTCTCCATCAGACCTTGATGGTTTGTTTTTCTTCCATATCCATATTTTCATATAATCCTAGTATGGGCTATCTCGGGTGACCTTTGTACTTCTCTTTCTTTCTTTTAATGTTATATTTTTATTAACCTTATTTCCGATGTGGATTTTCCACAATGGTATTTTCTATTTTCAACCTTTTATTTTCAAAGAAAAATTTCAAATTGCGAGGATGCAATTTATTGAAGGAGGGGAGAATGTAACACCCCGAGCTTCCACGATACGCTTCTCATTCAATAATGCAATAGCTGGCATTGTACGCAACTTCGAGTTCTAACACACCGCGACTAATCAAAGTAGCCGTTATGAATAGTAATACCCACTTTTTAAAATTATAGAAATTTTATATTTCAAAATGGACTTCATTTTTGTATTCATAATATTGAATTTATCCTAAGTTGAATTTTTTGTAATTTTCTGAGAACTTCCATTTTTTATGAATAGTGAAGAATACTTAAAAACAAATTTTTTAATAAAAATAATTTATAGTGATAAATTATACTATTGAGTGGTTTTAAAGTATAATTTGAATATATTTTTACCATTTTATCCATTGGTGTTAATTATAATCAATTTCACATTGAAATTAGACATAAACAATTGCCAATCTTTTGATATATATTGTTTCTTAAAAACACGCTATTTGTTGTGACAGCGGGAATTAATTATAAAATTAATTAATGCAACTTATATGTTTTGAATTTTTTAAAATAGACAAAATTTTTGAATTTGGAATATCAATTATAGCTTAGGGTGAAATTTTGGCACTATTCTGAAAAACTTCAATTTTTTATGAATAGTGAAACCACTAAGTGGTAGTTAAATAACTGATTTTTTCATTTAATGAAATATTACCACTTCTGTGATTTGATTTTCAAAAATACAACATACATGGTCGTCATTAAGAAGAAAAATGTGGTTCAATGGGATTAAAATAATTTTTTGGTGAATATTAACTTTTAAGTTTAATTAATCACGATTAAAGGAAATTAGTGAAATTTAAGGTAAAAATGATATTATAAAAATATGAAATGACCTTGAAACTTGTCCTAAGCCTATTGGATGAGTCATTTCCGACCAAGACAATACATGGGTCAACTTGGGGACCCCATGGAGCCACTTTGGTAGGAAAATGACATAAATAACTTTTATTTCAAGTTAAAATAAAAATGTCACAAACATAAGTTGTTTTACTAATTTTTTTAAATGGGGTTATACAAGTCATATTTTTGACTACATATATTCATTAGAAATATAAAAATATTTCCTAAATCTTGATAATTTTTATATAATTTTTAGACATTAAATAAATTAAATTATTTATGACACCATGATGATGCCGCGATTACCTCATTAATTAACGATTTAAATAAAATGAAAGGATAATGTAAAATATAAGACTTAAACTTGTCAAAAACCTATTGGATGAGGAGATTTAGAACCCTTATCACCTTATCACCGAAATATATCATTGTGGGACCTTTAAAATCTGAAAATAATTTCTTAATAAAGTAACATTTCATGACATTCCAAGAGTGCCCCTCATCTCCACTTATAAAAGGCCCCCACCACTACCACCTTACTCACACTTTCAAATCCCTTTTGGCTCGGCCAACCTTTACCCAAATACTCTTCCAACTTCCCTCCCTTACTCCTAGAAGCCTCAATTTGGGCAGAATTCTTCCCAAGGAAGCCTTTGGCTCAAATCAAAAGAGTTACCCGATTTTAAGGTAATGTCTTCTCTTATGTTATTTTGTTTTATTTTGCTTATCCAACCCCCTAAACTATTTTTATTCATTTATTTTGTAACAAAACCAGTATCCTAAATATACTATGATGTTGTTATAAGAATTATTTGAGCTACAATTACACACACCTACATCTAATGGTTAAAGAACATACTGTTTTTGTGGATGGAGAATTTCTGCCTCACGAAATGATGATTGTTCAACACTCATATGACACCTTCAAAGGTGGCCATTAAGATTTAAATATATTTATATATGATATATAATATGTTTATGTTTTACTTAAGGTTCTGTGTTTTTCATTTATGGCATACCTTTCTTGTTTCCATTATTGGTAAACGCGATATTTTCATTTTAGGAAGTGCGGACTACCGCCCCCTCAAAGTGATTTGAATCGTTAATGCCATATGTGGGATGTATAAAAGATGGAGTAAATGATATTATATATGATATTATATTGGAATTATAATATACCTTTATATCATTATGATTTCATTAAATATAAAATAGAAATGAAAGTAGCGTTCATGCGTACGTACGACTTACCGTCTCCATGAATGGTGCATTTCATTTCTTACCTATAAACATTATGGAATATTATAAATGCATGTATATACTGGATATATATGAGATATATGGTATCTATATCATGAATATAATTCTGGATATAATGTATATTTCACCACATGAACAACTTGTAATTATAAGAAGTTTATTTTTGACTCAAGTACCAAAGATCGACAAAATGACCATTATTAACATAAATAATTACATAATGCTCATAACATGGTAATAAGTGATATAAAAGGAAAAAAAACTTGAAAAAGGTTCTTAAGAAACCATAAAATAACTCTAGTTTATTATTCAGGAGGTTAAAGAACGGTCGAGTCAAGACAGGACGCAAGGTAAGGGAACTTCTTAACCCAATTCCGTTCTTTGGTTTAATCTCCTACTTTCAAATTATTCCATGATATTATTATGTCTTATCTTGTATTTTTACTTTAATTATGTGTACTTATCGTGAATACACATAATATTTCTATTTTATTTAAAAAATGATCTTTTTAATGGAACTTCTTAACCCAATTTCTATGCTTTGGGTTAATCTCCTACTTTCAAATTATGTCATGATATTATTATGTACTATCTTGTATTTTTACTTTATTTATGTGTACTAATAGTGAATACACATAATAGATATATTTTATTTAAAAAAATGATCTTGGTAAGGGACTTCGTCTCAATCTCCTTTCATTGAGGCATATTTTTTTATACACAACTTCCTTTTATACGGTGTATAAACCACTTTGACTTTTAGGTTTACTCAAAAGGAATATTTTTTTATATGAAGCATTTTACTAAATGACAAAAGGGAATGTTTTTTTGTCATACGTATGTGGCGACAACGACTTCTCCGCCGCCGTGACCATTATTTTTAGTTTCGGCTTCCTCTACAAGCCATAACTTTTTTTAAATGAAAAATAAATACAAATTTTTAATTTTCTTTTATTTTGGTTTTGAAAATGGTATGTATCAAACGTTGTTTATGAGTATTAAAATATAAAAACCCAGTGAAAATGTATATGTATTTAACACAAGCATAAAAATGTTTTCCGAAAACCCGACTCTCGAGTGTAGTAGATAGGAAGGGATTGGGCGTGGACCCATCATGGCCTGTAATTAGTCGACCAGTCTCAGAATTAGTTTTTTTGTTTTCAGAAGCTTGCATAATGTTTTCAAAAAAACACTGGAGTATATTTGAGCAATTTTAAATGTAAGTATCTTCTAAAAATTGAACTGGTATTTTGATGCCGCAATTAATTTCAAATAGTATTTTAAAAAATGGTATTCTTAAATGTTTATATACCATTTTTCATATGAGGAATGCATTGGACTTAATAAGTGACGGGTGGAGCCCGCTATAGCTCCTCCATGCATCGACAGGTCTCATGAGACAAACTAGTGTCTTGGCACGAGGCCTTGACAAAATCTTATTTGTAGTCTTGGCACGAGGCCTTGGCTACGTGGTTATGATGGTCTGGAATTATGCATTCCATCATTATGAAAGTGGTTATTGATATTGCATGTGATTATTCGACCAGTAGAATATCCATGTGAATAAGTAAATGGCATTATCTCATTTTACTTTTGCCATATTATGTTGAAGTTCAAGTTTAAAAGGCTTTTGTTTTAGTCGTACACTGTCTTAAATGTTTATGTTTATTTATGAAAGCTTCCGCTATATTGTTATCCTTACTGAGCATCTGAGCTCACCCCTTTCAATGTTATAATTTATCCAGGATGTGACTAAGTATTATAGGAATGACATGCAAGGATAGTCAGAAGAGGATATGAGTGTGGACTATGGAGACTTTGTTATTATAGTTTTTCACTTTTTGATGTAATGTAACTTTTATGAATATATCTTGTGTTTCAAAGGCTACTAAACTAATTGGTCTTTCGAGACTTGATCTTTTGTGATCATGAAAATGTTATGAAGTAATGCACCGACTCTGGGTAATTGGGGTCGGGGCGTTACAGTTGGTATCAGAGGTAGTTTTGTACTAACCTTGGAAGCTAGATTTGGATAAACTCCAATTAGAGCACATAGCCCGAAGATAGACTTTAAGGATTAGTATAGAAGAACTTCCTAGAATTTTTGTATTATAGAGATTTTGGGTGTTTTCCGAGCAATACATCCCTGTATGGATACGAGCAGGTAGAGGAAGCTTTGGCACAGATGTACCTAGGGGTAAAACCTAAAAACACCGCTTTGAGCTAGACTTGAACGGGAACTGGTGCACGACAATGGACCTTTCTGCACTCTTGGTTACGACACTCCCGGGGGATATGCTTAGGATAATTTTCATTTTCTTTACAAACCACTATGAAGGGTTATGATTATATATTCCTCAAAGAAAACATTTCTTTTTATGATTATTGATTATATCCATAAATAGTTCAATTTATGTAAAATGTTTTACAAGTATGGAATTATGTTTTTTAATTCATAAACTAATCTAGTTTATGCCATTGATTAGAAATGGCGCCTAGTGGAAGGAATGGAAATAGTATCAATGCATGCACTTCATGTAGGGATTTCCCTCCTACTCAAGATAATTATTGCGGAGTTGGAGATACAACTGGTGCTGATCAACTTATTACCATACTGGGACAACTCACTCAGGTTATGAATAAAAACCTGACTCGTATGGAGCACCTTGATCCGCAACGTGGAGGATCAATGTTAGACCTCTTCATGAGGGAACAAACTCCAACATTTAATGGGGGTACAAATCCATTAGTAGCTGAGCAATGGATAAACTCCTTAGAGAAAATATTCCACACCTTAGGGAGTAGCGAAAGGGAGAAGGTTGTCATGGCAGTCTACCGCCTCACTGGAGATGTCGATCAATGGTGGTCGCTGATTCAAAACAAAAAGGAAGATGAAGAAGTATCAAGTATGGAATGTAGGGTGTTTAAGGAAATTTTCTTAGAAAAATACTTTTCACATGACCATCGAGCAGATATGGAAAGGAAATTTCTGAGTCTGAGGCAGAAGGAGGATGAGAATATCGCAAAGTATGAGGCTAACTTTACAAGGTTAGCAAGGCATGCTGCAGATTATATACGTAACCCAAGAAGTAAGATTGATTGTTTCTTTGATGGGTTAAAACCATTTCTCCGTCGAGCTTTAGTATCACAATCTTTCTCGACATACGAGGATATAGACTCGTGTGCTATCAATACAGAAAAGGAATTCTCTAAGTCTCATGACAACAAAGTAAAGCAAGAGAAGAAGAGAACGGTGGAACAAGAGATAGATAAAGGGAAAAAGGGAAAGAAGGATTTTCCATTATGTGATAATTGTGGGAAGAATCACCCTGGTACTTGCCTAAAATGAATGAGAGTTTGTTAAAAATGTGGAGAAAAAGGTCACCAGGCTCGTGATTGTAAGGGAAAGAAAGAGGCTATCAGTGTTGAATGCTAAAATTGTAGGGAAATGGGTTATTATGCAAATGAATGTCCTAATAATCAGGGAAACTTACCTCAGAAAAGGCCAAGGGATCAAGGACAATCTTATGCTGTTACTACAGTTGAAGCGGAATAATTAATGTATTGGTGCTTTTGGACTCATGGATTATATTCTGGTTATTAGAATAATGTTACATATACATAAGGATTGTACTGCAGTACATGTCGATTTCATTAAGGTTTTAATATGATGAAGACAATCATATTTTTTTATGTGACAATAAGAGAAACTTTACCTTGTCTGAGGAATCTGATGATACAATTGATTTTGGAATTTAGAGACCTTTTAGAGAAATTCTGGACAGAGGTACTTCGGATAACTATAAAGGTTGGAGTGGATTAAGTTGAACCTTAGATAGTATTGATTAAGGTTAAAACATTTCTGAAGATTACTTTTGGAATATTATAATACTATATTTTTAAGAAAAGGACAACCTGAAGGTCGGGGGATAACCCGTCGCGTCGGACAAATCTGCAGGAATCGAACCCACAACCATAGTGCGACATGCCTTTATTACCTACCACTAGCCTACAGGAAGTCCCTGGTTATTACAAAATAGTTTTACTAATCTAAATGGTATGTGTTAATATTTGGAACCTTATACAATTAGGATAAATAGAATATTTTTGAGTTCTATCACCTTTTAGAGTGAAAGATGAGTTTGTGGTAAAAATTTATTAAAGAATGAAAGTCTACATAACAAGTATGTACATTCCCTTACATTCTTAGTAAATCTCCTAAATGAATTCCTCAACTTTATAAAAGGTAACTTAAAACAAAAACGTTACCGGTTAACTTTTCCAACTGGGGATTCAATGACCGTTTAACCAATCACAAGTTTGTGATTTTCTTATGGTTAACTTTCTCCTAATCTAGTGTTCTACAACTCTCCATCAGACCCTGATGGTTTTTTTTCTTCCATATCCATATTTTCATAGAATCCTAGTATGGGCTATCTCGGGTGACCTTTGTACTTCTCTTTCTTTCTTTTAATGTTATATTTTTATTAACCTTATTTTCGATGTGGGTTTTCCACAAAGGTATTTTCTATTTTGAACCTTTTATTTTCAAAGAAAAATTTCAAATTGCGAGGACACAATTTTTGAAGGTGGGGAGAATGTAACACCCTAAGCTTCCACGATACGCTTCTCATTAAATAATGCAATAGCTTGCATTGTACGTAACTTCGAGTTCTAACACACCGCGACTAATCAAAGTAGCCGTTATGAATAGTAATACCCACTTTTTAAAATTATAGAAATTTTATATTTCAAAATGGACTTCATTTTTGTATTCGTAATATCGAAGTTATCCTGAGTTGAATTTTTTGCAATTTTCTGAGAACTTCCATTTTTTTATGAATAGTGAAGAATACTTAAAAACAACTTTTTTAATAAAAATAATTTATAGTGATAAATTATACTATTTAGTGGTTCTAAAGTATAATTATAATATATTTTTACCATTTTATCCAATGGTGTTCATTATAATTAATTTCACTTTGAAATTAGACATAAACAATTGTCAATCTTTTGATATATATTGTTTCTTAAAAACACGCTATTTGTTGTGACAGCGGAAATTAATTATAAAATTAATTAATGCAACTTATATGTTTGTAATTTTGTAAAATAATCCTCATTTTTGAATTTGGAATATCAATTATAGCTTAGGGTGAAATTTTGGCACTATTCTGAAAAACTTCAATTTTTGATGAATAGTGAAACCATTAAGTGGTAGTTAAATAACTGATTTTTTCATTTAAATGAAATATTACCACTTATGTGATTTGATTTTAAAAAATATGACATATATGGTTTTCATTAGAAATTAAAATGTGGTTCAATGGGAATAAAATAATTTTTTGGTGAATAGTAACTTTTAAATTTAATTAATCGCGATTAAAGGTAATTGGTGAAATTTAAGGTAAAAATGATATTATAAAAATATGAAATGAACTTGAAACTTTTCCTAAACCTATTTGATGAGTCATGGCCGACCAAGAAAATACATGGGTCAACTTGGGGACCCCATGTAGCCACTTTGGTGGAAAATGGCATAAATAACTTTTATTTAAAGTTAAAATAAAAATGTCAGAAACATAAGTTGTTTTACTAAAATAATTTTTAAATGGGGTTATACAAGTCATATTTTTGACTATAAATATTCATTATAAATATAAAAATATTTCCTACATCATGATAATTTTTATATAATTTTAAGACATTAAATAAATTAAATTATTTATGACACCATGATGATGCCGCGATTATCTCATTAATTAACGATTTAAATAAAATGAAAGGATATGTAAAATCTAAAGCTTACACTTGTAAAAAACCTATTTTATGAGGAGATTTCGAACCCTTATCACCTTATCCTCGAAATATTTCATTTTGGGACCATTAGAAGCCGAAAATCATTTCTTAATAAAGTAACATTTCATGACATTCCAAGAGTGCCCCTCGTCTCCACTTATAAAAGGCCCCCACCACTACCACCTTACCCACACTTTAAAAGCCTTTTGGCTTTACCAAACTCTGCCCAAATACCTTCCCAAATTTCCTCCCTTACTCCTAGAAGCCTCAATTTGGTCAAAATTCTTCCCAAGGAATCCTTTGGCTCAAATCAAAAGAGTTACCCGATTTTAAGGTCATGTCTTCTCTTATGTTATTTTGTTTTATTTTGCTTATCCAACCCCCTAAAATCTTTTTATTCATTTATTTTTTAACAACACCAGTATCCTCAATATACTAGGATGTTTTTATAAGAAGTATTCTAGCTACACTTACACACACCTACTTCTAATGGTTAAAGAACATACTGTTTCTGTGGATGGCGAATTTCTGCCTCACGAAACGATGATTGTTCAACACTCATATAACACCTTAAAAGGTGGAAATTAAGATGTCACTCTATTTATATATGATATATAATATTTTTATGTTTTACTTAAGGTTCTGTATTTTACATTTATGGCATACCTTTCTTGTTTCCATTATGGGTAAACACTATATTTTCATTTTAGGAAGTGCGGACTACCGCCCCCTCAAAGTGATTTGCATGGTTAATGCCATATGTGGGATGTATAAAGGATGGAGTAAATGATATTATATATGATATTATACTGGAATTATAATATACCTTTATATCATTATGATTTCATTAAATATGAAATAGAAATGAAAGTAGCATTCATGCGTACATACAACTTACCGTCTCCATGAACGGTGAATTTCATTTATTACCTCTAAACGTTATGGAATATTATAAATGCATGTATATACTGGATATATATGAGATATATGATATCTATATAATTAATATAAATCTGGATATAATGGATATTTCACCACATGAACAACTTGTAATTATAAGAAGTTTATTTTTGACTCAAGTACCAATGATCGGCAAAACGACCGTTATTAACTTAAATAATTAAATAATGCTCATAACATGGTAATAAGTGATCTAAAAGGAATAAAAACTTGAAAAAGGTTCTTAAGAAACTATAAAATAACTCTACTTTATTATTCAGGAGGTTAAAGAATGGTCGAGTCAAGACAGGACGCAAGGTAAGGGAACTTCTTAACCCAATTCAATTCTTTGGGTTAATCTCCTACTTTCAAATTATTCCAAGATATTATTATGTCTTATCTTGTATTTGTACTTTATTTATGTGTTCTTATAGTGAATACACATAATATTTCTATTTTATTTAAAAAATGATCTTTGTAAAGGAACTTCTTAACCCAATTTCTATTCTTTGGGTTAATCTCCTACTTTCAAATTATGTCATGATATTATTATGTACTATATTGTATTTGTACTTTATTTATGTCTGATTATAGTGAATACACATAATTGATCTATTTTATTTAAAAAAATGATCTTGGTAAGGGACTTAGTCTCAATCTCCTTTCATTGAGGCATATTTTTTTTATACACAACTTCCTTTTCTACGGTGTATAAACCACTTTGACTTTTAGGTTTACTCAAAATGAATATTTTTTACAAAGCATTTTACTAAATGACAAAAGGGAATGTTTTTTTGTCATACGTATGCAGCGACAACGACTTCTCCGCCGCTGTGACCATTATTTGAGTTTCAGCTTTCTCTAAAAGCCATAACTTTTTTTTAAATGAAAAATAAATACAAAATTTTAATTTTCTTTTATTTTGGTTTTGAAAATGGTATGTATCAAATGTTGTTTATGAGTCTTAATATATAAAAACCTAGTGAAAATGTATATGTATTTAACGCAAGCTTAAAAATGTTTTCAGAAAACCCGACTCTCGAGTGTGGAAGATAGGAAGGGATTGGGCGTGGACCCATCATGGCCTGTAATTAGTCGAGCAGTCTCAGAATTAGTTTTTTTTTGTTTTCAGAAGCTTGCATAATGTTTTCAAAAAAACACTAGAGTATATTTGAGAAATTTTAAATGTAAGTATCTTCTAAAAATTGAACTGGTATTTTGATGCCGCAATTAATTTCAAACGGTATTTTAAAAAATGGTATTTTTAAATGTTTATATACCATTTTTCGTATGAGGAATGCATTGGACTTAATAAGTGACGAGTGGAGCTCGCTATAGCTCCTCGTTGCATCGGCAGGTCTCATGAGACAAACTAGTGTCTTGGCATGAGGCCTTGAAAAAATCTTATTTGTAGTCTTGGCACGAGGCCTTGGCTACATGGTTATGATAGTCTGGCATTATGCATTCCATCATTATGAAAGTGGTTGTTGATATTGCATGTGATTATTCAACCAGTAGAATATTCGTGTGAATAAGTAAATGGCATTATCTCATTTTACTTTTTCCATATTATGTTGAAGTTCAAGTTTAAAAGGCTTTTGTTTTTTTCGTACATTGCCTTAAATGTTTTTGTTTATTTATGAAAGCTTCCGCTATATTGTTATCCTTACTGAGCATCTGAGCTCACCCCTTTCAATGTTTTAATTTTTCCAGGATGTGATGAAGTATTATAGGAATGACCTGCAGGGATAGTCAGAAGAGGATATGAGTGTGGACTATGGAGAATTTGTTATTATAGTTTTTCACTTTATGATGTAATGTAACATTTATGAATATATCTAGTGTTTCCAAGGCTACTAAACTAATCGGTCTTTCGAGACTTGATCTTTTGTGATTATGCCAATGTTACGAAGTAATGCACCGACTCTGGGTAACTGGGGTCGGGGCGTTACACAATTGATATGGATTAAGAATCCAATTTAGGATGTTAGAGTTGATATGAAATATACTATTGTAAATGTGATAAATTGAGTGGTATTAATCTTAATAAAAATCGTATACATCATTCAAGGATGAAACACATAAAGATAAAGTATCATTTCATCCAAGAAAAGGTTGAAAAAGGGATAATATAATTGGAGTATGTGTTAATATATGATCAGATTGTAGATATCATGATGAAGGTATACCAAAATTTTAGTTTGATAAGCATAGATTGGATCTTAAAGTATAACCATATCTATACAAATAGAAGGTTTAAAGAAGGTGTTAGGTCCACAAGGCTGAATACCCTAAGAGGGGGGGGGGGTGAATCAGGGTATGACTAATTTAAAATTAAATCTTGTTCTGATATTGTTTCACTATTAAGAAAAACACTCTTCTCTCTCTTTATCATTGCACAATATAAATAGAAAGTAAAGAAAGTGCATGACACAAAATTTTTTACTTGGTTCACCCTCACTGGGCTACGTCTAAGGAGCATACAATGACAATGTGTCGATGTACCAAATACACTAAAAGCGCACTACTGTTTACAAGGTTCGGGATAGATCACTTCTATTCCCATGCTCACTGCCTTTATATTGTTTAGGGTCAGCTTACTGCTTTCCCAAGGGTCACTCCCTATTTCTCTCTCTCTGTCTCACTACCGATGGAGAGGATCACCTTCTTTCTCTTCCTTTGCTCACTGCTCTAGAAAGGATCCACTCATAGTTTATAGACCTATAGGTCTCTTCATTATCACTAATGAATACATCCTCTATTGTATGTGGATGCTCTGTTGAAGTCCAACTTTCACCCGTAGATGAATCTCACTTTGCACCGAAGGTATCAGGCAATATTCCAGCTTTCACGCAGCCCTGAATCTCTACCGTGAATCAACCTTACTTAGCGCCCTTCGCTAAGTCAGTGCACAAGTCTCGGTGCGCAAGTCAAAAATGGCGCGCAATTCCACCTCAACCACTTGCGCGACACAATCTTCTACTACCCCAAAGTTGCGCGACTCACTTTCTTTATCACCCAAACCACCTCAGGCGCGCAACTATCACTTGGTGCGGAACTTCCACTTGCACGACCAAACCACACATGTGCGACCACCACACCTGCGCGACAAGAGCACTGATTTTTCTAATTGTTGAACTCTACACCGAATGAGGAGGGGTCCACCTTTATTTATAGGAATTTGGACACCCTGAGTGACGGCGCGCAAGTATCCCCTCGGCGCACAAGTTTTGGTGCGCAATTCTCTACTGTGCAAACCTCTTGCGCGACCAAACCCAAAACATGTGCGACCCTTATCTTTTTGACATATTTTGATGTTATGATCTTGAAAAAACATATGAAGCGCAAGTTTCCACACCTCCAAGACCATGGCGCACAAGTACCTTTTCCAAAAACACTTTTCTCTGTTTCTCGATTTTCAGGCCCAAAAATTTGGCAAATAATGGAAAACGACTCCACCTTGTATTTTCTCTTTTTTTACCGCCTCCAAATCATCCATTCCTTTGTCAAAATTCTTGAATCAAACATGGATCTTTAACCATAGCCATTGAAATCGACATGCCACCATTAAATCCTCTTTTTCAACAAATTTGTATGTCATGGTCTACTTTTTCAGCAATCACGACATAGATGTCCACTTTTTCAACAAACACAATCACATAAAAAATGCTTCAATGATACCTTGAGGGATTTTTTAACCAATTGAAGGGACCCCACTCCCCATGGGGATTTCTATTTGCATCAAATTATGGTAACTATATTGTATTAAATGTTTGAATATCCAAGTCTATTTTTTGAAATTTTATATTAGTTCTCTTCATGTTTATAAAAAGGGGATAAGGTGTCTATAAGTTACACGGGAGAAGCTATCCATGGTCAGAGATGAATATAGTTGGGAGTGTTATCTATTATTTAAAAAAGTTTAAAATTACTATGCTAGTGTTTTAAAAATGTATAAAACTATTAAATTTCTATTCAAGTATATCATCTTGGAGGATTGTGTGTTAAAGATCATAGAACTCATGAGAAGTGTTTTTAGGAGAAAATTTTCATTTAACTCTTCTTTCTCCTAATGAGCTTAGATCATGTGGGATTTGAATTGGTGATTAGTGAATCATTGATAAAAGGTTTTAGTAATTGGATTAGGTTAGTTTTGATGTTCTTATATGTGTAAGTGTTGAATCCTATTTATTACTTTGTAAGGGTTTTCAATAAACAAAAAGGGAGAGAGTTTTAGCAAAAATAACTTGATTTTTGGGGGTTTTGTTTATTGACAGTAGCGTGTGAAGAATTTTGAAATGGATATCATAAGGCCTTAATAAGATTATGATGTGATAGAATAGACTTAAAGTATTTATAAATAAGATTTTGGAGTTTTATCTACATGATAAAAATCACACCACAACACCCTAGGTTCTTCCATGAAAGGTGTTTCTAAAAAAATAAAAAAGTCTTTCAGTTTCCTTGTGTGCATTATAGTAAGCCTTAGAAATAATAAGTTTCATATTAGAAAGTGTAAGTTTTTTCAATTTATTATAGGGATAATAAAAATAGCCATGTAATAATTCATTTGTTTTATCTATAACCTATCTAAGATTATAGACTTTTATTACAAAGGTTGGATTCACAAGAAGGCTTGTATAATGATAATATCCTATGAGTTTTAGGATTTTGTCTAGTTTAGTGGTCACACTAAGAATCCAATATTGTATTTTAAAGTATATTTTTGTATGTAAATATGGAAAATTCCTTAATTATGGAATATATTTATTATATATGTGTAGATCACACACAATATTAATTCCATTTTAGTTTTGAGTAAAAGAACCAATAATGTTGTGAAGGCTTTAGTCACACTGTGAAGGGGCTAAGACAGATTTCAATGGATCTACCAATTTGAAGGTCCCTATGATGTGGTCGAAGCATTGCATCATGGAATATCAACATTTAATTTTTTATGTTTATAGATTATAGGATACCACATCATGATTTATTTGGTTATTCTTTGGTGTGTATATAAAATAATAATCCCTATTTTATTGCAGTGATATTTTTTGTGGATGTGAGTTGTAAAAATCTTAAGAAACATTTTAAACACTATAGAGGTGTATGTAATATTGTGGAATTACATATATATAGGCTTGAAATTCTAAAGGAGGAATTTGTTAATGACATGATAGTTATAGTTGTACCGTGATAGTGTCGAGTTAGTATAAACACATATTTATATTTCCTATCGTTTTGGAGGGAAATCATCGAATTAAATGGGAGATCTCAACTCAATTTTAAATAATGTATTTGGATTAATTTTTACCACATTATAAAGATGTATTACTAATCTATTTGAAGGAAAAATTAGTGATTGTATAAAGATACAAGATATTTCATTTATCTTTCAAAAGGAGGAGGAAAGATCATATAGAATAGATAGAGACCCAAAGAGTGAAATAAATTCTGGGATAATTCTAGAATGTTGGTAATGATATCCAAGAGGTGTTCTCACTAGAGGTTCTTGGACTTCATCAGTGTATGAAAGTTTATAAATATTGATACACCACTTTGGTATAAAGTCACCCATTGTTCATGAAGATCAATGAAACTACACTCGTAGAGGTAGTAATCTTCTTTAGTATGTGAGTGTAGTGATTTACTTATTTATGTGAAGGTTGTAAGCCTATAGGGTTAGTGAAACCTCTCACAATTGTTTGACATCAAGCAATGAACTTAGTGTTTCTGGGGAACAAAACATCATAGTTTCATACTCCATTGATTATATTCTAAGTAAAATATATTTTTTCTTTTTTTACCACTTGTTACTTTATATTAATATGAGAGAGAAGAGTTTTTATAATAGATATGGAACTAAATCATTTTAATGAGGTCATTTGTGAATGATTTACATACCTTGATTCACCCCCTCTCAAGGTATTTATGTTTCCTAGAACCAATAATAATTTAATCAACCATGTAATTCAGGGATTTAAATATAGATACCACCCACAAAAAGAATTTTTGTATGGGATAAAGCCCCTTTCAAAATATTGAGAATTTTAAGGAAAATAATTTTTCTTTTAAATCATAAAACTACATCATGTTTTACTATAAACCATAATAGGGTTCATGTTAAGTAAGAATAATGATGTGGTTTTCTACAACCAGACCATGATTTTTCATATAAAAATCATATTCACACTTAAACCATGTCCAATTTTTTAAAAATCATATTTTTTGATGATATAGTTTCAAGAAACCTTTTCTATGGATAGTTTTTATTAAACCATGATGTGATTTTTATAAATTAAACATTAACCATTGTGTGGTTCATTAACCTTGAATTTTTTTAATGAATTTCATTCTACTGCACCATAGTTCTATAAAAAATCAATTTTTAAATAATTTATCTATTAAAACATAAATCAAAATGATATAGAGGTTTATTTGATACCATTTTTTAGATGAGAAAGTCCTTGTACAAATATAGAAAAAATTAACCACTAAACACCATTTTTTCACAAGATCAAACCATTAATTTGAATTAAATAAAGAAAAAATATCCTCATCATATGAAACTGATTCTTCAAAGTTCTACTATATGATCATGATAAAGATCCATCAAAAGTAATCAAAATTTTCCTTCCTGAAATGGTATATTTGGGTTTTATAAAGCACCAAATTCATAGGTAGATTATCCCATCTTCATAATCTGATAGAACCTTATATTAAAGATAAAGTGATAATGATAGATTTGGATTAAGGGGTCTTTCAAGACACAATCTTGTACAACCATCTCATGTTCTCAACCTCCTTTTATAGTCTTTAAGGATTTCCCTATGGGATATCTAGAATGTTGAACATTTCATAAATTTTCAATGTTTCATCATTCTAATCATTAAAAATTTAAAACTATGAAACCATTTTATATGAACTCATAATAAATAATGAAACATTCAATACTTAAATATTACAGTAAAATCCTTTAAATATCATAATATGACATTTTAAACCAATTATGATAGCGTTTAGTGTGTGAAAAAAATAATTGACATTTGTTATTGTATAATATATGTACTTCCATAAATATAAATACAACAAAGAGACGATTATGACATGGTATACTCTAACATAATCCATGACATAGTTAATAATCCAATTTCATTTTTTCCTTATTTTATATTTACACCATGATTAATTTTAGAGTAATAATATATTATAAATTCTACCCTTTAAAATATATTTTTAAAAAATCAACCTAATATTTACCAATTTTGGATATCTAAATGTGTTGTATATGTTACTATTTATCTAAATCAAAGAACTAAAATGGGTTCAAAAAATCATCTTGGTATTAATATTGGGATTTCCTTCCATAATTAGATATATTGAACCATTGATGGGTAAACATTTCAAAGAAATATTTTTAGTTTTTTGTTTTGATGAATTATTTTTCTACAATTCCATGGAATTTAAAATGGATAAAATTAATTCACACAAACTACAATGTTCAAATACTTATCAATTTAAAAATTTTCTTCATTTTTAATTTCAAATAATTATCCATTTATAGAATAAAACTACTATGTTTCTTGATCTGTATCAACCAAGATTTTTTGTTACCAAGAATTTGAATATTTTTAATAATATCTGTTAAGGTGTTCATGTGGTAGGTTCATTTTTAAATGAATTATGGGTATTTAGAAAATATTTAACATTTCAATAATAATATTTCTATCCATGATCATGTGAATAATTAATATATCCCAAAAAAATAAATGGATAGAAACTATAACACCTTGTTTGTGTCTATAACATGGAGTTTTTCTAAGGAAGGGTATAGTTTTTATTAGTGTTTTGGGTCTCAGTTAGGGATGTTTCATGACATAAATTAATTTTTAATAGAAAGATTAATATTTACCTACCTAATCAAAACAAACATTATCCATATGTTGGGGAGGGGGTGTGAACTTCCATTGATTTTAATTTCCCTCAAGAAAATAAATAGTGATGATTAAATGAACAAATATAGTAAATAGAATATATGAGTTCTAAATAATTTCCATTTAAATCATCCATGACTAAATAATGATGCAAAAATTCATTTATTTAGCATATTTTTTAAATTATAAAATTTCAATATTCACCAAAAATCAAAGTATTTCATAAAAATACCAAAAAATCAACCCTACCATTTTTCAATGTGTAGAATTAAAAAATGAACTAAATTCTATCAAAACAATTTTATAAATATGGGAAATTTAATTTTTAATTAAAATTATAATTTATTCGAAAAATAAGAATTTTAAAACTATAACATATTTTATAACACCTTGAAAAATTAATCAAGGTCTTTTTTATTATAAATTCATGGGTGAAGTTACCATACATTTGGCATATTTACTATTCACAGTGGTCATATTACTATCCATAATGGTATATTACTATTCATAAGGTTATGTTATTATTCACCAAAAATTACTTTTCTCCTATCAGAATCCAAATAACTTACTGATCGTAACAGCATGTGCATGTTTTTCAAAATTCAAAACACCGAAGAAGGACAATTATGTTTAATGGTAAGTTTATAGTGGTCAGATAGTATTTAGTAGTTCATTTAAGAACATAATGTTTCCTTTTAAAATATCAAGATGTTACATTCTCTGACCTTTAATATACTGCACCCTCACAATAAATTTATTGTACTTATAATTCTGAATTTACATATCGATATTTATGAAAAACTATTTTCTTATGTGTAATTAATTAACTAGATGTTCAAAATTAATTACTATTTCTAAAAGTTTTAAAAAACAATTACAACATATAATCTCCAAATATTTCTTGATTGTTCTTTTAATACCAATTGTAAATCCCTGTGCCCGTACTTCTAGATTCGGTTCTGAAACATACTGTGTAATGTTTTTTTAAAAAAAGATACTGAAAAATTAAACAAAACATTAAAAAAATTAGGACCCTTACTAGTATAGGTTTTTGAGTATTAGAAAAACTATACATTAAATAATAGTTTACAAAAATAATTACAAAATAACTAATTTGATTCATCTTCACTTGCACCTTAACCGTCCTTTTAACTTCTATGCAATCATGTGAAAAACATTTTAAAAACTTAGGATGAGAAACAATAATCAGTAAGAGGATAGATAAGATCATAAAACAATATTATATGGGTTTAGAATAATCATTATCATCATAACATAGACAAAGGATCCTAATCATGATATGAAGCATTAAGAGAAGACTTGGAATGTGGCAATGCATAAAAATGAAACATCATGTCTTAGTGGTCGACTACCACAAATAGTTGTGAACTAAGATATCATCATGTTCAAGCTATCATCATGTTTAATTTACACATGAGGTTATTCACATTACCCAATTAATCGGAGCACCATATAATTTTTGGCGCACCCATCACATCATTACATTTACATTGTGCTATATAATTCCACGCACACCCATCACATCATAACATTTAGATTATCATACATTCCACATAGAACTTATATAAATCATGAACATAAATAACCCATAGAAAAGAATTGATTTCATCTCATAATAATACATTCATAAACTTTTGGTTCTCAAATGAAATAGGGAATAACATACATGATACAAGAACCATCAACCTTGAGTGAGAAGTAAAAGGTGTGTTTTTGAAAGAAGAGTTCTTTTAGAAAACACTTTTTTGATATAAAATCTAGTGGAAAACATTTATATCCTATAAAAGGTAATATAATGATTAATAAATTATTTTTAAGGAATAAACATACTAAAAATGGACTGAAATATGGAAAACCTGAAGAAGGAAATTTGGGTTCGAGAATTCCCCTTACCTCGTGTACGAACACTTTATTCTCTTTAATGTAATATATAATAACATTAGATTCATTAATAAACACTTAAAAGAAACTTTTATACATTTAATTGATTCATTATGGTTTTATTAAGTTCTTTTATGGGCCTTTGGATGAGTTATAGAGTTTAAATGCTTTGTTCACGGGTGTTCTTTTTCTTAGTTTTCATGAACTGTTCACTTGTCCACATGGATGAAAGTTCATGTAGATCATGGATAAACATCCATAATTTTTATTTAATGTTATTAATAATCTTACAGGAGTTTAAATGATTTTTTAATGATGTTGGTTATATACCATGAGGATGAATCATTAGATAAATTTAATAATGACCGTTTTAGGTTAACTTGGGTGGCTTTTGGAGCACAACGAACATGTTTTGTTTTATCATTTGGTATCATGTCTAAAATTTCTATCTAGAACTTAAAAGGGTTTATAAAATAAATATTAAAATATTTTTTCAACCATTTAATGGTTTTATTAACATCCTAGAAGGTGTTGAATGAAACTGGAAGTGCATCACCCACGATGTTGGTAAATTAACATATCACGAGCGATGATTTCAGTTTTATAAAAAGAGAGAGAGAGGAAGGATTATAATGAATAATCTTACATTAACATGATATAATACCATTATATAAATTATAATGGAGTTATCATGAAATTTGGATAAGATAACTTGAGGATAATATAATAAAAGAAATGAAATTTGAAAGGAATTTGAAAGAAAAGAGAGAGAGAAATTACCTCTTGAATTCTTCACTTGAGATCCTCCTCAAGAAACTTAGTATTGGTCTTTGGATGAGACCAATATCTCCAGTATGTGGGTGAGGTTATAAGGAAGAGGTTTGGGTATAATTTGGATAAGGCTTAAGCTTTAGAGGTGTGAGGAAATGAGGTTGTTAGGGGTGGGTTTTATAGTGGAGGGGAGGGGTGTTTTCTCAATTTTTAATTCATTAGTTTATTAATTTCACTCAAGACAAGAAATAGTTATGATTACATGACTAAATAAATTAAATAGGGAATGTGAGTTCGAACCAATGGCCATTTACTTCATACATGAATCAAGCAAGATGCACAAAAACATTTATTTAGCTTATTTTCTAAATTATCAAATTTCACTATTCACCAAAATTAAAGTATTTCAGAAAATTCCAAAAAATTCACCCGAACAATTTTTCGATGTGTAGAATTAAAAAATTAACTCAATTTTATCAAAATAATTTTCTAAATATTTTAAATATATTTTTTAATTAAAATCATAATTTAATTGAAAAATAACAATTTTAAAACTATAAATGATTTTATAACACGTTGAAAAAGTAATCAAGGTCTCATAAAATTATCATATCACTATAATAAAATAAAATAATATTTTATGATCATTGTTTATGAAAATAAATTTTCATATAAATTATTTAATTAACCAGAAAATTGTAAGTAAATATTTATGAATACCATCACTTATATAAAGATCATATTGTCACTTATAAGATGCCTTTTTATTATACATTAATGGGTGAGGTTACTTTACATTTGACTGATTTACTATTCAAAAGTTTCATAGTACTATTAAAAATGGTATGTTACTATTCATAAGGGTATGTTACTATTCATAAGGGTATGTTACAATTCACCAAAAATTAAGTTGGTCCTATCAGACTCCAAATAACTTATTGATCAGAACCTTGTATGTCCGTCTTTCGAAATTTAAAAAACAGAAGTGGAAAAATTATGTTTAATGGTTAGTTTTTAAATGTCACATAGTATTCAGTATTTCATTTAAGAACATAGTGTTTTATTTTAAAATCTCAAGATGTTACAAAATTTCCATGATTGGTGAGTTCATTATTTTCCTTGTTTTATAGGTAACATAAATAAGGGTTAAAAAATTTATTTCAAAATAATAATATGCCAAAGTTAACTTCAATAAATTTGGAATTGTGGAATCTAAGTTTATTACAACATTAGCATAATCCTAGAAAAATTTACCAAGATTTTATGATGGGAAAAAGGTTTATGTGATTAATTATAGTAAAATAATTGAAATATAATTATACTTAACTAAAATAGGACCCTCCATTGTGTTTTACACATTTTGATCCACACATTACCAAAGTTTTACAAATTAAATACACATGATATTAGTGAATATAATTCTTTGATACATTAATATTATGAAGTATTTCAGGTCATTTAATTATAGAATGTAACAACATGAATTGTTGCGATACACAGATACAGTTTAGGTAGGTCCATTTGTTGATTTTATGTTAACATCTGGTAGTGATTTCTATCTCAAAGGATTTTTCATTTCTTGTATGATAAATAATTAGGGAGATATATCTATTAGAACATTATATGATGAATATATAGTGGTTACTCAAGTATATACTCAATTTGTAACACCCTGAGCTTCCACGATACGCTTCTCATTCAATAATGCAATAGCTTGCATTGTACGCAACTTCGAGTTCTAACACACCGCGACTAATAAAATTAGCCATTATGAATAGTAATACCCACTTTTTAAAATTATAGAAATTTTATATTTCAAAATGGACTTCATTTTTGTATTCGTAATATCGAAGTTATCCTAATTTGAATTTTTTGTAATTTTCTGAGAACTTCCATTTTTTTATGAATAATGAAGAATACTTAAAAACAAATTTTTTAATCAAAATAATTTATAGTGATAAATTATACTATTGAGTGGTTTTAAAGTATAATTAGAATATATTTTTACCATTTTATCCAATGGTGTTCATTATAATTAATTTCACTTTGAAATTAAACATAAATAATTGTCAATCTTTTGATATATATTGTTTCTTAAAAACACGCTATTTGTTTTGACAGCGGGAATTAATTATAAAATTAATTAATGCAACTTATATGTTTGGAATTTGGTAAAATAGACATCATTTTTGAATTTGTAATATCAATTATAGCTTAGTGTAAAATTTTGGCACTATTATGAAAAACTTCAATTTTTGATGAATAGTGAAACCACTAAGAGGTAGTTAAATAACTGATTTTTTCATTTAAATGAAATATTACCACTTCTGTGATTTGATTTTAAAAAATCCTACATACATGGTTGTCATTAGGAAGTAAAATGTGGTTTAATGGGATTAAAATAATTTTTGGGTGAATAGTAACTTTTAAGTTTAATTAATCGCGATTAAAGGTAATTAGTGAAATTTAAGGTAAAAATGATATTATAAAAATAAGAAATGACCTTGACACTTGTACTAAACCTATTGGATGAGTCATGTCCGACCAAGAAAATACATGGGTCAACTTGGGGACCCCATGTAGCCACTTTGGTAGGAAAATGACATAAATAACTTTTATTTAAAGTTAAAATAAAAATGTCACAAACATAAGTTATTTTACTAAAACAAATTTTAAATGGGGTTATACAAGTCATATTTTTGACTATAAATATTAATTAGAAAGATCAAAATATTTTCTACATCATGATAATTTTTATATAATTTTTAGACATTAAATAAATTAAATTATGTATGACACCATGATGATGCCGCGATTACCTCATTAATTAACGATTTAATTAAAATGAAAGGATAATGTAAAATCTAAGGCTTACACTTGTAAAAAACCTATTGGATGAGGAGATATGGAACCCTTATCACCTTATCCTGAAAATATATCATTGTGGGACCTTTAAAATCCGAAAATAATTTCTTAATAAAGTAACATTTCATTACATTCCAAGAGTGCCCCTCCTCTCCACTTATAAAAGGCCCCCACCACTACCACCTTACTCACACTTTCAAATACCTTTTGGCTCAGCCAAACTCTGCCCAAATAATCTCCCAACTTCCCTCCCTTACTCCTAGAAGCCTCACTTTGGGAAGAATTCTTCCCAAGGAAGCCTTTGGCTCAAATCAAAAGAGTTACCCGATTTTAAGGTAATGTCTTCTCTTATGTTATTTTGTTTTATTTTGCTTATCCAACCCCCTAAACTATTTTTATTCATTTATTTTGTAACAAAACCAGTATCCTCAATATACTAGGATTTTTTATAAGAATTATTCGAGCTACACTTACACACACCTACATCTAATGGTTAAAGAACATACTGTTTTTATGGACGGAGAATTTCTGCCTCACGAAATGATGATTGTTCAACACTCATATAACACCTTAAAAGGTGTCCATTAAGATGTCAATATATTTATATATGATATATAATATGTTTATGTTTTACTTAAGGTTATGTATTTTTCATTAATGTCATACCTTTCTTGTTTCCATTATGGGTAAAAACGATAATTTCATTTTAGGAAGTGCGGACTACCGTCCCCTCAAAGTGATTTGAATCGTTAATGCCATATGTGGGATGTATAAAGGATGGAGTAAATGATATTATATATGATATTATAATGGAATTATAATATACCTTTATATAATTATTATTTCATTAAATACGAAATAGAAATGAAAGAAGCGTTCATGCGTACGTACGGCTTACCATCTCCATGAACGGTGCATTTCATTTCTTACCTTTAAACGTTATGGAATATTATAAATGCATGTATATATTGGATATATATGAGATATATGATATCTATATCATGAATATAATTCTGGATATAATGGATATTTCACCATATGAACAACTTGTAATTATAAGAAGTTTATTTTTGACTCAAGTACCAAGGATCGACAAAATGACCGTTATTAACTTAAATAATTACATAATGCTCATAACATGGTAATAAGTGATATAAAAGGAATAAAGACTTGAAAAAGGTTCTTAAGAAACTATAAAATAACTCTAGTTTATTATTCAGGAGGTTAAAGAATGGTCGAGTCAAGACAGGACGCAAGGCAAGGGAACTTCTTAACCCAATTCCGTTCTTTGGGTTAATCTCCTACTTTCAAATTATGCCATGATATTATTATGTATTATCTTGTATTTGTACTTTATTTATGTGTACTTATAGTGAATACACATAATATTTCTATTTTATTTAAAAAATGATCTTTGTAAGGGAACTTCTTAACCCAATTTCTATTCTTTGGGTTAATCTCCTACTTTCAAATTATGTCATGATATTATTATGTACTATCTTGTATTTGTACTTTATTTATGTGTACTTATAGTTAATACACATAATAGATCTATTTTATTTAAAAAAATTATCATGGTAAGGGACTTCGTCTCAATCTCCTTTCATTGAGGCATATTTTTTTATACACAACTTCCTTTTTTACGGTGTATAAACCACTTTGACTTTTAAGTTTACTCAAAAGGAATATTTTTTTATACGAAGCATTTTACTAAATGACAAAAGGGAATGTTTTTTTGTCGTACGTATGAGGCGACAACAACTTCGTCACTGTCGTGACCATTATTTGAGTTTTGGCTTCCTCTACAAGCCATAAATTTTTTTAAATGAAAAATAAATACAAAGTTTTAATTTTCTTTTATTTTGGTTTTGAAAATGGTATGTATCAAATGTTGTTTATGAGTATTAATATATAAAAACCCAGTGAAAATGTATATATATTTAACGCAAGCTTAAAATGTTTTTCCGAAAACCTGACTCTCGAGTGTTCTAGATAGGAAGGGATTGGGCGTGGACCCATCATGGCCTATAATTAGTCGAGCAGTCTTAGAATTAGTTTTTTTGTTTTCAGAAGCTTTCATAATGTTTTCAAAAAATCACTGGAGTATATTTGAGCAATTTTAAATGTAAGTATCTTCTAAAAATTGAACTGGTATTTTGATGCCGCAATTAATTTCAAACGGTATTTTAAAAAATGGTATTCCTAAATGTTTATATACCATTTTTCATATGAGGAATGCATTAGACTTAATAAGTGACGGGTGGAGCCCGCTATAGCTCCTCGATGCATCGGCAGGTCTCATGAGACAAACTAGTGTCTTGGCAGGAGGCCTTGACAAAATCTTATTTGTAGTCTTGGCACGAGGCCTTGGCTACGTGGTTATGATAGTCTGGAATTATGCATTCCATCATTATGAAAGTGGTTATTGATATTGCATGTGGTTATTCGACCAGTAGAATATCCATGTGAATAAGTAAATGGCATTATCTCATTTTACTTTTTCCATATTATGTTGAAGTTCATGTTTAAAAGGCTTTTATTTTAGTCGTACATTGCCTTAAATGTTTATGTTTATTTATGAAAGCTTCCGCTATATTGTTATCCTTATTGAGCATCTGAGCTCACCCCTTTCAATGTTTTAATTCATCCAGGATGTGACGAAGTATTATAGGAATGACATGCAGGGATAGTCAGAAGAGGATATGAGTGTGGACTATGGAGACTTTGTTATAATAGTTTTTCACTTTATGATGTAATGTAACTTTTATGAATATATCTAGTGTTTCCAAGGCTACTAAACTAATCGGTCTTTCGAGACTTGATCTTTTGTGATCACGAAAATGTTACGAAGTAATGCACCGACTCTGGGTAACTGGGGTCGGGGTGTTACAGTTGGTATCAGAGATAGTTAAGTAATAACATTGGAAGCTAGATTTAAATAAACTCTGATTAGAGCATATATTCCGAAGATAGACTTTAAGGATTAGTATAGAAGAACTTCCTAGAATTTTGGTATTATAGAGATTTTGTGAGTTTTCCGAGCAATACATCCCTGTCTGGATACGAGCAGGTAGAGGCGACTCTGGAACAGATGTACCTAGGGGTAAAACCCAAAAACACCGCTTTGAGCTAGACTCGAACGGGAACTGGTGCACGACAATGAGCCTTGCTGCACTCTTGCTTACGACACTCCTGGGGGATATGCTTAGGATAATTATAATTTTCTTTACAAACCACTATGAAGGGTTATGAGTATATACTTCCTCAAAGAAAACATTTCTTTTTATAATTATGTATTATATCCATAAATAGTTCAATTTATGTAAAGTGTTTTACAAGTATGGAATTATGTATTTTAATTCATAAAATAATCTAGTTTATGCCATTATTTAGAAATGGCATCTAGTGGAAGGAATGGAAACCGTATCAATGCACGCAATCCATGTAGGGATTTCCCTCCTACTCAAGATAATTATTGTGGAGTTGGAGATACAATTGGTGCTGATAAACTTATTACCATACTGGGAAAACTCACTCATGTTATGAATAAAAACCTTACTCGTATGGAGCACCCTGATCCTCAACGTGGAGGATAAATGTTAGACCAATTCACGAGGAAACAACCACCAACATTTAATGGGGGTACAAATCCATTAGTAGATGATCAATGGATAAACTCCTTAGAGAAAATATTCCATGCCTTGGGGAGTAGCGAAAGGGAGAAGGTTGTCATGGAAGTCTACCGCCTCACTGGAGATGCCAATCAATGGTGGTCGCTGATTCAAAACACAAAGGAAGATGAAGAAGTATCAAGTATGCAATGGAGGGAGTTTAAGGAAATTTTCTTAGAAAAATATTTTCCACATGACCATCGAGCAGATATGGAAAGGCAATTTCTGAGTCTGAGGCAGAATGAGGATGAGAGTATCGCAAATTATGAGGCTAACTTTACAAGGTTTTCAAGGTATGCTGCAGATTATATATGTAACCCAAGAAGCACGATTGATCGTTTCTTTGATGGGTTAAAACCATTTCTACGTCAAGTTTTAGTATCACAATATTTCTCAACATACGAGGATATAGTCTCGTGTGCTATCAAGACAGAAAAGGAATTCTCTAAGTCTTATGACAACAAAGTAAAGCAAGAGAAGATAAGAACGGTGGAACAAGAGGCAGATAAAGGGAAAAAGGGAAAGAAGGATTTTCCATTACGTGATAATTTTGGGAAGAATCACCCTGGTACTTTCCTAAAAGAAATGGGAGTTGGTTACAAATGTGGAGAAAAAGGTCACCAAGCTCGTGATTGTAAGGGAAAGAAAGAGGCTATCAATGTTGAATGCTACAATTGTAGGGAAATGGGTCATTATACAAATGAATGTACTAAACATCAGGAAAACTTACCTCAGAAATGACCAAGGGATCAAGGACAATCTTTTGCTGTTACTACAGTTGAAGCGGGATAATTAATGTATTGGTGCTTTTGGACTCATGGATTATATTTTGGTTATTAGAATAATGTGACATATACATAAGGATTGTACTGCAGTACATGTTGATTTCATTAAGGTTTTAATATGATGAAGGTAATCATATTTTTGTATGTGACAATAAGAGAAACTTTACCTTGTCTGAGGAATCTGATGATACAATTGATTTTGGAATTTAGAGACCTTTTAGAGAAAGTCTGGACAGAGGTATGAGTGTGGACTATGGAGACTTTGTTATTATAGTTTTTCACTTTTTGATGTAGTGTAAGTTTTATGAATATATCTTGTGTTTTGAAGGCTACTAAACTAATTGGTCTTTCGAGACTTGATCTTTTGTGATCATGCAAATGTTATGAAGTAATTCACCGACTCTAGGTAACTGGGGTCAGGGCATTACAGTTGGTATCAGAGATATTTTAGTACTAACCTTGGAAGCTAGATTTAGATAAACTCCGATTAGAGCACATAGCCCGAAGATAGACTTTAAGGATTAGTATAGAAGAACTTCCTCGAATTTTGGTATTATAGAGATTTTGGGAGTTTTCCGAGCAATACATCCCTGTCTGGATACGAGCAGGTAGAGGCAGCTTTGGAACAGATATACCTAGGGGTAAAACCTAAAATCACTGCTTTGAGATAGACTTGAACGGGAACTGGTGCACGACAATGGACCTTTCTGCACTCTTGGTTACGACACTCCCGGGGGATATGCTTAGGATAATTCTCATTTTCTTTACAAACCACTATGAAGGGTCATGAGTATATATTCCTCAAAGAAAACATTTCTTTTTATGATTATTGATTATATCCATAAATAGTTCAATTTATGTAAAATGTTTTACAAGTATGGAATTATGTATTTTAATTCATAAACTAATCTAGTTTATGCCATTGTTTAGAAATGGCGCCTAGTGGAAGGAATGGAAATTGTATCAATGCATGCACTTCATGTAGGGATTTCCCTCCTACTCAAGATAATTATTGTGGAGTTGGAGATACAACTGGTGCTGATCAACTTATTACCATACTGGGACAACTCACTCAGGTTATGAATAAAAACCTTACTCGTATAGAGAACCCTGATCCGAAACATGGAGGATCAATGTTAGACCTCTTCATGAGGCAAAAACCGCCAATATTTAATGGGGGTACAAATCCATTAGTAGCTGAGCAATGGATAAACTCCATAGAGAAAATATTCCACACCTTAGGGAGTAGTGAAAGGGAGAAGGTTGTCATGGCAGTCTACCGCCTCACTGGAGATGTCGATCAATAGTGGTCGCTGATTCAAAACACAAAGGAAGATGAAGATGTATCAAGTATGGAATGGAGAGTGTTTAAGGAAATTTTCTTAGTAAAATACTTTTCACATGACCATCGAGCAGATATGGAAAGGCAATTTCTGAGTCTGAGGCAGAAGGAGGATGAGAATATCGCAAAGTATGAGGCTAACTTTACAAGGTTAGAAAGGCATGCTGCAGATTATATACGTAACCTAATAAGTAAGATTGATCGTTTCTTTTATGGGTTAAAACCATTTCTCCATCGAGCTTTAGTATCACAATCTTTCTCAACATACGAGGATATAGACTCGTGTGCTATCAATACAGAAAAGGAATTCTCTAAGTCTCATGACAACAAAGTAAAGCAAGAGAAGAAGAGAACGGTGGAACAAGAGATAGATAAAGGGAAAAAGGGAAAGAAGGATTTTCCATTATGTGATAATTGTGGGAAGAATCACCCTGGTACTTGCCTAAAATGAATGAGAGTTTGTTACAAATGTGGAGAAAAAGGTCACCAGGCTCGTGATTGTAAGGGAAAGAAAGAGGCTATCAATGTTGAATGCTACAATTGTAGGGAAATGGGTCATTATGAAAATGAATGTCCTAAGCGTCAGAGAAACTTACCTCAGAAAAGGCCAAGGGATCAAGGACAATCTTATGCTGTTACTACAGTTGAAGCGGAATAATTAATGTATTGGTGCTTTTGGACTCATGGATTATATTCTGGTTATTAGAATAATGTGACATATACATAAGGATTGTACTTTAGTACATGTCGATTTCATTAAGGTTTTAATATGATGAAGATAATCATATTTTTTTATGTGATAATAAGAGAAACTTTACCTTGTCTGAGGAATCTGATGATACAATTGATTTTGGAATTTAGAGACCTTTTAGAGAAAGTCTGGACAGAGGTACTTTGGATAACTATAAAGGTTGGAGAGGATTAAGTTGAACCTTGGATAGTATTGTTTAAGGTTAAAAAATTTCTGAAGATTACTTTTGGAATATTATAATACTATATTTTTAGGAAAAGGACAACCTGAAGGTCGGGGGATAACCCGTCGCGTCGGACAAATCTGCAGGAATCGAACCCACAACCATAGTGCGACAGACCTTTATTACCTACCACTAGCCTACATGAAGTCCTTGGTTATTACAAAATAGTTTTACTAGTCTAAATGGTATGTGTTAATATTTGGAACCTTATACAATTAGGATAAATAGAATATTTTTGAGTTCTATCACCTTTTAGAGTGAAAGATGAGTTTGTGGTAAAAATTTATTAATGAATGAAAGTATACATAACAAGTATGTACATTCCCTTACATTCTTAGTAAATCTCCTAAATGAATTCCTCAACTTTATAAAATGTAACTTAAAACAAAAACGTTACCGGTTAACTTTTCCAACTGGGGATTCAATGACCGTTTAACCAATCACAAGTTTGTGATTTTCTTATGGTTAACTTTCTCCTAATCCAGTGTTCTACAACTCTCCATCAGACCCTGATGGTTTGTTTATCTTCCATATCCATATTTTCATAGAATCCTAGTATGGGCTATCTCGGGTGACCTTTGTACTTCTCTTTCTTTCTTTTAATGTTATATTTTTATTAACCTTATTTTCGATGTGGGTTTTCCACAAATGTATTTTATATTTTCAACCTTTTATTTTCAAAGAAAAATTTCAAATTGCGAGGATGCAATTTATTGAAGGTGGGGAGAATGTAACACCCTGAGCTTCCACGATACACTTCTCATTCAATAATGCAATAGCTTGCATTGTACGTACCTTCGAGTTCTAACACACCGCGACTAATCAAAGTAGCTGTTATGAATAGTAATACCCATTTTTTAAAATTATAGAAATTTTATATTTCAAAATGGACTTCATTTTTGTATTCGTAATATCGAAGTTATCCTAAGTTGAATTTTTTGTAATTTTCTGAGAACTTCCATTTTTTTAAGAATAGTGAAGAATACTTAAAAACAACTTTTTTAATCAAAATAATTTATAGTGATAAATTATACTATTTAGTGGTTCTAAAGTATAATTATAATATATTTTTACCATTTTATCCAATGGTGTTCATTATAATTAAGTTCACTTTGAAATTAGACATAAACAATTGTCAATATTTTGAAATATATTGTTTCTTAAAAACACGCTATTTGTTGTGATAGTGGGAATTAATTATAAAATTAATTAATGAAACTTATATGTTTGGAATTTTGTAAAATAGACATCATTTTTGAATTTGGAATATCAATTATAGCTTAGGGTGAAATTTTGGCACTATTCTGAAAAACTTCAATTTTTGATGAATAGTGAAACCATTAAGTGGTAGTTAAATAACTGATTTTTTCATTTAAATGAAATATTACCACTTCTGTGATTTGATTTTAAAAAATCTGACATATATGGTTGTCATTAGAAAGTAAAATGTGGTTCAATGGGATTAAAATAATTTTTTGGTGAATAGTAACTTTTAAATTTAATTAATTGCGATTAAAGGTAATTAGTGAAATTTAAGGTAAAAATGATATTATAAAAATATTAAATGAACTTGTAACTTGTGCTAAACCTATTGGATGAGTCATGGCCGACCAAGAAAATACATGGGTCAACTTGGGGACCCCATGTAGCCACTTTGGTGGAAAATGGCATAAATAACTTTATTTAAAGTTAAAATAAAAATGTCACAAACATAAGTTGTTTTACTAAAATAATTTTTAAATGGGGTTATACAAGTCATATTTTTGACTATAAATATTCATTATAAATCTAAAAATATTTCCTACATCATGATAATTTTTATATAATTTTAAGACATTAAATAAAATAAATTATTTATGACACCATGATGATGCTGCGATTATCTCATTAATTAACGATTTAAATAAAATGAATGGATAATGTAAAATCTAAGTCTTACACTTGTCAAAAACCTATTTTATGAGGAGATTTATAACCCTTATCACCTTAGCCTCGAAATATTTCATTGTGGGACCTTTAAAAGCCGAAAATAATTTCTTAATAAAGTAACATTTCATGACATTCCAAGAGTGCCCCTCCTCTCCACTTATAAAAGGCCCCCACCACTACCACCTTACTCACACTTTCAAAGCCTTTTGGCTCAGCCAAACTCTACCAAAATAACTTCCCAAATTTCCTCCCTTACTCCTAGAAGCCTCACTTTGGGCAGAATTCTTCCCAAGGAAGCCTTTGGCTCAAATCAAAAGAGTTACCCGATTTTAAGGTAATG
Organism: Viscum album; assembly: GCA_963277665.1. NCBI lineage: Eukaryota > Viridiplantae > Streptophyta > Magnoliopsida > Santalales > Viscaceae > Viscum > Viscum album. The sequence goes on along the minus strand of OY728161.1, from coordinate 1,911,284,137 downwards.
TCTTCTCTTATGTTATTTGGTTTTATTTTGCTTATCCAACCCCATAAACTCTTTTTATTCATTTATTTTGTAACAACACCAGTATCCTCAATATACTTGGATGCTTTTATAAGAATTATTCGAGCTACAATTACACACACCTACATCTAATGGTTAAAGAACATACTGTTTCTGTGGATGGCGAATTTCTGCCTCACGAAACGATGATTGTTCAACACTCATATAACACCTTAAAAGGTGGCCATTAAGATGTAACTATATTTATATATGATATATAATATGTTTATGTTTTACATAATGTTCTTTATTTTTCATTTATGGCATACCTTTCTTGTTTCCATTATGGGGAAACACGATATTTTCATTTTAGGAAGTGCGGACTACCGCCCCCTCAAAGTGATTTGAATTGTTAATGCCATATGTGGGATGTATAAAGGATGGAGTAAGTGATATTATATATGATATTATACTGGAATTATAATATAACTTTATATCATTATGATTTCATTAAATACGAAATAGAAATGAAAGTAGCATTTATGCGTACGTACGACTTACCGTCTCCATGAACGGTGAATTTCATTTATTACCTCTAAACGTTATGGAATATTATAAATGCATGTATATACTGGATATATATGAGATATATGATATCTATATCATGAATATAAATCTGGATATAATGGATATTTCACCACATGAACAACTTGTAATTATAAGAAGTTTATTTTTGACTCAAGTACCAAAGATCGGCAAAATGACCGTTATTAACTTAAATAATTAAATAATGCTCATAACATGGTAATAAGTGATCTAAAAGGAATAAAAACTTGAAAAAGGTTCTTAAGAAACTATAAAATAACTCTAGTTTATTATTCAAGAAGTTAAAGAACGGTCGAGTCAAGAAAGGATGCAAGGTAAGGGAACTTCTTAACCCAATTCCGTTCTTTGGGTTAATCTCCTACTTTCAAATTATGCCATGATATTATTATGTCTTATCTTGTATTTGTACTTTATTTATGTGTAATTATAGTGAATACACATAATATTCCTATTTTATTTAAAAAATGATCTTTGTAAGGGAACTTCTTAACACAATTTCTATTCTTTGGGTTAATCTCTTACTTTCAAATTATGTCATGATATTATTATGTACTATATTGTATTTGTACTTTATTTATGTCTGCTTATAGTGAATACACATAATATATCTATTTTATTTAAAAAAATGATCTTGGTAAGGGACTTAGTCTCAATCTCCTTTCATTGAGGCATATTTTTTTTATACACAACTTCCTTTTCTACGGTGTATAAACCACTTTGACTTTTAGGTTTACTCAAAAGGAATATTTTTTTATGAAGCATTTTACTAAATGACAAAAGGGAATGTTTTTTAACATACGTATGCAACGACAACGACTTCTCCACCGCCGTGACCATTATTTGAGTTTCAGCTTCCTCTACAAGCCATAACTTTTTTTAAATGAAAAATAAATACAAATTTTTAATTTTCTTTTATTTTGGTTTTGAAAATGGTATGTATCAAATGCTGTTTATGAGTCTTAATATATAAAAACCTAGTGAAAATGTATATGTATTTAACGCAAGCTTAAAAATGTTTTCAGAAAACTTGACTCTCGAGTGTGGTAGATAGGAAGGGATTGGGCGTGGACCCATCATGGCCTGTAATTAGTCGAGCAGTCTCAGAATTAGTTTTTTTTTGTTTTCAGAAGCTTGCATAATGTTTTCAAAAAAACACTGGTGTATATTTGAGCAATTTTAAATGTAAGTATCTTCTAAAAATTGAACTGGTATTTTGACACCGCAATTAATTTCATACGGTATTTTAAAAAATGGTATTCTTAAATGTTTATATACCATTTTTCATATGAGGAATGCATTGGACTTAATAAGTGACGGGTGGAGCCCGCTATAGCTCCTCGATGCATCGGCAGGTCTCATGAGACAAACTAGTGTCTTGGCACGAGGCCTTGAAAAAATCTTATTTGTAGTCTTGGCACGAGGCCTTGGCTACGTGGTTATGATAGTCTGGCATTATGCATTCCATCATTATGAAAGTGGTTATTGATATTGCATGTGATTATTCGACCAGTAGAATGTTCGTGTGAATAAGTAAATGGCATTATCTCATTTTACATTTTCCATATTATGTTGAAGTTCAAGTTTAAAAGGCTTTTGTTTTATTTGTACATTGCCTTAAATGTTTATTTTTATTTATGAAAGCTTCCTCTATATTGTTATCCTTACTGAGCATCTGAGCTCACCCCTTTCAATGTTTTAATTTTTCCAGGATGTGATGAAGTATTATAGGAATGACCTGTAGGGATAGTCAGAAGAGGATATGAGTGTGGACTATCGAGACTTTGTTATTATAGTTTTTCACTTTATGATGTAATGTAACATTTATGAATATATCTAGTGTTTCCAAGGCTACTAAACTAATCGGTCTTTCGAGACTTGATCTTTTGTGATTATTCCAATGTTACGAAGTAATGCACCGACTCTAGGTAACTGGGGTCGGGTCGTTACACAATTGATATGGATTAAGAATCCAAATTAGGATGTCAGAGTTGATGTTAAATATACTATTGTAAATGTGATAAATTGAGTGGTATTAATCTTAATAAAAATTGTATACATCATTCAAGGATGAAACACATAAAGATAAAGTATCATTTCATCAAAGAAAAGGTTGAAAAAGGGATAATATAATTAGAGTATGTGTTAATATATGATCAGATTTTTGATATCATGATGAAGGTATACCCAAATTTTAGTTTGATAAGCATAGATTGGATCTTAAAGTATAACCATATCTATACAAATAGAAGGTTTAACGAAGGTGTTAGGTCCACAAGGCTGAATACCCTGAGGGGGGGGGGGTGAATCTGGGTATGACTAATTTAAAATTAAAGCCTGTTCTGATATTGTTTCACTATTAAGAAAAACACTCTTCTCTCTCTTTATCATTGCACAATATAAATAGAAAGTAAAGAAAGCGCATGACACAAATTTTTTTACTTGGTTCACCCTCACTGGGATACGTCTAAGGAGCATACAATGACAATGTGTCGATGTACCAAATACACTAAAAGTGCACTACTTTTTACAAGGTTCGGGATAGATCACTTCTATTCCCATGCTCACTGCCTTTATATTGTTTAGGGTCAGCTCACTGCTTTCCCAAGGGTCACTCCCTATTTCTCTCTCTCTGGCTCACTACCGATGGAGAGGATCACCTTCTTCGTCTTCCTTTGCTCACTACTCTAGAAAGGATCCACTCATAGTTTATAGACCTATTGGTCTCTTCATTATCACTAATGAATACATCCTCTATTGTATGTGGATTCTCTGTTGAAGTCCAACTTTCACCCGTAGATTAATCTCACTTTGCACCGAAGGTATCAGGCAATCTTCCAGCTTTCACGCAGCCCTGAATCTCTACCATGAATCAACCTTACTTAGCGCCCTTCTCTAAGTCAGTGCACAAGTCTCGGTGCGCAAGTCAAAACTGGCGTGCAATTCCACATCAACCACTTGCGCGACACAAGCTTCTACTACTCCAAAGTTGCGCGACTCACTTTCTTTCTCACCCAAACCACCTCAGGCGCGCAACTATCACTTGGTGCGGAACTTCCACTTGCACGACCAAACCACACATGCGCGACCACCACACCTGCGCGACGAGAGCACTTATTTTTCTAATTGTTTAACTCTACACCAAATGAGGAGGGGTCCACCTTTATTTATAGGCATTTGGACACCCTGAGTGACGGCACACAAGTATCCCCTTGGTGCACAAGTTTCGGTGTGCAATTCTCTACTGTGCAATCCTCTTGCGCGACCAAACCCAAAACATGTGCGACCCTTATCTTTCTGACATATTTTGATGTTATGATTTTGAAAAAACACATGAAGCGCAAGTTTCCACACCTCCAAGACCATGGTGCACAAGTGCCTTTTCCAAAAACACTTTTCTCCGTTTCTCGATTTTCAGGCCCAAAAATTTGGCAAACACTAGAAAACGACTCCACCTTGTATTTTCTCTTTTTGTACCGCCTCCAAATCATCCATTCCTTTGTCAAAATTCTTGAATCAAACATGGATCGTTAACCATAGCCCTTGAAATCGACATGCCACCATTAAATCCTCTTTTTAAACAAATTTGTATGTCATAGTCTACTTTGTCAGCAATCACGACACAGATGTCCACTTTTTCAATAAACACCATCACCTAAAAAATGCTTCAATGATACCGTGAGGGATTTTTTTACCAGTAGAAGGGACCCCACTCCCCATGGGGATTTCTATTTGCATCAAATTATTGTAACTATATTTTATTAAATGTTTGAATATCCAAGTCTATTTTTGGAAATTTTATATGAGTTCTCTTCATGTTTATAAAAAGGGGATAAGGTGTCTATAAGTTACACGGGAGAAGCTATCCATGGTCAGAGATGAATATAGTTGGGAGTGTTATCTATTATTTAAAAAAGTTGAAAATTACTATGCTAGTGTTTTAAAAATGTATAAAACTATTAAATTTCTATTCAAGTATATCATCTTGGAGGATTTTGTGTTAAAGATCATAGAACTCATGAGAAGTGTTTTTAGGAGAAAATTTTCATTTAACTCTTGTTTCTCCTAATGAGCTTAGATCATGTGGGATTTGAATTGGTGATTAGTGAATCATTGATAAAAGGTTTTAGTAATTGGATTAGGTTAGTTTTGATGTTCTTAGATGTGTAAGTGTTGAATGTTATTTATTACTTTGTAAGGGTTTTCAATAAACAAAAAGGGAGAGAGTTTTATAAAAAATAACTTGATTTTTTGGGGGTTTTGTTTATTGACAGTAGTGTGTGAAGAATTTTGAAATGGATATCATAAGGCCTTAATAAGATTATGATGTGATAGAATACACTTAAAGGATTTCTAAATAAGATTTTGGAGTTTTATCTACATGATAAAAATCACACCACAACACCCTAGGTTCTTCCATGAAAGGTGTTTCTAAAAAAATAAAAAAGTCTTTGAGTTTCCCTGTGTGCATTATAGTAAGCCTTAGAAATAATAAGTTTCATATTAGAAAGTGTAAGTTTTTTCAATTTATTATAGGGATAATAAAAATAGCCATGTAATAATTCATTTGTTTTATCTATAACCTATCTAAGATTATAGACTTTTATTACAAAGTTTGGATTCACAAGAAGGCTTGTATAATGATAATATCCTATGAGTTTTAGGATTTTGTCTAGTTTAGTGGTCACACTAAGAATCCAATATTGTATTTTAAAGTATATTTTTGTATGTAAATATGGAAAATTCCTTAATTATGGAATATATTTATTATATATGTGTAGATCACACAAAATATTAATTCCATTATAGTTTTGAGTAAAAGAACCAATAATGTTGTGAAGGCTTTAGTCACACTGTGAAGGGGATAAGATAGATTTCAATGGATCTACCAATTTGAAGGTCCCTATGATGTGGTCGAAGCATTGCATCATGGAATATAAACATTGAATTTTTTATGTTTATAGATTATAGGATACCACACCATGATTTATTTGGTTATTCTTTGGTGTGTATATAAAATAATAATCCCTATTTTATAACAGTGATATGTTCTTTGGATGTGAGTTGTAAAAATCCTAAGAAACATTTTAAACACTATAGAGGTGTATGTAATATTGTGGAATTACATATATATAGGCTTGAAATTCTAAAGGAGGAATTTGTTAATGACATTATAGTTATAGTTGTACCGTGATAGCGCCGAGTTAGTATAAACACATATTTATATTTCCTATCATTTTGGAGGGAAATCATCGAATTAAATGGGAGATCTCAACTCAATTTTAAATAATGTATTTGGATTAATTTTTACCACATTATAAAGATGTATTACTAATCTATTTGAAGGAAAAATTAGTGATTGTATAAAGATACAAGATATTTCATTTATCTTTCAAAAGGAGGAGGAAAGATCATATAGAATAGATAGAGACCCAAAGAGTGAAATAAATTCTGGGATAATTCTAGAATGTTGGTAATGATATCCAAGAGGTGTTCTCACTAGAGGATCTTGGACTTCATCAGTGTATCAAAGTTTATAAATATTGATACACCACTTTGGTATAAAGTCACCCATTGTTCATGAATATCAATGAAACTACACTCATAGAGGTAGTGATCTTCTTTAGTGTGTGAGTGTAGTGATTTACTTATTTATGTGAAGGTTGTAAGCCTAAAGGGTTAGTGAAACCTCTCACAATTGTTTGACATCAAGCAGTGAACTTAGTGTTTCGGGGGAACAAAACATCATAGTTTCATACTCTATTGATTATATTCTAAGTAAAATATATTTGTTTCTTTTTTTTACCACTTATTACTTTATATTAATATGAGAGAGAAGAGTTTTTATGATAGATATGGAACTAAATAATTTTAATGAGGTCATTTGTGAATGATTTACATACCTTGATTCACCCCCTCTCAAGGTATTTACGTTTCCTAGGACCAATAATAATTTAATCAACCATGTAAATTCAGGGATTTAAATATAGATCCCATCCACAAAAAGAATTTTTGTATGGGATAAAGCCCCTTTCAAAATATTTAGAATTTTAAGGAAAATAATTTTTCTTTTAAATCATAAAACTACATCATGTTTTACTATAAACCACAATAGGGTTCATGTTAAGTAAGAATAATGATGTGGTTTTCTACAACCAGACCATGATTTTTCATATGAAAATCATATTCACACTTAAACCATGTCCATTTTTTTAAAAATCATATTTTTTGATGATATAGTTTCAAGAAACCTTTTCTATGGACAGTTTTTATTAAACCATGATGTGATTTTTATAAATTAAACATTAACCATTGTGTGGTTCATTAAGCTTGAATTTTTTTAATGAATTTCGTTCTACTGCACCATAGTTCTATAAAAAATCAATTTTTAAATAATTTATCTATTCAAACATAAATCAAAATGATATAGAGGTTTATTTGATACCATTTTTCAGATGAGAAAGTCCTTGTACAAATATAGAAAAAATTAACCACTAAACACCATTTTTTCACAAGATCAAACCTTTAATTTGAATTAAATAAAGAAAAAATATCCTCATCATAAGAAACTGATTCTTCAAAGTTATACTATATGATCATGATAAAGATCCATTCAAATTAATCAAAATTTTCCTTCCTGAAATGGTATCTGTGGGTTTTATAATGCACCAAATTCTTAGGTAGATTATCCCATCTTTATAATCCGATCGAACCTTATATTAAAGATAAAGTGATAATGATAGATTTGGATTAAGGAGTCTTTCAGGACACAATCTTGTACAACCATCTCATGTTCTCAACCTCCTTTTATAGTCTTTAAGGATTTCCCTATGGGATATCTAGAATGTTGAACATTTCATAAATTTTCAATGTTTCATCATTCTAATAATTAAAAATTTAAAACTATGAAACCATTTTATATGAACTCATAATAAATAATGAAACATTCAATACTTAAATATTACAGTAAAATCCTTTAAATATCATAATATGACATTTTAAACCAATTATGATAGCGTTTAGTGTGTGAAAAAAATAATTGACATTTGTTATTGTATAATATATGTACTTTCATAAATATAAATACAACAAAGAGACGATTATGACATGGTATACTCTAATATAATCCATGACATAGTTAATAATCCAATTTCATTTTTTACTTATTTTATATTTATACCATGATTAATTTTAGAGTAATAATATATTATAAATTCTACCCTTTAAAACTTATTTTTAAAAAATCAACCTAATATTTACCAATTTTGGATATCTAAATGTGTTGTATATGTTACTATTTATCTAATTCAAAGAACTAAAATGGGTTCAAAAAATCATCTTGGTATTAATATTGGGATTTCCTTCCATAATTAGATATATTGAACCATTTATGGGTAAACATTTCAAAGAAATATTTTTAGTTTTTTGTTTTGATGAATTATTTTTCTACAATTCCATGGAATGTAAAATGGATAAAATTAAGTCACACAAACTACAATGTTCAAATACTTATCAATTTAAAAATTATCTTCATTTTTAATTTCAAATAATTATCCATTTATAGAATAAAACTACTATTTTTCTTGATCTGTATCAACCAAGATTTTTTGTTACCACGAATTTGAATATTTTTAATAATATCTGTTAAGGTGTTCATGTGGTAGGTTCATTTTTAAATGAATTATGGGTATTTAGAAAATATTTAACATTTCAATAATAATATTTCTATCCATGATCAGGTGAATAATTAATATATCCCAAAAAAATAAATGGATAGAAACTATAACACCTTGTTTGTGTCTATAAAATGGAGTTTTTCTAAGGAAGGGTATAGTTTTTATTAGTGTTTTGGGTCTCATTTAGGGATGTTTCATGACATAAATTAATTTTTAATATAAAGATTAATATTTACCTACCTAATCAAAACAAACATTATCTATATATTGGGGAGGGGGTGTGAACTTCCATTTATTTTATCCTTGGGTGAGAGATAATTGATGGGGAAAATGATTTCTGGGAAGAGATATCAGGTATGATGCAAGGTACCAATTTAGAAATAGCAATATTAATGAGTTAAGTCTAGATTTCTGAATCTTCTAAAATTTATAATTTAAGGTTGGATTTTCTATTTTAATCACTATGATATTTTTTTATGTTGTTTTCGAGGATGTTCTCAAATTTATTGTGATTTATAGTGGATTCTCAATCATATGTGGTGTGATTTTTAGTAAAACATGTGGTTAGAGAAAGGTTATAGGGCTTATACATTTAGAGTATATAATAACATAGCATGTGATCTTTGAAACACACCTTCTGTAGTAAATCATTATGATGATGTTTTATTCAGTATTACCAATCATGGTGTCTACTAACATAGGACATGTGTGGTCGACTAGTATACAACCTTAGGGTATAATGGGGTACATACACAACCACCCTATTTGATAAAAATTCCATGTAGTTGTAATATAAAATCATATATGTCTACACAAGTCAACATGGGATGAAATACATTCCCAAGGTATTCCTCAAGATCCACACATTATGTGTCCAATAGTACATAACATGTAGTTTATGACCACTTGACTTAGGCCCTTAGAAATATAAATTTACTAACCCTCAATATCCACATTTTGTGTGCATTTAGTTGACACTCAGTGTATTAATTAATGAATGACTCAGGGTTCACTTAAAATACATGTTTGGATGGACTAGTAATCTCTAAAAACCATATAACTTTATGGGGTATTACATTTACTAGGAGTTATATAGTTTTTTTATAACATCTCACCCAAGTGTTATAATCGAATAAAAAAGTACTCCGTTATAAGATATTATTCTTATAGAGTGAGATTGAATAATCTTCTATGTCATCAGAGACCACATACATGGTTTTTTTGAAAATAATATAATATTAGATATATAAAGAAAGTGATATGGTTTGGATTGAGGTATTCAAAGCAATCATTGAGTTTTAGTTCTCCCTTGTGTGTTGGAGTATAGTCCTCTATACACTAGGTTTAGGTACACCCCTAAGAGTATTTTAATGAAAGTGAATGGTACTCATATGATAGATATAGTTAGTTATCCTAATATTGTTGGGGGAATAACACTCTATTCAAGGAGTTTTTAACCACCCTTGTGTCAATGTGTGATCCTCAAAACGTTTCAGGTACTTCATTGATTGATGTTGACATTCCTCGATAAGATGTGGTCCCCTGCTACAGTTAAAAATAGGTTTCTTAGAGGTGTTATAAATTTGTGTGTTGGGGTTTGGAAATGTTTTGGGTAATCCATAACCCATTAGTGTATTATTCATATGGAGATAAGCTATAAGGTTTGATGCTTACCCTATCAATGGTTATCCTTACTCTTGAAGCATATATGATTTATCCAAGTTTCTCCTATTTTTACTGATTTTAAATCATCTTTATCCATTATATTTCCCATGCATCCTATTAGGTTTTCATTATACTCATCCCTACTCAAGTGGCATACCCACACGTGTTGTGTGTATTAATATTCTTCAGTATTAGTCATTATTAGATGATTTTGGTCCTTATATTTTTCATTTTCTTATTATTGTTATACTACTGGTACATTCAATGAATCACATTAATGTTCATAATTATTAGATATTTTCTAGTTTTAATTATTGTATTTTATTATAGAGAAACTTGATTTATTGTAAGTTTATAGGATAAGGACTCTCATATACGTTATATTCCTTATTGGTGTTAGTCACCATCCCATGTCCTATTAGAGGCAGGCTTGGGGTGGTACACTCGACTTACTTCTTTCCCAGGTGGGGTCCTAGTGGTCCAAGTAATGTTATAATAGTATCAAATATATTTGAGTCCAAGGGTTGGATTTTGGAGTTAATAGTCAATTGAGTATTTTTTTGGGACTCTTAGGGTAATGGTGTTAAAGGGTTTTCAATTTAGTTAATAGACCAGATAAGCTAATGATTACTATAAGATATTAATGAATCCTTTCACTTGGACTCTGATAATCTATTAATAATATAAAAACTCTATGTTATTAGTTGTAGGGTTTAACAGAATGATACATACATAATATATCATTCTTGTTATGTTTACCTATATATATTTCTTATGTTAGCACCAGTAGATATTCTTTAATAACAATGGGGTTATCTTAAAAAAACATAGGATTACACCACATAGAAAAAAAATATGTTTCAAATATAGGGATATGAAGAATAAATTGTATAAAATCACCCTCTAATTACTAACTAGTGGAGTGATGAGTCTTTAGTATAGGGACTTGACAAGGAGGTGCTTTATTGGTAATCATCCACCACCAATCTACCTAAACTTGACCACTAAAAGCACCATGAAATGGAATTGAACCTTATGAATTTTATTGACATGAATGAATCACTTGAGGTTATATGTACCCTAAATTAGAAATTATTCACATCTAAAATAATTAAATTACGAAAATATTCACAATCACTCAAGAAAAAATTACAAAAAACATTCAAGTGAAAAAAATAAAAGCATAAAATGAATAAGTTGGATTATGTGGTTTGAAAATTAAGTCCTATGACTATGGGAGAACATTGAACCTATTTCTATTAAATCATAAATTTAAAATATTACATTTACAATAAAATAATTTCCATTTGTATTAAAATATGTTTTTCTACTTAAAAATCCATATGTACAAGTGGTCCCACCCCATCTTTATAGTGGGTTCCATCTAGTCAATTTGTTTCAATTCCTTCCTATATTTACAGAGGTCCCACAATTTTCCTTAGTGACTATTAATCTTTTATAGATACCCTTGGATGATAGTAGACTTCTGGTAGTTTAATAAACTCACCCTTACATCCCACTTAAAAGACCCATATCTTCCACCCTTTTCCTTGAACCATGAGAAATGACTTATTTGTATCATCATCAAACAATCTAATATATATTTTAACTTCCACTTGTCCCACTACCATTTAACTGACCAATACATAGAAAAAAACAATAACATAGCTTCATAATACTTTACCTCAACTAGAATTCACTGCTACCACTAATCTTATCATTCTAAGTCAACTTTTGTAGCTTCTACTTCCAGTTGTCTTAATTAGTGAATTGAAAAATACTTCACATTACTAAAAATATCCCACCTAAAGAATATTTTGAAGGAAACCATGACAACCTCCATAACATAGAAATTGTGACGAATTCCATTTTCATGCTATATGGTTATCCACTACCTTTAAATCACCCAAGTACCATGGAGGAATAATGTTTCTTTATACTTTCCTGGACTAATACCTTTATGAACATGTTAGTTAGATTTTCTTCTAAAACTCAATAAACTTTTCCTCAAGTAAAATTTAGATGAATTTATATTTCTGGTCAATGAGTATCATCTAAGAGAGAGACACTAGATTCTATGGAAAATGGATTTCACTTTGACTATCACAGATGACACTCCATCCTCGTGGAATCTTTTGATCTCTTTAATAGATTCATAGAATATATCAATTCCTTTCCCAATTACATTGATTCCATATACTCACCTTACATTGTAAAAAATGTTATTTCCTATTACAAACTTTACATACAACTAATTTTAATTCCTCTTAATGTTAATATGAATCTTGTGGTACTTTTCCATTAATCAGTATCCCATATAAAGTTGACATCCACATAACCCTATAACAAATAATCTCTTCTAAAATAAAGATCTATATTTTCCAATCCTCTGAGATACTAGATAATACACTTCATGTGTTCCTAGTGATCTTTCCCAATATTTGACATGAAATAACTCCCAACTTCCACTATAAATATAATATTTGGTTGAGTACATATCATGGTCTACATCAGGATTTTGACCTCCAATGCAAACATAACTCTTACAATGAACTTGAACTCGTCTTCCATTTTGGGAACATTATCCTTATCCAAATTTTAAGTTTTTTTCTAATGAAGTTTAGACCATATTACATCAATATAACTAAAAAACATTAATTATCCTCAAAATTTAGTCCCTCTGAGAGAGAACTAAACTTCTAGCTTCCCAATCTCTCTCAATTCTCATCCCCAATATTTTATTATGCCCACTGAGATCCTTTATCTCAAATTTTCTAAACAAGTCACCATTTAGGTATTGATTAATTTTAATTTTTGGACTCAATTTAATTATATCACCCATATATAGGAATATAATGATGAAACTGATATCCATAAACACCTTCAAGAAGCAATAGTGATTAGCGTTTCTTTGAGTGAAACCTTGATCATCCATGAAGGTATAGAATTTTAGATTCCCACTTCCTTGGAACTTACTCAAAGTCATAGATACTCCTACATAGCATGGAAACTAATAATCGAGTCCAACTATTATAGATAAAAACTATTTATTTCACACAAATATCTTCCTCCAAATCACTATAAAGGAAGTATCTCTTTACATTCATCTACTCAAGATTAAAATCACCAGTATCAACCATTCATAGCACTATCTAGATAGTAGTGTGAGTAAATTCTAGTGAGAAAATATTGGAGAATTCTATACCCTCATTATATTAAAAAACATTGATAATCAGACATTTCTTGTAATTCATACTACCAGAAACCTATTACTTCAAATAGAACACCCATTTGTTTTGAAGTACTTTCATTCCTCATGAAAACTTTTTTATCTACCATGTCATATTCGGTTCCAATGAATACATTTATTCTTACATAACTAAATTCTACTATCTATAATCACTAAGAGTTTTCACTTCTTCTAGGCTTCCAAGATCTCCACTATCCATTAGAAGTTAAAAAATTATGTCAACTTCAAACCACTGAACTTATTGCCTGACCCTGGCAGATCTTCACAATTCTTTATTCAGTTCTTTATTTTTAGTATTACACCTTCTTTATTTCTAACTTATGAAACTGTAATATATTATTCAATATTCCTAAATAATATAATTACTTATTGTTCCATAGAACTCACTTATATAATTTCATTACTCCCTAAATTTTCCTTTGAAACATGTGTCCCTCCGGTTTATTTAGTACCCTTTGAACTATCCAGAACATGAATTCCCCTAGATATTCTATTAAGATATAATTGTTCAGGGTTATTTGAATCCTTTTTCTAAATATAACTTTTATCTGAAATAAATTATTAACACAAGACCTTTTCATTAAAGATAACATTATTACTTTTAATTATCACACTCTTTTCATTACCCCAAAGCATGAAGCCAAACTTTTCATCACCGTATCATTTAAAGAAACATGTATGTGACATAGATTTTTTTATCTATCCTTAGAATAAACATGAAAATATGATATACTTATGAAATATTTGAGGTGGTTTACTCCAAGTTTTTTAAATAATTGATCCTATGAAATTTCCTACCCAATTGGTGCCGATGGACTCCAATTAACAAGGTACACCGTAGTGTTGACCAATTATACCCAAATTCCCTTGGTAATTCCAAAATAAAACCTTATGCTATATGAATTTTAAATTAATATTCAATTCATACACTTAGTAACACCATTATTATATAGCGTACCAGACATAATATTCTCCATCACAACTTGTTATTTTGATATAAGGTCGAGAAATCCATTCCAATATATTAATCACCATTTTTGAATCTTAATTATTTTAGCTTTATTTTGTATTCCCCTTTTTACCGTGGTCTTACATTAAAAAACACCCCGAATACCATAAAATTGTTTTTTAAGAATTAAACCCATAATTTCCTCATACTTTCATTAATGAAATATACAACACATAGTAATCCACCATGAGAATAGATGAGAGAAATACCCAAAACATACAATGAAAAAGTTCACACTTATGAGATATGGAATAGCTACTATTAAAGTAAAACAACACCCTTATTTATTTCTAATGTACATATATGAAGAAATTTCTAATTTATATGTGATCTATATTTATTATACCCTCTCTACCTAGAACGTTCATGTTATTATAATTGAGGTGTCCAAGTTGAAAATTCCACAATGCGTGACATCCATAATTTGATTCCTTGAAAAATGATACTCTATATAATCTTATAGTAAAATACATGGTATCATATTTTAAACCTTTGGCTACTAATATGGATCCTCAAGTGATCTTATTCACTCTATTAGTGAAGCTTGTTCCAAAAATTTCCTTATCCAGATGACATATAGAAATTAGGTTCTTTTGTTACCATGGAATGTTCCTAACTTATTTTAAATATTACATTATTTTTTTTATCATTAGGATATTTAAATATCCCTTCCCAATAACATATAGATCTTAATAAAGTACCAATTAAACATTACCTAAACTTTCAAATACATAATTCAACGTGCATCCTTTATCTACCATGGAATGTAATGATTCATTGAAATCAATGACCCATGATTCCACAATAATGTTGACATTTAGTAATAAATTGGTATTACCTTATGATATATAGTTCATGAAACTTTAAATTATGGAATATATACATATGTAATTATCCTTATAATTTATGTAATCCTTCTTGATATTCCCCCTTGTAGTGCCAACATATAGGTCTAAGTACCATTAACTTTCCTTAGCCCTTTTCTCTGGATATAACTTTAAATATTACCCATCCCTTCTTGTTGAGGTGATTATCATACCCCTTCCACATTTAGTAAAATTTTGATAGGTTATTGGAATTCTCTCAAAATGAGTTTCTTACTCAATATGATATCTCTAACATTATAAAATACTAGGACCAACTTCCCAGAAGAGTTGCTTATAGTACTTACCATCACATGTTAACTCTATGGGTGATATGATAATAAAAATAGTACCTATAAAACTTCCATAAAATTAACATTAAATGATTAAATCTACCCTAAAATCAATCATTTGCATGATTTGACATTGGTATTCCTTACAATAATCTCAAACTGAATAACCTCCAAATTATTAACACCTTGTTCAAAGTAGTTGAATTTTCTTACATGTATACCACAAAATTTATTAGCTCTTACATGGAATTCTTCTTATAGATACCTAGGAATAAAATACATGTATATTACATAAATTTAGATTAATATTCATCACATTAAAAAAATTCATGTTCAAGGATAGTTATAGTTCGGTGTCTTTGGATACTTGGATCACATTCCTCTAATTTAGTGAAATGTCTTCAACATATCCATAGCAATATTCCCCTTTAGTAATCCTACCTAAAATCCTTTCTTCATAAACTGGGGGAAAGGAAACATAAGAAAGGGTATATATTAGATGTTAATTAAGGGTAAACAAAGAGATATGTAGGAATAATAATGATTATAAGGGTATGAGAACATGATTGTATCATTAGAAGATCTTACCCTTCAAATCAAAGACCATAATAAAGAGTCACGACATAAATATTGGTAGTTCATAAGATATGAATGATAAGGTAATTGATAGAATAATCCATGAAAGAATAACATAGAAATAAAACATAGAATTATGACATGCACATCATCTGATCACATTGTGGACATGTATAAGTAGAAGTAGGTTCACTCATTAAGTTAAGTAAATGAAATAAGGCCCTCATATAAACTTACAGACATGAAATAAGGTCCATGCATAACATTTTAAACATATAATAAGTTTTTCACATACTATTGTGAATATGTAACTATGTTCACACATAACATTGTGGACATGTAATCTAGCTCACACATAAACTTATGTACATGCAACCAAGTCTATGCATAACATTGTGAACATGTATTAGGTTCACGCATAACATTATGAACATGTAATAAGGTACACTCATAACATTGTGAACATGTAATCAGGTTCATGCATAAAGTTATGGACATGCAACCAGGTCCATGCATAACATTGTGAACTTGTAATTAGGTTCACGCATAACATTATAAACATGTAATAAGGTTACCTCATAAAATTGTGAATATGTAATCAGGTTCACACATTAACATATTTAATCATGATTCACCCATAATTACCCAATTAATTGGAGTGAGATATAGGTCCTACCTATCACATAATAAAATCACACGCACATGTTTTATAAGATTATAAAAAATCATCAAATCATAACACATGAAATGAAATGGGTATCATAAAAATTTCATTATATAATTACCTATAGAAAATATATAGGTCTCATAATCATTTCATCAAATCATAACCAATTAAAATAATTGGGTTTAAAAAGAATATAACCCATGGAAGAGAAACCAGTGTCTTAAACGTCATTCCATCAAAATATAAACCATTCCAGAAAGAATATTAATGGTATTATTAAACCATATGCCTAGTATAACATAAACTATAACAAAATATGCCATATTAAGTATTTTTAAGGATCACATTGAACATTTATTAAGGAAAATAAACTTTATTTTAAATAAACTTCATAGAACCGTTTGAAAAATAACTATCTTCTGAATAAACATTTTCAATTTCACTTAAAAATTTACATGAGGAAAATATGTTTTCTTCTTCAAAAAATGCTCTTTAAATCACAAAACATTTTAAAAAACATTTTATTGGAAAATAAAATTGAAAAATTATAAAGTAATTTTAAAATAATTTTTAAAACCTTTTTACAAAATAGAGTATTGGAAGAGAATAGATTTCCAACTAAAGATGGGAATAAAGTTAGATTTTATGAAAATATTTTCTTAATTATATTAAGTAAAAAAGAGTGTAAAAATAAAATCATTGCGTAAAGATATGATAAATAACCATAGGATAATAAAATTCATGAGATTTATTGAGATATGAATCATAATATTTCCTCAATGGAAGAATAATCATAAACAATCCTGATAAACAATGAGATTGTAGCAATAAACTGTAACCAATTATGTAACTTTGAATCATAATACACTATGAAAGAAAAAACATTAAATGAAACCTAAAATATCATGAAAATAAGTAAATTCATGATATAAAATTTAAAATGGAAGTATATAAATCCCACAGAAATATATGGGTTCTTAACATAGAATGTATCTCAAAGAAAGAAAATTGTGACAAAAAATTACTTTATTGATTTGTTAAATTTTGAACCATAAACCCCATGAGATAAATATAATCATGTGGATATGAAAATAACCATAAATATTTGAATAATAATCATGGAATACATTCATGGGAAGTATATACACCATAAAAAATAAATAAGTGGTGAACATGACATGTATCTCATATATATAAAAAGTGGGATGATAAAACCCTTACCCTAAGTCTTGAATTTATTCATACATGTTCAAACCTCTCGTATAATAAGTATAAATTTATTATAAATATAAAAACGAACTATATTATCATATATAATACCATATATGAGTTTATTATGAATTTATATTACCATTTTATAAACAACTTCATCTTAATGAAAATTTTTGGTAATATTTACTTTGTTTTTCATAAATTTTTGACTTTTTATTCTTGATCCTCTTACTTAGATCATTATTTCATTATTTAAATAATGTAAAAATTATTTAAATATAATATATATTAAGTATATAAATATTCATAATAATATCTAAAATATTTAAATATGAAATGGAATACATTGTTCATGGAGATGGTAGGTCATACGTACGCATGAACTCTATTTCTTTTTTATTATCGTATTGAAAGAAAGAATGTAAATGAAATATATGTATATATGTGTATATATATATGTTATCATTTATGTAGATTTATTATTTCATAAATATCATATAATTTTACCAAATCCACACTTAATACATTCCATGTAAATTGTGAACGAATCACATCGCTTTGAGGATGCATTAGTCCACAAATCCACATATGAGGTTATCATATTTACACAACATGGAAAGCATGAAAGTATGTTTTATGAAATAATTAAAGAAGAAAAAATACATACTAAATATTTTATATATCATTTAAAATAGTATGTCTATCATAATTCCCAATCATGATAGGTGGTAAAGGAAAAATGAATGACATAATTTCGTGAGGTGGTAGTCCGTCGTACATATGAATGACAAGTTTGTTACCCATTTGATGGAAGTGTGTATAGGTGAAGATTGAAACCTTATTATAACAACATATGTAAATATTTATTTTGTTTATGTTATTATATAATATTTTAATAATAATAATTTAGTGAGTGGATAATGAAAATAAAACAAAAGAGTTTGTGGGAGGATGTTACATCTTCTTAAAGTAATTTCTTTTAATTTTCACCAAAGAACTAACTTGGTTTGATTTATGAACAATGTGAGGAATATAGGTTTATAGGATTTAATTTAGTATCTTATTTGGTAAGGTTTTTGATGACACAAAGTTTCTTGAGAGGTTTGAGGAAGTGAGGGTGGGGGGGGGGGGGGTTGAGTGCCCTTTTATAGTGGAGGAGGAGTGATATTCTTGTAAATATAAAAACATAAACACTATTGAGAGGTTTCCCTTACATAATGTTCCTAAAATAATTGTAGATTTTAGATAAATTGGATTATATTTCATATATATGGCTATAAAATGGATTTTGAGAATTTTTTTAGGGTATTTGGACCCTTCAGTTAAAGTTTAACCACTAAGTAAACTTGTTTTACCTTAATCACTATAATTAATTTTAATTAATTTCTGTAATATTTTTCGTGAAAAACTAAGTCAAGAATTATATATATTTTAAATTAATATGATTCCAAATATGGAATTCATTTTTAAAAAAAATAAATACATAAGTTTCATAAATTAATTGTAAATTAATCCTAAAGATGTGTTGTGGAATCTGATTTTTAAAGAGAAAAATTCCAAAAGTTTGAAATATTTTTATATAAAACTTCAATGTGGAATTGGTTAAAATTACCTAAATTGGATTAATTGATGTATAATTGATCTAATTATACTTTAAACCAAGTTAATATACAATTTAACTCTAAAAATAAATTAGATGAAAAAGTATTTTTGAATTAAAATTCTGTATTATTTACTATTCATCAAAAAATAAAACTTCTGAGAAAAATAGAAAAAAATTACCCAAAGTAAATTTTGATATTAAAATTTATAAAATTAAGTTTATTTTTTCAAATAAAAATTATAA
Source organism: Viscum album (assembly GCA_963277665.1). NCBI lineage: Eukaryota > Viridiplantae > Streptophyta > Magnoliopsida > Santalales > Viscaceae > Viscum > Viscum album. Next base: position 1,911,264,480 of record OY728161.1, on the reverse strand, counting down.
TTATGCCAAAATTTATATTTAAAATGGGTTCATCATTAAAAGGTGGTAAAATTTCCTTATAGAAAATACATCTTTTACTCATAAAATTGGATTTATTCGTATCTTATACCTATAAAATCTATTGGACGAGTATCAAAAATGTTGATTGAATATATAATATATAAATTTTATTTAAAAATTTCATCAAAATTGGTTAATTTTTTGATATAAATTATGTTTTTACATACAAAAATAGTTTTCTTAGAAAAGTAATTTCTTTATTTTCAAATAGTTCTTAAATTCATTTATAAATAATTTATAATGAAAGGATTCATTTTATTTACATGTGTAAATAATATTTTCACAATTTAGTTAATCTTATTTGTTACTTCCATTCCAATGGCTAGGTGGTATATATAATAATATTTCAATAAAAATATTAATAGTATATTGTAGTTCGGTAAAACTCAGCCATGCGTGTAATGAAAGCTATCAAAGGAACTCAATAATTTTTTTTTAAAACAATCCAACCATAGTGTTTGATGTGATCAAATCTAATATAAGTGTCTCTTTTAGTATAATATTAACTTGGCATTGTGTATAATTCAAGCCAAACTTAGTGCTTTCATATCAAAGAAGCTATATTCAGTGTTAGGTGAAATGAAAAATATCAAAAAGATTAAACAAGTTCAAAAAAAAATATTTCAAAAAAATCTCTGGGTGTTTAATTATACCCCCATTAAAATGAATTTCACCCACAAAATTCATCTGGGTTATCAATGACTTAATAATTTATAGTTCCTTTCTTAGAAACCCATATCGTAAATATGAATACTAAAACTTTCATAAAAAAGGGAACGTTGGAACCATAACTGTTACCCAAAGTAACTCATAACTAGGTTTCCATGTAGGAGAAAATAGATTGGGAGTGAATATTGGACATATAGGAAAAGAATAAGTAAATATAAAGAGTGATAAAGATCACTAATCACCAGAAAGTGAATCATCAATGGAAAGTTAAGGGCCTCAAACAGTAAATCTATGATGATTTATAAGACCATAGGATCAATAGAAACAAATTTATTAGGATAAATATTTTTCAATATCCTTTTATCAGAGTTGATAAATTATTTTAAAATAAAAAATCTTAAGGAAATATACTTACTTGATTTTTTTCCTTTTCATATGCACAATCTCACCATTTGGTTGTTCCTTTCTCGATTTCCAGTTTATCTCTTACTCCAAGAAATGAAGGTTAATTTGTCATACCTCAAGTACTAACAAATCATGAGGTATAATGATATGTCATTCCATCCATTTTTAGTCTAAATCACCTAAAAATAGTTAGAAGAGGTTATCTTCTATGTATAAATCCTCGTATTGAGAGATAATACTTTAATATTTAAAACCTCATATAAAGTTTAATGTAAACCATTCCATAAATTTTTTACCCTAAAACCCTAATATAATATGAAATTATAAATCATTAGACATAAGGTCACTAAATTTCTCAAAAATAACATAGAATTTATCCCCTGTATATCATAAAGTATCTTTTTTTGTGAAATAAAAAACATATGAATACCTTCATCAGGCATTCTCTTGAAATGTGGTAATAACCTAAATTACCATAAATCCATATTGAAAACATATATTTTTTCTTATTCCAAAGTTTATTGGATATATTCCTTAAATACAAAAATGATGTAAACTCCATCCATGATAGTACAAACTACTTTTTCATTAAATCCTTTATCAGTTATTTGGTAATCATTACCATCTAATTAACTTATTCATATCCTACATATCTTTATCAAAACATCATTATCTCAATATGAAGAATATATTAAGGGTTATCGTACCTTAGTCAGAATGTCATCATTCTATTAAATCACTTTTCTAAGACTTCATCACCATTCAACATATCCTTTTTAATCCTTAATAAAAAAACTTATACTAAAAAAATTATATATTTCATGATTCGTATAACACAATCATTGAATTCCAAAACATATACACTTCAATCATCCAACATTAATTTTAAACCATTACTTAGGCTTCATCATATTATTATTTCTAGGAATATGAAATATTAATCAAGTATTAAGGTTCTTAAACCACAATCTAATCATGAATCTTATGTTTAATTTAAACAATACTATTAGGAGATCCCATACCTTTCACATGTCATTTGCAGTCTCTTTATCCTTAGCAATATAACCATAACTCATATTTCCTTCCTACTTATCTTCATGATATTTTCACTTAGGAAATAATTTTTTATAATTCCCATAATTTTCACATCTAAAACATTCAATGTTAACCCATTTACTTATAGTTCTCACTAATGAATAAAACCAGAAAGAATAGTGTGAGAGAAACTTATCATATCATAAAAATATATAATCATGAAAAATTACTTATCAGATTCCAAAATAATGACACCTAATTTTTAATATATTTTACCTTAGTCTTATATTTAGATACATCCATAGATATATACTTAGAAATATACCTAGGGATATCACTAAAGTTTTATCATCATAGTTTCGAAAGTATGACTAAGCGTTTCCTTTAATATCAACTATAGCAACCCAGTATTAACATATATGGATATTAAATAAATTTAGATGAATATTAAAAAAATTAAAAAAGTACATCCCATAAGACTGTAATTGTTTAATTTATTTGGAATCTTGAAACACATTTTTCTAATTTGGTGAAGGATCTTGACCATCTTGGTAAAAATATTCCCCTTTAGTACTCCTACCTAAAACCCTTTCTTCATAACATAAGGGAAAATAAACATAAGAAATGGGTGAGCTTAGATTCATAGTAAGGGTAAAAAAGGAGATATGTATGCATAATCATGAGTATAAGGTTATGAGAACATGACCATATCATTAGAATATCATACCTTGCATATCAAAGACCATAATCAAGATTCATGGAATAAAGATTAGAATCTTAGAAGATATGAATGATAAGGTAATCAATATCATACTCCATGAAATCCTAACATAGTAATAAGGCATGGGATTTTTTTCGTACACATAAGAATATAACATTGTGAACATGTATATGTAGAAATGGGTTCACTCATTGAGTTAAGGATATGAAATCAAGATCTCTCATAAACTTATGGACATGCAACCAGGTCCACACATAATATTATGAACATGTAATCTGGTTTATGCATAACATTGTGAACATGTAATCAGGTTCACAAATAAAATTATGAACATGTAATCAGGACCATAGAAAAACTTATGGACATGCAAATAGGTCTATGTATAATATTGTGAACATGTAATCAAGTCCATGCATAACAGTGTGAAAAATTAATAAGGTTCACTCATAACATTGTGAACATGTAGTCAGGTTCACACATAAACTTATGGACATAAAACCAAGTCCATTAATAACATTGTGAACATATAATTAGGTTCACACATAACATTATGAACACCTAATAAGGTTCCCTCATAACATTGTGAACATGTAATCAGGTTCCCGCATAAACATATGTACTCACAAGTCATCCATTGTTACCCAATTAATTTGAGGGAGATATTGATCCCACCCATCACATAATAAAATCATACATTTTTATTGCACTACATTATAAAAAATCATCAAATAAAAACCCATTAAATAAAATGGTTATCATAAACATTTCCTCATATCATTACTATGGAAAAGAGATAGGTCTCATAATAATTTCATCAATGAATAACCTATGAAAAGAAGTCGATTTCAAAAGAATATAACCTATGGAAGAGAAACATGTTTCATAAAAATCATTCCATAAAAATATAAACAATTCAAGAAATAATATGAGTAGTATTCTTTGATCACATACATAGTAAAGCATAAAATATAACAAAGTATGTTATCTTATCTAGAGAAGGATTTTGAAGGATGACGTGGAAAATTTCTGAAATAAATATCATTTCTTTCAAAATACCTTTAAAAAAACCATGAAAAATACTTTTCTTATAAGGAAATATTTAAAATAAAATTTAAAATAGTTATTGTGGAAAATATGTTTTTTGTTTTGAAAAATCCTATTAAAATCATAAAACATTTTGAAAATAGATTTCTTTAAAAAAACCTTAAAACATATAAAGTAAGCATGAATTTTTTGAAAACGTTTTCTCTGAAAATAAACATGAAAACTTATAATTGAATCTTGGAAATATTTTGAAAAACTGTTTATAAAACATGGTATTGGAAGAAAAAATATTTTTGAATGAAAAGAGAAATAAATTAAGATTTTATTAAAAGGGTTTTATTAATTTTATTAAGTACCAACGAGTGTAAAAATGATACCATTTTTTATTATATTTTGGATAAACCCAGGATAATAAACTTCACGAGAGTTCTTGACATATGGATCATAATATTTCATTAATGGAAGCCTAATAAAAAACAATCCTAATAAATGATGATATTAGAGCAATAAAATATTACCACTTTGGTAACTTTGAATTAGAATCCACCATGAAAGAAAAAATTACCTCATGCCTAAAATATCATTAAAATAAATATATTCAGGATATAACGTGTCAAAGTGTAGTATATACACCCCATATAAAAATATAGGTGCATAACATGGAATGTATCTCAGTGAAAAAAAATTGAGACCAAAAAATACTTTACCTGTTTGGTAACTTTTGAACCATAAAACCCATGAGAGAAATATTATATATTGTATATTTAAATACCCATAAATTTATGTATTGTAATCATATAATACATTAAATGGAAGTATATAGACGAAAAAAATAAATGAGTGGTGAACATGGTATGTATGTCATGGATACCAAATGTGAGATGAGAAAACCCTTACCTTAAATATCATATAAATATTTATAATAATATATAAAATATAGAAATATGAAATGTAATACACCATTTTTGGAGATGGTAGGCTATACGTATGCGCGAATGCCGTTTTAATTTTATTTTCAGATTAAAAGAAATAAAGTAAATGATATATATGTGTATATATATATATTATCATTGTAGTATAATTATTATTTCATATATATCATATAATTTTACTAAAACCATCCTAACACATTCCATGTAAATTTTGAATGAATCACATCGTTTTGAGGAGGCGGTAGTCCACATGTCAAAAAACAAAGTTATCATATTTACAAAAAAATGGAAATCATGAAGGTATGTTTTTATAAATAAGTAAAGAAGAATAAATTCATCATAAATATAATATATATCATTTTAAAAAATTATTCCCATCATAATTCCCAACCATGACAGGTGGTAATGGAAAAAATAATGATAGCGTTTCCTGAGGCAGTAGTCCACCGTACATATGAACAGTAAGTTCGTTACCCATTTAATGGGAGTGTGTGTAGGTGTAGGTAGAACACTTATAATAAAATAATTGTTAGTATTTTTAGTATAATAATTTTATTATATAATCAAGTAACAGAAGAATTTATGGGCAGTAGAATGAAAATAAAACAAAAGAACTTGTGGAAGGAGGTTACCTCTTATTTGGGTAATTCCTTTTGGTTTTCACCAAATGACTAACTTGGATTACACTATTACCAATATGACGCTTCTAGGTTTATAGGAGGGAATTTAGAATCTTATTTGGAAATGGGTTTTATGATCCAAAGTGGCTTGAGAGGTGTGAGGTAGTGAGGGGTGTGAGTTCCCATTTATAGTGGAGGAGGAGTGACATTCTTGTAAATATAAAAAGGGTAACACTATTGAGACGTCTCCCTTATATAATGTGCTTCTAATAATTTTAAATTTTTTATTAAATTGAGTAATTGTTAAATATATTCAATAAAATGGATTTTGGAAATTTTTATGGGGTATTTGGCTCCTTAAGTTAAAGTTTAACCACTAAGTAAACTTGTTTTTACCTTAATCACTGTAATTAATTTTAATTAATTTAACTAATATTATTGTTAAAAAACTAAGTTAACCATAATAGATGTTATATATTAATATTAATCCAAATATTTAATCCATTTTTAAAAATTCTAAACACATAATTTTTAGAAATTAATTTAAAATTAATCTCACAGACTTGTCGTGAAATCATGTTATTAAAGGGAAATAGTCCAAAAGTTCAATTTATTTATATCCAATTTCAAAGTAAAAATTTATAACATAAACTAAATTGGATTAACTTATGTATAATTTATCTAATTATACTTTAAAACCCAATTAATATATAATTTAACTATATAATTAAATTATATGGAAAAATAGTTTTGAATTAAAATTCAACATCTCTTATTATTCATCAAAAAGGAAACTTCTCAGAAAAATAAATAAAATTCATCCTAAATATTTTTTTTATATTTATATTTAAAAAATAATTTTTTTTTCAATTAAAAATTATAAATGTGTCAAAATTTATATTTTAAATTGGGATTCCATTGAAAGGTGGTAAAATCACCTTTTAGAAAAATACATCTTTTTATTCATAAAATTAGAGTTATTATTATCTCATGCCTATAAAATATATTGGATGAGTATCAAAAATACTGATTGAATATATAATACATAAATTTTATTGAAAAATTCATCAAAAAGTGGTTTGTTTTATTTATTTTAAAAAAATTTTTTACATAGAAAAAAAGTTTTCTTAGAAAAGTGATTAGTTTATTTTAAAATAGTTGTTAAATTCATTTCCAACTAATTGATAATGAAAAGATTAATTTTATATAAATTTTTAAATATAAATTTCATAATTTATTTAATCTTATTCATAAATTTCATTCTAATCACAATGTGGTAACTATAATAATATTATAATAATAATATTAGCATTATATTGTATTTTTGTAAAACTCAAACTTTGATGTAATGAAAGATATAAAAGGAACTCAGTATTGTGTGTAGCACAATACAAACATAGTGTTGTGTGTACCTAAAGTTATTCTAAGTGTTTTGTGAAGTAGAAGATAAAATTGGTGTTTCATATAATGTAATCCAAACTTAGTGATTTTATATAAAAGAAAGTATATTAAGTGTTGTGTGAAATGAAAAATATCAAAAAGATTAAATTAAATTGAAAATAATTATTTCCCAAAATCTATAGGTGTTACACTCCTACCATATGTCAAAGGCAACATTTAGAGCTAATGAAATCCTATCAAACCATGTTATTTCTTATCTATCCATTAAAATTTTATTTTTTGCATCTTTTTTTGGTTTGACTCCATCAAATGAATATTCCAAATCCTTTTAAATGGTAGATTCTTCCAACTGCATTATCTAGAACCTGAAATCTATTCTATCGAACATTTCTATTAAGAAATTACATTCTTTTGATGTTATAACTTACATGAAAGTAAACTCACACCAAATAAAAAATAACATCTAAGGAAATAGTGAGTGAATATTACGTAAATTGTTTTCCAAGTGTTGAGCCACTAGAAGAAAGAACATACACTCATACCACTTATTAGAAGTAACACCTAAGAATTTTATGAGAAATATTTTGTTTTTATGTTATCAATGGAATCTTTCACTACACACAACACTATATTGGCTTTCTTTACACACAATCGCGACCTTCCTTGATAGCTTGCGTCGTACGCAATACCGAGTTTCACTAAACAACGATATGCTATTAAAATATTATTAAAACTAGCCGTTATGAATAGTAATACCCACTTTTTAAAATTTTATAAATTTTATTTTTCAAAATGGACTTCATTTTTGGAATTGGAATATCGAAATTAGCCTAGGGTGAAATTTTGGTATTTTTCTGAAAACATTCAATTCTTGATGAATAGTGAAAACACTGGGTTACTATTTAAAAAACGACTTTTTATTTAAATAATTATTTATTTTATATAAATTTATTTTAGGTAAAAATTGATCAATAATACCTTTATAAGTTCAAAGTAATTAATTGGAGTCATTTTATAATAATTTTAGATATATAAAAATTTTATCGAACTTTTCACCGTCTTTTACCTACCTCCTAGGAGAATTTGCAAATTTAAATAAAACTTAATTTTACCGCTTCTGTGAGTGGAATTTCCAAAATCCGAGAGACATGGTTAATATCAAGGACTAAAATTTGGTTCAATAAGATGAAAATAATTTTTGTTGAATAGTAACTTTTAACTTTTTTTTACCACGACTAAAAGTAAATAGGGTAATTAAGTGTAAAAATGTTATTATTATTACCCTAAAACATGTCCTAATTCTATCGAATAAGTGTAATTCGACCAAAAACAACCTTAGGAATAAAATATGACCATTTAGGACCACTTAGATTAAATTAGGACATTTATTATTAATTTATTTAAAGAAGGGTTAAAATAGTTAAAATCAAAGTTTAATAAGTAAATAATTTTTAATAAAGGGTTATACATAAGATAAATTATACTATAAATATTAATTAGAAAGCTAAAACGATTTCATACATAATGGTATTTTATTTTTAATTTTTATACATTAAATAATTTAATTTATTTATGACACAATGATGATGCAGTAATTATCTTATTAATGAAATATTGACATAATTGATGTTATAAATACCCAAATAAATGTAATTTTAGACTTTTTATGAATTACAATAATTTTCTATGTTAATATGAGATGTTAGTATTGATTTAATTAACTTTTTTTGAACTAATAATTCTGTTTTGATTTCCAGAAAAATCAATTACCAAATAGTGTCAAAATTGACATAAAATAGTTTTTAAAACAAATATTATATTATTAATTTTTATTTTATTCCTAAAAATATAAGGTTCGGCCAAATGACTTAGATAAGGTTATATATATTAATAATAAACAACTTGTGGTTCGTTTGGCTTGTTATAGTATGTTTATTAACCTTATAGTGTAAGAGAACAAAAAGACATAGTAAAAGTAAAATTATTTAACTTAAAGTTAAATATAAATGATAAGGTTAAAATAGAACCCTAAACTTGTCTAAATTATATTGGATGAGATTATTTCGACCCATCCCCACCATAGATTCAAAAGAAATCAATTTGGAGATATTAAAAACCGAATATGAGTTTATAATAAAATAATATTTTTAGTTTTTCCAAAGGTGCCCCTCTCCTCCCTTATAAAAGGGAACCTCCTACCTCTCTTCCTCACACCATATTGAGCCTTCAAGCTCGGAAAAATCCTACCAAATTCTCTTCTCAACTTCCCTAGAAACATCATAGAGGTCCCGGTCTTCTTCAAAGACCAATTTTAGTTCCCTAAGAGGAGGTCTCAAAGAGGTGCTTCAAAGAAGAGGTAATGTCCGTTACCGATTCTTTCAAATTTATTTCTTCTTCCACTTCTTCTTCTTTATTTGTTTCATTATGAAGTAATAACATCAGTATCACTCATATACTGATATGTTATTATAAGTATGAAACAACCCTATTTCACCATCTATCCATCCTATGGAAAATGAAATCACCGCGCGTGCGTACGTACGGAATACCGTCTCCACGCCGTGGTGTAATCTATTTTCCACCACCACCTTACTTGGATGGGTATAATGGTGTAAATAATAACTATATATTATTATTTTAAAGTTATATTGATTCTGAAATAGTATACATACACTCCAATACAATTCCACGATCATGGGAACGATATCATTGCTTGTGCGTACGTACGGAATACCGTCTCCACGATGTGATGCGACTCGTTCTACATGATATTCATTGAATAATGATTATATAAATGAATTGAATGAATGAATATGATATATATTACACTAATAACATTCGGGAAACGAGGTATCTATATCCTAAAGAGAATAATAAGATTTTATTCGACAAAACACGCATAAGAACAAAAAGTAATAAACACCCGAATAACAAGTAGCAATGAAATATTACTAATAAGAAGTTAATAATATGGACATATATGATATCATAACAATGATTATGATTCTAGAATAAGTCAATGACATTATTTAAATCATTATACAGGAGGTTCGGACACTTACGAAGCAAATTGGACCTAAGGTAAGGGAAAATATTGTAATCTCATTTTTATCCGAGATTGCTTATACTTCAGAATTTACTGGGGAATATTTATCATCCACATCCATGTTTCCTCAATATGTAATATTTATATCCTTATACAATAGTTTATATCCAATTTTACCCTTCAGTGAGTTTTTAGTAAAAGATATGAAAGTAATCTTTTATCATTTTTCATACGAGGTACTTTTTGACTTTTCTGACAAAAGTATGAGAAGAATGTTTTTTTAACTTATACGGCATGAATGGATTTTTAGAACATTATTTCCATGAAGCTTCCTTTACAAGTTTTCAGGTTTATTTTTAATCAACTTATTTTAGTTCAAAATTATATGACATGTTAAGGAAGGAAAATGTTTTTGAAGTAGAAAGGATATTTTCCTCAAGAATGAAGTTCAAGTGTTTTATCAAAATTATTTTCCATCTATGATAATATAGGTTTATGTTTCTATCCCTATTATTAAATTGATTTTATTATGTTGTGATGGAATTATTTTTATGAATTCCTTTATCTTATATGAATTGTTTTATGATGTCACGATGTTTAAGAATCCCATTTTTATTACATGGGTTATGCAATGATGTATGATTTATGATTTTTGTGGCACACATAAGAATGGTTTCATTATGAGATGGGTGGGACCTATATCTCCCTCCAATACCTTGGGTAAAGATTTATATCTCATGAGATAGACATGGCTGGAATGGCAGGTTAATCCGGTTCAGTGAAACAGGACTAAAACGAGGAGTGAACTCGGTTCAGAAATGGACTTTGTCCACTAAGATAGTCTTGGAAATGATTCTTGACTAATAAGAAATGATTCTCTATGATTATTTGTGTATAACACAAAGTTTCATGTTTTATGTTATGATTATTTGGATTACATTTCACTACTATGATTTATCCCATGTTATAAAATTATGATCTCTTTTGCAGGTTAAGATTTCCAAAATGTTATGTTATTATGAATATGATGTGATTGATATTTCTTTTGTTTACCCTTACTGAGAATTTGAGCTCAACATTTTGTATGTTTTCTTTCCCCAGGTCAGGAAGAAGGTTATTAAGTAGGATATTCCAAAAGGGACTCTATATATGATGAAATAAATGGGAGACAATGTAGATGCTTTATGAACCAGTTGTTTATGTTTCCCAGTTTCTAAAGACACCATACCTATACGGTCCTTTCTTGGTTTTGTTATATGATTAATAAGTGTACTTCAATTTTTATGTACTAACAATGTATGTAAAGTATGGGTCGTTATAGTTGGTATTAGAGGAAAGGTATAGTCAACCTTTAGAAACTAGGTTGTGAAACCCTTAGTAAGAACCCTAAGGATAAGTCTAAGCATAGAACACAATCTTAGTGTTTTAGAAATGGCCATGAACAACCTATGATAAGACCTTAAGTGTAAAATTTTATTCTTGATTATGTGGTTTTACTATTATAATTAGTGTTGGTCACACTATTATTCATGGTTTTAGTCAATGGCTGAAACCTGAAGGAACCGTGTTAATGCGGAATGCGACGGGCAATGCAATGATTGTCCCCCTGAGAAACCAAATGTTATGGGAGATGGAATGAAAAATATTGTAGCCATGCTCACACAACTTTCTCAGGCTATGAATCATGCAGGACTTCCAAACGAGCAAAGGAAGGAGCAACATTCTGTTGAATCCTTCATGAGGAAGCATCCACCCTCATTCAGTGGGTCTACTGATCCATTAGTTGCTGAACAATAGATCAGTGATACTGAAAAGATATTTTCAGTTATTCAATGTTTTAAACATGATAAAGTCATCTTAGCAGTATATCGTTTGGAAGGTGATGCTGATCAATGGTGGAACATTATTAAGAATACGAGGCAAAGGGATGAAATTGAGTCCATGGAATGGGATGAGTTCAAGAACTTATTTTTCAATAAGTACTTCCCTCATATTCTTCGAACAAAGATGGAGAAGGAATTTCTTGAACTGAAGCAAAAGGATGATGAATCTGTTGGTACCTATGAAGAAAATTTTACAAGACTTGCAACATACACTTCTGGTATTATTATCCAACCTGAGAGTAAGATCGATCGATTCTTTAGTGGCTTAAAACCAATTCTTTGAAGGGAGTTATTCATAAGGGACTTCAATAGCTATGAGGAAATTGTTCGATGTGATCTCAAAGTTGAGACAGAGATTGGAGTAACCCATCAGTCATATAGGTTTGATAAGAAGAGGAAAATGGAATTCAAAGGAAAATATAAAGAGCACACTGAAAAGAAAATGATCTTTCCCTTATGCTCAAAGTGTGGAAAGAAACATGGAGGGAGTTGTCTTAAAGGGACAAGTAAATGTTTCAAATGTGGAAAGGAAGGTCATCGGGCATTTGAATGCCGCAATGATGGGAAGAAGATGTCTAGTGATGCGAACAAAGAAAAGGCTACACAGAGTGCACCTCCTACACTTCAATGTTACAAGTGCAAGGAAATGGGGCATTATGCCAATCAATGCCCTAATCCAAGGGTTGTTGATGATGATCGATGTCAAAAAACTCTTAAGGCTAAATATAAAGGAAATTCACATGCAATTTCTATCAGTGATGTGGAGTACGATAACGAAGTGGTAAAAGGTACACTTACCATCCACTCTAAAGTAGAAAATGTTTTATTTGATTTTGGATCCACCCACTCTTTTATTTCTGAAGAATTTTCTAAGGGTACCACCGTATTACCTCAACAATTAGATGTTGAGTTAGCTGTTACAACCCCTAATTGAACAACAGTCATATCAAAAGTTTATAATTCGTCTCCGATTGATGTTTGTGGGAAAGTTCTTCCTAAAAATCTTGTGATGCTTCCTATAATGGAATTTGATGTGATTCTTGGAATGGATTGGCTTTCTCTATATGGAGCTCATATCAATTGCCAAAGAAGGGAAGTCACATTTCATATTCTAGATCAATCTATGATCATCTATCAATGCAAGGATGAACATAACCTTCCAGTGGAAATTTCTTACATCTTATGTTTTTTGATTCCACTAAATGAAGGTTATTTATCTCAAATGGTTGGTGAGAAACTCACAATTAAGAATATTCCCATTGTATGGGAGTTTGATGATGTATTTCCAGAGGAATTGCTGGGTCTTCCACCAAATCGTGAAGCTGAGTTTTCAATAGAACTCATACCGGTGGCTTTGACTATTTCAAAGACACCTTATAGAATGGCCCCAATTGAGTTGCAGGAATTGAAGAAGAAACTCCAAGAGAAACTTGATAAGGGATTTATATGCCCTAGTGCGTCACCTTGGGGAGAACCTATTCTGTTTGCTAAGAAGAAAGATGGATCAATGAGACTCTACATTGATTATCGAGAACTTAACATGATCACTATCAAGAACAAATATCGCCCCTATGCATTGATGACTTATTTGACCAACTACGCAGAGCTCAATAATTTTCCAAGATTGATCTTTGTTCAGGGTATCATCAATTAAGGGTCAAAAGGGAGGATATACCAAAGAAAACTTTCTGTATAAGGTATGGACACTATGAATTTCTAGTGATGCCATTTGGTCATACTAATGCCACTGCTATCTTCATGGATCTGATGAATAGAGTCTTTAGAGACTATCTTGATCAGTTTGTGGTAGTCTTTATAGACGATATTCTTGTCTATTCAAAGAGCAAGGAAGAACATGAAGATCATTTGAGAATTATATTGAAGACCCTGAGAAAGGAGAATCTTTATGCCAAATTTATCAAGTGTGAATTTTGGCTTCAAAAAGTTGCATTTTTGGGTCACATAATCTCAAAAGAGGGGATATCTATGGATCCAGCAAAAACAGAGGATATCGAAAGATGGTCAAGACCAACAACAGTAACTGAGATCCAGAGTTTTCTTGGCTTGGATGTATATTACCGACATTTTGTGAAAGATTTTTCATGATTATCTAATCCACTCACCAGGTTGACTCGAAACGGAGTTAAGTTCGTGTGGACGGAGGAATGTGAAGAGAATTTCAAGGAGTTGAAAAGAAGGTTATCCAGTGCACCTGTACTCACACTTCCTTGTAGTGGAGAAAGGTTTGTGATCTATAGTGATGAATCCAAGAAGGGGATGGGGTGTGTTCTTATGAAAAATGATATGGTGATAGCTTATGCCTCACGACAGTTGAAAATCCATGAGCAAAATTACCCAACTCATGATTTGGAGTTAGCTGTGGTAATCCTTGCATTAAATATTTGGAGGAATTATATTTATGGAGAAAGGTGTGATATTTATACTGATCATAAAAGTTTGAAGTATATTTTCACACAAAAGGAGCTGAATATGCACCAAAGAAGATGGTTGGAGCTGATTAAGGATTACAACTGCTCAATTCATTACCACATTGGGAAAGCAAACAAGGTGACAGATGCATTAAGTCGACAAGACCATGCCAGCTTATCCATGATGAGGATCACAAAAGATCCAATATTTATGGATTTATAAAGGATGGATCTTGGAATTATAATGGAAGGGGAAAATCATATCTTTCTCAATTGAATGTTCAACCATCTATACATGTGAAGATTAAAGAGGCGCATAAAGAAGATGTAGAGTTACAAAAGAAGGTGAGAAATATTCCTGAATTCATCCTTGATTATGATGGGATAATACAGTTCAGGAATCGGGTTTGTGTTCCTCCCATCCCAGAATTAAAGAAGGAGCTGCTGGATGAGGCTCATAGTTCTTCATTCTCTATTCATCCTGGAAGGACGAAGATGTATAGGGACCTGAAAGAGTACTTCTGGTGGGATGGCATGAAAAGAGATGTTGCTAAATATGTCTCTTGATGCTTGGTTTGTCAGCAAGTTAAAGCTGAGAGACAGAAGTCTAAGGGGATGTTACAACCATTACCCATACCTGAATGGAAATGGGAAAACATCACTATGGAATTTGTCACTGGACTTCCTAAAACATCCAAAGGTAATAATGATATCTGGGTCATAGTTGATCATCTTACAAAGTCTGCACACTTCATTGCTGTTATAGAGAATTTCTATCTGGATCAGCTTGCCAGGATATATGTGAAGGAAGTGGTAAGATTGCATGGAGTACCACATTCCATTATATCTGATCGGGATCCGAGATTTACCTCAAAGTTCTGGCGAAGTCTTCATCATACTCTGGATACAGAGTTGAGTTTCAGCACTGATTATCATCCTTAGACAGACGGTCAGTCTAAGAGAACAATTCAAACTCTAGAAGATATATTGAGAGCTTGATCTATTGTTTTCAGAGTTGGTTGGGATCAACACCTACCTTTGGTGGATTTTCTTATAATAATAACTTTCACTCCAGTATTCAGATGGCTCCTTATGAAGCTCTCTATGGAAAGAAATGCAGGACTCCAACTTGCTGGGATGAAGTTGGGGAAAGAAAGCTATTAGGACCTAATCTTGTTGATGAGATGGCAGAAAAGGTCAGATCTATTAAATAACACATTAGAGCAGCTCAGAGTCGACAAAAAAGTTTTTTCGACAACTGAAGAAAAAGACCTAGAGTTTGAAGTGGGTGATAAAGTGTTCTTACTAATATCTCCTTGGAAGAGAGTAATGAGATTTGGAATGAAGGGAAAGCTGAGCCCTAGGTATATCGGTCCTTTCGAAATACTGGATCATGTTGGGAAGGTAGCTTACTGATTGGTGCTTCCACCGAATGTCTCTCAAGTTCACGATGTGTTCTATGTATATCTCCTGAGGAAGTACATACCTGATCCTTCACATGTACTCAGCTCAGAAGTTGTACCGCTGGAGTAAGATCTTTCTTTTGAAGAATCGCTGATAGAGATTCTGGATCGTATCAAAAAAGTCCTACGGAACAAGTCCACTCTCTTGGTGAAAGTTTTATGGAGGAACCACCAATTAGAAGAAGCTACATGGGAGCTTGAGGGTATGATGAGGGAGAGGTATCCTCATCTGTTTGTTACAAAGTGACGAATTTCAAGGGAGAAATTCATTTTAAGGGGTGTAGAATGTTACACCCGAGACTTTTATGAGAAATATTTTGTTTTTATGTTATCAAAGGAATCTTTTACTACACAAAACACTAGCTTTTCTTTCTTTACACGCAATCATGACCTTCCTCGATAGCTTGCGTCGTACGCAATACCGAGTTTCACTAAACAACGATATGATATTAAAATATTATTAAAACTAGCGGTTATGAATAGTAATACCCACTTTTTGAAATTTTGTAAATTTTATTTTTCAAAATGGACTTAGTTTTTGGATTCATAATATCGAAATTAGCGTAGGGTGAAATTTTTGTATTTTTCTGAAAACTTTCAATTTTTGATGAATAGTGAAAACACTGGGTTACTATTTAAAAACCGACTTTTTATTTAAATAATTATTTATTTTATATAAATTTATTTTAGGTCAAAATTGATACATAATACCTTTATAAGTTCAAAGTAATTAATTGGAGTCATTTTATAATAATTTTAGATATATAAAAATTTTATCGAACTTTTCACCGTCTTTTACCCACCTCCTAGGAGAATTTGCAAATTTAAATAAAACATAATTTTACCGCTTCTGTGAGTGGAATTTCGAAAATCCGAGAGACACGGTTAATATCAAGTACTAAAATGTGGTTCAATGAGATGAAAATAATTTTTGGTGAATAGTAACTTTTTACTTTTTTTACCATGATTAAAAGTAAATAGGGTAATTAAGGGTAAAAATGTTATTATTATTACCCTAACACATGTCCTAATTCTATTGGATAAGTTTAATTCGACCAAAAACAACATTAGGAATAAAATATGACCATTTAGTCCCACTTGGATTAGATTTGGACATTTATTATTAATTTATTTAAAGAAGGGTTAAAATAGTTAAAATCAAAGATTAATAAGTAAATAATTTTTAATAAAGGGTTATTCATAAGATAAATTTGAGTATAAATATTCATTAGAAAGATAAAACGCTTTCCTAAATAATGATATTTTATTTTTAATTTTTAGACATTAAATAATTTAATTTATTTATGAGACAATGATGATGCAATAATTATCTTATTAATGAAATATTGACATAATTGATGTTATAAATACCCAAATAAATGTCATTTGAGACTTTTTATGAATTAAAATAATTTCCTATGTTACTATGACATGTTTGTATTGATTTAACTAACTCTTTTAGAACTAATAATTCTGTTTTGATTTTCACATAAATCAATTACCAAATAGTGTCAGAATTGACACAAAATAGTTTTTAAAACACATATTATATTATTAATTGTTATTTTATTCCTAAAAATCTATTGTTCGGCCAAATGACTTAGATAAGGTTATATATATTAATAATAAATAACTTGGGGTTTGTTTTTCTTTTTATATTAAGTTTATTAACCTTATAGTGTAAGAAAACAAAAAGACATGGTAAAAGTAAAATTATTTAACTTAAAGTTAAATCTAAATGATAAGTTTAAAATAGAACCCTAAACTTGTCTAAATTATATTGGATGAGAGGCTTTTGACCCATACCCACCTTAGATTCAAAATAAATCAATTTGGAGCTATTAAAAACCGAATATGAGTTTATAATAAAATAATATTTTTTGTTTTTCCAAAGGTGCCCCTCTCCTCCCTTATAAAAGGGCACCTCCTCCCTCTCTTCCTCACACCACTTTGAGCCTTAAACCTCGGTCAAACACTACCAAATGCCCTTCTACAATTCCCTAGAAACATCCAAGATGTCCTGGTCTTCTTCAAAGACCAATTTTAGTGCCCTAAGAGGAGGTCTCAAAGAGGCGCTTCAAAGAAGAGGTAATGTTCGTTACTGATTCTTTCAAATTTATTTCTTACTCCACTTCTTATTATTTAGTTGTTTCATTATGAAGTAATAACATAAGTATCACTCATATACTGATATTTTATTATAAGTATTAAAAAACCCTATTTCACCATCTATCCATCCTACAGAAAATGAAATCACCGCACGTGCGTACGTGCAGCATACCGTCTCCACGTCGTGGTGTAATCTATTTTCCCCCACCACCTTACATGGATGGCTATAATGATGTAAATAATAACTATATATGATTATTGTAAAGTGATATTTATTCTGAAATAGTATACATACACTCCAATACAATTCCACGATCATGTGAATGATATCATCGCTCGTGCGTACGTACGGAATACCGTCTCCACAATGTGATGCGAATCGTTCTACATGATCTTTATTGCATAATGATTATATAAATGAATTGAATGAATTAATATGATATATATTACACTAATACCATTCTAGAAATGAGTTATCTATAACCTAAAGAGAAGAATACGAATTTATTCGACAAAACATGCATAAGAACAAAAAGTAATAAACACCTGAATAACAAGTAGCAATGAAATATTACTAATAAGAAGCTAAGAATATGGCCATATATGATATCATAACAATTATTATTATTCTGGAATAAGTCAATGACATTATTTAAATCACTATACAGGAGGTTCAGACACTTACGAAGCAAATCAGACCTAAGGTAAGGGAAAATCTCGCAATCTCATTTTTATCCGAGATTGATTATACTTCAGAATTTACTGGGGAATATTTATCATCCACATCCATGTTTCCTCAATATGTAATATTTATATCGTTCTACAATATTTTATATCAAATTTTACCCTTAGGTGAGTTTTTAGTAAAAGAAATGAAAGGAATATTTTGTCGTTTTTCGTACGAGGTACTTTTTGACTTTTCTGAAAAAAGTATGAGAAGAATGTTTTTTTAAATTATACGGCATGAATGGATTTTTAGAACATTATTTCCATGAAGCTTCTTTTAAAAGTTTTCAATTTTATTTTTAATCATCTTCTTTTAGTTCAAAATTATATGGCATGTTAAGAAAGGAAAATGTTTTTGAAGTAGAAAGAATATTTCCTCAAGAATGAAGTTCAAGTGTTTTATCAAAATTATTTTCCATCTAAGATAATATAGGGTTCTGTTTCTATCCCTATTATTACATTGATTTGATTATATTGTGATGGAATTATTTTTATGAATTCCTTTATCTTATATGATTTTTTTTATGATGTCACGATTTTTAAGAATCCCATTTTTATTACATGGGTTATGAAATGATGTATGATTTATTATTTTTGTAGCACACATAAGAATGGTTTCATTATGAGATGGGTGGGACCTATATCTCCCTCCAATGCATTGGGTAAAGATTTATATCTCATGAGATAGACATGGCTGGAACGGTAGGTTAATCCGGTTCAGTGAAACAAGACTGAAACGAGGAGTGAACTCGGTTCAGAAATAGCCTTTGTCCGCTAAGATAGTCTTGGAAATGAGTCTTGACTAATAAGAAATGATTCTCTATGATTATGTGTGTATGCCACAAATGTTCACGTTTTATGTTATGATTATTGGGATTACATTTCACTACAATGATTTATCCCATGTTATAAAATTATGATCTCTTTTGCAGGTTAAGATTTCCAAAATGTTATGTTCTTATGAATATGATGTGATTGATATTTCTTTTGTTTACACTTACTGAGCATTTGAGATAACCCTTTTGTATGTTTTCTTTCCCCAGGTCAGGAGGAAGGTTATTAAGTAGGATATTCCAAAAGGGACTCTAGATATGATGAAATAAATGGGAGACAATGTAGATGCTTTATGAACCAGTTGTTTATGTTTCCCAGTTTCTAAAGACACTATACCTATATGGTCCTTTCTTGGTTTTGTTATATGTTGTAATAAGTGTACTTAAATTTTGAAGTACTAACAATGTATGTAAATTATGGTTCGTTATATTAGAATTTAAACACCATCGATATACCAGAACATGAACACTTGAAGAACCATATAGTGGAACTAAAAATTTATAATTCCATTGAACAAAAGGTCTCCCTTGAGTTTTGATGTGCCAAAAAATAGGAATTATTCACACCTTAAATCACTACATCATGTTGAATATAAACTATACTAAAGACCAAATAAAAAAACATTTTGTAAAAAAAATTAAATTAATAAACAAACACCTTGGTTTTTGTGGTTCAAAAATTATTTTTTACATCCATTGGTGAACATTTATTCCATTTATATTAAATCAAATATATAAAAATTTAAATTCATTATCTATTAATTTATCGAAATATTAGAATAATCTATTCTACTTCATATTCCACATATATAAGTGGTCCCATGCCTCCTTCACAATGGGTCCCATTTGATAAAACAAATTCACTTCCTTTTATATTTTTGGAGGTCCTAACATTTTCCATGGTGTATTATAATATCCTATATATTTCCTTGGATAATCATATAATTTTGATAGTTTTATCAAGTGATCCTTGCATTCCACTTCAATGAATATTATGTTTCACATTCTTCCATAAACCATGAGAAATGACTTCTTTGTATCATCATCAAAGACTCCAATATACAATATAACTTTTTCACATCCCACTACCATTGAAGAGACCACAATAAAAAAATATCTAAAAGTGTAACTTCAAAATATCCCATATCCACTATAGTTCTCTACTACCACAAATTTTATTAGATCAATTCAACTTACAAAGCTTCTACTTTTGTTCATCAGAGTATGGGAATTTAGAGAACTAGACTTAACATTCCTAACATGTTTTCTCTACCAACAAATAAGATAGAAGTACCACTCACCATGTATATAGAAATCCCTTTATATCATAATGATACTATTCACACGCTAAGTTCACTTAATGAGTTTTAGAGATTGAGGCCTCCTAGGTTTTGAGGTGAGCCGATTCCTCATGAAGTAGAGGGTTAGACAGAGTTGGATTCTTGTGTTTTCTATTCAGTTCAGACACTTTTAGACTATATGGTGGTGATTGATGCAAGTATTATACATAGTGTAGCTGGCCATCGGTGAAAATTGATCTAATATACCCATGATGGGGAGAATTTTCCAAGGATAAAGATTGAGTATTGGTTTTGGGAGAGGTACTATTTAGCGACCCTAAGGATGATATGATTTTAAGAGCTATTAGATCTTAATTAGGTTACTATGTCCATTTATGAGTATTAATTAAGACTTTTGAACCTCCTAGGTTACTTATTTTATATTATTAATGATAAATATCTATGATCTTGATAATTTGAGTTTGGTTTTTAGTTGGAGATTCGAGTTGATGCTAGAGTTTTGGAGTGTGACATATTGATTGGGAATATTCTTTAGGATATGTATTTAGGGGATAGAGTATATATTTTTTCTTCATAAGGTGTAGAAATAAATAGTGTAATTTTGATGTTAGGCATCTAGATATTTTTTATAGAATCATTGGGACTTTAAATACCGGTATATTGGATCAAGAGAAGAGGGACCCCATAGGGGGTCCAATAGATAGGGAGGCAGGCTCTGCTTTTCCTGAGGAGAAAATGGGAAAATGGATAGATAGTTACTAATCATATGAGTGATAGATTGTTGGGCAAAAATCCATCAAGGTATCATAGAAGAATTTTTGAGGTGATTGTGTTTGTTGACAAAGTGGACATCTGAGTTGTGATTGTTGACAAAGAGGATTTCATGGTGGAATGTCGAGTTTAAGAGCTGAGGACAAAGATCCATGTTTGATTAAAGAACGTCAATAAAAGGAATGGATGATCTGGAGGCGGTACAAAAGAACAGATAAAAGGTGGCGCCGTTTTCCAGTGTTTGCCAAATTTTTGGGCTTGAAAATCAGCAAATGAAGAAAAGTGTTTTTGGCAAAGGGACTTGCGCGTCGTGGACTTGGAGTATAGGAAAATTATATGCCATATGTTTTTCAAGATCAGAAGATCAAAATATGGCTAAGGAAATAGGTTCGCGCAAGTTTGGGTGTTGGTCGCGCAAGTGTCTAAAAAGAGAGAAGACTTGCGCGCCGAGATTGGGTCGCGCAGGTGACTTGCACGCCGTCGCGCAGGGTGGTCAGATTGCCTATAAATACTGGACCACCCCTCCTCATTTTTCACCAGAGTTCAAGACGAGAGCTCTCGTCGCGCAGGTGTGGTGGTCACGCAAGTGGTGTGTGTGGTCGCGCAGGTGGGACTTGCGCGCCAGTGGTTGAAGTTGTGCGCCGATGTTAGAAGTTGTGCGCCGGTTGGCAGTTACGCGCCAATATTGGTTTGGGCGTAAAAGGAAGAGAGTCGCGCAAGTTTGGAGTTGAGGAAGCTTGAGTCGCGCAAGTGTTTGAGGAGGACTTGCGCGCCCGTTGTGGCTTGCGCGCCGATACTTGCGTGCCGAGGTTGACTTGTGCGCCAAGTAAGGTTTGTTCCAGCAGTGTTTTTCGGGCTGCGTGGAAGCTGGAAGTTTGCCCGATACTTTCGGTGCAAAGAGATATTCATCTACGGGTGAAAGTTGTACTTCAACAGAGCATCTACACACAGAGGAAGATGCATTCATTCATGCAAATGAAGAGACCTACAGGTCTATAAACTGTGAGTGGATTCCTTCCAAGAGCAGTGAGCTTAGGAATAGGAAGAAGGTGATCCTCTCCACCGGCAGTGAGCCAGAGAGAGAGAAACAGGGAGTGACCCTTGGGAAAGCAGTGAGCTGACCCTAAACTTGTAAAGGCAGTGAGCCTGGGCATAGAAGTGATCTAGCCCGAACCTTGTAATCCACAGCTAGTGAAGATTAGTGGAATTTGGTACGACCGACAACCTGTCGGCGTATGCCTCTTGGACGTAGCCCTTAGCGGTGAACCAAGTAAAATTGCTGTGTTCTGTGCTTGCTTTACATTCTGTTTATATCGTGCAACAGGAAAAAGAGAGAAGAGTGTTTTGCCTAACAGTGAAACAAGATCAGAACGAGCATTAATGTTTAATTAGTCATACCCTGATTCACCCCCCCTCTCAGGGTATCCAGCCTAGTGGACCTAACATAGATAAAATCCAAGGTGGTAAATTTGAAAAAAAAATCCCCATTAGGGACACTATAGAGATCAAGAACCACCATGAAGAGGAAAAGGTGTCCCTCTTAGAGGTGGATATAATAGAGGAGTTAGTAGTGTAGGAGTACTTAGTGGTGGATGTGGCTTTGATCACCTTCCCCCACCAACACCTCTAGGTGGTCCATGATAGGTGAATAATTTTAGAGGATAAGGCAGAGGTTAGATTTATTTTATGGAGGGTTTAAATATGTTAGTTCCAAATATAATTCATGGTATTATTTTTTCCTTATCCACTTTAAGGATTGTACCCAACAATACCTGTACAATAAATCAATTACTTATAATAAACTTTGTTTGGGAGTTAGAGATACTTTCAGATCCTTCAGCCTAACCACATCAAATGAAGATTCGTATTGGTGGATATATTTATCTCAATTTTATTTTCTGATAGTGTGAGATCACACTATATAGAGAGATATTTTCTTGGGGTCTCATCATGGAAAATATTATGCCTTATGATGTTATTCCTATTATGGGATGGTTATTTATAATATAATATTGGGAAATTGTTATCTTTATAAGGTAATATTTAATTTATCATATTATTCAAGATTCATTTCATCTAGTGAGTGGGATCCATAGACACATTATGAAGGGACAAACCTCAGGAGGTTGAAACTAATTACCAATTAGTTAGTGATGTTTGAGTTATTCACCACTTGCACTGTGGAAGACAAGTTTCCTATTATGGTGGTGGAATAAATAGACATATTCCCAGAGTAATTCTCTAGGTTTCACCCTTATTGGGATAGTTATTTCATCATTTAGTTTCACTTTGGGACCCTAATAATTTTATCCATTGGGTCCATTTGAGATCAATGAACTGAAGGTACAATTTAAGGACCCTATGGAGAGATGATTCACCAACCCAGAGTTTCCCCTTTGGAAACTCTTGTTTCATTTTACAAGAAGTCATATGGGTGCTTGGGGATTTCCATTGATAGTCAGGAACACATATCCTCTTCCATGAGTATCAGCCATTGACAATTAGGAACACGTATCTTCTTCCTTGGATTGATAATATCTTTTAACAATTAAAATAATAAAATATATTTTAAAATATTATTCTTAGGTTTAGTTATCCACAACATCATGTTTATGTGCTAGATATCATTAAGATTGATTTCAATGTCCATATGGTCACAATGAGTTATTAATAATGAAATTTGATATAAAAAATACTACCATGTTCATGGGTCTCAAGAATGGGGTATTAAAAACCAAATTATACCAGTTTATTGTGGTTTTTATTAGTAAAATCTCATTTATTCTCAATTAAAGGTAGATGATTTTGAGAATTTTGAGGTTTTTTAAGGACTTGTTTCATGAGTATCATCCATATAGAAATATCTTAAAGTGAATGTTTTGGATTGAATAATTTTATTTCTTAGGTAAAATTATTTTAAAGAGAGGATTAATTATTGATCATACTTAGGTTGTGTCTATGTTGGTTTAATTTGTAGAGTTTCCTTAGGTTAGTGGGTTAAAATGGTAGGTTCATAATAGACTTATCATAGATTTAATACCCTAGGAAGGCTCTTACCCGAAAGGGGAAATGTAACGCCCCGACCCCAGTTACCTAGAGTCGGTGCATTACTTCGTAACATTGGCATGATCACAAAAGATCAAGTCTCGAAAGACCGATTAGTTTAGTAGCCTTGGAAACACTAGATACATTCATAAGTCTTACATTACATAATAAAGTAAAACAAAACTACAACATCTTCTCTTAATATCCCCTTATTTTATCCCTGCAGGTCATTCATAATATACTTCTTCACATCCTGGAAAAATTAAAACATTGAAAGGGGTTAGCTCAGATACTCAGTAAGGATAACAATATAGCGGAAGCTTTCATAAATAAACATTAACATTTAAGGAAATGTATAACTAAAACAAAAGCCTTTTTAAACTTGAACTTCAGCATAATATGGAAAAACGAAAATGAAATAATTCCATTTACTTATTCACATGGATATTCTACTGGTCGAATAATCACATGCAATATCAATAACCACTTTCATAATGATGGAATGCATAATTCCAGACTATCATAACCACTTATCCAAGGCCTCGTGCCAAGACTATAAATAAGATTTTGTCAAGGCCTCATGCCAAGACACTAGTTTGTCTCATGAGACCTGCCGATGCATCGAGGAGCTATAGCGGGCTCCACCCGTCACTTATTAAGTCCAATGAATTCCTCATATGAACAGGTTTAAACATATCATAAACCATAACATAATTGTATCACATAAAACATGCATAAAGGAAACATAAGATTTCCACACTTCAATCACAAGATATCAATACAACACATTGATATAATAAATTTTTTATCAAAACCATTTTCAATACCAAAATAAAATAAAATTAAAACTTCGTATTTATTTTTCATTTAAAAAAAAGTTATGGCTTGTAGAGGAAGTCGAAACTCAAATAATGGTCACAGTGGTGGAGAAGTCGTTGTTGCCGTATACATACAATAAGAAAAACATTCCTTTTTGTCGTTTAGTAAAATGTTTCGATAAAAATATTCCTTTTGAATAAACGTAAAAGTCAAAGGGGTTTATACACCGTATAAAGGAAAGTTGTGTATAAAACCAAATATGGCTCATTGAAAGGAGATTGAGATGAAGTCCTTACAAAGATCATTTTTAAAATAAAATATATCTATTATGTGTATTCACTATAATTACACATAAATAAATTACAAATACAAGATAGGACATAATAATATCATGACGTAATTTGAAAGTAGGAGATTAACCCAAAGAATGGAAATGGGGATAAGAAGTTCCCTTACCTTGCATCCTGTCTTGACTCGACCGTTCTTTAACCTCATGAATAATAAACTAGAGTTATTTTATTGTTTCTTAAGAACCTTTTAAAAAAATTTATTCATTTTATATCACTTATTACCATGTTATGAGCATTATGTAATTATTTAAGTTAATAACAGTCGTTTTGTCGATCTTTGGTACTTGAGTCAAAAATGAACTTCTTATAATTACAAGTTGTTCATGTGGTGAAATATCCATTATATCCAGAATTATATTCATGATATAGATATCATATATCTCATATATATCCAGTATATACATGCATTTATAATATTCTATAACGTTTAGTGGTAAGAAATGAAATGCACCGTTCATGGAGACAGTAAGCCGTACGTACGCATGAACGCTACTTTCATTTCTATTTCGTATTTAATGATATCATAATGATATAAAGGTATATTATAGTTCCAGTATAATATCATATATAATATCATTTACTCTATCCTTTATAAATCCCACATATGGCATTAACGATTCAAATCACTTTGAGGGGGCAGTAGTCCGCACTTCCTAAAATGAAAATATCGCGTTTACCCATAATGGAAACAAGAAAGGTATGCCATAAATGAAAAATACATAACCTTAAGTAAAACATAAACATATTATATATCATATATAAATATAGTGACATCTTAATGGCCACCTTTTAAGGTGTTATATGAGTGTTGAACAATCATCGTTTCGTGAGGCAGAAATTCGCCATCCACAGAAACAATATGTTATTTAACCATTAGATGTAGGTGTGTGTAAGTGTAGCTCGAATACTTCTTATAAAAACATCCTAGTATATTGAGGATACTGGTTTTGTTACAAAAGAAATTAATAAAAAGATTTTAGGGGGTTGGATAAGCAAAATAAAACAAAATAACATAAGAGAAGACATTACCTTAAAATCGGGGAACTCTTTTGATTTGAGCCAAAGGCTTCCTTGGGAAGAATTCTGCCCAAAGTGAGGATTCTAGGAGTAAGGGAGGGAAGTTGGGAGATTATTTGGGCAGAGGTGGGCCGAGCCATAAGGCTTTGAAAGTGTGAGTAAGGTGGTAGTGGTGGGGGCCTTTTATAAGTGGAGAGGAGGGGCATTCGTGGAATGTCATGAAATGTTACTTTATTAAGAAA
This sequence comes from Viscum album, assembly GCA_963277665.1. Lineage (NCBI taxonomy): Eukaryota > Viridiplantae > Streptophyta > Magnoliopsida > Santalales > Viscaceae > Viscum > Viscum album. The sequence continues at coordinate 1,911,237,559 of OY728161.1, read as the reverse complement.
TTCTTTTCGGATTCTAAAGGTCCCAAAATGATATATTTCGAGGATAAGGTGATAAGGGTTCGAAATATCCTCATCCAATAGGTTTTTGACAAGTGTAAGCCTTATATTTTACATTATCCTTTCATTTTATTTAAATCGTTAATTAATGAGGTAATCGCGGCATCATCATGGTGTCATAAATAATTTAATTTATTTAATGTCTAAAAATTATATAAAAATTATCATGATGTAGGAAATATTTTGAGATTTCTAATGAATATTTATAGTCAAAACTATGACTTGTATAACCCCATTTAAAAATTGTTTTAGTAAAACAACTTATGTTTGTGACATTTTTATTTTAACTTTAAATAAAAGTTATTTATTTCATTTTCCTACCAAAGTGGCTCCATGGGGTCCCCAAGTTGACCCATGTATTGTCTTGGTCGTCCATGACTCATCAAATATGTTTAGGAAAAGTTTCAAGGTCATTTCATATTTTTATAATATCATTTTTACCTTAAATTTCACTAATTACCTTTAATCACGATTAATTAAACTTAAAAGTTACTATTCACCAAAAAAATTATTTTAATCCCATTGAACCACATTTTACTTCTTAATGACAACCATGTATGTCGGATTTTCGAAAATCAAATCACAGAAGTGGTAATATTTCATTTAAAAGAAAAAATCAGTTATTTAACTACCACTTAGTGGTTTCACTATTCATCAAAAATTGAAGTTTTTCAGAATAGTGCCAAAATTTCACCCTAAGCTATAATTGATATTCCAAATTAAAAAATGATGACTATTTTAAAAAATTCCAAACATATAAGTTTCATTAATTAATTTTATAATTAATTCCCGCTATCCCAACAAATAGTGTGTTTTTAAGAAACAATATATATCAAAAGATTGACAATTGTTTATGTCTAATCTCAAAGTGAAATTAATTATAATGAACACCATTGGATAAAATGGTAAAAATATATTCTAATTATACTTTAAAACCACTCAATATTATAATTTATCACTATAAATCATTTTTATTAAAAAAGCTGTTTTTAAGTATTCTTCACTATTCATAAAAAAATGTAAGTTCTCAGAAAATTACAAAAAATTCATCCTAGGATAACTTCGATATTACGAATAAAAAAATGAAGTCCATTTTGAAATATAAAATTTCTATAATTTTAAAAAGTGGGTATTACTATTCATAGTGGCTACTTTGATTAGTCGCAGAGTGTTTGAACTCGAAGTTGCGTATAATGCAAGCTATTGCATTATTGAATGAGAAGCGTATCATGGAAGCTCGGGGTGTTAAATTCTCCCCTCCTTCAATAAATTGCTTCCTCGCAATTTGAAAATTTTCTTTGAAAATAAAAGGTTGAAAATAGAAAATAACTTTGTGGAAAACCCACATCGGAAATAAGGTTAATAAAATTATAACATTAAAAGAAAGAAAGAGAAGTACAAAGGACACTCGAGATAGCCCATACTTGGATTCTATGAAAATATGGATATGGAAGAAAAAAAACCATCAAGGTCTGATGGAGAGTTGTAGAACACTAGATTAGGAGAAATTTAACCATAAGAAAATAACAAACTTGTGATTGGTTAAACGGTCATTGAATCCCCAGTTGGAAAAGTTAACCGGAAACGTTTTTGTTTTAATTTACCTTTTATAAAGTTGAAGAATTTATTTAGGAGATTTACTAAGAATGTAACGGAATATACATACTTGTTATGTTGACTTTCATTCTTTAATAAATTTTACCACAAACCCATCTTTCAATCTAAAAGGTAATAGAACTCAAAAATATTCTATTTATCCTAATTGTATAAGGTTCCAAATATTAACACATACCATTTAGATTAGTAAAACTATTTTGTAATAACCAGGTACTTCTTGTAGGCTAGTGGTAGGTAATTAAGGCCTGTTGCACTATGGTTGTGGGTTCGATTCCTGCAGCTTTGTCCGACGCGACGGGTTATCCCCCGACCTGTAGGTTGTCCTTTTCCTAAAAATATAGTATTATAATATTCCAAAAGTAATATTCAGAAATGTTTTAACCTTAAACAATACTATCCAAGGTTCAACTAAATCCACTCCAACATTTATAGTTATCCAAAATACCTCTTTCCAGACTTTCTCTAAAAGGTCTCTAAATTCCAAAATCAATTGTATCATCAGATTCCTCAGACAAGGTAAAGTTTCTCTTATTGTCACATACAAAAATATGATTACCTTCATCATATTAAAACCTTAATGAAATCAACATGTACTGCAGTACAATCCTTATATATATATCACATTATTCTAATAACCAGAATATAATCCATGAGTCCAAAAGCACCAATACATTAATTATTCCGCTTCAACTATAGTCACAACATAAGATTGGCCTTGATCCCTTGGCCTTTTCTGAGGTAAGTTTCCTTGACACTTAGGACATTCATTTGCATAATTCCCCATTTCTCTACAATTGTAGCATTCAACATTGATAGCCTCTTTCTTTCCTTTGCATTCACGCACCTGGTGACCTTTTTCTCCACATTTATAACAAACTCCCATTCCTTTTAGGCAAGTACCAGGGTGATTCTTTCCACAATTATCACATAATGGAAAATCCTTCTTTCCATTTTTCCCTTTATCCGTCTCTTGTTCCACCGTTCTCTTCTTCTCTTGATTTACTATATTTTCATAAGACTTTGAGAATTACTTTTCTGTCTTGATAGCACACGAGACTATATTTTCGTATGTTGAGAAAGATTGTGATACTAAAGCTCGACGGAGAAATAGTTTTAACCCATCAAAGAAACGATCAATATTACTTCTTGGGTTACGTATATAATCTGCAGCATAGCTCTCTAACCTTGTAAAGTTAGCCTCAGACTTTGCGACATTCTCATCCTCCTTCTGCCTCAGACTTAGAAATTGCCTTTCCATATCTGCTCGATGGTCATGTGGAAAGTATTTTTCTAAGAAAATTTCCTTAAACTCCCTCCATTCCATACTTGATACTTCTTCATCTTCCTTTGTGTTTTGAATCAGCAACCACTATTGGTCGGCATCTCCAGTGAGGCGGTAGACTGCCATGACAACCTTCTCCCTTTCGCTACTCCCCAAGGCATGAAATATTTTCTCTAAGGAGTTTATCCATTGCTCAACTACTAATGGATTTGTACCCCCATTAAATGTTGGCAGTTGTTGCCTCATGAAGCGGTATAACATTGATCCTCCACATTGCGGATCAGGGTGCTCCATACGAGTAAGGTTATTATTCATAACCTGAGTGAGTTGTCCCAGTATGGTAATAAGTTGATCAGCACCAGTTGTATCTCTAAATCCACAATAATTGTCTTGAGTTGGAGGGAAATCCCTACATGGAGTGCGTGCATTGATACAGTTTCCATTCCTTCCACTAGGCGCCATTTCAAAACAATGGCATAAACTAGATTAGTTTGTGAATTAAAATACATAATTCCATACTTGTAAAACACTTTACATAAATTTAACTATTTATGGATATAATCCATAATCATAAAAAGAAATGTTATCTTTGAGGAAGTATAAACTCATAACCCTTCATAGTGGTTTGTAAAGAAAATGAGAATTATCCTAAGCATATCCCCTGGGTGTGTCGTAACCAAGAGTGCAGCAAGCCCCGTTGTCGTGCACTAGTTCCCGTTCGAGTCTAGCTCAAAGCGGTGTTTTTGGGTTTTACCTCTAGGTACATCTGTGCCAGAGCCGCCTCTACCTGCTCGTATCCAGACAGGGATGTATTGCTCGGAAAACTTCAAAATCTCTATAATACCAAAATTATAGGAAGTTCTTCTATACTAATCCTTAAAGTCTATCTTCGGTCTATGTGCTCTAATCAGAGTTTATCTAAATCTAGCTTCCATGGTTAGTACTAAACTGCCTATTATACCAACTGTAACGCCCCGACCCCAGTTACCCAGAGTTAGTGCATTGCTTCGTAACATTGGCATGATCACAAAAGATCAAGTCTCGAAAGACTGATTAGTTTAGTAGCCTTCGAAACACTAGATACATTCATAAGACTTACATTACATCATAAAGTAAAACAAAACTATAACATCTTCTCTTCATATCCCCTTATTTTATCCCTGCAGGTCATTCATAATATACTTCTTCACATCCTGGAAAAATTAAAACATTGAAAGGGGTGAGCTCAGATGCTCAGTAAGGATAACAATATAGCGGAAGCTTTCATAAATAAACATTAACATTTAAGGCAATGTATAACTAAAACAAAATCCTTTTTCAACTTGAACTTCAGCATAATAAGGGAAAACCAAAATGAAATAATTCCATTTACTTATTCACATGGATATTCTACTGGTCGAATAATCACATGTAATATAAATAACCACTTTCATAATGATGGAATGCATAATGCTAGACTATCATAACCACGTATCCAAGGCCTCGTGCCAAGACTACAAATAAGATTTTGTCAAGGCCTCATGCCAAGACACTAGTTTGTCTCATGAGACCTGCTGATGCATCGAGGAGCTATAGCGGGCTCCACCCGTCACTTATTAAGTCCAATGCATTCCTCATATGAACAGGTTTAAACATATCATAAACCATAACATAATTGTATCACATAAAACATGCATAAAGGAAACATAATATTTCCACAATTCAATCACAAGATATTAATACCACACATTGATATAATAAAAATTTTATCAAAACCATTTTCAATACCAAAATAAAAGAAAATGAAAACTTTGTATTAATTTTTCATTTAAAAAAAAGTTATGGCTTATAGAGGAAGCCGAAACTCAAATAATGGTCACAGCGGCAGAGAAGTCATTGTCACCGTATACATAAAAGAAGAAAAACATTCCTTTTTGCCATTTAGTAAAACGCTTCATATAAAAAGATTCCTTTTGAATAAACATAAAAGTCAAAGGGGTTTATACACCGTATAAAGGAAAGTTGTGTATAAAACCAAATATGCCTCAATGAAAGGAGATTGAGACGAAGTCCTTACAAAGATCATTTTTAAAATAAAATAGATCTATTATGTGTATTAACTATAAGTACACATAAATAAAGTACAAATACAAGATATGACATAATAATATCATGAAGTAATTTGAAAGTAGGAGATTAACCCAAAGAATGGAAATTGGGTTAAGAAGTTCCCTTACCTTGCGTCCTGTCTTGACTTGACCGTTCTTTAACCTCCTGAATAATAAACTAGAGTTATTTTATAGTTGATTAAGAACCTTTTTCAAGTTTTTATTCCTTTTATATCACTTATTACCATGTTATGAGCATTATTTAATTATTTAAGTTAATAACGGTCGTTTTGTCGATCTTTGGTACTTGAGTCAAAAATAAACTTCTTATAATTACAAGTTGTTCATGTGGTGAAATATCCATTATATCCAGAATTATATTCATGATATAGATATCATATATCTCATATATATCCAATATATACGTGCATTTATAATATTCCATAACGTTTAGAGGTAAGAAATGAAATGCACCATTCATGGAGACGGTAAGCCGTACGTACGCATGAACGCTACTTTCATTTCTATTTCGTATTTGATGAAATCATAATGATATAAAGGTATATTATAATTCTAGTATAATATCATATATAATACCATTTACTCCATCCTTTATACATCCCACATATGGCATTTACAATTCAAATCACTTTGAGGGGGCGGTAGTCCGCACTTCCTAAAATGAAAATATCGCGTTTACCCATAATGGAAACAAGAAAGGTATGCCATAAATGAAAAATACAGAACATTAAGTAAAACATAAACATATTATATATCATATATAAATATATTTATATCTTAATGGCCACCTTTGAAGGTGTTATATGAGTGTTGAACAATCATCGTTTCGTGAGGCAGAAATTCATCATCCACAGAAACAATATGTTCTTTAACCATTAGATGTAGGTGTGTGTAAGTGTAGCTCGAATAATTCTTATAAAAACATCCTAGTATATTTAGGATACTTGTGTTGTTACAAAAGAAATTAATAAAAAGAGTTTAGGGGGTTGGATAATCAAAATAAAACAAAATAACTTAAGAGAAGACATTACCTTAAAATCGGGTAACTCTTTTGATTTGATCCAAAGGCTTCCTTGGGAAGCTTTCTGCCCAAAGTGAGGCATCTAGTAGTAAGGGAGGGAAGTTGGGAGAGTATTTGGGCAGAGGTTGGCCGAGCCAAAAGGCTTTGAAAGTGTGAGTAAGGTGGTAGTGGTGGGGGCCTTTTATAAGAGGAGAGGAGGGGCACTCTTGGAATGTCATGAAATGTTACTTTATTAAGAAATGATTTTTGGATTATAAAGGTCCCACAATGACATATTTACAGTATAAGGTGATAAGGGTCCGAAATATCCTCATCCAATAGGTTTTTGACAAGTGTAAGCCTTAGATTTTACATTATCCTTTCATTTTCTTTAAATCGTTAATTAATGAGGTAATCACGACATCATCATGGTGTCATAAATAATTTAATTTATTTATTGTGTAAAAATTATATAAAAATTATAATGATGTAGGAAATCTTTTTATATTTCTAATGAATATTTATAGTCAAAAATATGACTTGTATAACCCCATTTAAAAATTGTTTTAGTAAAACAACTTATGTTTGTGACATTTTTATTTTTAACTTTAAATAAAAGTTATTTATGTCATTTTCCTACCAAAGTGACTCCATGGGGTCCCCAAGTTGACACATGTATTTTCTTGGTCGGCCATGACTCATCCAATAGGTTTAGGACAAGTGTCAAGGTCATTTCATATTTTTATAATATCATTTTTACCTTAAATTTCACTAATTACCTTTAATCGCGATTAATTAAACTTAAAAGTTACTATTCACCAAAAAATTATTTTAATCCCATTTAACCACATTTTACTTCTTAATGAAAACCATGTATGTCGGATTTTTGAAAATCAAATCACAGAAGTGGTAATATTTCATTTAAATGAAAAAATCAGTTATTTAACTACCACTTAGTGGTTTCACTATTCATCAAAAATTGAAGTTTTTCAGAATAGTGCCAAAATTTCACCCTAAGCTATAATTGATATTCCAAATTCAAAAATTATGTCTATTTTACAAAATTCCAAACATATAAATTTCATTAATTAATTTTATAATTAATTCCCGCTGTCAAAACAAATAGCGTGTTTTTACGAAACAATATATATCAAAAGATTGACAATTGTTTATGTCTAATTTCAAAGTGAAATTAATTATAATGAACACCATTGGATAAAATGGTAAAAATATATTCTAATTATACTTTAAAACCACTCAATAGTATAATTTATCACTATAAATTATTTTGATTAAAAAAGTTGTTTTTAAGTATTCTTCACTATTCATAACAAAATGGAAGTTCTCAGAAAATTACAAAAAATTCAACTTAGGATAACATCGATATTACGAATAAAAAAATGAATTCAATTTTTAAATATGAAATTTCTATAATTTGAAAAAGTGGGAATTACTATTCATAACAGCTACTTTGATTAGTCGCGGTGTGTTAGAACTTGAAGTTGCGTACAATGCAAGCTATTGCATTATTGAATGAGAAGCGTATCGTGGAAGCTAGGGGTGTTATAGGAAACCATTAATTTAGTTTAATCATTACAATAGATATTTGATGGTGCTTAAGTAGTGGTTTACCAGTGCTATTGTTTATCAATTACTGAAGGAATGGGTCAATTTTGATGTGTTTTATGTTGATTTTAGGTTTGGTCTTCATTGTCTGTTTATTTAAATACAAAAAATGATTTCTTATGAATCTCAGTAGATAAGAACTCATAAGAAAAATTATACATCCCATGACTTGGAGATTATAGTGGTAGTATTTCTCCTAAAAGTGTATATATACTATCTTCTCAGTGAATGAGTTTTTATCATTATGGATCATAAGAGGCATATGTATATCTTCTGCTAAAGTGATATTAATCCAGGTTAGAGGCATTGTCTATATTTTCTAATGGATTGTGACTTTAAGATAGTTTAAACTAATTGTAAGGGAATCATAGTGGTTGATTCTATTAGAAGTAAGTTATTCTCTTAATTGTTGGAGGAGAAATTTAAGTAGTTTTTCTTAATACAATTTGTTTTTATAGAATAGGGAGATGTAAAATTCCATCTATTGATGGTGGTGTCCCCATATACTTATTCCTTGGGTAATGGAGGACTAGTTATGTGACATCAATTACAAGGTCTTACATGATTAGATACTCTCAGGAGATACACTTGAGGTGTTCATTGAAGGTTGGGAGTATTTTATCCTCTTCTCAAGGAGGAAAACGGTTTTAAATAAGTTTTTTGAGGAATGGTTTAGAGGCTTTAATTCTTACTATTTTTTTAAAAATCATAGCATGAAAAAGGTGCCCAAGGATTTAAGGATCTAGTTTTAGGGGTCAGGAATGAAGAAAAGTGTGGTTAAGTTGGTATCTTGGTGCATTACCTATTATTAGGTGAAGGTTGACCACTAGGTTTCCACTAGTTTGAGCCATACCCTTAAATTTCCTTGGTGTAAGAAGGATAATATATTGATAGGCTTTATGATGGGACTTCCAAATTTGGTTAAAGTTTATGATGTTGTCTAGGTGATTGTATATTGATTGACCAAGTTGACTAAATTTCTCCCAACTAAGGAGAATTGTGAAGTGGAGAGTCTAAGACACCTATACTTTGAGGATATTATACAGTTTCATGGGGTTCCCTCATCAATTATATCTGACTATGTTGCTCGGTTCATGTATCAATTATAAAAGGGGATCGAAGGAGGATTTTAGGACCCAATTTTGATTAATTGAGATTTTACACCCCTAGAAATATGGTTATATAGAGAGGACCATTAATGTTTTAGAGGATATATTGCAAGCTTACAAATTTTAATTTGGAAGGAGTTGGCTCGATCACCTACTATTGGTAGAGTTCAATTACAATAATATTTAGCACTAAACTATCAACATTGAACCTTTTGAGTCCCCATATGGGAGAACAAACATATTCTCCATTTTTTAGATAGAAATTTTCAATTCATTTATTATATAGCCTAAGCTGGCTCGATTGAAAAAGAATAAGGGGATGGGAATCTGGGAGAATATGAGGATAAACTAGAGACATCAGAAATACTACATGGATAAACAAGATATACCTTTAGAATTTGAGGTGGGATATACTATGTTCCTAAATGTCACACCTTTCCATAGTTTGAGGATATATAGTTATAAAAGAAATCAATCCCCAAGATTCATCAAGACATTCAAAATCTTGTATAGGGTTGTAAATGTTGCTTATTTCCTAGTGTTACCATCATAGTAACACTAGGTATGTAATGTTTTCCATGCATCACAGCTGAGGTGGTATATACTTGATTCATTATATATTATTGACTGAGGGGGGATGGATACCAAGGATGGAACCAAATTTATTGAGTATATATCAGTGATTGAGAATAAATATGTCAAGATCCTTTATTGGTGAGTGATTCCATTGGTTTAAAAAAATTTGTAGCGCAATAATCCCCAAGGAAGACAATTAGTTCATGAGAGCTGGATCCAAGCTCAGAACCCTCAAGACATTGATTGAATTATGTTTTTTGGTAAAAAAAATCCTTGAATGTGAGGAGGATATAATGACCATGATTTTTTGACTACAAGACTTTAAATATTTTTAATGATATCTATCAAGGTGGTTGTGTGTGTTGTTCATTTTCCAATTCATAGGTGGTATTTAGAAAATATTTAATATTTTAAAAATAATATTTTTAGTTTTGTGCCTATTAATAGTTAATATTTCTTAAATAGAGACCCAAATTTAAATTCTGAAAGACCTGTTGTGTCTGTAACAAGAAGTTTTTCTTAGAAGTGGTATACTTTTTATTAGAGTTTGGGATCTTGGTAGGGTCCATTTTGAAAGTTTAATTAATTTTTAATAGAAATATTAATATTTCATCACTCAATAAAACCCAAAACTATCTTCACTTTGGGGGGAGGGGTATTTTCATTAATACTGCATTTGAGTGAGGGATAATTGTTAGGATGAGATATTTCAAGAAATGGATGTGTGGCTTAAAGCAAGTTATGAATTTATAATCACCTAGATTCACTGATTGAGCCTAAAATTTTAAAGTTTCAGTGGTTTCTACATCACGGTTGAACTTTATATTTTAATCCCATTGATTTTCATTTTATTCTATTTATAGGCTTTTTTGTTTTATATTTGATGGATACTAGGCGATTCATTATCATTTTTGGTGTGATTCACAGTGAAACAAGTGGTTTGAGCTAGTTTATAAGGCTTATGTATCTAATCTTCTTGATTAAATAATGTGTGGTATTTGAAACACATTCCATGTAGTTCATTATTGTGGATTATTTTTTACATGGAATTATCACACTGATAATATTCCACTAAATCCTTCCATGTATAGCCTACTGGTACATAACACCAGGGTGTTGCAGGGAACATACCCAACCACCCTATTTGACACACATGGCATGTAGCTGTAAGAATATTCCACATGCATTTACATGACTCAACATGTGTTGCAATACATGTCAAAGTTATTCCTCGAGATACACATACAATGTGGTAAAGATTACTTGTCATGTATTTCAAGAACATGTGACTTGGGGTCTCAACAATACAAAACTACTAACCATTGACCTCTGCATACCATGTATATATGGTTAAAAAATCATGTATTTATGAGTTATATGACTCTAAGTATACTAAAAATACTTGAATAAAGGGACCATAAAGCCCCACACATAGTGTAACCCTATAAAACACATTTTATACTAGGAATTCTTTATAATTTTCTATAACTTCTCACCATAGATTTAGAATTAGACCAATAAGTATCCCATTAATAGATATTTTACATTTAGAGTGTGTTGTAATGAAAATTTGTATGATTAGATAATATTATATAGTATCTTAGGTAGAAAAAAGATATTATCTCTATAAATATGATAATATGGTGTAGGGTTAGTCAATCAAAGTAGTCATGGATTTCAGGAACTTCCTTGTGCGTTGGGGTGGGATCCTCTATGCATGGGGTTTAGGTACTCCCTTGGTTATATTATCATGACATGGAATGATACCCAATATGATAAATGGATTCAACACTCCATTATTTTCCAGGGAAGGATCCTCCATCCATGAATTCAATACTTCCATGTGTTAGGGTATGGTCCTATACAGGGGTTTGGTAGTCAATAAATCAATGTTCAAACTTCTATATAAGGTTCCTCCCCCACTATAATTTTAAAGAGATGTATTAGAGGTTTTTAAACTCATGTGTTGGGTTTTGGTGATAATATAAGTATTCCAGTCCCCCTTGGAGTATGATTTTTATAGATCCAATCTTGAAGGTTTAGGGATTTCCATACCCTTGATTATCCCAACTCTTAAAGAATGTCATATTTATCTTAGTTTCTCCAATTTATGATAAATTTATATATTTTAACCTTTCCATTTCATAGGAATCCTATTAGGTATGATTATACTCACCTCTGCATGGGCAACATTCCCATGCATGTTGTTTCTACAAAAATTCCACATATATCAGGGGTGAGTTTAGTGGATGTGGTGTTAGTGGTGCCAATTCATAAGGGAGTTTGGTGGTAATTATCACCAGTGATGCTTGAGTGTGTTTTGGTATTCTATTGGGTATATCTTTCCTAGTTTTTAGACGTTGATCTTTATTGTAGGATTTTGGGACCCTTTCCCCTTTCCTATTGTTTTTGCATCATTTAAGCTTTTATTTTGTCACTTGAATGATCATTAATGTTATATATTTTCCTGGTTTAGATTTTTATATTTTTTTGGAGGCATGTAGTTTCATATAGGTTTATAGACTATAGCCTCCCATATATATTTGATATTCTGTTTTGGTTCTAGAAACCAGGCTCTCACCTATTTGTGGATATCTTGGGGTGGAAAACCCTACTTATATATAGGAAAGGTAAGGTCCCAGTGGGTCAGTTCATATCATTGTGTTTTTACCAATATTAACAGGACCACTTATTCTCATATTTTATCTAAAAATATTCCTATTAAGTTATTTTTTATTGAAAATTAAGAATTAAAAAAAATTAATTGATGAATATGATACATGTTAAAATCATGGTCAACCTATTAGTGAGATTACCTAAAAAGAATAAAGGAAACATGTGTAGTTAATTTTGAAGCGAAGGTAAAATTTTCTTTAGATACACATTAACACATGGAGGTATCCAACGAAATCACCCCATAATTGGTGATCACTTAAAAAAAGTAATGACACCTGAAAATAATGAGATCTCATTAACACAAGAAAACACATGGAAAAAATATTGTTATGAATCATGACTTTATATCTATGGATATTTCAAAAATTCTACATGATAATGAACTTCATCAACAATTTCATAAAGAATTTAAAAATATTGATGATAAATCATGATATAAGTATTATTAAAAGAGAAATTAAACTCATTATTAGAATGAAATATTTTTTGATGAATAATTCTAATCATTGATATTGTTAAACCCTCCAAATATAAATGATTTTTCATTTGAAAGGGATATGAGAAAAATGATATTTTTATATATAAAGATTTTTTTGTACATCTAGTCTCATAAAAAGGAATAAATTTTAAGGAAACTTATTGTTCATTCATTAATGTTTTTACCTATATATTGATAATATAAAAAATTAGCACAAAATGTCTTGACTTTTATTTGAAGGATGTACTAAAAAATTTTCAAAGTGTTTATGAGGGATTAATATAACGTAAAACATAGTGGAAAGAAACTTTGAGAGACATGAAAGGAAATATCTATCAATACATTTGGAATGAATAATAAATGTAAGAAAGAAAAACTTACCTTAATCTCTGTTGATCCAGCTTATGCACATGATTTTTATAGACATCAATGAGAAGTAGCTAAATGACAACTTCCTCTTAAGGAATCTATGAGATCATTGATTATTCTACTACTTGGGAAGAATTTATCTCTTTATTATGGTTTAATAGAAACTTGTTTGAAAATAGTAGAGAATGGGATCTAAATAATTCATCATTGAAGAGTTCTAATGGGAGTATTCACCTACTAAAACAACATTCATTAGGATATAACCTCTTTAGAAAGATATATGAGAACCAAATGTTCAAACATATTTTGATTGATCATTTCAAAAAATTATCTAATTATTTCAACTCTTTAAAATGTTCAGATAATTTTTTATAATGATTATTCAACAATTAAATGATCATATGAAACATTAAAACGCCTAAAATTCAACATCATATAATGAATAACTGATGTATAATATATGGAGTAGAAGAATCCAAAAATTCCAAGAATTATTGAGGAACCCACACAATTCCATTCACTTCCCCATGAAATAGTTACACTCACCATATCATGCTGCATCCTTACATCGAACATGATGTGGTCTAAACCACATTTTCATGGTGGTTCCTTTAGTTCACATTACCAATAATTTCCCACTTACAGTAAATCCACATAAACTTAGTGTTCATTCACTCTATGTCACATCATGTAAAATAAATTATAAAATCAGATCCAAAAATCCTTTTGGATAGGATATAATTTTTTTCACTATTTGTCATATAATATGTAACAATTTATAAAAATCCATATAGAAATTATTTCATATACCCTCCGAAAAACGTATTGGATAACACTAAAAGTTTTATAAACTTGATCCTTGATGAACCTAGAAGGCATTGTTGAATCATATAGGAATTGATTAGATTAGAAAATTATATTCTGAACTATAGTTAGATACTAGCGTATAACAAAGTAGTAGTATGGGGTTGAACCCATAGAGAAATCTTTCATACAGGAAACCCAGTGGTAAGAACCTTTTGCGTAAGATTACCCACTATCACCCTCTTTGATTTGGTTTTATTAAACTTTATAGCTTGGGATTTAAATTAGATTAATGGAAGGGTTCAGGGTTAATTTCAGGGAATAGGAAAAGGATAATACAAAATCTAAATTGGGATAGACCTATGTCATAGGCTGAAAATTAGTGAAAAATACACCAATTGATCTTATTAAAACCAATTATATCAACCTAATCTAGAAAATATTCTTTGGTCCAAAGTAGTTGAGAACCTAAGCATATGAATCTTAGCTTCTACGAAGACAGAATCCTAGGTTATCGGTCCAAGCATGATCAAATCCAATAGGTAATAATTGTTTGATTACACCTATGATGGCTATAGTTTGTGCAATCAATTGAGATTGACTATTGTTTTAAACCTGGTTACTATCCATAAGGTTCCCAAGTTTGATTTTATATATTCATTAGGTTTAAACCACCCCTACTCTTGACCTATAACCCTAAGAACATTATCCATGGATGAAAGAATTGGTTAAAGTAAGGGAGATAGATGAAATGTTTGACATAATGATTAAAAAAATCAAAAATATGTAAATCCATAGTTGAAATTGTATGAATGTAATTAAAAACTAAATTTATAGATGAAATAATGATAAAAACAACTGTAATTTAAGTTTCACTACAATCTGGATTGAAATCAAAACATAAAAAAAAGATAACAAATGAGTCTCTAAATCCAAAGTGATAACAATAGAATACTTAAATTAATAAAAGGAAGCAACAAAGATAGAAATGAATGAAAATATAAGAAAAAGGGAGATGAATGGGAGAAATAAAGTTTAGACATACCTACCTCTATTGTCTGTCGTATGTACTGTATATTTATAGAGCCTAACAAGTTCACGATGCGTATATGATTCATGTCGTGAAAATGATTTAAGTGGCTTATACATCATGAAATTCACAATATGTAATGGTCTTTCACACCCTGAACTTCATATCAGCATTAATATCAATTTTTTTGATGTTTTGTTTTTCATGGATTGAATCTTTGGTGACAATTAGGTTTCAAACTTTTCATGTCATGTATTGAGTTCATATAATGTATTCCATCAGATCTGGACTTCAAATATCTCATGATGTGTAATCAGGATTCACATCATGTACTTGATGACACTTTATATTTGGGATTCATGACATTCAATTAAACTTTTAGGTGGTATTCTCGAGGTGTACACGCCGTCTACTTCAGATTCAGTATGTGGAATGATGATGTTTCTAATTTTTCAATATTTCCTCATTTGATTCTTTAATTGCTATTTCTTAAAAAAAAATAAATCAAAACCTAGTGAAATATAAAATAAATCCAGATTTAACATTAATGAAATATAACAAAAATATGTATATGAATTATACTTATCAAAGTACCCCAAACTTGAACAATTATTTTTCCTAAAAAAAAGCATCTCAATAGGGATTTAAAAAGAAAAAATTTTTAAATAGGAAACACGCATTACAACCATGAAAACAAAACTAAGTGTGAGAATAAAAAATAAAGTCCTCTAGAATCATTCATACAGAGAAATTCAATCGTGCCCCATAGTTAATATCTTTATTCAGATTCTGATTTCTTTTAATAAAAATTTCATAACTATTCCCCATTTTCTATACCCATTTTTCAATTTACCTCACAATAAATTTTCTCCCATCACTCAAGGTAAATAAAACTAGAGTTATTCTCATACCCAAAATACATATTACTCACCATAGTCTTGGATTTTTTATAAATCTTTACTTCATAAAGAAAAATACAAGACCAATCATGGGGGCTTAAGATATAAGTTTCAAATGTATTTGAGTCTAAGGTCAGGTGGGTACATGATAAAAGACCAAGATAAAAAGATGGGAAGGTCTATAGTATAATTCATGATAATCATGAACAATTCAATGAAGTAAATCCTCCAGGAAAAAAATGTTTCCACTGTTGAAATAACTCAAAGTAGGTCCATGAATATGTCAATTAAGTATTATGAATGTTACATGTTCATTTTCTTTTTAATTTATTTTATGTTTCAAAAATCATGTCTAGGATAGATCTCATATCCATCACCTAACCACATATGATACATCATAAAATTCATCGGTCTGGTAATAGTGATTTTTGACCTTCCTAATACACAACCTTCTTTTCAAAGGAATAGAGTATTCATAGAAAATTCCAAAATTAATCATGAACTATATCATAGAAATATATAGGAAGTGAGACCATCCTTATCCTTAATATCAATATCCTATGTATGGAATGTAACAAATCCCCCACACCTGTTCAAAAATAATTTCATGCATAATACCAAGAGTAGGGCAAGAAGGGATAATAGTCTTGAAATGGATCCATCCTAACAGGGTTATTCATGGATAACATATGCTAAATAAAGGTAGATGTACATGTGGGTATTAGGAAAACTAGATCAGAAAAGACTACCTGAATCATTTTAATAGTGTATTTTTTCATTCATAGCCTCAATAAGATCTCAATTGAAGTTATGATAGGTTTACATGTCCCATGTATCTCTCAATAAATATTATTATAAAAGAATAGGATAATGGGGGTATAGAATACTCTCAAGAATGGGAGTATATAAAATAACTAATAATAACTCAGGGTATAATATCCAGTAATAATTCAATCAAAAGCAATTATAATAATCTAGAATTAGAATGAAAGTAATCAACTCAGTAATCATGCTAAAAATATAAACAAGAATAAAAATGGATTTCAAAAACCTTTAAATGAAACGTGTCTTTTAATTAAATGGTTGTAAAGAGTTTTCTACTTTAAATAATTATTTAAATGAAAAATGTATCCTAGATAAGTGAAAATATCCAAAAATTAAAGTGTATCGACAATAATTCTCAAGAAAGACTACCCACACTTACAATGAGATTGTTTCCACAATGTTCTTGTGTAAGACATGAGAGATTAATTAATATAAACATAGATAAAAAATGAAAATTTAGAATTTCAAATTAGGGAATCGAGAACTCCCTATAGTGAATTTTATGCCATAGGGAAACTTGTTGGATATTGAATTTAAATTAGGATACCTAAAAAAATATTAGAAATAGAATACCTATACTATATAAACAATTAGTACATAGTGGTTAAAAATATGGAAGTAGAAAAAATGGTAGGTGCACACAGTCAAAATTATGAGAATATAGGTCATATTAATACAAGATTGACCACACATATGGTTTGGAATGACTGACAAATAAAAAATGATAGAAAATAAAAATAAAGATCCTAAGCATACAAATGAAATAATGGAAAAAAACATGGCTTACCTCCCATAAATTTCTTACAATGACATCAATAAGAAGAAAAATGGACAAAAGACCAGTCTGTGTTGTCCATATGCTCAGAAGTCCACTACCTCTTGTAGGAACTAGTGGTGGTATCGTCGATCTCATGGGGGAACTTGGTGGGATTAACCACATTAGGAATGTATCAACCATGAAGCTCATGTGGTAGGAATAACATTAGGAAGACTATAGAGGGGACCCTTGATGAGTAATGTTCTAAGACTGGAGATCCACAGCCTATCTTTATAGGTTGGCCACATGCATATAAACCTCAAGAGGCATGTGAAAAGATGATATAAGAAGCTCAGAAGTGACCATAGAAGATGAAATAGAACTAGACATGGCTAAAATAATATAATAGTAAAATGAAAACATGAAAACCACATAGTGAATTCAGAAACTATATCCCATACATATATATAATAAATGATACATAAGTGAATATAATATGAAATTGGAATAAAAAAATATATAAACAAAATAAACACCCCTAAAGTGTATAATAGGGGAGGGGGCTTGCAAAAAACTAAACAATAGGGGAATGCATGTAGGTAACTGCATCAGACGTACCCTCCCAAATAGTGGGAGTCTGTATGAGATTTTCTAAACTCGTCTCATCAATTGAGGAAGATAATAGAGGGTCAATGGAAATAATAGGTGTTGTGGGGTAGCAAAAGGTTTGGTTGAGGATGGAGGAGGTTATGTTTCGATCCAGAATGAGTCCATATGTTTATAAGCTAGATCAATTAGAGGAACCTCATATGATGATGGGTGGGTGCTGGATGACCATTCCATCTCTTTATTTATCTACTAAAAAACCTATTGGGTGGAAGCATTTATGGGATTAAGAGGGAGGTCGATAAGGGTGGTCTATGGGGTGGGAATGGATGATGAAGCGGGGCCAAAGACACGTGGGGGGGTGGGAAGTAGCATGGGTTAGTGGTATGGTGGGGTGGGGAAAAGGGATGGTGCATTGAAGGGAATTTGAAGGCAGAGGAAAATCTAGGACAAGTTCTCTATAATATATTAGAGAACAAGAAATAAGTTGGATGGAACTAGTGGGGATGGAGCATATGTGCTAGGTAGGGAAGTTGTGGTGGTAGGGGGTGGTGAAATAGTGGTGGAAGATTGCACAATTAGGGAAGAAGTATAATAAGGGGATAAAATAGAAGCATGTGTTGATATATCAGTAGGGGCAGGATGATCTTGAGCAAGTGAAAGAGGATATGGAGCCTCAGTAGGATCATCGATGTACTCTGGGGCCAACCGGTACCTACCATTGACCTTCCTCAAGAGCCTCATATTATGAATCCTAACAAGGTCAATGGTATCAATCTTCTCAAGTGAGGAAAAATGATCGACTTCATCAAAGGAAACAAGGTAGTGTGAAAGGTGAGTGATGAAGCTACTACCCATAAGAGTACTATAAGCTTACCTCACCTAGGTCTCATAGTAAAGTGAGAAATGGAGGGCCATGTTGATGGATGGTCCACCCATGGTAGAAGCAAGGATAAGGAACACAATATAAAGGATGATACGATGAGAATTACCCATGAAAAACTAGGAATGAGTTAATTCCAAATATAGAATTCGGAGAGTGGAACCCCATAGTTGGATGATCTTCACCGTGCAAAAATCTTTGAAGCTCTATGGGTCCCAAGTGATTAGTTCCTAGCTTCTAGATGAATTCATCTTGGCTGGGTCCATCTGCATGGTAGAGTATGCATGGGAGGTGATGAAATCCTTGGTGTAGATACCGAGACTAACCCCAAAATTTCTTAGGGTGAGTTCCCAGGGCCCACCACCAAGGATAATGGTAACACGATCCATGTTGAGATCCATCATAGGAAAAAAACTCAAGGAAGATCTCCCATAATATTTTCTCTTGCACCTATGTGATGGAATAGAGGTGATTCTATCCAAACATCTCAAGAAACTCCTTATGGACATGAATATACTCAATCCTAGATAGGTGGAAATTTTTATTGTAACTCATAAACTTGATCTGTAAGTGGACCAAGCATATCTATTGATTAGGTGTGTAAAAAATGAAACAAGGGATACCGGTGCAGGCATGGTGAATCACTTAATGACTAGATAACTGAGGAATTGGGATCCTCAATATCTAAGAGGGTGGAATAACCTAATGTTGATGGTGAATGGGTCAGTTCTACGAGTGGTAGTTTTGGTGAAATTGTTGTTCACTTGGGCGATATAGGATCATTTCCACGTGACACTCATTTAGTGTGTACCATTATAGGAATGAGAGTAATGAGTAGGGGAGGAATGGGCTGAAGGGTGAGGGAGAGAGGAGAGGTGATCGAGATATGGAGAGGTGTGAATGTGTAGCAGTTCATGGGGGGTCGGCTTCAGCCATGAACCCTCACTTACAACTTATAAAGCCACCCCAATAAATCCACATCATGTATTTAAAACATGATATGTAGAGATTAGTTTTTTTTATTTTTTATATCCTGACTAGTTCATGTTATGTACATTTTGTGCATAATGTGAATGTGTGTGTTTGTGAGTTTTACATTTAAATTTTAAAATTTAAAATTTATAGATGAAAAAAATATAATCCATCCCCAACATTATTAAGCATACATATTTTTAGAAAATTTAATCTAACCTATCTTGGGTTTCCTCCCATTCAAAGATTTGTTTATTGTCTAGAGCTAGGCACACTTCTATTTAGACGAATTTAAGTGGGAGGGAACACCCTTGTATAATGTTCTTAAAAATAGAGGGTCTGAATGGTGGGATGACATTCCTTGTCAGAGGTGCAGTTTAATTTACATTATTTTGAGAATTATATCCATTGGATATAGGATATAAGGTATTTTTTATCTTCCTCATTGGTCATATAATAATATATCTTATCAGTAAGAGTGATGTCTTGAAAATTCAATGACTCATCACTTTTCTTAGTAGCCTTTACCAAATCGAACACAACTTGTTCTTCATTGAATCTAAATATAAATCTTTCATAATTAAAATCAATCATATCCTTCCTAATGGTGATAAATGGTCACCTTATAATTAATGGGGACATATCTTTCTTCCTCCTTATCTAAGATAAATAAATTAGTGGGAAATATGAATTTTACAACATTTAGTAAGACATCCTTAAGTAGTCCTTGAGGGTGCTTGACAGAGTAGTCTGAATGTTGGAGTTCCAATCTTGTTGGTTTTAATTATCTGAGCCCCAGATTTTTTAAAACACCCATAGGCATGAAATTTATACCTTTTCTAAGATCACACAATGATCTTTCACAATTTCATGTCCTTATAGTGCAAGTAATTGGAAATATTTTTAGGTATTGATTTTTTGGAAAAAGATTCTAATAAACAATAAAAAATCATTCTTAATTTAGGGAGATGAATCCTAAGTATTCCATTTTATTTTTTATTATGAGAAAGTCATTAATGAATCTTTCATAAGTAGGCACTTGAGAAATTTCTTCAGAAAATGTAATGTTGATGTGCATTTGCTGAAACATCTCTATAAATTATTTATATTTCTATTCTCTTGTAGCTTTTATAATTATATCTGGAAAGGGGAGAGGGGAATTATATGGTGGCAGTGCCACATAGACATCATTTTTATCAGGATTCTTCTTAAATGGATCTTTTTCAATTGATTATAAATCTTAAGTTTTCTCCTGACCAGCTTTATTAGATTCATTTATCTACTTTATATCACCTAATAATGAATTATAAAATTATAAAATCTTTCCACTCATATAAAATATAACATTATCCTCCTCTCTCAGATGATTCTTGGTGTTATTGAGCAACATACCTGACAATATATCTAATAGGGTTATAAAAATTCTTCACACTTGATTCTCAAGGTTGTGCAGGGAAGCCCTTTGGTTTTGAATCTCAACCTCTTGGTTTTTCATCCATTGATCTTATTTTTTAATGAAGGAGGTGATAAGTTTTTCGAGATTGGATTAAAGAGTTCAGTCTTGTTGTGGTGGTCTTAGCAGTGCTTGAATAAACTTATGTTGTTGTGTAGATGGAAACTATTGAGATCTAGGAAAAGTCTATTGGAATTGTTGCTTCTGTTGAGAAGATTGACCGTGATGTGGGTACCCAGGTAGTCCCTGACTCCTTCATTGTAGTTTTACACTCCATTGTTAAAAGTAAACCTGATTAAGATATTGTGGCTTCTTATTTGTGGTAGTATTTTTTTCAATACTACTGGGGATGATGATACTATTGATTTTGTTGATTGTGATTAAAATAATTAAAATATTGTATTTTTTTTATTCTAAATCTACCATATTGTCTTGATATGGGTTTAGGCCTCTACACATCTCACAAGATTTAATCTTCATAATAGGAGAAGGAGGGGGTGGTGGTGCAGTAGGTATCCAAAAAATATTCCATCTTTATATTAAGGGCCCCTACTTGGGCTTCTAGGTGGGTATTTTTCTCCAGCTAATGGATTATTATTTTGGGAAGTCTTATTTAACTTTTCCATAGACTGAAATTGTGTGAGATTTCATCCAATAGTTCTCTTTCAACATCATGTGTCTTTAGCATGAGTACAAATTCAGCAATGGGTCCATAATAGTGCCGGCGGTAGGCCAGAGTCCCAGTTATAAACTATGATGTTGTATCCACACATCAAGTACGTGTTGTGAGAACTTGTGGGTTAGCTCTTTGAAACAATACCATCCTTTCCAAACCAATTTTTTGTTTGCCTGATTGAAATTTTGAATCTCATTTCTGAGTTTCATGTTTTATATCAGTGGGAAGTATTAATCTATAAATTTCTTACAAAAATCAGTCCAAGTCACGATGGACTCATGAACTAAACTCTTATGCAAATCCTTGGATCTATCACAAAATTAGAATAGGAAAAATATTAGATGGGTGACATATGATGAAAAAACATGGTTCTAAAAGGTATCAAAAACATTGAGGTAAATAGAAATATTCTCATGGGGGTCCTCTCTTTGAAGTCCATTGAATTTACCCATGTTCTAGATCATATTAACTAGTATATTTGTAATATCAAAAGTTTTTACCAGAATAGGTGGGAGCACAATGCTGGGGACAACACTACTGATGGACAACAAGATGTAATCCATGATGGTTCACTCCTACAACCCTGGTCTCTAAGTATGATGTTTAGGTGGCACATATTGAAGGTTTGTATGGTGATGTGACTCAAGATCATTAAATTCATCAATTGTTAATAATCAAAATGCTACAATTGATATATCAATCTTGGAATCAAAAGAAAGAATTTCTTATGTGTCCAGTCACCTTGATCGATTCTGGGGGCCTTTGAGAATGAATTAAGCCAAAAAGAAGTAGACACAGGTTTTAGTTCGTGTGAAAATAATTGCACAATAAAATTGGAAAGAATAATAAGAAATGGGAAGGGGTAAAATTATCCAAGGTTCACATGAATGTCATTATACCAAAGAACAACTTCCCTCAATAATAATGCTGAAATTTTATGCACCCATAAGACATTATTTAATCCGTATAGTTTTGATCAATTTATAAATTTATATCCAAACTAAACTTATCTACGAAGTTGTAGCAAAGTAGTTGTCTGGGGTTGAACCCACAAAGATAACTTGTAGATAAGAAACCCAATGGTAAGAACCTTATATGAAGGATTTATCACTATCAATGTCACGTGTTTGAATTTTTTAAACTACATAGATTTGGATTTGAATTATATTAAAGAAAGGATTCAATGTTAATTTTAGGTTATAAGAAAAGGATAATCCTAAATCTTACATGTGATATACGTATGGAATAGGATTTAAAGTGGTAAAAAAGACACCAATTGATCCTGGTACAAGAAATTTGATCAACCTAAGATGCAACCAACTCCTTTTTCTAGATTAATTGAAAACCAAAGCACAAGAATCATGTTTTCTAAGTAGAAGGAATAATAGGCTATTTGTCTTAGCCTAAATAACACCAACTAGCTAATGGTTATTATATTACACCTACGATGGTTAGGATAGGTGAAATCAAATGATATTGATAATTATTTTAAACCCGGTTAGTATCCATATGGTTACCAAGTTTGATTTTTGATATTAATTTGGTTTAAACCATCCCTTCTCTTGAACATTAACCATTGTTTCGCTCAGAATTCGGGGATGACCTCCTGGATGGGAGATTCAAACGTTCCGATCGGTTTCTAACGGGTTTTTTCGTAGAACCGGAAACATCCAATGATTCCACATCCGTTTGGACCTAATTTCCAAAGGTAGGCGCTCATTAGCTTGTGGACTGATGAGGCTTAGGAATTTTCATTGGTCTAGAGGATGGGAGGTCAGACTCATCACACCTTTTTGAGGGGAATTATTGTCTACTCCGGGACTCTCTTTATAGATTTAAGTTATGTTCATGAATCCTTATTAAATTACCAAGTACAAAATGAGCTTTCCTTTAGTTTTAACAATCAATGATTAAATATGTAAGAAATTTAGAGAATCTTTTATATGTATTAGAGGTTCTTCATCAACAGAGAATCATCTGTATCTATTTAGAGATTCTTGGTCAATGGTATCCTTCAAACCATTTAAAAAAGTCTCTTGGTTATTATGATGACCAGACTGGTTTTAAAGCCACTCAGTGGGGCACTTGAAGTTTATCGTCATTCAGAAGGACATGGATTATTTCAAAGTTGGGATCGAACCCGCAGATGGGCTACCTACGTATCCGTTGTTTTGGGAAAGGAATCAGAACCCACGTAGTTTGAGAAAGGGAGTATGATGTTTATGATTGAGGGATCAAAGAAGGATGTCTTAATTACTTTTACACTCTAAGCTCACGTGAGTCATGATTAGTGTGAGAAACAAGAGGTATTGGTAAAAAATAGACAATTGTTCCATGAAAGATGCAATCAAAAGAAGTAATGTGGGGCTTATGTATGTATGACTACCCAGATGAATGAAGTTTAGGATTTACTTTAAGGAGAAAATCCAGGAACAGGGTCCATAAAGGTATATGTGCTTTATGGATATTTGAACACTCTAACTTGGGACTTATTTCTGAAAAGGAAACCCAAATTAGGAGAGGATTGATAATTGGGTTTTACTCCTGAGAAGGAATCCCAGATCAAATGTAAATTAGGACAGGTTAAGAGAAATTAAGGGACTTGGGGCTTACTCCTGAAAAGGAAGCCCAAAATTTATGACTGGGTCTTATTCCTGAAAAGGAGATCCAGGTTAGGGGACTTGGGGCTTACTCCTGAAAATAAGCCCATGATTATGACTGGGTCTTATTCCTAAAAAGGAGACCCAGGTTAGGGATTAAGGTTTGGGGCTTACTCCTGAGGAAGTTGCCCATATTTGAGATTGGGGCTTACTCCTAATAAGGATGCCCAAATTAAGGGACTCGGGGCTTACTCCTAAGAAGGATGCCCATATTTGAGATTGGGGCTTACTCCTAAGAAGGATGCCCAAAATTAGAGGGCTTGGGGCTTACTCCTAAGAAGGATGCCCATATTAAAGGATTATGATTGGGGCTTACTCCTGAGGAGGATGCCCAAGTTAAGTAATTAAGGTTTGGGGATTACTCCTGAGGAGGATGCCCAAGTTTGGGAACTTTAAGAATTTGGGGCTTACTTCTAAGGAAGATTCCCAGATTAAAGGACTTATAACTGAGGATTATTCCTGAAAAGGAGACCCCAGGTTAAGGATTCTCTCATCTTAAAGGATGAGGTTGAATGAATGAACTCTCAATCTTTGGTGACATAAAGATGTATAAATCATTATGTTTTGAGAGATATTCCACAGAATTCCTTTCAAATAAGGAAGTCAAATCAAGAAATCATGCCATAAATGGCTTTGAAGAGTATCTTGAAGACTGAATCTTGAATAGGAAAGGTGAAATGGCTTAAGAGGGAAAAAATGGGCATGATGGGCACCCAAAAAAGGGAGGGGCGTGCAAGTCTTGGAAGGCGCGCAGGTACTGCGGCGGCGCGCAAGTATTTGGTCGCGCAGGTATACCTGTGCGACACGTGGGGTACTTGCGCGATGGTCAACCAGCATTGAAATACTTGAGTGACTCTTTATTAAAGCCTTTAGAATCCTCTTGAGGTTCTTCCAGAAAAGGGATGCGCAAGTTCTATCGAAGGAATAAGGCGGCACGCAAGTGTGACCACTTCCCTTAAGGGCTGACCACTCAGGCGCGCAAGTGTTGATGAGTTTCAACACTTAGGCCTTCCTTCTTCTCTTTAGATCTTCGGTTCTATGTAAGAAATTACCTTAGAAGTGTTCCGGAAGCTTTGAGAAGAGACTTGGGTGTCGGGAGCTTCAATCCGAGTTTCTGGAAAAAGATCTTCTCGAATGGGGGGCCCACATGGTCTATTTATAGGCAGGAGAAGACCCTGGGCGGTTACCTGGCGGTTATCACTTAGGTCGCGCAAGTCACTTGCGCGACCAAGGTCGTCGTGCAAGTGGACTTGTGCGACAGTGATATAACTTGTGCGGTGCAGTTGCTGTTGATCCATTGTTCATGCCTTTGTCGATTTTTGATATTTTCTTCAAAGGTTGAATCACTTTGAGCTCAAATATTCCCCCTTTCCGATTTTTAGATTCTGTGACGAAAGGAGCGTCAACAAAAGTCCCCCCTCAGAGTTGTATCCGGAGAGAAATGAGGATTTGACTCTGAGGAAATTGAATCCATCCAAAGGAAAATGGAGCGCGCAAGTCTTCAGGGCACAGAGGGCGGCGCACAAGTTTGCGTCGCACAGGACTTAAGCGCACTGGGTACAGCACACAAAGTCCCGGCCGCGTCTATAAATAGAGGGCCTCACTTCCGTACAAGCATCCGGATTTCCGGACTTCATACCTTCGAGCTCTCACCGCGCAGGTCACCTTAGCCGCGCAGGTTGTTCTATTTTCCAGTGTTTTCCTTGATGTCGCGCTACTGTAAAGGAATTTTTACTTGCGCGGTTCATACTTGCGTGTCAAATACTAGTGCGGCACACGAATACTTGCGCGCCATTTTTTAGACTTGCGCGCCATTATGCCTTAGCCATTTTTTCTGAATTCTTTCACAAATTTTATGAAAAATAAACCCATTTAAGAGTTTAATTTATTCAACTTTTGTGCAGATTCAATGGCTCTTAGACCCAGATTAATTGATGAACTGGCCAGAAAGTGGATAGATGATATGATGAACATCATTGGCCACGATTACTATGATATCTGCGACAACACTCTCCCAGATTTGGCTAAGTACTTGAAGAAATATCATCTTAATTTCCCACAGAGCATCTACCTACCTCTATATGGTTATGGTCACCTACAAGGAGTCAATGTTCCAGATACAAATAACTATACACCTAAAATGAAGCTGAACTGCTACTCCTTCATTTCGGTTATGCTGTGCATTAAGAGCAACAACAATGGTGTGAACTTTCAAATTCTTCCTCCATGTCATTTCCTTGCAGATATGAAAATGGAAAACCCATGGGCTGAAATGTTTTCCACTACCGGTTGGTGGAGAGAAGACAAACATGGCATTAGAGCAATATATGAAAAGAGTACTCTCTCCAAATGGCTCTTTACTTCCAATGCTCCATTCTCAAATCCATGTATCCATCTTCCAAGTCTCTTGGATAGAAACAGAGTCACTGTTTGATCAGCAGAAAATTTTCTCAAACCACACTCAAGAACATCCTTTTACAATTGTTCCAAGAAGAGCTAGTATCACTACATCTATTATTGTATCCAGTTGAATGAATGAATTCTAGGTGGTTGCTGATGAAGCTCAGGATGCCGTAAATCAAATGAAGTGTTATGTTGAAAGCCTCTTGTAATTCCTGAAAAAGAGAAGAGACTCTAGTCTGTGGATGTCCTTTTAACTCTTGTGCATCAATGAAAAACACTTTCACTTTCACTTATTTGTACCTTCATTCTCTCACTACCTGCTTTAAATTTACTTAAACCAATGGGCTTAGTAAGAATAGTTTGATTTTTACTAGGATTATTATAAATAACCCTACAAACTTTGAACCTTTTTAATTGCTCAATATTACCTAAATCATACAAAATGTATGTTTAGTGAGCTGAAACTTGACTTTTATTCAGAGTTCCTTTGTCTTTTGTGGGCAGTTTAAAGTCATGCATGCTGGACATAAAGGGGATAATGTTTAAGGTCGAAATAGCTTTGACCGAATGGGATTAGAATTGACACAATTCCTTGAAAGTTCAACTGAAAACATACTACCATACTCAATTATGAGGGAAAAAATGTAAACTATGGCTTAAGAATATTTGAATCTGAGGAATGATATGAAAAAGAGCTAAAAGGCATTAGAAGAAGTAGTTTCCAAGAATGAAGTTACTATTATTTAACAAAACCCGTTAGGGGGTTGAAATATGCAGGGCCACCTAAGGGCATTGGCTGCATGGTCAAATAAATAGTATCATTCGGCTAAAAAGTATGTTATGTGGACTGTTTATGCAAGGCCACCTATGGGCACGTGCTGCATAGTCAGGCAAAAAATAACTCTCAGAAATTTACTTTCCTAGTGCAAAAAGCCAGTGAAAGTTTATAGAGATTCAAATTTTCTAAAGTATAGAGTTTGCTGTATGGAAAGAGGTACTTGAATATGGAGAAGATATTTCCAGACAAGATTATCAAAGAACTGGATGAATATCACTCCCACAAAGGTCTGACCCAAACGTAGGGAGGAAGAATAAACCATAGACTTGAATACTTTCAGATCATGAAAAACGATATGGGAAAAATATGTTAAGGATGGCTATTTTTTTGCGGATCCCTACATACTGTGGTTTAAGACAAATAAGGAAAAAAGAGGCATTCTTCCTAAGAATGAAGTTACCATTATTTAACAAACCCGTTAGGGGGTTGAAATATGCAGGGCCACCTAAGGGCATTGGCTGCATGGTCATATAAATAGCATCTTTCGGCTGACAAGTCTGTTATGTGGACTGTTTATGCAAGGCCACCTATGGGTACGTGCTGCATAGTCAAGCAAAAGAATTCTCAGAAGTTTGACATTTTTGTGACTAGAAGTCATGAAAAGGGTTATGAAGATCTGAAAATATTTAAGGTTAGGATTATAACACATAAAGATGGGTATTGTCCAATGTATATAGAGATACATAGGTCAATGATAACCATAATAATGTTGTGGCTGGGTCCTGAATTGAAATTTTGGACTTCACTACGTATCTCATAAGAATGAGAATCAAGCCATACATAGTTCTTGAAATGCAGTTTAACATCGTGCAGGACGAAAGTATGAGAGATCTTAGTTTAGGGTCGTAGAATTCGGAACATAATAATGAATACACAATGTGTGTTTTCATGAGGACTTTTCAGCCAAGGGACTGAAAGTGAAATTTGGGGTTAGGCCCAAAAGACTTTGGACTGGATTCGAGGGACACTCGAATGTTCCTACGTATCCCATAAGGATGGGAATCAAGTCCACGCAGTTCTAGAAATACACTTTGTACAAATTTGGTTCGTAAGGGTGAAAGGGGACTTTAGTGCAATGATGGTTAAACCTGAGACAAAAAGTTTAGGTATTACCATGTATGCACGTAGTCTTTTGAAATGAAAACATGATTGAAAAATCAATGTCAATAATAGTTCTCTCTGAAATGATGAAATCAAAGAGTATTGTAGTTTATTGTCGTACCAGACAAAAGTGTTGCATAGTTTAACGTCATATAACAAGGACGAAAGTGAATCAATGTAAAGATATTGATTCCAGGGGCGGTTTCATGAATCAACATCATATGAGATGGTGGTGAACCGATGTGAAGAGATGGTTTTTGGGCTTGAACCCTGGGAGGTTGCCTACATACCCAGCCTGGAGGGCAAGGATCAAAGTCCGTGTAGTTCAATTAAAGAATGAATTAATGATCAAGTTGTTCTTGGGCACAACGATTTAATAAAAATGTTGTTGGGACTTACACATGGTTAGAGGCCCAAAGAGAATGTTATAGTTGAGGTTTGCTCTAAGATCACGTGAGTCATACTCGGTGTGAGAAACAAGAGGTAACAACAACCTTAACGATGCACAGTTTAATGTCATGTAGGACATATCAAGGGAATATGTAGTTTAAAGTCTTGCAGTTAGAACTATTGGTGCTGCACAGTTTAGTGTCATGTAGCAGGGACAAAATACAGTTTAATGTCATGTAGGACGTATCATGAATTTTCTGTACAGTTTAGCGTCATGTAGTTAAGACGATGGGGACAATAGAGTTTAACGTCATGTTGGACGAAAAAGGGACTTTCCTACAGTTTAACGTCATGTTGGACGAAAAAAGGATTTTCCTATAGTTTAACGTCATGTTGGACAAAAGGGGGGAACTGTGTAGTTTAATGTCATGCAGTGAGGACAAAATAACACACCATTTTAACGTCATGTTGGACGCATTGGGATTTTTTTTACAGTTTATGTAGTTTGATGTCTTTCTGGACGTAAGGGACTTTTATACAGTTTAGCGTCATGTAGTTAGGACGTCACAGTTTAACGTCTTACTGGACGTAAGGGACTTTTAAATAGTTTAGGGTCATATGCATGGACCATGGATGGTGCAGTTTAATGTCATACAGGACCATGGTGTAGTTTAAAGTCATACAGGACTTTTTAGGGAACCTTTTCACGGTTTAATGTCGTGTGGGACAAAGTTGCAGTTTAAAGTCATACTAGACCATTGCTGTATAGTTTAACGTCATATAGCAAGGACGAACTGGTGCTGTACAGTTTAGTGTCATGTTGCAGGGACATCTTCTTTTCTACAGTTTAACGTCATGTTGGATGAAAGTGAAAATAGTTTAAGGTCATATGCATAGACCATGGATGATGCAGTTTAAAGTCATACTGGACTTTTAAGCGCTTATGTAGTTTAACGCCTTTCCGGACGTAAGGGACTTTCCTACAGTTTAACATCATGTTGGACGTAGTTGCAGTTTAAGGTCATACTGGACCATTGCTGTATAGTTTAATGTCATATAGCAAGGACGAACTGGTGCTGTACAGTTTAGTGTCATGTTGTAGGGACATCTTCTTTTCTACAGTTAAACGTCATGTTGGACGAAAGTGAAAATAGTTTAAGGTCATATTCATAGACTGTGGATGATGCAGTTTAAAGTCATACTGGAATTTTAAGCGCTTATGTAGTTTAACGTCTTTTCGGACGTAAGGGACTTTCCTACAGTTTAACGTCATGTTGGACGTAGTTGCAGTTTAAGGTCATACTGGACCATTACTGTATAGTTTAACGTCATATAGCAAGGATGAACTGGTGCTGTACAGTTTAGTGTCATTTTGCTGGGACATCTTCTTTTCTACAGTTTAACGTCATGTTGGACGAAAGTGCAAATAGTTTAAGGTCATATGCATAGACCGTGGATGATTCAGTCTAAAGTCATACTGGACTTTTAAGCGCTTATGTAGTTTAAGGTCTTTCCGGACATAAGGGACTTTCCTACAGTTTAACGTCATGTTGGACGTAGTTACAGTTTAAGGTCATACTGGACCATTGCTGTATAGTTTAACGTCATATATCAAGGACGAACTGGTGCTGTACAGTTTAGTGTCATGTTGCAGGGACATATTATTTTCTACAGTTTAACGTCATGTTGGACGAAAGTGAAAATAGTTTAAGGTCATATGCATAGACCGTGGATGATGCAGTTTAAAGTCATACTGGACTTTTAAGCGCTTATGTAGTTTAACGTCTTTCCGGACGTAAGGGACTTTCCAACAGTTTAATGTCATGTTGTACATAGTTGCAGTTTATGGTCATACTAGACCACTGCTGTATGAACCAATTGTAAGAATCTTGGTTTTGGGGACCATATTTTGTGTTTATACAAAATATTTCTTCAGAAATCTGGCATTGGTTGGAGTCGTGATGAGTTCTCCATCCATTGAGATTAATGAATAAGCTCCATTGGGGTAGACCTTATGTATTGAATAAGGTCCTTCCCATTTTGGTTCAAGATTGGGAGGCTTCTTTCCAGGTATCATTGGTGTTCTGAGAACCAATACCAATTCTCCCTGAATGAATGAACGAAGACGAACTTTTTTGTTAAAATCTCGTGCTATTCGATTCTGATAGATTTCCAAGTGGTGAAAAGTGCACAATCTTTTCTCATCTAACTGTTCCAATTCATTCAATCTCTTTTTGGATTGGTCATCTGTAGATAACTGATCACAAATGGCTACTCTGAGTGAGGGCAATTGAACTTCAATTGGAAATACTGCTTCCGTTCCATATATCAACGAATATGGAGTTGACCGCGTTGCATTGCGGATGGTAGTTCGATAAGCCCATGAAGCATGAAAAAGTTTATCAGGCCATGATCTCTTATCTTTATCCACCATCTTTTGCAGTATATTTGAAAGAGTCTTGTTAAAGGCTTCTATTTGGCCATTGGCCGCCGCATGATACCGAGATGAATGGTTGGATTTAATGTTGTATTCTTGATACAATTTCTTCACCTCAGAAGAACAGAAGTTGGTGCTGTTGTCCGTCAATATGGTATGAGGGACACCAAATCTAGTAATGATGTTAGACCTGATGAACTTCTTTGAGAGGTACTGCCTCTGCCCATTTGGAAAAGAAATCAGTAGCAGTAAGAATGTACTTAAACTGCTTGGCCGTAGCTGAAGGGTAAGGTCCCACCATATCCATTCCCCATGTGGAAAATGGCCATGAGTATTTAGCTGTATGAAGCAACTCTGGAGGTTGATGAATGAAGTTGGCATGTACTTGAAATGAATGACACTTCTTTGTGAAATCAACACAATCTTGTATCATTGATGGCCAAAAGTATCCAAGCCTTCGAATTTGATCAGACAATCTATGTCCAGACTGGTGGGCACCACAGACTCCTGCATGCACTTCTTTCATGACAGCCGTTGTCTCTTCACCATCAATGCATCTGAAGAGAACTCCATCAAAACCACGTTTGTAGAGAATTTTCTCTAGGTGGTTTGGGCCATCATAAAGAGTAAAATTGACCACACGTCGCCAGATTTGTTCTTTCTCGGTTCTATCAGGTGGAAGTGTTCCATTTTGAAGGTATTCCCTGATATGTGACATCCATCCTGTAGTATGACCATACGGTTCAGGAATGGGACTAATTTCATTAATTTCCTCTGTTCTGGCTTGAACATAAGGTGAAATTGCACGACGGTGGGCAATACTAATGGTTGTCTCGTCCCGATTTGGATCTGCTAGAGCTATGGCTATATTGGCTAGCGCATCAGCTTGAGAATTTCGTGATCTTGGGACATAAAAAAATTTCGGTTCTGAAGGTAATTCCGCCATTAACTCTCTGACGTAATCATACAAAGGTATCAATTCTTCTTTTCTGATGGCATAATCCCCATTGATTTGTTTGATTACCAGGTCTGAATCACCTTTCACCTTTAAGTGATTCACTTGTGCTTGGAACACTAACTCCAAGCATGTAATGAGAGCTTGGTATTCGGCTTCATTATTGGTACCACCTTCCCACAATAAAAATGAATAAGGTAGCACTGCCTTATCTGGAGAAATGAGCACAATTCCTAAACCAACTTTGTTGAATTTAGGATTTTCCATTTTCTTCCCTGTTGGACTTCTGGAAGCACCATCAAAATACATTTCCCATGTTTGAGTATTCTCTTGAATAGAGAAAACTTCCTCATCAGGGAGTTCAATATCTGAAGACGTGTCTTCTATTGAAGGATGTTCAGCCAGGAAATCAGCTAGAGCTTGGCCCTTTATTGCCTTTTGAGACACATACTGAATGTCGAACTGCTGCAAAATAACTTCCCACCTTGCTAGACGTCCTGTAAGCATTGGACGACTAAGGATGAATTTGAGCGGATTATTGTGAGATACCAATTGGACCTTGTGATGTTGCAGGTAGTGTCTCAGTTTCTGAATTGCAAAGATTAATGCCAGGTAGCACTTCTCAATACTTGAATACCGGGTTTCTTCTTCAAGCATAGTTCTACTGAGATAGTAGAGGCTATTTTCATTCCCAACATCATTATTTTGAGCGAGAAAGGCACCCAATGATCGCTCTAGAGCTGTCACATAGAGGATAAGTGGTCTTCCTTCAACAGGTGGCATGAGTACTGGTGGACTCAAGAGGTATTTCTTGAGAACATCAAACGCTTCTTGAAATTCTTCAGTTCACTGGTAAGTGACTCCTTTCTTCAATAATTTGGTAAAGGGTAAACTTTTGCCTGCCAAATTGGCGATGAAACGACTAATATAGGCTAAGTGTCCTTGAATTACTCTTAATTATTTCAAATTCTGAGGAGGCGACATACCAAGGATTGACTTGGTCTTCTCAGGATCGACTTAAATACCACTATAGCGTACAACAAAGCCGAGAAAGTTTCCTGAGGTTATCCCAAAAGCACATTTTAAGGGGTTCATCTTCAAATTATGTTGTCGAAGCTTGTGGAATATGACTTCCAAATCAGCCAAGTGATTAGAACGTTGTTTGGATTTAACCACCAAATCATCCACATAACACTAAACAAACTTCCCTAATAAAGGTTTGAAGATACGATGCATGGCACATTGATATGTTTCACCTGCATTTTTTAACCCAAAGGGCATCACACGATAACAAAACACACCTTGAGGGGCTCTGAAGACTGTAGATTCCTCATCCTCTGGGGCCATTCGGATCTGATTATATCTGGAATATCCATCCATGAAAGAAAGTACTTCATAACCAGCCGCTGCACCAATTAAGAGCTTTGTAATCGGAACTGGGAAATCATCTTTTGGACAATACCGATTAAGATCTCTGAAATCGATGCAAACCCTAATTTGTCCGTTCTTATTCTTTACAGGGACAATATTAGCCAACCAATTGGCATACTGAACTTCTCTAACGAAGTTAGCTTTGATCAGCTTATCCACTTCAGCTTCAATTTTGGAAGCATAAGTTGGGTGTGTTCTTCTCGCA
The DNA here is from genome assembly GCA_963277665.1 of Viscum album. Taxonomy (NCBI): domain Eukaryota; kingdom Viridiplantae; phylum Streptophyta; class Magnoliopsida; order Santalales; family Viscaceae; genus Viscum; species Viscum album. The sequence goes on along the minus strand of OY728161.1, from coordinate 1,911,203,336 downwards.
GCTTGCTTAAATCCTCGATGTTCTTTTGGTAAACCCAAATGATGAGTAGCAACATCAAGATCAAGCCCAGGAATTTCTGTATAGTTCCAAGAAAAAATATCTTTATTTTTCTTTAGAAAAGAAATATACATCTCTTGCTATTCAAGGTTCATGGCCGCACTAATTAAAGTGGGGCATGGATTTTCCTCCGTACCCAGATTTACTTCTCTGAGTTCATCCACAGTGGTAGAGATACCCTCTTCAAATGCTGGAGGAGCATCTCTAAGATCTTCTTATTCCTCTTCATCACATGATATTTCATCCGTTTCTACTTGCAAAGTAGATGAAAAAACGAAATTCTCATGATCATAAGAGATGTCAAAATTTTCACATTTTGAAGAAGAAGCTTCCATTTACGACCCTATTGATAATAAAGGGTCTTCTTTGGGAAATAAAGAGGAGATGATGTATTGAGAATCAACATCATTATTCACCTCTGATGTTGCTATAGCTTCTTCTGGCCTGATTGGCGAATTATAGACTTGTTGGACTTCAGCAGATGAAATGAAAAAGTCACCACTTATGCTTTCATCATTGTTTGGTAGGTTACCAATTTCTCCCATGTTGTCTGGCTCAATTTTCGTAATTGACATTATGGATATTTCCATAAGAGTATTTTGATTTAGGACTATTTTTTCAATTTGACTGATAGGTAACACATAATCTGTACTCACATGTGTAAATGGATTTATTGGAATTTTCTCTAAACCATATGGAGCATTAACTTTGGTAATTTCCTTCATTGTAGATTTTTCTCTTCCCTTCATGTGATAAAATTCTACCTCAATGTATTGAGACTCACATGTCTTGAACGGGGTCTTATCACCATACAATGTTCCAACTTGACCATTGAAACATTATTTGAGACATTGATGGTATGATGAAGGGATAGCCGCATGCTGATGTAGCCAGGGTCTTCCAAGCAAGACGTTGAAATCTTAGTCTTGATCAACAATCATGAAATCCGAATTGGATATAAGATCCCCAAAATGAGTTCTGAGTGTAACTTCGCCCAGTGGTTCTTGTTCATTTTTATCATATCCTTGTAACATCATGGTAGAAGGAGATAAATCAGATTCCTTGAGGCCCAATCGACGAAGTGTACGAATGGGCATGAGGTTGACTCCTGAACCATTGTCAATGAAAGCTCTTCGGATATCTACACCATTGACTTTTCCAGATAAGTACAAAGGGTTTATGTGCCCATGCAAAACATCATCTTCATCTTTATCAGTAAAAGATATCACTACATGGCATTATACAAGATTATTCTCTATGTGATAGACTTCAGCTGCAGCAATTTCAGCTTCAAATTCCTGAGGACTTGACAAAGCTTCGATGAGTGCTTCCCGAAGATCTTTTGACAGATTCAAAGCATCCAAAATTGATAACTTGGCTGGTACTTGGGCCAAGTGTTTCAATATATCATACTTTTGATCTAAAGGTCTGCGTTTCCCAACAGGAATATGCGATTTAGCAGGTACCTTGGAAGCAGATGCTTTGGAAGCTGATGCATCTTGTATTGGGATAGAAGTTTGAAAAATCCTTGGTTTTGGAAGATTAGACCGATTAGGTCCATTTACTTGCTGAGATAAAGAAGATGTAACCTTTAATAGGTCTTCCAAAATAACTGTGCCAAAACTGAGTTGGCCATTGGCAGAAGAACTTGCTTGTTCTTTTTGAGCTCGCTGAAGGGATCTACCACGAGTTTCTGCTGCATACACAGTGCTAGCAGGGGTAGAATTAGAGTAGTGGCTTCAGAAAGATCCACGTCTTCCCATGTATCCTGAACCTCTAGAACTTTCTCGGATTCCCTTATTTGATATAGGGAATTCAGGCTCATCAAAACTGGAATATGGATCTGTTAATGGAATCATATTAAAAGAACCGAAGATTAACTCTTCATATGATAAAGACTATTCCTGACTAGCCTGTTTAGGTTGTGCTGTTTGATGGGGCGGTGCCCGTGGCTTTGAAGTAGATAGCATAAAGTCTTCCAGAGTCAAAGACAATTTAGGCTTTGACACATACTCATCTTCTTCTGATTCTTTTTTCTTCTTTGAATCAAGCCATTTCTTTGAGGATTTTCCCTCTGACGAAGAGGGTTTTACCGCAATATTCATGGTAGAAGACACAATTGGTTTCTTTAATTGTGTTCGCAAAATGGAATGAGTCCGATTTATTGTCTTTCTGACCATCCAATCAACATACTTATATGCATTTCTGCTTTTGAGTTCTTTCCATTCACCTTCTTCCTCTGGAACTGTAGCAGTGACATAGGCTACCTGAGTCGAAGAACCTTTCAACTTGACTTGTCCCAAGTCTACCATATTTTGCAAGAGGTCTTTAAAGACAAAACACTCCTCGATGGGATGCCCTAACATTTGATGAAAGGGACAATAATTGGGACAGTCTTCATCTCCTTCCTTGTTTGGCCTCTTGGGAACTAGTAATTGAACCAAATTATTTTCCAAAGATGAAATGAAGTAACTAGGAACCTGCTCATTTCGGAAGGAGTATGTTTTAATCTTCAAATCCTCAAATTGTTTTTATCGTTGATCTTTTTGATCATTTGGACGAAACGACCATTGTTTTTGGCATTCAGGAGGTGGATCCCTTCAAGAAGATGAAGGTTTTGAAGTAGAAATAGGTACAGGTGCTTGTTTAAGCATAACTGTAGCAGTTTATGCTTTACCCATTCTCCTTCCTAGAGCGGATGTAATTACACAAGATTTAACCTTAGCCTGTATAAGGGAATCTTCAATCTGCTGAGCGATTGAAGTAAGGTCTCGAAACCCTCCTGTGTATTTCATAGGGATCAATGGCGTGCGTAATTCGTCACGCAAATTTGCCACACAGATTGGAAACAGTTCCTCCTGAGGGAGTTCTAAACTCAGGGAATATGTTAATCCCTTCTAACGAGCAATGAAATCAGAGACTCTTTCATTCTTCCTTTGCTTGCAGTTTGTAAGATTGAAAACTGTCGTTTTTGGTAAAGTTGAGCTAAACTGAAGAAGGAATTTTTGGTGAAGATCCTCCCATCTGATGATTGACCGGGATTGCAAGCTTGTATACCAGACACAAGCTGGTACTTGCAAGGTTCGCACGAAGCATCTGAGTTTCACTGCTTCTTTCTGTTCTGGAGTTCCCATCATAGGATCACAACAAGACACATAATGTGTCAAATGTTGTTCAGGGTCGCCTGATCCATTGAAAGTAGGAAAAAAGGGTTTCCAAAACTGGATGGAGGAGAAATTGAATCTACCCATTCAGGGTAAACTTTCTTTTCAGGCTTAACTTGCGCCCGTTTCCCTTCCATAGTTTCTAACTGAGCTGTTAATGACTCAATAGTAGTTATTAACTTTTGAGAAACATCCGGTTGAATTTGGTCTTGAGTAGGTGCAATGAATAGAGCTGGACAGACGTGGTGGTTGGTGCTGCAACTGATGGTAGTGCTACCAACCGTTGTTGCACTTGACCTGTAGGGTTAGACCTCTGAGGGTGTACTGATAAAGGAGGATATTCCTGATCCATCTCAGTAACTGCAACAAATTCCTTTGGCTGTCGGACTCCAGCATTTTTAAGAAGAAGACTACTCTGAAGTAGTTCTGCATTCAACCTTCTTAATTCTTTCATTTCTTCCTCCTGTTGTGCAAACTTTTGCTCTAATGAGAGTGATTGACCTTCTCCAGAGGAAGGATATGTAACCTGATTCTTTCCCTTCCCTTTGTTGGATACATTTTGGTGAGATGGAAGTGGATTACCTAGGTTCTGAGTAATCCTTTGACTTCGTGTACGCACACCATCTTCATTTGTATCAGTGCGTACATTTTCTTGAGCAGGACGCTCTTCATCTGAGTCCCCTGATTGAACCTCCTCTGGTAGATTAACAACAACGGCATTGATGACATTGATTGATGCATAATGCATCGCATCCCTTCTATCAACATTTCTGTGATATTGTCTTCTTTCATGTATTTGATGAGACATTTCCTTTTGTTGATTCAATCTTTTAGGAACTTCTTGACGAGCTATAACTTGGAGGGAATCTCTTGATAATTTGGCTCTTCGTTCCTCTTGTGGCTTCTTCCCAAATCAAGAAAAGACCGACATTCTATGAGGAGGGGATTGATGATTTGAAAGAGTCCCCAGTCTTGTGAACTGGGGATGTTCCTGCTATTTCCGCTCAACTCCTCGAATCCCATTTGTTGAATCTGAGGGTTGGGTTAAAGAAGTCCCCAGTCTGACAAGATGGGGTATCTCTTGACAAGCTATGTCTGAGATCTTCTTAAAATCTCTCTTGATCTTGCGAACCTTAGTTTGGAAATTAACTGGATGCATTAACCTGTATCCACTTTTATCACCTGGTTCAACAGACCGTTGGATGATTTCCGAAATTTCTTTCATTTGATGACGTGTTTGCTCCATACGAGAGGCTTGTGAAATATTCTCGCCTGCTTGATGTAGGAGCAAGTCAACAACTTTTTCTCTATATGCTTGATTTTGAGAGGAACTAGTTGAAGCCAGTTCTTGAGCAATCTTTTGATTATGAACAAAGCCTATTGACTGTGGCAGGCCATGGGCAATAACATTGGATGAGACCATTTTTGGTGGGATTTGCTGACTGGAAAGCACTGTGAAATGTAGTGCTCCGTGAACACCCCATCCTCTGATATGAACACCAGATGGAGCATTGGAAATTAACTGACGCAATTTTCTTAGTGCGCCAAGGCATGAACGTTGAAGGGTTCTCTGCTGCTTTTCAGCCTTCGGATACCGAGAGACTGATAGAGATGCCAAATCAATCTCACGTTGTATCCCTTCTATTATCTTAAGATGATTTTCATATTCATCATAAGATAATACCTTCTTCTTCAATTGACAAAGAGTTTTCCATATGTTGAGACGAATATCATGGATTCCATCATCCGTCAACATCTTTGGAATGTCATACTGGGAGTCAGCCAAAGGCCAAAACATGATTGGTACCTCACCTTTTGCCAGTTTTTTCCTCATGTTCAGCATTTCCTCTTTATCATTAAATGAAGATTCTTCTACCTATTTTGACCAGAGTTGGTGTTTCCTTGTTTATTCATCGGATTCAACAAGATTGGTAGAGAGATCATTGATCAAACTAGAAGATGCATGACCTTGGGGTGGTTCGGAGAATGACCTACACCCTGGGCTATCTTCTGATTGAGAAAGTATTTCACTTGTTAGCGATAAAGCCTCATACATAACTGGTTTCACATTTGCAAGTGCCTCAAGATAAGAGGGCTTTCTCGGCGCTACATTGTCCACTAGAGTGTTTTCCAGGAAATGTGAATCACTACTGCGGAGAGGACTTTCGCAGTGAAATTCATCATCATGGGGAGGACCACCATAATGGGTTACAGCAAAAGATGAGATCTCCTGCTCCTTGGTCTTCTGACCACACAGAGGGTTCTTGTGGCTCTCATCTGAAGAAGAAACTTCAAGATTGACCGAATTTTCATGAAGCAAGTCTTCATGAGGAAGTGTCTGTTGAAGACTTTCGGAATTAATGTTCCCGTTATTGGGAACTGAGGGAGTAGAATCTTGAATTCCAACAGATAAATGTCTGAGGGCTTCAAGAACTCCAGCATCGAGCAAGGCCTTGTTACAGATTGGCCTTTGATCTCATGACTTTGCTGGGTGGATCTTTTTCTTAGATGCCTTATTACTCGCTTTGGAAACCACTTGTTGACGAAAGTGGTTACTCTGAGAAGGTGTATGTGCCTGATCAGGAAAGATGGTCAGGTTAGGCTGACGATCTCCACTCAAATCAGGTGTATGTGCCTAACTTGGTGGTCCGTATGATATGGGGGAGTATGCCCCAAAACCCTCTTGGACTGGAACAGATGTGTGTGTCTGTTCCGGAGTGAATCGTTGATGTGTCACTCCACTGCTAGGGATAGATTTATGTGTCTTTCCCTGAGATGATGCTGAAGCTGTTATGATATCCTGGCAAGCATCCAGAATATGAGCAGGAATTTTCTTCTGCTCTTTCACAATTGACAAAATATGCTTGGTGACTTCAGCTGCCAGAACGGGGATATACATCCATTCCGGGCTTGGAGTAGGTGTATGTGCCTGCTCCTGTCCTCCTTTTCCTGTCAGTGATTCCTGACAATACTCAAGTGTGGGGGCAGAGAGTTGAGTCTGCCTCCTGTTTGTCATCGGGGCTTTCCGACTGACTTCTCCTTGTGCTACCATGCGAGACTGTTGGTAAGCTTGATTACTATTAGCAGGTGTCTGTGCCTGCTGATTACACTTCGCCAAACGCGGTTGACGAGATCCATCATATGTAGTCAAACGAGCCTGCTGACTAACTGGTGATGTATAAGCAGGTGTATGTTCCTGCCTATAGTACTCCGCCAGAATTGCCTGGTGGGATTGGCTTGATGCTGCCAGACGAGTCTGCTGGACAGCAGAATTAAAACGGAAAGGTGTGTGTGCCTGCTCATTGTTTGCCACCAAGTTAGGTTGGTGGACTTCTTCGGAGATGGCAGGGATGAAAACCTGCCCATTGTTAACCGGATTCCGTCTCTGGCGGTTCATCTTGCCTGCTCGGGTTCGAGGAACCTGAGCTGAATTCCTGGAGTCGGTACCCTCATCATGTTGAGGGTGCACTACCACACGAGTCTGGCGGTGATTGTTGATGGGAGCCCTCAGGAAGGACTCCTGTCTTTTTGGATTAAGGTCCTGAGGGACCTGCTCATTCACTTCCTCAGAGTAAGGGAGTGAATGGAAATTGCGTTCCGGGGATAACGACCCGAAACGGTTGGAGACGGTAGTCAGCACCGCCTGCCTCTTGATCACTGGTCGTCGTTGTCCGGATGACCTGTGTGAGTTGTTCATTTGGAGGGCCTTTCGGGCAGCCTCCAGAGTTGGGACGGTACCGTGTTGACGGTACTCCTTAACCAGCACATTTGATACCCAGCGTTGAAGACGCTGAGTAGGTGATGTCATCCTCATAGCGGATGAAGATCTAGTAGGAATAGCAGCAGTGGTATTTGCAGAAGCAGTATTCACAGATGTGAATTTGAGAGCAGCCATTATGAAAATATAGAAGATCTTGGAAAAGAGTGCCTGTTTGATATAACAGAGTAATCAAGATAAATTCATCCACTTCATCCTTTGGATGAGAACATATGTCAATGATTGTTTTTGTTAGCCCTCTTACTGACTTTTAAATAGGGGCTTTAACAAATAGGTAAAACACCACTTTAACTTGGTTAAGGTTTCACGTCGGGTTCACTATTTTTGTTTCGCTCGAAATTCGGGGATGACCTCCTGGAAGGGAGATTGAAACGATCCGATCAGTTTCAAACGGGTTTGTTCGTAGAACCGGAAACATCCAATGATTCCACATCCGTTTGGACCTACTTTCCAAAGGTAGGCGCTCATTATCTTGTGGACTGATGAGGCTTAGGAATTTGCATTGGTCGAGAGGATGGGAGGTCGGACTCATCACCCCTTTTTGAGGGGAATTATTGTCTACTCCGGGACTCTCTTTATAGATTTAAGTTATGTTCGTGAATCCTTATTAAATTACCAAGTACAAAATGAGATTTCCTTTAGTTTTAACAATCAATGATTAAATATGTAAGAAATTTAGAGAATCTTTTATATGTATTTGAGGTTCTTCTTCAACAGAGAATCATCTGTATCTATTTAGAGATTCTTGGTCAATGGTATCCTTCAAAACTTTTAAAAAAGTCTCTTGGTCATTATGATGACCAGACTGGTTTTAAAGCCACTCAGTGGGGCACTTGAAGTTTATCGTCATTCAGAAGAACATGGATTATTTCAAAGTTGGGATCGAACCCGCAGATGGGCTACCTACGTATCCTTTGTTTTGGGAAATGAATCAGAACCCACGCAGTTCGAGAAAGGGAGTATGATGTTTATGATTGATGGCTCAAAGAAGGATGTCTTAATTACTTTTACACTCTAAGCTCACATGAGTCATGCTCGGTGTGAGAAACAAGAGGTATTGGTAAAAAATAGACAATTGTTCCATGAAAGATGCAATCATACGAAGTAATGTGGGGCTTATGTATGTATGACTGCCCAGATGAATGAATTTTAGGATTTACTTTAAGGAGAAAATCCAGGAATAGGGTCCATAAAGGTATATGTGCTTTATGGAGATTTGAACACTCTAACTTGGGACTTATTTCTGAAAAGGAAACCCAAATTAGGAGAGGATTGATAATTGGGTTTTACTCCTGAGAAGGAATCCCAGATTAAATGTAAATTAGGACTGGTTAAGAGAAATTAAGGGACTTGGGGCTTACTCCGGAAAAGGAAGCCCAAAATTTATGACTGGGTCTTATTCCTAAAAAAGAGATCCAGGTTAGGGGACTTGGGGCTTACTCCTGGAAAGAAGCCCATGATTATGACTGGGTCTTATTCCTGAAGAGGAGACCCAGGTTAGGGATTAAGGTTTGGGGCTTACTCTTGAGGAAGATGCCCATATTTGAGATTGGGGCTTACTCCTAAGAAGGATGCCCAAATTAAGGGACTCGGGGCTTACTCCTAAGAAGGATGCCCATATTTGAGATTGGGGCTTACTCCTAAGAAGGATGCCCAAAATTAGAGGACTTGGGGCTTACTCCTAAGAAGGATGCCTATATTAAAGGATTATGATTGGGGGTTACTCTTGAGGAGGATGCCCAAGTTAAGGAATTAAGGTTTGGGGCTTACTCCTGAGGAGGATGCCCAATTTTGGGAACTTTAAGAATTTGGGGCTTACTTCTGAGGAAGATGCCCAGATTAAAGGACTTATAACTGGGGATTATTCCTGAAAAGGAGACCTAGGTTGAGGATTCTCTCATCTTAAAGGATGAGGTTGAATGAATGAACTCTCAATCTTTGGTGACATAAAGATGTATAAATCACTATGTTTTGAGAGATATTCCACATAATTCCTTTCAAATAAGGAAGTAAAATCAAGAAATCATGCCATAAATGGCTTTGAAGAGTATCTTGAAGACTGAATCTTGAATAGGAAAGGTGAAATGGTTTAAGAGGGAAAAAATGGGCAAGATGGGCACCCAAAAAGGGAGGGGTGCGCAAGTCTTGGAAGGCACGCAGGTACTGCGGCGGAGCGCAAGTATTTGGTCGCGCAGGTATACCTGTGCGACACATGGGGTACTTGCGCGATGGTCAACCAGCATTGAAATACTTGAGCGACTCTTTATTAAAGCCTTTAGAATCCTCTTGAGTTTCTTCCAGAAAAGGGACGCAAAAGTTCTATCGAAGGAATAAGGCGGCGCGCAAGTGTGACCACTTCCCTTAAGGGCTGACCACTCAGGCCCGCAAGTGTTGATGAGTTTCAACACTTAGGCCTTCCTCCTTCTCTTTAGATCTTCCGTTCTAGGTAAGAAATTACCTTAGAAGTGTTCCAGAAGCTTTGAGAAGAGACTTGGGAATCGGGAGCTTCAATCTGAGTTTCTGGAAAAAGATCTTCTCGAATGGGGGGCCCACAGGTCTATTTATAGGCAGGAGAAGACCCTGGGCGGTTATCACTTAGGGCGCACAAGTCACTTGCGCGACCAAGGTCGTCACGCAAGTGGACTTGCATGACAGTGATATAACTTGCGCGGTGCAGTTGCTATTGATCCTTTGTTCATGCCTTTCTCGATTTTTGATATTTTCTTCAAAGGTTGAATCACTTTGAGCTCAGATATTCCCCTTTTCCGATTTTTAGATTCTGTGACGAAAGGAGCGTCAAAAACCATACATGGATTATCTTCACATGATGGAATATATTAAAGGAAGAGAAATCTATTGAATTCTTGAAATAATGATTGAATGATTCTAAATAAATAAATACGAAATTTAAATAGTATAAAAGTAAGTAAAAACAAAATTTAATGAGGAAATAATGAATAATGAAGTATCAATTGAAGTTTCACAATAATCAGGATTGAAATCAGAATATTGGAACAACAAAAAAACAACAGACGAGTCCTTAAATCTAAAAAAACAACAAAAAATGATTGAAATAATAAAAGAAATCAGTATAGATATATGGGAATGAAAATAGTAGAAAAATGGAGAATAATGAGAGAATTAAAGTTCATACATCCTTTTCTATTTTTTACATCGGAGGTACTGTATATTTATAGAGCCTGATCAGTTCACAATGTATATATGATTCGCATCATGAACATGCTTTAAGAGGCTTATGAATCATGAAATTCATAGCATGTAATGATATTTGATGTTGTGAACTTTAGATCCACATAAATATTTTAACATTTTTGATCTTATAGATTTATTTTCTTGAATCATTGGTGGGAATTAGGTTTTGAAAATTTCACATCATGCATTGAGTTCAAAATGTGCCTTCCATCAGATTTGGAAATTGAATATTTTATGAGATGTAATCAGGATTCATGTCGTGTACCTGATTAATGCCTTTGATTTGGGATTCTCAGCATAAAATTGATCTAGCAGGTGGTCTGCTCAAGGAGTACACATCATGTACTTCAGATTCATGATGTGTAATAATCATTTTTCTAATTTTTCAGCATTCCCTCCTTTGATTCTTGAATTTCTATTTCTTACAAAAACAAAACAAACCCCAATTAAATATAATATAAATCATGATTAAATATTAATGAAATATATCCAAAATATGTATATTAATTTATCTTATCAATCCTCATTCACACAACCACAATGTTTGAGTTGATATGACTTTGTAGCATTGAAAACAAATATAAAGTCCAAAATCCATAAATGTAAGAAAAAAATATCCTCTAGAAAATTATCACTGCTACTCAAGATATAAAGGTACCTAAAATGATCTTTAAAAAACACATGTATCTTCGCACCAATGTCCATTATATTTTTCTTACACAAGTATATATAATCATATTATCCCTTTTTCAAAGACATCATGTGACCATGAGTCATAAAGTATGTCAACCGTATATATCCAACACATACATTCTTGATTCCTTGATTATATACTAACTAGGTTGATGAATACAATACATGTTATTCATCTAATTAGATTAGCACATCACATACACTGTATTTGGGTAGATAAGTACGTTAAATGAATCTTATCTAGGTGTTTTTATACATTTACTTAATCTATTTTAGTTAGGATCACATATGTCATATTCTTAATATAAGAATAAAATTTTCATCTTAATTAAGACTTAATTGAAGAAATTATAAAAAACATGATCAACCACCCCTTGATTAGATAAGCCTCAAGGATTGTGTAAGAAATGTATCAAAGTATAATGGTTTTCATGATAAGTATATTTATAACCATAGGTATTATGGATTCAATATAAAACATGAACCTCACAATATACCAAATACATAGTGTGTAACATTATATGTGTTATAATTATTGGGTTACCCAGTTTCCAAAACACATTTCGTTCCTTATGATAATATTTCAAATCTCGATATTAAATTACACCCATGATAACCAAACATTTTTTAGAACATATAATACTCGATGATGAACATCATTTAGTGATAAATTAATGTCAAACTTTGAGAGGTCAATTATCATTTTAGTATATTAAATATATGAAACCAATATAAAATAATTATAAAACAAGGTATTTTTTGTATAATATGATATGTTATTTTAAACAACTTTAATAAAGCTAAAACAATTAAAAAGTAGTTGCCTCATCATATCCTATATGATAAACTTCTAGGGAGGCCTTATGTTGGTTTCAATTTTAGGTTTAGTTAAACTCATTAATTCTTTATATAATTCTATCCATATATATATGTGTTCATATAATAAAACATTCTAAAAAAAATCCAAGGGGTTACATTTTAAAGAATCCCCATTTTAATAATTGTGAGCTTAATCCATTATCATCATGTTCAACTCCTTAGAATTTGTATTCAAACTCATTTACATCAAAACATCCAATGTTACTATATAAATAAATTCTTTTTTCTACTTATAACTCTTTCTATGTTCATAATCATCACATTAAAATTTTCCTTTAAAGTCATTTGGTCAGAAAATGTAATGCCTTTCATTAAAAATCCTTTTTATAAACATGTATTAAAATATTTTAGGATATAATGTTTCATTAACTTCATATAATAACTAAATTCAACTTTTAAATTTTTATTTATAGAAAAAACCTAAAATATTTTTGTATATTAAGCTATATTCAAATTGAATTTTGACGAGAGTAATATTTTAGTTATTTTACTTGAACTTATATAAGTATAATAAACTCCCACTAGCCCCATATAAACTATATTCTATTAAGAATATTATGCTATGATACAAAACACTTTTTTCCAGGAAATACCTCTTATTTCATTTAGTTGAAATATTAATCAAATAAACTATCGTGTCCATATATTATATGGTATTCAATGTGTTTAGATAAATTTTATAAAAAAATATTTTATTATTTAAAATATTCTATAAGTGGGTAGTGGAAATATTTTCCCTCATATTTTAATAAATATATCATATAAAATCTTTTATCTTGTAAAAAGTTTATCTTATATTCTTTTCACAAAATGTAATAAATTTTGATGAATCCTAAACCATTTGTATCAAATACATCAAATTTTTATAACAACATTATATTTACAAAAAATTTCTATTATTATACAAGATAAATAAGATAGAAGTAAATATCCTTTAATTAGATTCACCCGAGAATTAAAATAATCATAGGTATTCAATTTCTAGATGTATGAACACCTTGATTAATCATTTAAATAGACAATATAATATCCATACATCCTTACCTTGATTTTAAACTCATATATATTTACAAAAGTTATGAAATATACATTTGGTTTCATATTCCATTCAAAATCAAAGAATTTATTTCTATAATATTAATACTAAATGTGGACTCTATATGAATTATCTTAAAATCCACTAGGTATTTTGGAAAATTTTATCTAATAGAAATACAATACATCATTCCCCAAACATTCTTTAGGTTTCAATGAACTAGGTTGATAATTAGGAAATCCAATCTTCTTCAACATTATTAAACCTTTTTCCTTTTAAATTATTAGTATAATACCGAAGCCTAGACATCCTATATCTTACTTAGTCTTCCTAAAAACCTTGAATAGATCAGGTAAAAAGTTCCTCAATTAAATCATATTATTAAATCATTTCAAACAATATTTATAGAATAAATATGATATTTAGACCCTTAATAGAGACCTTTAATCTCTCTAAGTCATTAACATACCCAATTATATTGAGTATAGGATATGAGTATAAGGTTCCTTATTTCATTTTGTATATAATTATTTTGATATTTGAAGTGAATCCTTGTATGCTTATCATAAAAATATAGACCCACTTATTGAATAATTTCAACATTTAACTCTTCTGAAGGGGTTACTTTAACATATATAATTCTTCTTCTTTCATAATAATGATTTTTATATTTTTATAGTAGTTTCGGAAGTTTCTTATATTAATATTATCCTATTACTTATATTGATCTCAAAATCAAGTTGGGTGATTATGATTCCATTTATTCTAGAAAAAAAATATTTTATTAGAAGAGTACCATGTTTTACATTCATTTAATAAGTACTTTTTTTAAATGTGATCCCACTAAAATGAAAACCATTTTCAATTATATCAGATAAATCAATGGGAAAAGATCCATATTTTACTATGACTCATCCAAGTAAATCTCATAAAAAATATTATGAATATATTTTTATAGTCAATATTATCACATATGACTATTGGGACGTTGATTGGAAAACTATTTTCCCCAATACAACATATGGATTATCTAAACTCTATTCCTATGGTATACCGACTATAAGGGTTTACTAGCTAAGTGTAACCAAAAGTATATTACAAATATGGGAACCTAATTGTTAGGGTCACCCATAAATATCTTTACTTTCGGAAGATAATCCTTCAGAACCCTGCTTTGGTAGATAATACCCGGTTGAATGATTAAGGTCTTGAATAATATTTTCTTTTCAATGAAACAAACACTTTGTATTTTTAAAGGTTATTTAATATCAAAATTTTACCTCATTTATTTCATTTATATGTATGAATAATCCTTATGATTTAGTTTTTAACTTCTATTCCTTACACCAAATCAATATGATCAAACCATATTGATGTGTAACTATTTTTTTGGGATTCAAGGCGCAGATGGGAACCCTCATTGAGCTGGGTTTGGTTTGAATGGATGGTTGATTTTTTGTGTGTGTGTGGGGGGGGGGGGTGTTGTTGTGCCCAATCATGAACATTGGGTTATAATTATCACTCTTACCAAAAACTCCCAATGCTTCCCTCATTAATAGTTGGGTATAGACCTGCTTTCTAAAGGCTGGCGGCCATCTAGGGTTTCAAGCCCAATGAATATTGGGGACTCACATTGGTCGAGAGGATGGGAGTTTGGGATCATCACACCCTATTAAAAGAAATTATTGCATACTTTAGGACTCTATTATATATTTAAAATATATTCAACAATCTCTTCCTAATCCTGATATAGGACTGATTACCCTAATAAAATGATCATCGGTCAATTATCATTCATGTGAAAAAGTCTGGGGTCTCTTTAGTGAACCCATTTGTATATATCTTAGGTTATACATCATTTTATAGTATTGGGAGGTTTCTTATGTATTGAAGTTGTATAACCAAGTGCTTAAGAATGTGATTCCATGCCAGGAGTTGGTTAATATTTTAAGGAGGGGATTAACCAATTATGATGCATCCTAAATATCTAGTTTAATTTTGGAATCAAAACCCACATAGTTCGTTTGACCCATGTAGTTTATTGTCATGTAAAAAGAACTTATATAGGTTATCTAGGACACCAAGTGTTCAAGATTGAGTCCTGGAGGGACGTCCTATGTATCCCAATTATGGAATGGATCAGAGTTATCATAGTTAATTTTATTTCTCAGTCCACTAATGGATGAGGTAAAGTAATCAACCCATGGGAATTATTGGGTCCTGATGGGTGAAAGGACATCAACCTAAGGATTAGATTTAATTGGATATTTATTTGAGCCTGGGACTTAGGAATTCATCCTACGTATCATAATCATCATAGGAATCAAATTTCTCATAGTTAAATATTTCATTTGGGACTAGTCCCAAGGTAGATACACATGTGTTGAGGTGAGGGTTTCATGCCACTTATTGGGGCTTACATACATATGTTTCCTTGGCTAGTGGAGACACATGATGTAAATGATAAGAATATTTCAACTCTCTAAGAGCATGTGAGTTGTGCTCTGTGTGAGAAAGAAGGGATAAAAAATGATCAATATTATTTCTTGGTAGGCCAGGGAATTACATATTGAGATATCCCTAGAGATTTTTGGTGTGGAGATATAACCACTAGGAGGTGTCCTACATATCCTGGTTATTGATGAAATCATAATCATCATAGTTTAGTTGATTGAGGATTACACACTGAGGTTAACCTGGTTCACTAATATGGAGCTAGAACCTCTCGAAGGTGTCCTATGTATTCTGGTTATGGTAGGGATCATTATACTCATAATTCCCTTGATTGGGAATTACACACTGTGGTTTCCCTGGATGATTAATATAAACCTAAAACCTATGATAGGTGTCCTAAATATCCAAATCATGGTAGGAATCAGAGTCATTGTAGTTCCCTTGATCAGGGCTTACACACTGAGGTTTCCCTTGTCGATTCAGCCTTCTTTCCTACCTATCATGTGATTATTGTCCACTCATCTTAATATGTAGGAGATTGTCTGCCTGGAATATCCAAAGACAACTAAATGATCCATTTAGTCTTTCTAAAGGACTTCACATAACTTGAGTGGCATCTATAAAGGTTGTTTCATGATTAATACCAACTTTTCCAAAGGAAGTTGCATGATCTAGAAAATTTTTTTTACACTACAAAAAAATAGGCATTTAAAAATACATAAAATAGAATTTATCAGTGCTAGAGAAGTGCTGACTAATTGAGCGAGATCAAAAGTACGAATCATATATCAGTGCTAAAGAAGCACTGATAAATGGGTCCTTTGTTAGCACACATAGAAGCACTGATAAAAGACCATTTATCAGCACTTCTATAAGTGCTGATAAAATAACACTTTATCAGAACTTTTAAAAGGGATGATAAATGACCCCTTTATCAGCAATTATAGAAGCATAGATAAATAGTCCTTTATCAGTTCTTGAGAAAGCATTGATAAAGGGGAATATTGTAGTGTGCTGCTACAACACACTACCCCACTAGTGCAGTGTGTAGTAACACCACATTAAATCACCAAAACACCATGAAATAAATAAAATAAAGTATGAATACAAAATTTAAATGAAGATAAAACAATCTAGGCTTGTTTTATCAATTTTGGTAATGTGATACACATTTTAAACTAAAATGATACTTATATATTAAAAAAATGCACTTTGAGTCAAACTTGCCACACCGTGTAGCAAATTGAGGTGAGGATGATTCTTACATGTCTCAAATGACTTATGGATCATTTTTCTAAAGTATTAAATAAATCTGAATGTGTTTACTTGGTTTTGGGTACGTCACTTTTCTTTTTTACTAAAATTTCATTTTAAACTATAAACAGAAACTCTAACTCATACCGGTCATATCATGTGTTAGTTTGATGTGATATCGATTCCTACACATCAAAAATGACTTATGAATCATTTTACAAAATTATAAAGACAATTAGAGAATGTTTTATCTATTTTCAGTGAGTGAAACATTTTGAACTATAATGTTGATTTTAAATTGATAATAGAAACATTGAGTCATACCAGACACATCATGTATCATATTGATGTGAAGATGATTCCTACACATCACAAATGAATTATGGATCATTTTCTTGATGTACCAAAACAATTCGAATGCAACTTCATAGTTTTGAGTAGGTGATTTGTCCTTTTAATAAAATTGATGTCAATTTTAAATAAATAGACACACTTTGAGTCATATCGGTCACACCATGAGTCATATTATAGTGTAGATAATTCTTACATGTCCCAAATGGATTATGGATAATTTTTATGAAGTATAAAAAAAATCATAATGTGCTTAATCAGGTTTGAGTACATCACTTTTCTTTTTTACTAAATTTCCATTTTAAACTAGAAACACACACTATAACTCATATTTACCACATCATATATTAGTTTTACATGATATTTATTCCTACACATCACAAATGAATAATGAATAAATTTCATAAATTATCAAGAAAATATGAGCGTGTTTTCTTAGTTTTTTGCGAGTGACATTTTTTTTAACTAAA
The DNA here is from genome assembly GCA_963277665.1 of Viscum album. NCBI lineage: Eukaryota > Viridiplantae > Streptophyta > Magnoliopsida > Santalales > Viscaceae > Viscum > Viscum album. The sequence continues at coordinate 1,911,185,987 of OY728161.1, read as the reverse complement.
CTGTTGATTTTAAACTGATAACGAACACATTGAGTTATACCAGGCACACCATGTGTTAGATTGAGGTGAGGCTGATTCCTACACATCAAAAATGACTTATGGAACATTTTTTCTTAAGCATAAAACAATTTGAATATATTTTTTTAGTTTTTAGTAGGTCATTTTCCTTTTTATTAAAATTGATGTCATTTTTAAATAAAGATGCACTTAGAGTCAAACTGATCACACTGTGCATCAAATTGAGGTACAGTTGATTCCTACATATCTTAAATGATTTATTAATCATTATAATAAAGTATCAAAACAATATGAATGAAATTTCTCAATTTTGAGTATGTTACTTGTTTTTTTACTAAAATGTAAAATTAAACTATAAATATGCACTTTTACCTATACCGATCACATCGTGTATCAGTTTTATATGTGACTGATTCCAACACATCACAAAGCACTTATGAATCTGATTTCTAAATTATCAAGAAAATCCAAATGTGTTCTCTTTGTTTTTAGTGAGTGGAATGTTTTTGAACTAAACTGTCAATTTTAAACTGATAGCATACACATTGAGTCATAGCAGCTACATCGTGCGTCGAATTGAGGTGTGGATAATTCCTACACTTTTAAAATGACTTATAAATCATTTCCATAATGTATCAAAATAATAATAATATTCTTTCTTAGTATTTAGTATGTCATTTTTACTTTTTACTAAAATTAATATCAATTTTAAATAAAAAAAGCACTTAGAGTCTTACCAGTCACATTGTGTGTCAAATTGAGTTGTGGTTGATTACTACACATCCAAAAGTCTCAAAACAATCCTAACTTACAATGTTACAAAACATACATTATAATTATATTTTGAACTACCAATACAGCATATTGAATCGATGTTATTTAGAGAAAACAAATTATCATTATTGAAACTCAAAAGGGAAGAGGATTTCAAAAATGAGAATGATTTTTCAACTAAAAACATAAAATCAATATACAGTGTTGGAATTTAGAAAAAAAATAAAAAAAAATAGAAATTATGGGAACATTGGTATAAAGAATTATTTTATCTCTTTTGTGGATTGTTGTATATAGTTGAAAGAAAAATACGACTTCCCAAAATATCTGTTAAAAAAACTAAATAAGTATTTGATAAAAATGATAAGGAAATTAACTTAAAAATATTTGATAAAATGATGCCAAAATTAATTAAATATATATTAGGAATTCAATTTTTTCTGATGGTAGTATGAATTCTTGATATATTTCCTTGTTTTAATTATCTCAGTTACATGCTTGAACAGAAGAATCCTCTTTTACAAGAAAAAAATTATTATATGAGTAATAATGAAAAGAAAAAAAATAAACATAAATATTAAACAATACATTAAATCTAGGAATAGTTATTTTATTATGAAATTTTTTTGACCATAGGGATATGTTTATGGTAAATAAAAAATAATGATAAAAAATGAAAACAAATCTCACTAAAAAAAATCAATGAGTGATGTGGATAAGGATAATTTCTTCACTAGGTTGGTGTCATCCTATGAATTCATTCAAAGGTGAAAGTTATAGAAAACTTTCATCCTCACCATCTCATATCCTGAACAGTTATCATTTCATTTAGTTGTTTGACACACATTCTCCATCTCACGTGGATATGCACCTACGTTGCTTGAAATACTCTAAGAAGTTTTCATCCCTAGGATGAATAGTGCTCGGATTAGTATAAGCATCATAAAAGATATGGGGGATGAGTCTCAAGAAAACAAGATTCAATAACAACTATTCAGGATATGAAGTTGATGAGGATGAAAATTATACTTCATTGTGTAGACTAAAAGGGAAAATGCCTCCCATTTGTGAGAATTAAACCATTAGAAATAGTAATTAAATCTACTCCTCCATTGCCACCAAATTCTTCTAGATAAAATATTTACACAACCTGAGAAATGATAGAGTGAAGGGCGGGAAATAAATGGAGAGGATGGAAATGGAAGAATCAGAATATGAAACTATAGTGTGGTAAAAACCAAGGGTCTTGGGTTGCTACTGTATAATTTCACATGATGAGTGTATGTTACTGAAATTAATTTATTTGACTTGATGTGGAGGTAAAGTTAATAATAAATTACTTTCATTTTTATCCTCAAATTTATCCACAAGGATTCAAATAAAACTTTAATAAAATAACTGGTTGATTTTTTTTAATTTATTTGATAAAACATGGTTTTTTAATATTTTTTATTTTATTAAAAATGATAGGATTTTATATGATTGAAAAAATAGGTCGATAGAGGCATGTATTTCATTCACACTTACCTCGATAGGCAATAAACCTGAATGGGTTTTACGCCTTCCACCTTAAAAAACTATAAAATGGAGGTCACTCCTCATTCAAAACATAGATAAATAAAGTGAATCTACCTAAATATTATATATATATATAGATAAGTATTATATTAGTAAATTTATTTGAATATAAATATAAATATATATGTGTATATTATTTATCATATTTAAATTTATTTAAATATACAATATATTATTCGATATATATATATAATACTATTTTTTCTAATGAAACTAAAAATAATAATAATAATAATTTTTAAATTATTTTAATTATAAATAATTATTATTCTCAGTAATTGTGTACATAGTATAATTATTTAAATTTTGGAAAGATTAATTATTTCAAAAAATGTGTATATAGTTACCTAATTTTATTTTTTTGAAAGTAACACAAGTTTACACTATTTTATTAGTTATTTAATTATAAATTATATTATTGTTAATTAAATGTATATTTAGACCTAAAATGTACATATAGACCTAAAATTATGTAGACCTAAAAAACGTTTCTAATATATTTAATTTGTTAAATTCTATTCTATTTGTTAGAAAAAATGATGCAACAACCTAAGGATTATAGGGAGGAGATCTAATATGCATTAACCCGTCCTTGATATTTTAGGGAGGTCCATAAATAATTTGGAATAAAGAAATAAAATAACACAATTATGATAAATATATGTTACCCATACAGTATAATATCACAACATAGTAAAATAAATACATCCCCATACTAATTTTGAAAATAGGGATCCATTGAAAATAAATAAATATAGTCTCACCCATACTAAGATTTCTCTTAAAATAAAACAACACAATTCTAAGAAAAAAAATTTAAGAAAAAAACTTACACCATAATATTAAAACATAAATTTAAATAAATAAATTCACTTTGCACGAATTTCAAAAAATCATTTTCTTTTGCTGCATCGCATCATCATTAGGCTGAAAATTTGTTTTCTAAATCAATTTTCTCCTTCGTTTAAGGTTTTTATATCCAAAAACTCCACTATTTATACAAAATTATAAATATTTATTTAATTGGTTTATCTATAGACCGAGGTTGATTCGCTAAGATTTAAAAAAAATGAAAAAATTATGCTTGGAAAGAAACCTTTGGTACATATGTAGATAGTGAGGCAAACTGATTCAAAACAACAATTTAAAAAGACAAAGATAGGATATCCAAAATAGTAGTCAAGCAAACAAAATTTTATAAACAAAATCAAAATAGTATACAAAAACTAGAGCACAAATACAGAAAGAAAATAGGAATCTAGAAAGAAAAATTAGAAACCCCAAGATCCAGCTCTCAAAATAAAAAATACCAAAAAGAAAATAAAAACCTACAAATGAAATCACAAGCCTGCCACACTTGGTTGAATAAAATATAAGACCCCCGAATCCTAATATTGATGTTTTCTTCAAAAACCCTAACTGCAACCGAATAATGGCTCCTAGATGATGTTCGTGAAACTGAAGGTAGTGGGTTTGTGTGATTCAAGTGGGTTTGTGTGATTTGAGGTGGGTGGATTTCGAGGGATGATTTTGATATCAAGACGACTTCACAACAGGTTAGGTTTGTTTAATTACGTCAAGAAAAGTTAATCAGAGCTTTTAAAAAATCACAAACAATGATTCTTTATTATTTAATCACTCATAAAAGACATATTTATCAGTGATTTTTTACTAATGATAAAGTTAGGAATTTATCACTACTAAAAAAACATTAATAAATAACTCTTTTATGAGTGATAAAAATATATAATTAATAAAAGGCCCCCCTTTTGGGTGATAAAAAAAGCACTGATAAAGGGAACCCTTTACTAGTTCTAAAAATAAAGCACTGATAAAGGGAACCTTTATCAGTGCTTAAAAAAACACTAATAAAGGGTTAAATTTATCAGGGCTTTCTTTAGCACTGATAAAGATGCAATTTATAAATTCTTTTTTCAAGAACTAATAAATAACAGTGAATTTAAATGCTGATTTTTTAGTAGTGTTAGAATCCATCACAAAACTTAGATGACATGCCCAGAGGGTGTCACAAGATCTGGTCATCTTTACCCGATGTCAATCGCTATAGCTAGCTGACACATATGGAGGGTGTCATGAAAGTCAACAAGACATATATCAGAGTGTTTCAAATGATTCAACTGACTTTACTTGCTGTCAGTCACAAGATCTGGATGACACATATGGAGGGTTTCATGAGAGTTAATACGACATATCTCATAGGGTGTCACATGTCTTAGATGACAATCATTGAAGGAATCGTGAGACCTGAACAACATGTATGGAGGGGGTAACGAGTCTTGGATAACTTTCCCAATTGGTGTTGTGAGAGCTAGTGGCATGCCTAGATGTGACTGCAAGACTTGGATGACATGAGTTGGAAACATTATTTGAGTCAAGCGATGTATCTAAAGGACGTCTTAAGGCTTATTCAATGAGACCAGAGGTATTTTTGTGACTAAAGTGGCACTCTCATGGGGAAAGTGTGACTTTATCAAACATGTCTAGAGGATTTTTCATAACCTGGGTGGCATACTGAAGGAGTGTCACAAGATCTAGATGACATATCCTAGTGCTATCACGTGTCTTGGATGGCTCAGACAAAGCACATGAGGGTTATCACACATGTTTTTTCACTTAATTCTTCCACATTTAATCTTTGTTGTATCCCTTATATTGAGAATGCCTTAAATTTATTCATTTTCAATTTAGTTTGAGTCTCACATGATCTAACTAATGTGCAGAAAGTTCTTTGAACATATTTCTAGAAGCCGTTCATAAATCTATGAATGATCATGTGAAGTGATTTATGCATGAAACATGATCACTCCAGCAATTCACCGACATATTACCTGAAAGAATACTTTTTGATTGCGAGATCATCCACTCTGAGAAATATGCTCTGGCACAGATGTGAAATTACTTGAGTTTGTTCTCTTCATCGTGATAGGTAGATCTTTTTATTTTGTTCATTTTCATATGGGGTGGGGAATTTGTAGGCCTCTCCACCCTATTTGTTCTCCAGTTTTCACAACATATTTGGCTTGAATCCAAGCTAGAGTTAGTGAAGGTATCTGGTTCCACATGTCTTCACGAGTCTCTATTGTGGATCTTTTTGAGGTTGTTGCTTGATTTTCAGTGACCATGATTACCTACTATAAATTTTTCCTATATTATATTGTTTTCAATTAATGGGGACCCATTTAATTATTTATTATATGTTTATGGAATTCCTTGTTGTCATATAGACATGTCTGAGGGTTTTCATGAGATCAGGGGAACCTACTGAAAGGCCTTTGCATGATCTCGAGTGACCTTTCTGGGAGTCTCATGAGACCATGATACAGACTTAGCATGTTGCAAGGGTTTTATGGTTATGAGTAGATCCCGAATCCACATTATTTTATTTCCATTTTTTATTTTACAAAGGCTGTGGAGTCATTCAAAATTATATGAGTAATATCAAAGACAATTACTTTGCCTCCTGATGATGCATAATGTGACCAATTGAGGTATTATGGTGATGTGCTGTTTCTTTGGAAATCCATATTTTTATCCTTATGGAGACAAAGGGTAAGCACATGGTTTCCTAGAAATACCAGAGGACTTTCACACAATGAGGCTGACAAGACAAAGGGCATTAACGAGATGAGGCAAGCATGTCACTAGGATCTCACAGTGTCTTTTGGGAAATCAAGAGCATGTCACGTGTCATTTACTACCATGAGAGGCTTTCGCCTCCTACCTCTTTGATTTCAATTGTTTTTTTTCTAAAAAGGATCGAGGGTCTCACAATTTTTCTTGGATGTTGTCAAAGACAATTAACCTTCTGATCAGTGACATGTTTCATGATCTTTATGACCACAATAGGATTGAACATTTTAAATATTCTCTCTGATATTTAAATTATTTTTGAATGGTTTTGTCAGGCGTTTGCCGATGATGAATCATGTGGCCTAGGGGGAGCTTAATCGACCGCCACCGCCTGATCACTGGTTATCCAGAGAGCCTTTACAATAGTTGGAAGGATTTTTGAAAGGGGTTTTGGGGTCTGCTACATGTTATGTGATGTGTGTGGAGTCATCATGTGCCCTTATGATGGTCATGCAATCACAATTACCATGAAGGATCACATGGTCTATAGGTCTTGGCCATCTTCTTCTTCTTCTTATTTTGTGGGGAAAATTATACCAATATTTAGGTATTTCTTCCATTTTGAATTTTTCAATGCTCATTTGGAAGGCATCAATGAATTCCCCCACATAGGAGCGACATCCAAAGGGATAAGGGATCAGTTATAAGGAAAGTAAATGCCCACATGAGTCTTTGGTAGTGTCGCAAACCCGTGTCTAGGGTGAAGTTTGGTCTGCCAGGTGACACTTTGTATTCCATGAAATTCACTATATATTGGGGGTGGAGAGACATTCATTTCACAAGCTACTACTTCTCTAGAGTTCTCTTTCCTTTCATTCATCATGTGTCTCTATCGCAAGACCATTCTGTGAGTCAAGATTGTGATATCTATTCGAAAGCCTTCACTGTGATCCCATTTTTCTGAAGCTCCTTTTTAAGGCCACATTTCTTCATGATCCTACTTGAGCCAACTAAAAACCATTCTTCAGTAATTTCTTGAACTTTGACCATGAGGTACTGCGATTGTCTTGTGGGTTTCGCAGGATCCACTGGTTCAATAATTTGGTCAATTGATCAACATACGATTTATGTGATCATGTCTAGGTCATATTATCATAATTCTCCAAATGGGTCATGTGATTTCATGATGTCCTATAGAGGTTATGCGACCCGTGAGTCCTTCGGAGTTTAGGTGATTCATGAAACCTTTATGTGGTTTGCGAATCCATTTCTGATTCATGCGATGTTCATGATGTTTCTAGTTTATGTCTTTACTTTAATAAGATTTTATTTCATATTTCTGACAATTCCACTTAATCTTATCCATATGGATTCTATTTCTCATTATATTTCTTGAATGGATTCTAAGAGACTCCAAAATGTGGAGATTCCTCCCTCTTTTTTCACACTAGTAATGAATAAATTTTATGAACTTTCCATATTACTATCTAGTTTTATTTAATTCATGATGTACATGAAATTTCATTCCTCTGATGTTATAAGAATCAAAAACACTACCCATACTTTGAATAACATCAAGTAAACCTAAATGTTAGGGTCTGAATATTTAAATCATAAAATATTCCTTTCAAGAAGTACTCATGAATGACCACCAACACACGATTCTATAGTGATGATATATTCTAATTATCTTTATATCACCTGATTTGTAGAAGTATTTCTTGGGTAGGATACATGTCCCATAGGGAGAGAGCTTTATATGTTTCCAAATATGATAGGCTTGGATATAATTTCTTGATTGTTCTAAGACCATGTAGTAGGACTTACAATATTTTTTAGTCTAAACAACTACCATGCTTTAGTTTAGAGTCTATTAGTTTGGAATTGAAATTGCTTTAGTTTAATTTATTTTAGATCAGACCATTTATTACTTTAGTTTAAGGACTTTTAACTCATACCTTCTATTGATTTGGATTAAAGTCTTTTAGCTCGTCCTTGATGTTCTTTAGTTTAGGGTCTTTTTGCAGAGACCTTGATGTGCTGTAGTTTAGGGTCTTTTAGATTGAACCTTCTTTTGATTTAGTTTAATGTCTTTTATATCAGACCTTGTATCACTTTAGTTTAAGGTCTTTTAGCTTAGAAATTCTATTGATATAGTTTAATTTATTTTAGATCAAACATCGATGTTTTGTAGTTTATGGTCATTTATCTCGGACCTTGATGTTCTGTAGTTTAGGGTCTTTTAGATGAGAGCTTGATGTGTTGTAGTTTAGGATCTTTTATCATGGACCATGATCTGTGGTAGTTTAGGTTCTTTTAACTCAGACTTGATATTACTTTTGTTTAATGTATTTTAGCTCAGACCTTGATGTGCTGTAGTTTAGGGACTTTTATCTCATACCTTCTATTACTTTAGTTTAAGGTCTTTTATATCAGAACTGATATCACTTTATTTTAAGGTCATTTAATTCAGACCTTATATTTCTTTCTTTTATATTCTTTTAGCTAGGACCTACTATTCATTTAGGTTAAGGTCTTTTATCTCAAACCTTCCATTTCTTTAGTTTAAGGTATTTTAGATCATACCTCATAGATGATCATGGGATATGGTGCAGACATGCCCAGAATGACCAAAACAAATACGAGGTGCTGGGTTCTTCTCTAGTGTTGTTAAGGCTTATGAGGATCAGAAACCCCTTTTTTTTGAGTGAAACATTTGGTTAAAAACCATAGGCTCATATGTAGGAGCCATAGGTATGCATTCATAGTCAAGCAAAGGGTCTTTTGAAGCCATGTATCTTTTCTAGGGGCTATGGAAGATTTATGGAAGTAATATCGGTTGAGGGAGAAATACTAGTTTTTATAGGTCCACGTAGATATTTGGAGTGTGGATGATGTAAATCATAATGAAAAAGTTTGATTCCATGAAGATGATATGTGTAAGACATGCCGAGGATGACCAGTAACACAATGAGGTGTCAAGTTCCATCTTAGTCTTTACAAGGCCCATAAGGAACAAAGGTCCCTTCTAACATAGAGGAAATTCCTCTAGTCGGAGGGTTAGAGCCCTTATTAATCAGTAGCATGGCCAAGAAAAATATGATCTCCACTTCTTTCTGGGGGATATGAAATATTTATAAAGATTCAAATGTCCAAATGACGAGGTTGGTTATGTGAGGATAACTATCCAAGAAGGGTTCTGGAAACCTAGGATTGTTTAGTTATATATTATAGAGCTCGATACCTACACCCTATAGATTCAAATCCTAAGGTGTGGTCCATCAAAGGGTAGGGAATGGAGTGTCTCATTACAGCCTTCAGAAAGGGTAGAAAACACGGTGATGTAACATTGAGAATGTTGAATATGCTCTGATAGTTTGGTATAGAGACAGTAAGTCATGGTTCTAATTTTTTAGGTTGGGAGGATGATATGGGACATTAATACTGGGAGTCATTTAGAAACACAAAGGTAATGAGTGTTTCCATGATGATTTCAGGTCTCATGAGTATTGTAACTTCCTTTTTTCAGAGTGGTGCATTTTTTTGGCCAATATTGGTGAATATGCATGAGCAGTTTCCAAGCATGAATTTTCAAGAAAGGGGTCCTTTGAAGATAGATATATTTTCCAAGTGGCATGGATGGTTTATGATGATTCCAGGCACTTGAATCATGAAGTTTTTATTTGTGAAAATTTTAATATCCAAGAAGAGTTTGAGAAACATAAAAGTTGTTTCACTATTGAGTGAACATATTTTTATGGTGAGGAGATGTGAAAAATAATTACACTAACGTTTTTCCTGAACCCGAGGGTCCAAAGATCATATCTTGGATTTTAATATGGCTACAGAGTAGAACCTATGAGATTTATTCCTTATTTATTTTCACCCTTATTTTTTTCTAAACTATAGAGGTGAAGAGTTAAGAGAATAAAGAAATGAATTTTTCTAAGGCTTTCCTTTTCAAGTTTTTAACATGAAAAGTATTATGTTTCTATTTTCTAGTAGTTTAAGGTCTTGTGATTTGGACCATCATAGAATAGATATTAAGGTCTTACAACATTGACCAAAGTGTAGGCAGTTTAAGGACATGTATCATATGAAAATAAGATGGGAGATGTTATAAAAGAGCCTAATTAGGATACCCAGAGTCAAGAGACCTCTAAAATCTTTCTAAGTGGGATATATAAATGTTTTAAATCATGGCATGATGTTCTCAGGTCATGAGTAATCATATGCGATAGTCATACAAGGATAGGTTTAGATCACGATAAGGTGTTGAGTTTTACCTTGATGATTTCAGGCTCACAAGAATTAAAAATACCTTTATATTGGGCCAATATGTCGTCAGTTGGTTAGTCTAAATACCTTTTGCATCAATAGAATAGACAAAGTGAGAGATCTCTTTTCTTTTTCAGGTGCTATGAAAGGTTTTTGGAGACCTAAGGTGATCAAAACATAAAGTGTGGAATATGGATTGAGGTTATTTTAAAAGGTGTTGGAAGTGTCCCATACTCTGGTTGACCAAAGTAAGGATCATGTGGTCCTTTGATAAGGAATAAAAAATGGATGATGGTCTAAATAATTTATTATCATGTAGTGGGGTTTTTTCTATGCAGTTTAACATCATGTAGTATGAACATTTTCATGGTAGTTTAATGTAATGTGTTAAGGATGTATTTGTTGTGTAGTTTTAGTTTCATACAACCAAGACATTTGTCTTGAAATTTAGTGTCATGTAGTAAGGACATAATTTTTTTTTCATTTATCATCATGCAGTAATGGTGTATTACCATGAAGTTTAATGTAATGTGGTAAGGATGCAAGAACCAATGTGAAAACATCCGTACATTAAATATTTTGTACACAAGAATTTTTTACATATATTTGGATCATATATAGGAAAAATGAGCTTATGTGACTTGGATTCTATGAAATTAGGGTTCATTTCTTACCATTTATTATAGTGGGTCTAGTATTGGAGATATGTACATCACTATGTATCCCATGATGATGGGAATCAATCCACATGTGGTTATTCAAACCCCATGTAGTTTAATGTTAAGAAGTGAGGACATGGATCCCCTATTATTAAATGATGGAATTTCATCTGGGCCCATGAATGGAATTATGGGTGTCTCTATGTATCCTATGGTGATGGGAATCAAGCCACACATGGTTCAAAATGATATTTCTTATGTAGGTATGAACCGTACGCAAAGAGGGTGAAAATTTTATATTGATTTATTTTTACTTGGACCGGTGTTGGAAATCTAGCTATTGATACATATCGCATGAGGATATGAATCAAGTAATACATAGTTCTTGAGTTGGAAATGATCTAAGCAAGTCTAACTTGTATGAAGAGGTAAAAATTATTTTTGTTAATTATTCTAGATGGGATCATGATTGAAGACTCGGGTTTCACTACATATCTTGTGTTGATAGTAATCAAGACACACACAGCTCTTAAGAATCTATGTAGTTTAACATCATGTGGAAAGTATGAAGATGGACTGACATGAAAAGGTTGTGATGTTATGGACGGGCCCAATGATGGATGTATTGGAGTCAATATGTATCTCATGAAGATAAGAATCAATCCACATGTAGTTCTTAAAGAACTGTTCAGTTTAACATTTTGCAGAAAGGACATGGGATCCCTAATGTGAAGAGGGATAGAGTGGATGGAGGTGTGGTAGAGGACCAACACCAACTGTAGTGGTCCTCTTGGGTGAGGTCCATAGGATTTTGTAGTTTAATGTCATGCATGGGACATTAACTATGATGTTTAATGTCATGAAGTGAGGACTCATGGTATGCCTTTTAAGATCTTGAATTTAGGACTGATATGGGAATGTCGAAAACTATTATGCCTTGTTTGTGAAGGGAATACCTTAACAAGACTCCTAATCCCATGTGAGCTATGATCGATGTGTGAAATAAGGAACGAAATGGGTTCCTTTCACCATAAAGAGGAATTTAAGATAAAAATTGGGGAAATTTGTATCATGTGGTGGTTGGACAAAGATATAAGATCGAGTATTCCCCACATATCTCAATGAGAATGAATCCATACATATTTCTAGGATACCCATGCAGTTTACTGTCATGTGGTAAGGAAGTGGGTGATTCGACGTGAAAGAAGATGAATGTAATGGATCCATTCAGTTCTATTACATGTGGTAAAGATGTGAGAGGTCATATAGTGTAAAGTCTTACTACTAGGATGTCTCTATATAGTTTAAGATCATGTTGATAGGATGAGCTCTGTACATTTTAAAGTCATGTGGTCAGGATGAATTATATGACTTACACTGATGTAGATGCCCATTTAATTACAGCTATGCAATGTATTTCTTGAGAAATCTTATATTACTGGGCGGTGTGATATTATACCCATCCATATTGGACAGTGTTTTGGATCCATTATGATAAAACTTACAAATAATGTAAGGACATTCTCATTTGGGATCCAGATTCGAGGGATTCCTTCCTGATATCATGGGGACTATAATATCCAGAACCAGTTCTCCGTGGAGGAATGAATGGAGGTGAACCCTTTTGTTAATGGTCCATATGATCCAATTCTAATGGACCTCCAGGTTGTGTAGTATGAACAACCAATTCTCTTATTTCCATTCAAATTCATCCATATTCTTTTGAGATTTTTTTTCATATGAGAGTTGTTTGAAAATGGCTATTCAGAGCGATGGTAGCTAGACCTCTATGGGTAACACTACCTCAGTCCCATACACAAATGAATGTGTTGTTTTCTATGTGGCAGTATGTATGGTGGTATGATAGTCCCATAAAGCATGGAGGATATTTTTTGTCCAATACATCTTATCATTGTTCACCATATTCTGGAGTATATTGGATAAATTCTTATTGAAGGACTTTATCTGTCCATTTTCTACTTCATGATAGTGAGATGAGTGATTGGAATCGATATTGTACTCTCAGTATAGTCTCTTAAACTATGTATAACTTAAGCTGGTGTAGTTTCCCATAAATATTGTGTGAAGGACCCCAAACCTAGTGATTATATGGGATTTTATGAAGTGGATGATATTATTCATCCTAAATTCCTTGAGGGGTATCACCTCAACCCATTTGAAAAATAATTCAATAGCAGTAAGGATGTACTTGAACTGCTTAGATATGGCCGAGGGATATGGCCCCACAACATCCATTCCCAAAACAACAAACAACTAGGAATATTTAGTTATATATATAAATTTTGGGGGTTTATAGATGAAGTTTGTATGAATCTAACAGGCATGAATTTTCTTGGTGATTTCCACATGGTCATGTATCATGGTTTTCCTATAATATCCCAACCACATTATTTGGTGAGAGTTCCTGGACCCAGATTCATGGGTGCCATAAGAGCCTGCATGGACTTCTTCCATGATAGAGAGAATATATCCTACTATGCATCTGAGGAGGATTCTGTCAAGGACTCATTTGTAGAGGGATTTTTTCTTATTTGATCATCATGTGGGGTGAAAGTTTCTACCTGATTCCAAATCTATTCCCTTATTTCATGATCTACTGAGAAAATCCCATTTTGGATATAACAAATTATGGGATCCATCTACCTAGGGGTGGTCATTGGTTCATCATACTCTATGGAAATTTCTACCAAATTGATTTCTTTCATATCACATAAAACGATTGAGCAGACCATTCTTTATTGTTTGAAATGGAAGATTTCTTCCTCCAGAGTAGGTTCATCCGGGACAGTTTCCACATTACTCAATGCGTTGGCATTAGCATTCTATAATTGGGGAACATGATGCAATGTGGAATCAAAAGGGAACTCTTCCATCAGTCCACTAACATAGCCAGTGATGGGTGAATGTTCTTCCTTTTTGATTGAATATTCTCCATTGATCTTCTTTATTACCAATTCTAAGACCCCTTTGATATTCAGGAAGGCTACGTGCAGCTTTAGGGATAGTTCCAATCCAGCGATGAGGGTTTGGTATTATGCCTCATTGTTTTTGAAGCCATCAGATGGTTAGAAAGAGTAGGGCTAAACATATTTGGTTGGAGAGACAAATACAATCCCAATACCAACCTGATTGAGCTTCAGGTTTTCCATCGTTGTGACAATAGGACTGTAGAGACCCGAAGCCTAACGTACATGAACATTACATTACTTTTGCGGAATACTTAATACATAACAAAAATACACACACAAGGATCGTAATAGTTTAGTGTCTTTGGAAACTCGGAACGTAATCTTCTAATCCTGGTGAAAGATCTTCAAAATCTCCCATAAAGATCTTCCTTTTTTTTTACCTAAAACCTTTCTTTATATCCTGGGGAAAAGAAAACATAAAAGGGTGAGCTCAAATGCTCAGTAAGGGTAAACAAAAGAAATATCAATCACATAATTTTCATAAGAACATAACATTTTTGGAAATCTTAACCTGCAAAAGAGAGCATAATTTCATAACATGGGATAAATCATAGTAGTGAAAATGAAACCATAACTTAAAACATTACTCATTGTGGCATACACACATAATCATAGAGAATCATTTCTTGTTAGTCAAGACTCATTGCCAAGACTATCTTAGTGGACAAAGTCCCTTTCTGAATCGAGTAATCCTCGTTTCAGTCCTGTTTCACTGAACCGGTATAACCTACCATTCCAGCCATGTCTATCTCATGAGATATGAAATCTTTACCCAATGCATTGGAGGGAGATATAGGTCCCACCCATCTCTTAATGAATCCTTTCTTATGTGTGCCACAAAATCATAAATCATACATCATTGCATAACCCATGTAATAAAAATGGGATTCTTAAACAACATGACATCATAAAACCATTCATATAAGATAAAGGAATTCATATACATAATTCCATCACAACATAGTCAAATCAATGTAAAAATATGGATAGAAACAGAACCCTTTATTATCTTATATGGAAAATAATTTTGATAAAACACTTGAATTGAATTCTTGAGGAAAATATCCTTTCTTCTTCAAAATCAATTTCTTTTCTCAAATCATCATGCAATTTTAAAAGAAAGAGATTTTATTGAAAATAGTCATGAAATATTTTAGAGGAAGCTTCATGAAAATAAGGCTTTATAAAACAGTATAAATCCGTTCATGCCGTATAAGTTAAAAAAAAACATTCTTCGTACTTTTGTCGGAAAAGTCAAAAAGTACCTCGTACGAAAAACGAAAAAAGATTCCTTTCATACATATTACTAAAACTCACCGAAGGGTAAAAATGGATTTAAACAATTGTAGGTGGATGGAAATAATATTACATATTGATGAAACATGGATGTGGATGATAAAATACACCCCAGTAAATACTTACAAATAAACAATCTCGGATAAAAATGAGATTGTGATATTTCCCTTACCTTAGGTCCGACTTGCTTTGTAAGTGTCCGAACCTCCTGTATAATGATTTAAATCATGTTATTGACTTATTACAGAATCATATTCATTGTTATGATATCATATATGGTTCACTTATGACATTATATTACCCGTTCTTTTGTAAATTCCATGTTAAAGAAGCGTTTTGGGTAAAATCGTTTCATTTATCGTAGGTGTTTTGACTTGTTGTTCTTGACATCATTATTACTTATATCATGATTTACTTACTTCCAGAATATAAAATATGATTTATATATCATATATATTCTGTATATATATATATATATAATAGGTAGATAAATAAAATGAAAAACACCGTTCATGGAGACGGTAGTCCGTACGTACGCATGAACGCTGTTTTCCTTTCCTTATTGTCTTGAAATGGAAGTAAGTAGATGACATACATATGTATATATATACATAAATCCAGTAGCTTTATAATGTCATATATTTCATTATTATTTCTTATATATACATTATAATCATTCTTAAATGGTTAACATGGAGAATGAATCTCATCGCGTCGTGGAGACGGTATTCCGTACGTACGCACGAGCGATGATATCATTTCTATAAATATTGAATTGAATTGGAGTGGATTATACAATATATCAGAATCAATATGATGTTGTAATAACTATGTATAGTTATTCTTTACACCATTATACCCATCCATGTAAGGTGGTGGTGGAAAATAGATTACACCACGGCGTGGAGACGGTATTCCGTACGTACGCACGCGCGGTGATTTCTTTTTCCGTAGGATGGATAGATGGTGAAATAGGGTTGTTTCATACTTATAATAACATATCAGTATATGAGTGATACTGATGTTATTACTTCATAATGAAACAACCTAAGAAGAAGAAGTGGAAGAAGAAATAAAGATGAAAGAATTGGTAACGGTAATTACCTCTTCTTTGAAGTGCCTCTTTGAGACCTCCTATTAGGGCACTAAAATTGGTCTTTGAGGAAGACCAGAACCTCTAGGATGTTTCTAGGGAAGTGTAGAGGAGAAATTGGCAGGGGTTGGACGAGCTTGAGTGCTCAAATTGGTGTGAGGAGGAGGGGGAGGAGGTGTCCTTTTATAGGAGAGGAGAGGGGCACCTTAGGAATATCTCAAAATATTATTTTATATTAAAGTCAAAATCGGATTATAATGGTTCCAAAGGGTCTTATTTCGAAGCTAAAGTGGGGATGGGTCGAAATCCTATCAACCAATAGGAGTTAGACAAATTTAGGGTATTATTTTAACCTTATCAATTAGATTTAACTCTAAGTTAAATAATTTAACTTTTACCGTGTCTTTTTGTTTTCTTTCACTATATGGTTAATAAACTTACTATAACATGCCAAACGAACCCCAAATTGTATATTATTAATACATATATACTTATTTAAGTCATTTTTCCGAACCTTAGATTTTTAGGAATAAAATAACAATTAATAATATAATATTTGATTTAAAAACTATTTTGTGTCAATTTTGACACTATTTGATATATGATTTTTGTGAAAGTCATAATAGAATTATATGTTCGAACCAAGTTGATTAAATCAACACTAATATATCATAGTAACCTAGAAAATTAGTGGAATTCATAAAAAGTCTTAAATTACATTTATTTTGGTATTTATATTATCAATTATGTTAATATTTCATTAATAAGATAATTACTGCATCATTTTTGTGTCATAAATAAATTATATTATTTGATGTCTAAAAATTACAAATAAAATACCATCATGTAAGAAATCTTTTTAGCTTTCTAATGAATATTTATAGTCGAATTTATCTTATGTATAACCCCATATTAAAAATGATTTACTTATTAAACGTTGAATTTAACTATTTTAACCCTTCTTTAAATAAATTAATAATAAATGTCCTAATCTAATCCAAGTGGGCCTAAATGGTCATATTTTATTCCTAAGTTTGTTTTTGGTCGAATTACACTTGTCCAATAGAATTAGGACATGTGTTAGGGTAATATTAATATCATATTTACCCTTAGTTACCTTATTTACTATTAACCGTGGTAAAAAAAGTAAAAAGTTACTATTCACCAAAAAATTATTTTCATCTCATTGAACCACAATTTAGTCCTTGATATTAACCGTGTCTCTCGGATTTTCGAAATTCCATTCACAGAATCGGTAAAATTAAGTTTTATGCAAAATTCAGTTTTTAACCTACCACTTAGTAGTTTCACTATTCATCAAAAATTGATGTTTTTCAGAACAATGCCAAAATTTCATCCCAAGCTATATTTCATATTCAGAATTCAAAAATGAAGTCTATTTTACCAAATTCATAACATAAGAGTTGCATTAATTAATTTTATAATTAAATCCCGCTGTTAAAACAAATAGCGTGTTTTTAAGAAACAATATCTATCAAAAGATTGACACTTGTTTATGTCTAGTTTAAATGTGAAATTACATCCAATGACCAACATTGTATTAAATTGTAAAAATATATTATAAATATACTTTAAAACCACTCAAATTAATGATTTATCACTATTAATTATTTCGATTAAAAAAAAGTTGTTTTTAATTATAATTTAGTAATTTTCACTATTCATCAGAATATGAAAGTTATCCGAAAAGTACCAAAATTTCACCTTAGGATAAAT
Source organism: Viscum album (assembly GCA_963277665.1). Taxonomy (NCBI): domain Eukaryota; kingdom Viridiplantae; phylum Streptophyta; class Magnoliopsida; order Santalales; family Viscaceae; genus Viscum; species Viscum album. The sequence continues at coordinate 1,911,167,973 of OY728161.1, read as the reverse complement.
TCGATACTCCGAATCCAAAAATAAAGTTCATTTTGAAAAATAAGATTTACTGGATTTCAAAAAGTGGTTATTACTATTCATAACGGCTAGTTTTAATAATATTTTTATAGCATATCGTTGTTTAGTGAAACTCGGTATTGCGTACAACACACGCTATCGAGGAAGGTCGCGATTGCGTGTAATGCAAGGCAAGTCAAGGATGTGTGTTGTGCAAGCTCCTTTTGGTGTAGCGTACAACACAAGACATTAATAAAATTAAAAAGAATATTTTTTTATAAAATCTTGGGCTGTTACATTCTACCCCCCTTAAAATGAAATTCGCCTTCGAAATTTGTCGGGGTTATAAATGGTTTACTATTTGAAAGTTTCTTTAATAGAAACCCACATCGTAAAAGGGAATACCAAAACTTGGCTTTAAAAACTAAAGTATGAAATGTAACGATTACCCAAATAAACTAATCACTGGGTTTCCACATAGGTGAAAATATGGATATGGAAGAGAAATCTAACCATCATGTTCTGATGGAGAGTGGTAGAGAACATGGCTATGGAAAAGCCAGTAATCACAAATCCATAAATTTGTGACGATCTAAGGTACCATCTGATTCATCAGGTATAAGATCACTAGGACAACATTTTTGGTTTTCAAGATCATTTCCCTAAAGTTGAAAATTTGAATTAGAATAAATACTTACTTTATTTTGATACAATATCACTGTTGTTCGTGCCTTGAACAATTTCCACTTCATCTCTTAAATAAATGAAGTTGAATTTGTTATTCGTGAAGTGTTAGCAGATCATGTGATAGAATGACGGGTCATTCCATCTGTCTCAAACAAAAGGTAAGCAAAAGTTATTAAATATATATAAGTCATTCTATAGTGAGATTAATCATATATAGTTCCTAAAATGGACTTATACTTCATATATCATACTGCTTAATATAATAAAACTAGTTTCTACTAAACAGGGACTTCCTGTAGGTCAGTGGTAGGCGATAAAGGCCAGTCGTACTTTGGTTGTGGGTTCGATTCCTACAGCCTTGTCCGAAGCGATGGGCTGTCGCCCGTCCTGCAGGTTGTCCCTTTTTCTAAAACTACGTTACTATAACATCCCATCAATAATATCGAAAATCTTCTATCCTTAAACAATACTAACTTATGTCCAATATAATCCAGTCTAATCTTTAGGCTTATACATAATACTGCAGTCCACTCTCATAATATAGTGACAACGATCACCAGAGATTTAATACTGTCGTTGATCCCCACATATCATAAGATATGTCTTGTTGGTCACATTCCAAACATTCAAAGTCCTTAATCGTGTATTCTCTTGAATACCTTAGTGAAAACATGAGTGCAGTTAAAAGTTAATACTTTCCATATACCAAAATCCTCAAAATTCTATATACTCAAACCATGATATCACTTAGTCCTTATATCAATCATGAGCTCATGAATACTATCAAACATTTAATTTTCTCCTTATCCCTTCATTATGCGCATATCATCTACATTCCAAAAATATCTGAATAACCTTTCATGGATACTGGTAACATTAATCATATACTTTCAAAACACAAGGAAAGACAACAGTGTAACAATCCATAGATGTCTCTTTATTCCAAAATTACACATGATAAACATGTAATCATGCCACTACATTCTCAAACCATTGACCGAGCTTCAAAAATTCTTTCATCTCACATATCATTTGTAGTCTCTTCATCATTATCCACATAAATACTACCCATATGACCATACTGATTCTCTTCATGAGTCTTTCCCTTAGGGCATTTGTTTGCATAATGCCCATACATTCCACATTTAAAACACTTAACCATTTTTGATGTCGTAGCAATACCATTATCCTCATCCATGGTGTTAACCGACCCTTTTCATTTGCACTTACTTGCTTTGTGTCCTTCTTTTCCACACCCAAAGCATCTTCCAGTTCCCTTGAAACATTCTCCTTGATGCCTCTTCCCACATGATTTACATAGGGGAAATTGAACTTTCTTTCCTCTATGATCATCATGGAACTCCATCTTTCTCTTATTAGTCGAGTCAGGAAACTTACCAAATTTTACTTTATTGATCATGTTGTGAGATTGCTTATTCGGCATAATAATGATGTTTGGACATCCAAATCCCATTTCATTTGGTTGCTCATGAAGAATATCATTCCATTGTCCATCATATCCTCCATTATTGTGAATCATCTTGTTTCCAGCCATTTTCTAAAACCCAAACAGAATAGTGTTAGATGCAAAAATCGTAATAAAGGGGGAGTAACTTAAATATCTATCATCTTTGGTTTAATCTAATATCGTTACCATAGTTCTAGAACTATATCCTATACGTATACTTATCCATAGGGGCATCCCTAGACATACCTTAGAAATATCTCTAGGGATCTTACTAACGTTTTCGCGTCCTAGTTTCCAAAGGTTGACTAAACCTTTCCTCTGATACCAACTGTAGAGACCCGAACCCTAACGTACATGAACATTACATTACTTTTGCGGAATACTTAATACATAACAAAAATACACACACAAGGATCGTAATAGTTTAGTGTCTTTGGAAACTTGGAACGTAATCTTCTAATCCTGGTGAAAGATCTTCAAAATCTCCCATAAAGATCTTCCTTTTTTTTTACCTAAAACCTTTCTTTATATCCTGGGGAAAAGAAAACATAAAAGGGTGAGCTCAAATGCTCAGTAAGGGTAAACAAAAAAAATATCAATCACATAATTTTCATAAGAACATAACATTTTTGGAAATCTTAACCTGCAAAAGAGAGCATAATTTCATAACATGGGATAAATCATAGTAGTGAAAATGAAACCATAACTTAAAACATTACTCATTGTGTCATACACACATAATCATAGAGAATCATTTCTTGTTAGTCAAGACTCATTGCCAAGACTATCTTAGTGGACAAAGTCCCTTTCTGAATCGAGTAATCCTCGTTTCAGTCCTGTTTCACTGAACCGGTATAACCTACCATTCCAGCCATGTCTATCTCATGAGATATGAAATCTTTACCCAATTCATTGGAGGGAGATATAGGTCCCACCCATCTCTTAATGAATCCTTTCTTATGTGTGCCACAAAATCATAAATCATACATCATTGCATAACCCATGTAATAAAAATGGGATTCTTAAACAACATGACATCATAAAACCATTCATATAAGATAAAGGAATTCATATACATAATTCCATCACAACATAGTCAAATCAATGTAAAAATATGGATAGAAACAGAACCCTTTATTATCTTATATGGAAAATAATTTTGATAAAACACTTGAATTGAATTCTTGAGGAAAATATCCTTTCTTCTTCAAAATCAATTTCTTTTCTCAAATCATCATGCAATTTTAAAAGAAAGAGATTTTATTGAAAATATTCATGAAATCATTTAGAGGAAGCTTCATGAAAATAAGGCTTTATAAAACAGTATAAATCCGTTCGTGCCGTATAAGTTAAAAAAAACATTCTTCGTACTTTTGTCGGAAAAGTCAAAAAGTACCTCGTACGAAAAATGAAAAAAGATTCCTTTCATACATATTACTAAAACTCACCGAAGGGTAAAAATGGATTTAAACAATTGTAGGTGGATGGAAATAATATTACATATTGATGAAACATGGATGTGGATGATAAAATACACCCCAGTAAATACTTACGAATAAACAATCTCGGATAAAAATGAGATTGTGATATTTCCCTTACCTTAGGTCCGACTTGCTTTGTAAGTGTCCGAACCTCCTGTATAATGATTTAAATCATGTTATTGACTTATTACAGAATCATATTCATTGTTATGATATCATATATGGTTCACTTATGACATTATATTACCCGTTCTTTTGTAAATTCCATGTTAAAGAAGCGTTTTGGGTAAAATCGTTTCATTTATCGTAGGTGTTTTGACTTGTTGTTCTTGACATCATTATTACTTATATCATGATTTACTTACTTCCAGAATATAAAATATGATTTATATATCATATATATTCAGTATATATATATATATAATAGGTAGATAAATAAAATGAAAAACACCGTTCATGGAGACGGTAGTCCGTACGTACGCATGAACGCTGTTTTCCTTTCCTTATTGTCTTGAAATGGAAGTAAGTAGATGACATACATGTGTATATATATACATAAATCCAGTATCTTTATAATTTCATATATTTCATTATTATTTCTTATATATACATTATAATCATTCTTAAATGGTTAACATGGAGAATGAATCTAATCGCGTCGTGGAGACGGTATTCCGTACGTACGCACGAGCGATGATATCATTTATATAAATATTGAATTGAATTGGAGTGGATTATACAATATATAAGAATCAATATGATGTTGTAATAACTATGTATATTTATTCTTTACACCATTATACCCATCCATGTAAGGTGGTGGTGGAAAATAGATTACACCACGGCGTGGAGACGGTATTCCGTACGTACGCACGCGCGATGATTTCTTTTTCCGTAGGATGGATAGATGGTGAAATAGGGTTGTTTCATACTTATAATAACATATCAGTATATGAGTGATACTTATGTTATTACTTCATAATGAAACAACCTAAGAAGAAGAAGTGGAAGAAGAAATAAAGATGAAAGAATTGGTAACGGTAATTACCTCTTCTTTGAAGTGCCTCTTTGAGACCTCCTATTAGGGAACTAAAATTGGTCTTTGAGGAAGACCAGAACCTCTAGGATGTTTCTAGGGAAGTGGAGAGGAGAAATTGGCAGGGGTTGGCCGAGCTTGAGTGCTCAAATTGGTGTGAGGAGGAGGAGGAGGAGGTGTCCTTTTATAGGGGAGGAGAGGGGCACCTTAGGAATATCTCAAAATATTATTTTATATTAAAGTCAAAATCAGTTTATAATGGTTCCAAAGGGTCTTATTTCGAAGCTAAAGTGGGGATGGATCGAAATCCTATCAACCAATAGGATTTAGACAAGTTTAGGGTATTATTTTAACCTTATCAATTAGATTTAACTCTAAGTTAAATAATTTAACTTTTACCGTGTCTTTTTGTTTTCTTTCACTATATGGTTAATAAACTTACTATAACATGCCAAACGAACCCCAAATTGTATATTATTAATACATATATCCTTATTTAAGTCATTTGGCCGAACCTTAGATTTTTAGGAATAAAATAACAATTAATAATATAATATTTGATTTAAAAACTATTTTGTGTCAATTTTGACACTATTTGATATATGATTTTTGTGAAAGTCATAACAGAATTATATGTTCGAACAAAGTTGATTAAATCAACACTAATATATCATAGTAACCTATAAAATTAGTGGAATTCATAAAAAGTCTTAAATTACATTTATTTTGGTATTTATATTATCAATTATGTCAATATTTCATTAATAAGATAATTACTGCATCATTTTTGTGTCATAAATAAATTATATTATTTGATGTCTAAAAATTACAAATAAACTACTATCATGTAGGAAATCATTTTAGCTTTCTAATGAATATTTATAGTCGAATTTATCTTATGTATAACCCCATATTAAAAATTATTTACTTATTAAACTTTGATTTTAACTATTTTAACCCTTCTTTAAATAAATTAATAATAAATGTCCTAATCTAATCCAAGTGGGCCTAAATGGTCATATTTTATTCCTAAGTTTGTTTTTGGTCGAATTACACTTGTCCAATAGAATTAGGACATGTGTTAGGGTAATATTAATATCATATTTACCCTTAGTTACCTTATTTACTATTAACCGTGGTAAAAAAAGTAAAAAGTTACTATTCACCAAAAAATTATTTTCATCTCGTTGAACCACATTTTAGTCCTTGATATTAACCGTGTCTCTCGGATTTTCGAAATTCCATTCACAGAAGCGGTAAAATTAAGTTTTATGCAAAATTCAGTTTTTAACCTACCACTTAGTAGTTTCACTATTCATCAAAAATTGATGTTTTTCAGAACAATGCCAAAATTTCATCCCAAGCTATATATCATATTCCGAATTCAAAAATGAAGTCTATTTTACCAAATTCATAACATAAGAGTTGCATTAATTAATTTCATAATTAAATCCCGCTGTTAAAACAAATAGCGTGTTTTTAAGAAACAATATCTATCAAAAGATTGACACTTGTTTATGTCTAGTTTAAATGTGAAATTACATCCAATGACCAACATTGTATTAAATTGTAAAAATATATTATAAATATACTTTAAAACCACTGAAATTATTGATTTATCACTATTAATTATTTCGATTAAAAAAAAGTTGTTTTTAATTATAATTTAGTAATTTTCACTATTCATCAGAATATGAAAGTTATCCGAAAAGTACCAAAATTTCACCTTAGGATAAATTCGATACTCCGAATCCAAAAATAAAGTTCATTTTGAAGAATAAGATTTACTGGATTTCAAAAAGTGGTTATTACTATTCATAACGGCTAGTTTTAATAATATTTTTATAGCATATCGTTGTTTAGTGAAACTCGGTATTGCGTACAACACACGCTATCGAGGAAGGTCGCGATTGCGTGTAATGCAAGGCAAGTCAAGGATGTGTGTTGTGCAAGCTCCTTTTGGTGTAGCGTACAACAGAAGACATTAATAAAATTAAAAAGAATATTTTTTTATAAAATCTTGGGCTGTTACATTCTACCCCCCTTAAAATGAATTTCGCCCTCGAAATTTGTTGGGGTTATAAATGGTTTACTATTTGAAAGTTTCTTTAATAGAAACCCACATCGTAAAAGGGAATACCAAAACTTGGCTTTAAAAACTAAAGTATGAAATGTAACGATTACCCAAATAAACTAATCACTGGGTTTCCACATAGGTGAAAATATGGATATGGAAGAGAAATCTAACCATCATGTTCTGATGGAGAGTGGTAGAGAACATGGCTATGGAAAAGCCAGTAATCACAAATCCATAAATTTGTGACGATCTAAGGTACCATCTGATTCATCAGGTATAAGATCACTAGGACAACATTTTTGGTTTTCAAGATCATTTCCCTAAAGTTGAAAATTTGAATTAGAATAAATACTTACTTTATTTTGATACAATATCACTGTTGTTCGTGCCTTGAACAATTTCCACTTCATCTCTTAAATAAATGAAGTTGAATTTGTTATTCGTGAAGTGTTAGCAGATCATGTGATAGAATGACGGGTCATTCCATCTGTCTCAAACAAAAGTTAAGCAAAAGTTATTAAATATATATAAGTCATTCTATAGTGAGATTAATCATATATAGTTCCTAAAATGGACTTATACTTCATATATCATACTGCTTAATATAATAAAACTAGTTTCTACTAAACAGGGACTTCCTGTAGGTCAGTGGTAGGCGATAAAGGCCAGTCGCACTTTGGTTGTGGGTTCGATTCCTACAGCCTTGTCCGAAGCGATGGGCTGTCGCCCGTCCTGCAGGTTGTCCCTTTTTCTAAAACTACGTTACTATAACATCCCATCAATAATATCGAAAATCTTCTATCCTTAAACAATACTAACTTATGTCCAATATAATCCAGTCTAATCTTTAGGCTTATACATAATACTGCAGTCCACTCTCATAATATAGTGACAACGATCACCAGAGATTTAATACTGTCGTTGATCCCCACATATCATAAGATATGTCTTGTTGGTCACATTCCAAACATTCAAAGTCCTTAATCGTGTATTCTCTTGAATACCTTAGTGAAAACATGAGTGCAGTTAAAAGTTAATACTTTCCATATACCAAAATCCTCAAAATTCTATATACTCAAACCATGATATCACTTAGTCCTTATATCAATCATGAGCTCATGAATACTATCAAACATTTAATTTTCTCCTTATCCCTTCATTATGCGCATATCATCTACATTCCAAAAATATCTGAATAACCTTTCATGGATACTGGTAACATTAATCATATACTTTCAAAACACAAGGAAAGACAACAGTGTAACAATCCATAGATGTCTCTTTATTCCAAAATTACACATGATAAACATGTAATCATGCCACTACATTCTCAAACCATTGACCGAGCTTCAAAAATTCTTTCATCTCACATATCATTTGTAGTCTCTTCATCATCATCCACATAAATACTACCCATATGACCATACTGATTCTCTTCATGAGTCTTTCCCTTAGGGCATTTGTTTGCATAATGCCCATACATTCCACATTTAAAACACTTAACCATTTTTGATGTCGTAGCAATACCATTATCCTCATCCATGGTGTTAACCGACCCTTTTCCTTTGCACTTACTTGCTTTGTGTCCTTCTTTTCCACACCCAAAGCATCTTCCAGTTCCCTTGAAACATTCTCCTTGATGCCTCTTCCCACATGATTTACATAGGGGAAATTGAACTTTCTTTCCTCTATGATCATCATGGAACTCCATCTTTCTCTTATTAGTCGAGTCAGGAAACTTACCAAATTTTACTTTATTGATCATGTTGTGAGATTGCTGATTCGGCATAATAATGATGTTTGGACATCCAAATCCCATTTCATTTGGTTGCTCATGAAGAATATCATTCCATTGTCCATCATATCCTCCATTATTGTGAATCATCTTGTTTCCAGCCATTTTCTAAAACCCAAACAGAATAGTGTTAGATGCAAAAATCGTAATAAAGGGGGAGTAACTTAAATATCTATCATCTTTGGTTTAATCTAATATCGTTACCATAGTTCTAGAACTATATCCTATACGTATACTTATCCATAGGGGCATCCCTAGACATACCTTAGAAATATCTCTAGGGATCTTACTAACGTTTTCGCGTCCTAGTTTCCAAAGGTTGACTAAACCTTTCCTCTGATACCAACTGTAGAGACCCGAAGCCTAACGTACATGAACATTACATTACTTTTGCGGAATACTTAATACATAACAAAAATACACACACAAGGATCGTAATAGTTTAGTGTCTTTGGAAACTCGGAACGTAATCTTCTAATCCTGGTGAAAGATCTTCAAAATCTCCCATAAAGATCTTCCTTTTTTTTTTACCTAAAACCTTTCTCTATATCCTGGGGAAAAGAAAACATAAAAGGGTGAGCTCAAATGCTCAGTAAGGGTAAACAAAAGAAATATCAATCACATAATTTTCATAAGAACATAACATTTTTGGAAATCTTAACCTGCAAAAGAGAGCATAATTTCATAACATGGGATAAATCATAGTACTGAAAATGAAACCATAACTTAAAACATTACTCATTGTGGCATACACACATAATCATAGAGAATCATTTCTTGTTAGTCAAGACTCATTGCCAAGACTATCTTAGTGGACAAAGTCCCTTTCTGAATCGAGTAATCCTCGTTTCAGTCCTGTTTCACTGAACCGGTATAACCTACCATTCCAGCCATGTCTATCTCATGAGATATGAAATCTTTACCCAATGCATTGGAGGGAGATATAGGTCCCACCCATCTCTTAATGAATCCTTTCTTATGTGTGCCACAAAATCATAAATCATACATCATTGCATAACCCATGTAATAAAAATGGGATTCTTAAACAACATGACATCATAAAACCATTCATATAAGATAAAGGAATTCATATAAATAATTCCATCACAACATAGTCAAATCAATGTAAAAATATGGATAGAAACAGAACCCTTTATTATCTTATATGGAAAATAATTTTGATAAAACACTTGAATTGAATTCTTGAGGAAAATATCCTTTCTTCTTCAAAATCAATTTCTTTTCTCAAATCATCATGCAATTTTAAAAGAAAGAGATTTTATTGAAAATAGTCATGAAATATTTTAGAGGAAGCTTCATGAAAATAAGGCTTTATAAAACAGTATAAATCCGTTCATGCCGTATAAGTTAAAAAAAACATTCTTCGTACTTTTGTCGGAAAAGTCAAAAAGTACCTCGTACGAAAAATGAAAAAAGATTCCTTTCATACATATTACTAAAACTCACCGAAGGGTAAAAATGGATTTAAACAATTGTAGGTGGATGGAAATAATATTAAATATTGATGAAACACGGATGTGGATGATAAAATACACCCCAGTAAATACTTACGAATAAACAATCTCGGATAAAAATGAGATTGTGATATTTCCCTTACCTTAGGTCCGACTTGCTTTGTAAGTGTCCGAACCTCCTGTATAATGATTTAAATCATGTTATTGACTTATTACAGAATCATATTCATTGTTATGATATCATATATGGTTCACTTATGACATTATATTACCCGTTCTTTTGTAAATTCCATGTTAAAGAAGCGTTTTGGGTAAAATCGTTTCATTTATCGTAGGTGTTTTGACTTGTTGTTCTTGACATAATTATTACTTATATCATGATTTACTTACTTACAGAATATAAAATATGATTTATATATCATATATATTCAGTATATATATATATATATAATAGGTAGATAAATAAAATGAAAAACACCGTTCATGGAGACGGTAGTCCGTACGTACGCATGAACGCTGTTTTCCTTTCCTTATTGTCTTGAAATGGAAGTAAGTAGATGACATACATATGTATATATATACATAAATACAGTAGCTTTATAATGTCATATATTTCATTATTATTTCTTATATATACATTATAATCATTCTTAAATGGTTAACATGGAGAATGAATCTCATCGCGTCGTGGAGACGGTATTCCGTACGTACGCACGAGCGATGATATCATTTATATAAATATTGAATTGAATTGGAGTGGATTATACAATATATCAGAATCAATATGATGTTGTAATAACTATGTATAGTTATTCTTTACACCATTATACCCATCCATGTAAGGTGGTGGTGGAAAATAGATTACACCACGGCGTGGAGACGGTATTCCGTACGTACGCACGCGCGGTGATTTCTTTTTCCGTAGGATGGATAGATGGTGAAATAGGATTGTTTCATACTTATAATAACATATCAGTATATGAGTGATACTGATGTTATTACTTCATAATGAAACAACCTAAGAAGAAGAAGTGGAAGAAGAAATAAAGATGAAAGAATTGGTAACGGTAATTACCTCTTCTTTGAAGTGCCTCTTTGAGACCTCCTCTTAGGGCACTAAAATTGGTCTTTGAGGAAGACCAGAACCTCTAGGATGTTGCTAGGGAAGTGGAGAGGAGAAATTGGCAGGGGTTGGCCGAGCTTGAGTGCTCAAATTGGTGTGAGGAGGAGGGGGAGGATGTGTCCTTTTATAGGGGAGGAGAGGGGCACCTTAGGAATATCTCAAAATATTATTTTATATTAAAGTCAAAATCGGTTTATAATGGTTCCAAAGGGTCTTATTTCGAAGCTAATGTGGGGATGGGTCGAAATCCTATCAACCAATAGGATTTAGACAAGTTTAGGGTATTATTTTAACCTTATCAATTAGATTTAACTCTAAGTTAAATAATTTATCTTTTACAGTGTCTTTTTGTTTTCTTTCACTATATGGTTAATAAACTTACTATAACATGCCAAACGAACCCCAAATTGTATATTATTAATACATATATCCTTATTTAAGTCATTTGGCCGAACCTTAGATTTTTAGGAATAAAATAACAATTAATAATATAATATTTGATTTAAAAACTATTTTGTGTCAATTTTGACACTATTTGATATATGATTTTTGTGAAAGTCATAACAGAATTATATGTTCGAACCAAGTTGATTAAATCAACAATAATATATCATAGTAACCTAGAAAATTAGTGTAATTCATAAAAAGTCTTAAATTACATTTATTTTGGTATTTATATTATCAATTATGTCAATATTTCATTAATAATATAATTACTGCATCATTTTTGTGTCATAAATAAATTATATTATTTGATGTCTATAAATTACATATAAAATACCATCATGTAGGAAATCGTTTTAGCTTTCTAATGAATATTTATAGTCGAATTTATCTTATGTATCACCCCATATTAAAAATTATTTACTTATTAAACTTTGATTTTAACTATTTTAACCCTTCTTTAAATAAATTAATAATAAATGTCCTAATCTAATCCAAGTGGGCCTAAATGGTCATATTTTATTCCTAAGTTTGTTTTTGGTCGAATTACACTTGTCCAATAGAATTAGGACATGTGTTAGGGTAATATTAATATCATATTTACCCTTAGTTACCTTATTTACTATTAACCGTGGTAAAAAAAGTAAAAAGTTACTATTCACCAAAAAATTATTTTCATCTCATTGAACCACATTTTAGTCCTTGATATTAACCTTGTCTCTCGGATTTTCGAAATTCCATTCACAGAAGCGGTAAAATTAAGTTTTATGCAAAATTCAGTTTTTAACCTACCACTTAGTAGTTTCACTATTCATCAAAAATTGATGTTTTTCAGAACAATGCCAAAATTTCATCCCAAGCTATATTTCATATTCCGAATTCAAAAATGAAGTCTATTTTACCAAATTCATAACATAAGAGTTGCATTAATTAATTTTATAATTAAATCCCGCTGTTAAAACAAATAGCGTGTTTTTAAGAAACAATATCTATCAAAAGATTGACACTTGTTTATGTCTAGTTTAAATGTGAAATTAAATCCAATGACCAACATTGTATTAAATTGTAAAAATATATTCTAAATATACTTTAAAACCACTCAAATTAATGATTTATCACTATTAATTATTTCGATTAAAAAAAAGTTGTTTTTAATTATAATTTAGTAATTTTCACTATTCATCAGAATATGAAAGTTATCCGAAAAGTACCAAAATTTCACCTTAGGATAAATTCGATACTCCGAATCCAAAAATAAAGTTCATTTTGAAAAATAAGATTTACTGGATTTCAAAAAGTGGTTATTACTATTCATAACGGCTAGTTTTAATAATATTTTTATAGCATATCGTTGTTTAGTGAAACTCGGTATTGCGTACAACACACACTATCGAGGAAGGTCGAGATTGCGTGTAATGCAAGGAAAGTCAAGGATGTGTGTTGTGCAAGCTCCTTTTGGTGTAGCGTACAACACAAGACATTAATAAAATTAAAAAGAATATTTTTTTATAAAATCTTGGGCTGTTACAAGGACTTTGGGAGGTGATAACAAAGTACACATATCCCATGTTTTGGGAGTGTCATGGGTGCATAAGAGCTCATCATCTTGGATCTCGGTGTCTTCTAATTCATTTTTTGTGTAAGGATGTTTTGCGGAAAACTCATCTAGGGCTTTCCCTTTTGCTAACTTCTGTGATATGAACTGAATGTCGTATTGTTGTATAATGACCGCCCATCAGTCCAAGATCCCATTCAACATTGGATGGTCAAGGATGTACTTGATCAGATCAATAAAAGAGACTATATTGACTTTATGGTGATAAAAATAATTCCTCATCGTTTGCACTAAAAATATTAATGCAAAGTAGTTCTTCTCGACATCAGAATATTTATTCCCAATACCATGAATTGTTCAAATGAGGTAGTAGAGACTATTCTCACTTCCCACATCATTTTTTTGTGTGAGGAGGGGGCCCAGTGAGCATTCCATGTAATCCACATATAATACGAGTGACCTCCCTTCAATTAGAGGCATTAAAACCAGTCGGTGCAACAAGTACTACTTGACACATTCAAAGGAGTTTTGGTAGTCATCATCCCATTGATAGGCGATAACCTTTTTCATTATCCTGGTAAAGGGGAGAGATTTTCCACATTGGTTGGATATGAATCGTTGAATTTAGGTGAGGTTCCCTTGGATTACCCTTAGTTATTTGTGATTTTGGGGGGTGAAATTGCTAAAATAACACTAGTTTTCTCTAGATCAACCTCAATGTCACGGTGGAATACCACAAAGCCAAGGAACTTTCATAATGTTACCCCAAAAGAGCATTTCAGCTGATCCATCTTTAAACTATGCTATCACAGCCTTTCAAATATTTTCTAGGGATCCAGAAAATGAGCACATCACTATCATGATTTTATAACCATGTCTTTAATATAACACTTGACTATCCTCCCTAGGAATGGATTAATGATGTGATTAATGTCACAATGATATGTCACAGAAGTGTTATTTAATCTAAAGTTCGTGACCTGATATTAGAATATTCCTTTAGGTGCTCTGAAGGCGGTGGATTCATCATCTTTAGGATCCATCCTAATCTGATTGTACCCCAAGTACCTATCTATAAAGGAAAGTTATTAGAAGTCATAAATTACATCGACCAAGAGTTATGTGATCATCAATGGAAAATCATATTATGAGTAATGCCGATTAAGGTATATGTAGAAAATGTTGACCATACTATTCCCATTATTTTTCTTAATGGGGACGATGTTGGAAAGAAATCTTGGGTATTGTAGTTCATGGAAAAAGTTGGAATTGATCATCTTTTAAACTTCGGCCTCTAAATTGGTTGCATGAGAGGGGTAAATTCTCTTGGAAGCCTGCTTGAAGCCTTAATGATCATCGGGTAGGTTGAGATGTTGTGTAAGCACATTTGGATTTAGTCTAGGCATTTTAGTATAGTTCCAAGCAAACACATATTGGTGCTTCTTTAGAAATTAAATGTATATATCTTGCTACTCAAGGGGCATGGAGGCACTAATAAGAGTAGGTCGTGCATCTTCTTCCATTCCCAGATTTATTTTCCGAAGGTCATATATGGTGGTGGATACACATTAGTTGAATGTGAGAGGGTAATTCCTTGGTTGATCCTCATATTCTTCCATCCTTGAGTATGTGGAGACATTTTTTTTGGAAAAGATGAAAACATGGGGGCTTCTATATCACTATCAGTGTGAGGAAATACATGATAAGAGACATTATCACCCCTTACTGCCTGAGTCATTACAGAGAGGTCATGGAGATGATTTTTTACACTATCACTGGGTAAAGGAGGGGTTTGGACCTCTTGGATTTGATATACTACCTCTACAAAATTTATGGGAAGCACATAATCACTATCGAGCATACTCCAAGGATTTATAGGTGCGGTCCCCAAGCCATTGGGAGCTGTAACCTGTATATCATCATCAAAAATTAGATACTTTCCTACCTTTTTGTAGAAATATTCCTATGAATATATGGGTCTATAAGTTTAAAAGGGAGAGTTTTCACAATTTAGTGTGCTGACGTTTCCATTGATAGGGTACTTCAAACAGCGATTGACTATTGATGGTACCACCAAGTAGCTGTGGAGCTAGGGCCTTCTGAGCAAGAAATTCAATGTGGTGTCTTGTTGGATAAACGTTATCTCAAAATCATATGTGAGTTCTTTTAAATGGTATTTAGGTATGATCTTCCCAAGAGGTCATTTCACATTCTTATCATACCCTTTAATGGTCATATTTGTGGGAGATATGTCCCCTTAGCTATATCCCAAATGTCATAGGGTTTTAACTAGGATGAGATTGATCCCAGAAACGTTATCAATCAGATCTCATTGTATATTGACATTATTGATTCTTCTCAATATATATAGGGTTAATATGTTCCCTTGAATGGCCTCTTTTTGATCTTGATCAGTAAACGAGATGGTGACATGGCATTCTAATGGAATGGTCTCCACTCAATAAACCATAGCTGTAACAACTTCTATCAAGAACTCTTGTAGTCATTGTAGGACTTCAGCAAGTGCCTACCTATGTTCTTTTGAAATATAGTGTGCATCCATGATTGAGATATTCATTTTTTCCATCAAAATCTATTTCATAATGTTGTACTTTTGAGTCAGATTTTGATGCTTCTAGATGTGGGGTTTCTACTGGACATGTGGATTAGGATCCAAGGCATTTGAGATGGATATACCTAGTGCTTGTGTATAAGATGAGGTAATATCTACTTCTAATGGTGCAGATCATGAAAACCTTCTTTGTTTCTTGGGTTGATTTTATTGAACTCTTCCTTGGCATTCATGCAAGGAAATTGGATGTGGGTGACTGCTGGAGGGCTATGGGGAACCTCCCTACCTCTTTTGGGCCCCCTGGAGTGATTTCCCATAAGTATCAGCTCCATATATGTCCTCCATTATGATATGATTGGGATATTAGTTCTAACCACATATGTACTATCCCCTATAGTCTTGGTTTTGATGGATGTGGCCTCCCATTCCCCAGTTATTTGCAATAAAATCATATTCGAGGGAATATTCATCATCGGAGAAGGGGTATCCCATGTGTATCACATTTAAGAAACAAAATATGATATCTTCATTTGATGAGTATCCTTTTTGGTGGGGTGGGGGCCATGCCATGAATGTTTCAGGGAAGAAATCTCCAAGAGTTAGGGCATGAATTGGAGTAGAATATGATTCTTCCTGTTTTACTTCTTCCTGCTTCTGGTGGTCATTCAAACCTTTGGGAGAAACATATAATGTGTCCTTCTTAGGTGGTGGGGCTATTGTGGGTCTTCACAACTATGATTTTAGGGTGTAATGAGATCGATAAATTGTTTTTCAAGTCATATTGTTGTCAAAAAATTTCACATGACTAGCTGGAACTTTCTACAATCCATATTATTTTTCTATCTGGACAGTGGTTATGCATGCCACATACTCTGGGGAGTTTTCTAATGCCACTTTTCTAGAATCTACCATGCCTTGAAGGAAGCATTTGAAGATGAATCAGTCTTGGATGTTATGACTCATCATTTTATAGTAAGGGAAGTAGTTGGGATGTTCAGTGAGGTTGACCTCATTAGGATTACTAGGATTTGGAAGCTTGAGGAGATTATTGTTCAAGGATTTCAAGAAATAATCGGGGAATTGTTCATTTTCTAAGGGGTATAATTTTTTCATCCATTCCTCAAATCCAGGGTGGCACAAATTTCTCTATGATTTTGGTCGAGGGTAATTCTGTGGTTATCACTAATCAATAAGAGGTTATGGTTGGTTCAGAGACTGTCTAGGTTCCTGGATGGGAACTACTACTGTATTGAGAGTGACAAATATAGATTCTTCTCTACCTACCATTTTCCCTATTCTATTGGCATGAGTTGAGTTTCAGATCGGGTTCACTGAATAACCTACTCAAGAATTTGTTCAATTTTAGCAAAATCATATAACCCACCCAGATACTTCATGAGGATTAGAGGTGCCTGCAACTCATCCTAAATATTTTCAGTACAAAGTTCCAATAGTTTTTCTTAGGAGAGAGGGATGCTGATCTAATAGGTTAAACCTTTACATCTTGCTATAAAGTCAGACTCTCTCTCATTTTTTGTATTTCTTGCAATTATTTATGTAGAAAATCGTCATTTTCTTTATTAAGGAACTGAATTGATAAAGGAACTAATGACAGAGGTCTTACCATCCTACAACAGATCCTACATGCAGACTACTATACCAAAAAAGGTTAGCCCTATCAGAGTCTATATGAAACACATCATATTTTTGACCTCCTGTTGATCTTGAAGGCCCATCATCGACCCAAATTGGGATATGAAGTGTGTGAGAAATTATTTGGGGTCACCTGCACTATAAAAGGTAGAGAAGGTAAGATTTCTGAAGTTGAGTAGAGGTGGAGTGTCATCCAACCATTCGGGAAATGGATTCCTCTTAGGCTACACAGATTCACATCGACATTCCATGGCTTTCATTCAAGTGGCCAGGGACTCGATGACATTAAGTAACTATGGGGGTATTGCTTTCTGAGATGTATTCCTTCCACAAGGATTAGTTGGGGGCCATTGTGGTGGTCACACCTTCATCTCCCATTGATTCTTGACTCGTCCTATTATTGAGTGATTTACCTAGTGAGGGAGAGACTACCAATAAAATAGAGGTAAATCACAATCATTTTCAACTTCCTAATTCATGTAGTCTGGTTACAAGGATCTTGATACAGTCTGATGCTCTAATACCACTCCTACTAGTGGATTGACTATGGGAGGGAGAATATTCACCTTATTATGAAGATGATACCCAATGAGAATATTTCCTCGAAGTATCTCCTCGTTGAGTTATCAGAGAGTTTGTATTTCACTCTCATATTGTAACAGTTGTTCCTTAGTGGAAGAAATATCAACTCTTCTAGATGGTGATCGGGGTGTAGCCACACCGTTCCCATTTTGTTTGGTATTGTTACACCTAAGAGATGGTATCTCATTATTCGGAGGTGCCTAATTTTGGATCCTTCTCCAGTTCTATATGCATGTAGCCTTAGTTGGTGCATCCAAATCACCCTCCTCTCAGGGTATATTTTTTTGTATTGTGACTCTATACATTTGTGTCTTGATTAATGTGTTTCATTTTTACAGTGATGACATTCACAATGGCATAATATCCAATGGTGGTTGTGAAATTACTTTCAACACAATAGTTTTATTCCATATTTCTTTCATTAGGGTTAGTATTTGAACCCTTGGCCATATTGGGCCATTTTGGCTTGCGACCCCAGTGGAGTCTGATTTCCACTGGTATACGATCCTTCTATCTCAGCCTATGAATAATAAATTTCAGGGAGTTTCTAGTTGTGGTTTCTATATAGGCCATGACCAAAAGTGGTTTGTCTCAAGTGGTAGGGATATGTGGGACACCGACCATTTTCCTCACAACCTAGATAAGACAGATTTTTTCTATGTTGAAGATGATGAGGAAAGTTCCCTCATCCGTATGGGGTGGGGGTCATTTGGGGATAAAATTTGAAGGTATCAGGCATGCACTGAAAGCCCCAAAAGTGGGATTTTAAAAATTTTCACTGTCTCTTAATATGGAATTGTTGATGTCAACAAATTGCTACCCAGTTTAAGTTGAGGGTCTTGCGTAAAGAGTTTTAAGCACAAAATTAAAACCATAAAATACATGGTTTAGATATGAAGTTACGCATGATGTTTGCTCATCATTAGTGATTGCTACTCGAATAACCTGAAGCTTAATTCCTCTAAATCTTCCACATGTTCTTTAAGAAACTTTGGGAGAATCATTCATTGAAATTTGGGTGATAGTAAGGAGTTCTAACAATGCCTTCGATGCTCCGATGATCACCACATCACATATCTTATGATACAAGAGAGAGAACTCGATTCAAGATCCTGGATCAAGAGTCTATCACACTTGAATATAGGATATGAGAGTATAGATAGAGACATTGTGAATAATCTATGAAAAAAACCTCTCCTCTATTTATATTGTGAAATAGAATTACCTAAAAATTCTAGCCCGCCCCCTGAATAATTAACACACTATACAAATGATATTTTGACTACTAAACTGAGTCATAAATATTATTTATTATTATTACTATAACTTTTCTATAATATAATAAATATATTATGTTATAATACATGATACATTAACTCATCTTGTACTCTCACAAATATTAAATGAACCTTGAATATTTTAAACTAATATTCATTCGTTTCATATTTTTTCATATTTCCTAAAAAATTTGTAAATACATTTAATAAATAAATTCAACGCCCATCATTATTAACTTGAATAATATGGATTTATTTATTTCATTGGTGATTGTTTATCCATAGACAAATCCCAGACCCTATTTGTGGGGCCCACAATGTCAAAA
Organism: Viscum album; assembly: GCA_963277665.1. Classification (NCBI taxonomy): domain Eukaryota; kingdom Viridiplantae; phylum Streptophyta; class Magnoliopsida; order Santalales; family Viscaceae; genus Viscum; species Viscum album. Next base: position 1,911,148,425 of record OY728161.1, on the reverse strand, counting down.
TCGTCTACTCAACTAAATTGTGAAGATTCTCAAATATGCTATTGTGTGTGACCCTCGAAGCACTTATCTCGATAACATTGAATATTATTCACAGACAAAGAGTGAGATCTATAAATCCATCATGGACCCTATATAGATAAGGATTTTCAGAGCAGCGACAACCAACCTACAAACACATACTGTATAATATAATCTCTCTATATTTAATATATCATAAAGTAGGACAAACACCCGTGTCATCGCCTTTTTCTTGCTTTATTATTTATTGATATAACTAAATGGACTTACCCTCTACTTCCATGTCCATGTTCTTATTAAGGTACTACCATCCTAATGAACTTATCCTGATATATATAACATCCTTAACCTTGAAGAGACAAATCCTTTTTTGGAAATTCAATAAATTTCATGCCACTGATGATGCACCCAACAAAAACTACCTCACCACAATTTTAATATCATAGTTTTCATCTTGCATCAAAGTACATGATTGAATGACACATATTGGAAATGATAAAAGTTAAGATACCATTACACATGATCATTGATAGGAATATCCAATGTCACCCAAAACATGTGGTGTTCCTATTAGCAGGTCTATCCTCATGACCTCACTACTAGATATCCTCAAGTACGAACTTCATGAGAAGAAGTCTCAATACTTATGATCCCCCAACACCTAATAGTCTAACATCTACTATGTCTAGTTATAAAGATGTACCTAGACCATATGACCTTTTTTTAATGATTAATGTCATTGTATCTCGAGGTTCTCATTATAGCCTGTGATTTCTATAACTTTTCGATATGAAAATTAATCTATGGAAAGTACCATTAAATAGTTGGTGAAGAATAGTCTACACTATAATGGTAAGAGAACATCATGTATAGATAACCGTATACATGATATGGTAATCAAAAGCACTGTATAGTTGGATCTAGGGAACCCACTATTTCAACACTCCCAATTTCACTAGAGACAACTTTCTAACCAAATTTGTTAGATAATAACATGATAAAACCATGTTTCTACTATGTAATGTGTTTTTCTACTGGGCCTACTATGATTCCACCGCATTGCTATTCTGGTATTGCGACCTCACATCCTTGAGTAAAAATTCTCAAGAGACAGTAGACCTGAGTATATCACCTTTTTCCACTTCCATAATATGACATATTGTTTAGTAAGAATATTGCAATTTATATTATGATAATACTTTTCTTACTAGATGTGATTCCAAGAACTAGAACAATTCATTATGTATAGATGCTTCTTAGCTGTATCTGAAGCTGCAACGTACTCAGTCTTTGTAGGTATGGCTACCACTGTCTTTTATGAGCTTTTCTTACTAATTACCTTAGTCGGACTATGATATTATATCACATAGATCTAAGGAAGACTAGTTTATGCCTCCCCCTTGGAAAATTGTATCCTTTCTTTTCCACTTACTAGGTACTTATCTTTTTTACTTGCCGGAGTAAAATCATATAGTTGTAACTGCTTCACCTGTAATGCTCCTAGATAAAATCGATATTTTCCTACTATAAAGTATATCATGGAAATATCAATTCTTGTACATATCATGGCACACATGATTGGTCCATCGTTTTAGAGCATGGATTTTAACTCACCAATTTAATCTCCTCCCATATCCCGGACATGTCAACCTAGAGAGATTATACCACGTGACATTGGTAAAAATTATCTCTTGAATTATTCTAGATTATATTTTTTGATACCATGTCACTATATTTACAATTGACTAGGTCCATGAAACCTTTAGATATACCTCAATAGATCAAGTTCCCTAGAATATAGGTTGCTGCTTTTAGTCAATCACTGGAGAATAAATTTCATCCTAGTATTAACTAACTCGAAGATGAATCTATTTTTATATGTTTCCGAACATATTCTACTTGGAAAAAAATGGCGCTCCCACTAACATTGTGTATATACATGTATAACATTTGTTACAAATTTATATTATATGATATCATTGATTACTTCAATCTTAAACGGGATATTAGTGACTTGAAACCTATATTAGTATTCTATGATGCGACCATCCCTTTTTGGTTGCATCATATATACACCTTCCATGATTGGTGGTCATTACATCTAATGCTTATTATAATGATAGTAGAAATTAGCTATGAGAAGTAAAATTATAATGGATTTAAGTATACTAAATTGGTGTTACCAATCTATACTTATTGGTACTTCTCTTGTAACACCCATGTATTATCTCACATAAATACCCACCACAATATTCAAAATAATAATCCCCTTTTTCATTTTGATACATGGATCCATTTATTGAATTTTTAATTAATCTAGTCAATTTTAGCTAATTTTCATATACTACTTACCAGTAGAAAATATTATTCACAATGAATAATATATCACCAGCCCTGGTGAATAAAAAAACCATCACCATGGTTTTATCCTTCTTACTCAGTATGAATCATTGGAACATACACTCTTCCACATGCGCTTTTAGAACTAGTTCCTATGGCAACTATATTTAAATCTCTAGCATTGAGTAAACCCAATTCAATATGGATCCCACTATCTCCAAAGAGATGTGCACCCTTTTATAGAAATTTAGTATTCCAATTGACTACTAATCTTCTATCTTAGGGATTTAGGTAATATCCTATGCAACTATTTTGATAATTACAATAGATGCACAATGTGTTTGTTTCTGATGCAAGTTTCTTTATGTCCTAAAAATCTATTTACATCCAAACACATGTCCTTATGAAATAATGTATTTCCATAATATTATAACTCATATGATATCCATTTTTCATTATAGCTGACATATGTTTATGGTAAATTTCCTTTATTTGTATAGGATGCCATGAAATATAATGGAAGTTACTACAGGTTGTAACATTGATACTACTTACATATTAACTTTTAAGTATAAAATGTTCTTTTAGGAATTTCTCCATGATATATTTTGTTGATAAATTTTAACATGTGATACTCATCATTGATCCTCCTTATGAGCATCTATTCCGTGACATAGATAAGGTAATGCATGTTTAGAAATTACTACATAGTACATTAACATGATCAATGAATACGTGGTCAAGATATTCTTCAGCATTCCAATCTGAAGTAACTCATATCTTCTATCAATGCACTTACTTTACTTCACCCTTAATTAGTTACTTAAAGGACTCTAATGAAGTATACATATACCTCTAGCTCACTCTTAGAATAGTACACACTCTCTAGTTGAACTAATTCCAAAAGCTTTGTGACATACCTCTAAAGGTTTCTTTGTCCAAACTAACGACGTTGATACTACCATAGGTGTTTAGCTATACCAAGCCTAAATACCTTACATGGGGTGAACATGATATTAGAATAGGATGTATTGAAAGAGCATAACCATCCTTTCAATTTACACAAATCCAATGTAACCATGACCTATTCATATAATTATTTCCCATTCTCCGCAAAGTCTTCTCAGAGATGAGACTACATATTTTATCATACATGTCCTAATGTAGAGAAAACAACTAACACCAGACATTGATGGAATCATAATGACATAAATATCATATTTTTTTATTATTAGTCTTTGGTAAGAAATTTCATCTTCTCTTCCAGAGGTAACTTAATACGTGTTTGGGACACTAGAACCTTGAGTTTCCAATATCATAGTACTATGTGAAAGTGTCCGTACTATTTTTGGATACTTGTGCTGGTGTGAACATTTAATTTTTTCAATATTTATCATTGTCTTTAAACATGTGGTATAACCATCCATTTTTTGATAAAAAATAATTTTTTACATATTAGTACTTTTTATCTAAATTACCGATTTTGATATTTTGATTAATTAATTAAATCATTAAATGTATCCCACTATTTTATTGGATTCTAGGAAACCTCTGTGCTAGAATTGGAATAACCATTTTCTTGAGTATTCTAGGGGAAATTATCGTTGAACCACCATTCACAGTCTACAATCTATAGCTATGACACTACTTAGAGGGTTCAAGGTAGGCGTCTGGCTGACCAACCACATTAACTCGCGGTTCCTTGATATGTTGAGTGAAACCCCAACTTCTAAAATCGAAACATGATTTATTCAATGCTTGAATCTAAAATGATAGAAATTTGGCTATGGATAATCCTTACTATAATTTTAGTTAAGTCAAACCACCACTCTCATAAGGACTCCCCAGTAGTAAGAGGATCCCTCAGCTTTGGTATGATGGACACCCCAAACACCTAGTTTTTTCCAAATGTGAATGATGGAAGGTGCTTTTGACTTAATATATTTTGAGGGATTTATTGTTTTTAATATGATTATGCAAATCATTTTTATTTTCTAATCATGTACTATGTGATCGCACTCACTACTGACCATGCAAGAAAATGAAAAATCCAACACGTCACATGTTCATATTCTTTAGAAAAGGGAATTCCCCAGTGTGGCCTTTTCAAACCCTCCACAAAGAGAAACCCCCTCCCCCACTAAGGGGTAGTACCCGAAGGCAACTCCCCAGCCAGGGAAGGAGCCGTTTCCAACCAATATGGAAGAGCGTCCCGGAGGGTAACGACCCGACAGTGATGGTTTGTCACAGCGATCCGTCAGCAATTGGGTCACGCCTCATTTTGCCCACTCAGAGGAGTCCGGGTGACCCGGCAAGGCGGGTGGATCCCGGGGGAGAGGCTCTCCCCGAAAGCAGACTCCCAGGATTCAAACCCTGAACCTCCCAAAGAACAACCTGTTTTGGAAACTCAACTTCACCACCGCACCACCACCGAAGTGGCACACGTCACATGTTCATTTTATATGTGAATGCTTGTTTATTATTACTCTATGTGATCGTGTGTTAACAATACATACCCAAAAATAATAAACCATGAAAAAACTAAAATGACGACTTGATCATGAGCGAATACTAATGGTTGATCCTTTGAGTGAATAATGGACCAACCTAGACCTTAGGGGTAATAACTTGAGTCTCTTCATTTGCGACTTGAATTACTATGTTTTCCCATCCAACACATCCAACTCCTGTTTGGTGCATCGCCATCACTCGGTGTGAAATGTGTCACTTGTCATCACGTCATTATACAAAAATACACGCATATATGTAAGGGGAACTGGGGAGTATAAAATAGAACTCTGAAGTGGACGCATAGGCCCTTATACATATAATGACACTTGATATGACAAACATATTTCCTTTTATTTAACTACTTATTACAAAGCCTACAATAAAAAAAAAATAAATAAAAATGTACCAAACATGCATTGGTCAGTCCGAGGATCATGAATGGTCTAATACACATTAACTCTCATATTTAAAAATAAATGCAGAATTAAAATTAAAGTTGCATTAAATAAATTTTGAGGAAATTTTATTGAATTAAAAATTTAGTTTAAATTTTTATTAAGTAATTTTCAATCGTTTGGTCACACTAATTAATTTAATTTCAAAAAAAAAAATATTAATTTTATTTCAAAAAATAAAAATAAAAACAATTAATTAATTTAATTAAACACCAAATAAAAAAAATTATTTTGCATTTAATATTAAACTAAAAAACAATATTTAATTAATTTAATTATCAACCAAAATTAAATTAATTATTTAAGTTAATTTTATTTAAATTAAATAACCGGGTACCGAAAACCCTGGACAGGGCATGTACGGGTCAATCTGAACATGTTCAGGTCCATTTTTGGATGTTCTGACCCTGTGTAGGGGAATCTTGGTTAGGTAGGTCCACTCATGCCTGTTTTGGGATGGTCAAACATGCATGAACCCATTTCGAGTCAGATCAGGTCCAAACAAACCCGCAATAGTGGTTACCTGTGTTGGTAGTCACCGACACAAGGCTATTCAACAAAGCAAGCTTCATAGAGGGCTGGTGGGTTCACTGTCCAGTGGAGGGAGATGATTGACTTGGCTGGATGGATCTGAGTGAAACCATGATAGTGGGCTCACCTAAAGGGGGACTGAAGGCCACCGACCTTAGTAGGGAAAGATAGACACAGGAACCAGGGCAAAGAGGCAGAGAGCCATGGGTCGCTGGAAGAAGGTGGTCCATGGTGTGGTAGACTCTAAGAGTTTCGGTGAGGCACTGTTGGGGAGGATCAGCTAGGCACAACAGAGGAGGGTTGTTGGTGCAGTGTCACTCAGATCATGCAGGGAGGGCGGTGGATTGGCCAAAGGTCGGGGGCAGCATGCTAGGTGAGGTTTCCGGACAAGGCGGTGGAACTGCCTGAGGCGGCAATGCCTACTGCAAGCCACAAGTGGATAGAGGAGAGGGCCTCCCACTTTTTTAGACCTTTTTTGGTTTTTTGTTTTTGTTGATTTAAAAAAAAACAACTTTCTATTGGATTTTTTGACATGTGAATTCCTCCTTTAATTTTTTTTTGTTAATAGGTCAATCCCATTGGCCAACCTCCATATCATTAATTTTTCCACATTTTTCTTGAATGCTCATTTTAAAAAATACATGATTATTAGACTTTTAATTTATTTATAATAAAATAATTAATCAATCATATTAAATATTTTATACAAAATTTACCTTTGGAAAATACTATTTTGATGGCTAGCCTTTTGATGTGCAACAGATTTCTAGGTGGTGATAACTCCACCAAAAAACTAAATTTATCTAATTTTAAAAGTTTGTATGGCCACAGAATGTCTATCAGATATCAGATTCAAAACTTGTCTCCAGTAGTAGATCCACAATGACACCCTCTATAGGTTTTAATGAAAATTTAATTTTATTTTGGCTTAAAATTTTCATACACCCCTCTGATACCAATTGAAGTTACCGAGCACATAGTGGAAACCCTAAAAGTGAGATTTTAAAATTTTTCATCAATGTTCGACATGAGCTTGTCGATATTGGCGAATCATAGCCCGATTTATGCCGAGGATATCGCATGAAGAGTTTTAATCACAAAATTAAAATCATAAAATACCTTGTTTAGATCTGAAGTCCCACATGATGTCGTCTCTTCATTGGTGATCGATTGTTAAAGAACCCAAAGCTAAATTTCTCTATATCATCCACACATTCTTCAAGAATCTATGTATGCATTTTTCATCAAAATCCAGGTGCTAGCATGGAGTTACAACAACGCCTTCAACGCTCTGACGATCACCGTATCACCTAGCTTGAGATGCATGATAGAGAGCTTGATCTGAGCTCCTGGATCTAAAGCCACTCTCTCTAGAATTCAGGAGAGAGGAGTAGGGATAGATAGATAGAGAGGCTATGAATAATCCATGATAAAACCCTCTCATCCTCTATTTATAGTGTGAAATAGAATTACACAGAAATGTTGACCCGAACCGCGAATAATTAACACAATATATAAATAATATTTTTACTACTAAATCAAGTCATAAATATTAATTATTATTATTATTATAACTTTTCTATAATATAATAAATATATTATGTGATAATACACGAGCCATTAACCGGGCTAGTACTCTTACAAATATTAAATGAACCTTGAATATTTTAAACTAATATTCATTCATTTAATATTTTACGCATTTAATTAAAAAAATGTAAATACATTTAATAAATAAATTCAATTCCTATTATTCTTAACTTGAATAATATGAATTTATTTATTGAATTGGTTATCATTTATCCTTGAAAAAATCCGAGACCTCAGTGGTAGGGCCCACCATGTCCAAAACTCCTATTCAACTGAATATGATAGATTCTTAAATACACTATTGTGTGTGACCCTATAGGGCCTTATCTCAATAGTAGGGAATAGTATTCACACACAAAGAGCGAGATCTAGCAATCCATCATGGACCCTATAAATATAAGGATTGTCATAATAATGACAACCAACCTACAAACACATATTTTTTAATATAATATCATTGTATTTAATAACTCATAAAGCATGATGCACACCCATGTCATCTCCCTTTTCTTTATTATTTGTTGATACAACTAGATATATTTACCCTCGACATTCATGACCATGGTCTTATGAAGGTACTACCATCCTAATCAACATATACTGAGATATATAACTTCCTTAACCTAGAAGCGATAAATCTGTTCTTGACCATTCAACCAATTTCATGCCACCAATGATGCACCAAACACAAACTACCTCACCACAATTTCAATATCATGGTTTTCGTCTTGCATCAAAGTATGTTATCTAATGACACATATTGGCAATGATCTCACGTTAGGAGGCCCATACACAAGATCATAGATAGGGACAACCAATGAAACCCAAAACATGTGGCGTTCTTATTGGAGGGTATATCCTCATGATCTCACAACTAGAGATCACCAAGTGAGAACTTCATGAGAAGAAGTCTCAATGCTTATGAGCCTCCAACACCTGATAGTCAATTATCTACTATATCTAGTCAGTAATATTTATCCAGACCATATGACTTTTGTTTTAATACTAATTTCATAGTATCTCAAGGTTCTCATTATATCACATGATCTTCTATAACCTTTCAACATGACAATTAATCTATTTACATTACCATTAAATAGTGCGTAGAATAGTCTATAATATAATGGTAATAAAAAATATTGTATAACTAACTGTATACATGAATGGTAATCAAATAGCTGCATAATTGGGTCTAGGGACCCCACTATTCCAACACAATTGACAATGATTGGCCACGTTTTTGAGGATCAAATCTTTCTAGTCAGAGAATTGATGATTTCAGGTATGGACATGCAGATATAAATGCCCCCAAACTAGTGGGGTGGGGATGATTTGGAATTTACACTGATTCTCCCAAGACCCTATCAGGGGATGATGAACTTGGATATTGTGATTAAGATATTAATGCCCCTAGCCCAACTGGCTGGGGTTCACTCACAAATACCAAGGATATATCTTAAATCCTCATGGGAATTGACAATACGAGGGGTAGAGGTGGTGGTAGATATTCCCCTAGTCTAGGGGGATAGTTCTGCTTCTAGATGGATGACACGATAGCTGCTACTGCAGCCCTTTTGATATGGTGCAGCTATGCTCGCATGGGAGCCGGTTGTGATGGAAACCCACAATGACAACGGTTCTTCATGAGAAGTTTATCAGGTGATTGCAAATTCATTCTCCGTATCTAAAATGTATTCTCTTTGATTTGAGGGTCCTAGTTTGAAGTTATATTTTTTATCTTATCCCTATTTTTGTGATGTCTATGCATCGTTGAAGCAACAACAATCTATTGTAGTGACCAATTGGACTGATCATCACCTGGTCTACTAATTTTTCTTGAGACTATAACATTATAGGATGCCGAATCTGAGGGGTTTTGTTGTTATAAGTTTTTGGTGAAGTGAAATGATCCATAATCTCCCCATCCTTGAATACGGATACATGATGTGGCTTTAGAGATCATCTATTGAAGTTTCATGATGAAATTAAGAGAATGTTATTGTAGATTTGTGATGTGATTTTTTAGTTTTGGATCCTGATCCATGAAGATAACATCCATATCTATTTGATAATAGAGTATATTGATTGTATGAGGAGGAAATAGTATCCTAGATAACAGAGATGTCGATCCATTAAACACTGATGAGTAGCCCACATATTTTGGCATAGATAAGGCATGTGGTCCTTTTATATCTCATCTGGGATCTCATTGTCATAAGTAGCATGAGGCCAGAACATGATGAGAAGGTTTTTTTCTAGGTAACTCTCTCTATATGTCAACGTTAGCCTCCCCCTCATCATATTTACATGCCTCCATCCAACCATACTATAGAAGATGGATCTGATGGTCACCTGCAGATGGGAGTGGGGTGTTTCTAGAATATTATGGAAAACCATATACAATTGACCTTGATGTTCTGAGATCCTCTCTATATGAAGGTGTCAGATTTTTGAACACCTTTATGTATGGAGGTGTCTAGGAAAGGGGATAATTTCCTTGTCCATGGGATATATCACTATGTGAAGGTTGAACATAGAGGATGTCAGGATTAGATTTCATGCGATCCATCTCCACACTACCATGAGGAGGATTATCATGGTAACAAATGTCTTATGTTTCTACTTTGATAGAAGTGTCGACAGAACCTTGTAGTGTTGAGAATATGTATCGAACATACTCAAAGAAACTTCCATTGAGGAGATTTGAAATATGATCCATGTTCTATGTTATGATCGGAATATGTCGGCCTACCTTTTAGGATTTTAAGGGATATGAGCCTACTTCATGACTATTTCTAGAACTTTTATATGACCACATGGTGATGAGGTAATATGCAACCACTACTGATAAGATGACATAAAATGACAATAATATGTCTCAATATTGATAGGAATATGGTCCTATCATGCGATATGTGTCATTATCACTTGGTGAGCCTTAGTCAATATGGGAATATGAGCCTAATCCTATGACTTTTGAATATTCCCAGGGTCTTTCTTGGCAGGTGTATGATCCGGCCATCACGCATGTTCCACTATCACTTGGCGATCCCCAATTGTAATAAGGATATGAGCCTGGCTTGAATATGTATTCCTAGCCCGAATATGCTGATAGAACTTCAGGATGTGAGAAGGGATATGAGCCTCCTCTTGTATTTCCTTGGAATGTTGTTGGAACAATCATTCATAAGTAGAAGTCGGAATATGTTTTAAGATTCCATGATCTTTTAGAGTATGATAAGAAGATTTACTAACAGGAATATGAGCTTCTCTGGTGGATTATACCACTATCACATGGTCATCCTCGACTAGAACATGTATATACACTCGATTTTGATCCTTTGGAGTTTGTCGTTGGACTTCTTCAACATGAATATGGGTCTATCCAAAGGCTTGCTCCCCTCTCATGTGGGGAACCCTGACCAGAATGGGGATATGAGACTGATCATTGGCCTTTGGAATATTCTGTGATACTTTTTGGACTTGCGTGTGCCCATATCCAAAGGCATGTGCCGGTCTCACCTAATGAGTCCCGTTTGGAATGGGAGTACGAGCTCAGTATAATTGTTCATATTTTATCATAATATACATCCAATCCTCCTAGAAAAGAGAAATAATGTGTTCTTTCTCTGGTACAACCACTTTTTCACTTTCCACGGATGTAGGGATTGATGTAGGCATCAATCCCTTCATCTGCAAAAGTGCTGAAATATTTCTATAGAGTTATTCACTTATTTCTAAAATATATTTACACTTTAAAAAAGTGTGTGTAGGGATATAATCTTAAACATTGTCCATCTCCATTATACATTGGAATATGTCTTCGATTGAAGCGGGGATATGTGCCCACTTTTTTACTCCATGTTCATCAGATGATGCTTATGGGCTTTATGATTGAGGGTAGGGATATGTGCCCCCCCATGTCTGCTATAGGAATATGCCCACAAACATCTTCTATGTGAGTAGGAGTGTGAGCTTGCCTATTGGTTATTGCTAGAATATGCCGACATGAATTGTCAGTATGATAGGGGATATGATACCTCTCCTAGATATTAAAGGCCTTCCCCATCTGATGAGCCTTCCTTTTTTCCTGTTCATGGGCATTATAGGAGTCATTATGTTGGGTGGTACCCTCATTAGGAAACTAGTGGGTACCAGTGGGATAGTGTTGGCGATAACGGTTGATAGGTATCCTTCATGGAAGCACCAAAATCGAAAGGGAGCCATATTTGGCTTCTTGATTCACTTTCATTAGAGAATGAAGGTGGCAATTGACGTGCTCCGGTAATAAGTTCTTAAAGTGGTTAGTTGTATCAACAAGGGATATTGTCTTAGTAAAAGCATTCCCATAGTGATGCAGACTCACTAGTTTCTATGCTTGGATAACCTTTTGGGTAGATTTTTTTGGTCGGGATTGTACCACATTGGTTGTACTTTTAGACCATCTGGTTCTCCAACTGAAATTGGATTTGACGAGTAGGTGATATTGTTTTGTGACCCATAGAGATTGAATTTGTAGATGATTTACCAGAAATGACGCTAGATGATGAAGACATTATCTCCAACCAGGATGCTGAGAGAGGTATCTATAGTTCTATAGATAAAAAAGAACAATATTACCAATTATTTCAATATCATAGACATAATATTCTCAATCAGATATGCATGGTTAACACAAATTTTCTTTTATTCCTAATTCAGATATTCTACTCGCTCGAACACATCAAAGTGATGATGGTACTATTTTGTGATAACCCTATTTTTAGTGGGTCATTTGTAAGATAATTCTGGTCCTACATTTTTGTTTGTATTGGCTATGAAAAAAAGTGTCCTAACACCTGATTATTCTGTCATTTGAGAGATTCACATCGGGCGTGTCATTTTTGTTTGCATATGGGGTAAAAAAAATGGCTCGACTGATTATAACCCAATAATTTTTCTATTAGAGAGGTTCAAATCAGTTTCACCATTTTTTTGTGTGTAGTGGGCTAAAAATTGGATCAATTGATTATAACCCATAATTTTTTATTTCATAGATTCACATCGGGTTCACCATTTTTGTTTCATAGATATTTGAGGCATGATCGAGAACCCTTATTGAATTGTGTTTAGTTTAACCTAATAGTTTATTATGGGGTGGGGGGGGGGGGGTGATTTGTGCACAATCATGAACATGGGTTACCCTTGTCACCCTTACATAAAACTACCAATGGTTCTCTCATCTGTAGCTGCGTACATACCTGATTTTCTAAGATTGGTGATCGTCTGGGTTTTCAGGCCCCATATGGGAGGTTAGGGTCATAACACCCTCTTAGGGTGAATTATATCCTACCTTTTGACTCCCTAATAGATTTAAGATATGTTTACTAATCTCTTCATAATCTCGATACATGAACGATTAACCTAAAAATGATCATGGGTTAATTCTCTCTCCTGTGAAAATGATTGGGGTCTCATTAGTGAATCTATATATATGTATCTGAGGATATACATTGTTTTCCAGTAATGGGTAGTTTCTTATGTGCTAAATCCATATAAAAAAGTACTTTATAATGTGTTTCCACATAAAGAGGCCGTTAATATTTTGAGGCAGGGATTGAGCCATTATGAGGGATCCCACATATGTTGGTTATTGTTGGAATAAAAAACAGCGTATTTCACTAGAATTGTGTCACTTATCATCATATTGAAAGAACTTATATAAGAGATTCAGGACACTAGGTGTTCAAGATCGAGTCCTAGAGGTATATACTATGTATCATGATTATGTCGAGAATCAGAGTTGTCATAGTTCATTATATTTCTCAGTCTGATAATGGATGATGTAGAGTAATCAACCCATGAAAATGATTGGGTCCTGAAGGTTAAGATGATATTGACATAAGGATTACATAGAAATGAATGTTAATTTGATCTCAAGACATAGTAAGTGATCCTACATATCCTGATTATTAGATGAATCAGAGTTCCCATAGTTCAATATTTCCTTTGGGAATGTTCCCAAGAAAAATTCTATTGTGTTGAGGTGAGTGTTCCATGCCAATTTTTGCGGCTTACATACTTATGTTTCCTTGGATATTGGAGACTTTGTATTCCAATTAAATTAATATTTCAACTCCCTATGCCGACGTGATCTATTCTCGATGTGGGAAACAAGGGATAACAAATGGTCAATGTCACTACTTAGCAGTTGAGGGACATACGTATTAGGACAACCCTTTAGATATTTGGAGTAGAGCTCAAACCTATGGGAGGATTCCTATGTTTCTTGGTTATAGTAGGAATCAAAGTCATCATAGTTCGATTGATCATTGATTACAAAGTGGGGTTTACATAGATGATTAATATGGAGCTCGAACCTCTGGGAGGTGTCCTACGTATCCTGGTTATGGATGGAATTAGAGTCACCACAGTTCCCTTGATCAGGTATTACACATGGAGGTTTCCCTGGATGATTAATATGGATCTAGAACAGATGGTATGTTTCCTATGTATCCAAGTTATGGAAGGAATTAGAGTCACTACAGTTCCCTTGATCAGGGCTTACAAATTGTGGTTTCCCTTGTTGATCCAGCCAGATTTCTTAACCATCACATGTTGATAGTTCGCTCATCTTGATATGTAGGAGAGTATAATCTAGTTATATCCAAATACATGTAAATAATCAATTTGGTATTTCTAAATGAATTCACATAACCCGTTTGGCAGATCCAAAGTTTGTCACATGATCAAGGCAAACTTTTCTAGAGGACATTAGAAGGTCCAAATGGTTTATTTCAGAATCCATCACATAAACTGGCTGAAATTTCTAGAGGTTGTCATATGATCTAGTCAAATTGCCCTAGTTTTAATTTAAATATCTGGCTGACACATATAGAGGGTGTCGTGAGAGTCAATAAGAAATTTATTAGAGGGTGTCGCAGGATCCAACCAACTTTCCCTGTTGTTAATCGCAAGAGATGGATAACACATTTGGAGAGTGTCACGAGAGTTAATATGACATGTCTCAGAGGGTGTAACATGTCTTGGATGATACTTATGGAGGGAATCACAAGGCCTACCCAACATGTCTCGAGGGCATCATGAGTTTCAATTGAGTTTCCTATAGGGTTTTATAAGATCTAGTTGGAATGCCGAGATGTGACTATGAGACTTGGATGACATGATCTGGTGTCGTTATAAGAGTTAGGTGATTTATCTAAAGGATGTATGAAGGCTTGGTAAATGATCCCATAGGGATTAATTATACTAAATTGGCATGACCAGGGGGATTGTGTGACTTTATCTAACATGTTCATAGGATTTTGTGTAACCTGGGTGGCATGTTGAAGGAGCATCGTGAGATCTGGATGACATATCCTTGTGCTGTTTCATGTCTTGGATGGCTCACGTGAAGTTCACGAGGGTTGGAGAAAATGTATTTTTCAGTTAAATCTTCCACCTTTAATCTTTGTTCAATCCCTTATATTTTTTATTCCATATAATTATTTAGTGTCAGTTTATTTTGAGTATCACGTGATTTGATAGATGTGTGGTATGTTCTTCTCATATCATTCCAGAATCCCTCCTCATGATCTATCCATGATCATGCGAAGTGGTTTATTGATGGTGCATGATCTCTCAAGCTATTCACCAACATATTACCTAATAGAAGAATTTCCATTCATGAGATAAACTGCTCTGAGAAATCCACTCTGGTGATGGTGTGAAATTCCAAGAGTTCATTTTCTTCATCACGATAGGCATCCCTCTTTATTTTGTACACTTTTTATATTGGGGTGGATAATTAATAGGCCTCTACACCCCTACTGTATTCAAGTATGCACGACATATCTGTAATGAATCTAGGCTAGAGTCGGTGAAGGGCTCCAGCATCATGCATCTTCGCGAGTCTCTACAATGGATCATTTCTCTAGGGTTTCCTATTTTTCCTCAACCAAAATTCTCTTCCATCAATGATTCCTTTATTGGATTATTTCCAATTAATGGGGAATTTTTGAATCATGTAGTATATTTTGAAAGAATCCTTGTAGTCATATTGACATGTCTAATGGTTTTCACAAGATCAGGGGTGCCTATTGAAAGGCCTTCACATGATCTTGAGTGACCTTTCTAGGATTCTCATGAGATCGTGCAATGGGATTAGTCGGTTTCAAGGGATTTATGACTATGAGTATCACCCTACACCTCCTTATTTTTTTTTACTTTTTTTATTTTACAATGGTTGGAGAGTCATGTGAAATTACCTGAGTAATGTCAAAGATAATTACTATACCTCTTGATGATGTATTTCATGAAAAGTAATGGTCTTATAGATATAATCAAGAATTTTGTGGAAACATACATACATTTTTCCTTAGGGATCAAAAGGGGAAGCACATGGTTGTCTAGACATACCTGAGGCCTTTAACATGATGAGGCTGACAAGCTGGAGGGATTTCATGAAACTAGGTGGGTGTGTCACTGAGATCTCACGATGTCTTATGTGATTCTAAGGGTGTTTCTCATGTATTTTACAACTATTAGATGCTTCCACCACCTCCCTATTTATTTCCATTTGGTTTATTCTAAAAATCTTGGGGGTCTCATGAGTTTTCTTTAATGTTGTCAAGGACAATCACCCTTCCAATTTGCGACGCATCACATGGTCTTTATGTCCTAAAGAGGCTTCTGCCTTCTGGATATTTTCTTCCATTTTTAAAGTATTTTTGGATGGTTTTTAGGCATCTACTGATTATGAATTGAATGACATGGGGGAGCTTGTTCAGCTACCACCACATGATCACTAGTTTTCCAAAGAGACTTTAAATGAGTAAAAATATTTATCAAAAGCAGTTCTGAGGGGTCTTCTATAGTTTATACGTTGCATGTGGAGTCTTCATGGGACCTTATGATGGTCACACGATCATGAGTCCCCTAAAGGATCATGTGATTCACAGGTATCGACCATCTTCTTCTTCCTTTACTTTTTTAGGAAAAACAATACTGATATTTTGTTATTTTTTCTTTTGTGAATTTGTAGATGCGCATTTGGAAGGCATCAATGGTAACTCTTTACACAACTCATAACTTTGTTTACTGGCTTGAATTAATTGTTTATTATATTTACACATATCCAAATGCATCACAATCATAAGTTATATTAAATCTTTTCAGGAAAATTAGTAGAATCATATGAAATCAATAATCCGTACAAATTTAAATAGAAGTGATAGGTTCCCAACCCGCATTCATCAAGATAGAGCTAAATACCATAGGATAGTGAAACGTTTGACCCAAATTCCCTCAACCCATGGTTCTTTACTCAATAGAGACCTCAATTCCATCATACTTCTAGCACCAGATATGTATCAACTATAATAACATCTTTATTCCATACCATATCTTAATATAATTCAATTTTAAGGAATTATAAAACTAAATCAATTATCATACATAGAACATAACTCTTTAAATTCTTGTATGATAATGTAAAGAAGTAGTCTAACTCATTTAAACTAAATCATACCTAATAATTCATAATATAAAATTTATATTCCTAAATAGGAAAGTAAGGGATAAGATAAATAATTAAATAACTCATAAATTTTGGAATGAGATAAATATTTATGAATAATTTATAAATAAATTATAAACAATCTATAATTTAAGAATGGATAAAAATAAAAAAAAATTAATTTTAACAAATATAAACTTTTTATATTACCATTTACATAGTTTTGTTATTAATTTCATTATATTTTAGGCATGCATGACATTTATGAATTCTTTTTTTTGAAGTAATATAAATTTAAAAAATTGTAAAACCATTTTCATGAATCACACATTTTACAAAAAAGGTTACTAATATAAATATTTTATATTTACATTCACAATCTAATCATAAATAAATATAAATACTTTTATATTTCACCTTATTTTAACCATATAAATATTCTTTAAACCTATATCAATTCCACTAATTTTTTTTGGCATAGACCCCCTATGTAGTTAGTGTATACCCTCCAAGAACATGCCAGTGATGGTTTATGATAATTTTAACAAAACTATTTTTCTTTACAATTCTACAAGAAATGGTTTTTCACTACATTCTTTTGTTCCATGGGTACAAATCATGTATTGGGAAATAACACATGGGTTATCCATGAATCCAATACATTTTTTCTATTCTATTTTAAATAAGACAACCCATTTTGGCCATTCTATTTTGAGGAAGAATATGGTATGGTGGCCTTGTCTATGTCATAGTGGTCTTATAGAATCATATTCTATACAAACAATGAGAATTTTTAATTGAAGGTAAAAATTTTGTGAAATGGATTGTCTATTTATACTATGTCATGATCCATACTTGTGATGAAGACCCCCTTGGAAGAGTCACTTGATACCCATTACATAGAAAAGTATAAAAACAATGCTATGTTTTTTATAAAGTTTCTCTATGTCCATTTTAATTACACTGCACCATAGTCTAATAACATTTATAATACCATGACATTTTTTACAACTCTTATTCCATTGTAATGGAAATTCAAGAATTGAAATAATGATTTCGTATTGGTTTATACCATGTGTCCTAGAAAACTAATTTTATGGGTTTTCATTATTAATTCAAAAATCAATCCAAACATTGATTGAAAAAACCTTGATACTATTAAAGGGTTTAAAACTAATGATTATCATTCAAAACATATAGTAAAAAACTCAAAAAACCAATAAAACTGAAGACCTTTCTAAACATTTGGAATGAATAATAAAATGAATAAAGATTAATTTACCTTATTCTCTATTAATCTAAATCATATACATGAGTTTGATAATGATCACTAATAAGTAGCTAAAATATTCCTTCCTTCTAGGGTATATATGAGATGCATAAATCACATGATACTTAGGAAGGATCTATCTTGTTACCATGGTTTTCTAGAATCTTTTTTAATGATAGGAGAGAATAAGATATAATTATTTGGACTTTTATGTGTTCTAATGGGAGCATTAAATTAATAAAAAAATTCACTAGGATTAAAACTATTTATATAGGGGTTTAAAAACAAAACGTTTTCCTATATATTGATATAGCTTAAAAAACAGTCTAAATAATTTAACTCCTTGAAATATTTGGTTCATTCCTCATAATGATTTTTTAATACTTAAAAAATCATATCAAAATTTTAGGATCATATATTTCATCATCATATGACGAATACCCAATATATGATAGTTGTAGTTGAAAAATATCATGAATTTGATAATTATTTCATAACACATGTAACTCTATTTACTACATCATAACATATTGACACCCACTATGCCATGGTCCATCCTTGAATCAGCCAATGTGTGTCCTAATCCACCATTCCATAGTGGTGCCTTTAGTTCACATTACAAACACTTATTTATATTGATAAATGGATAATAATATAAATATATATAAATATATATTAAAATCCCAGAAGGTTTTAAAATATCAAGTCATATAATTAGAAGAGAAAAGATTTATATCTCATTAAGTTGAAAATATCTCTGTACAGTCCTTTACAATTTGGTTTAATGTGGTACGATCATTTAATTGTGTACTTAAATAAAGAATAATATTAAAATTATTCTATTTTCAAATGTTATATTATTAAGAAACTATCGGTAGATCAATTATTATTTCAATATATATTGATTTCATAAATATATTTTAGATTCTATGTGAAGTTTCTATGATTGTGAACTGTTTAAGAAACTTATTTGAGATGAAAAATCATGGTAATAAAAATTATTTTCTTATTTTTCAAGTGTATAACTCTACTATAGGTATTGAAATTCATAAAATAGATTATGTTGAGAAAATTTTAATTCACTTTTCTCTGGATAAATCATACCCCTTGAGTTATTTGATGGTTTTTATGCCACTTAGTACTTATAATTATTCATTTTCCATTATAAAAATAGTGAAATTATTTTTGGTCCTAAAGCACCATATCATTGTTTCATAGGTATAATTTTATATATTTCAAACGGTAAAAAACTAGGTAAATTTTTACAGTAAACATTTTAGATTATTTTAATTATGACCTAACTAAAAGATACTAGAATAGAGGAAAACACATCCCATTCCATTTATGTTGAGCATATGATATGAAATTGTATTACCCTCGGGGTTTAAATAAGGAAAAGTGAGATATGTTTATGAAAAACACTTTTATTATATTCATAAATCAAAATCATAAAGATTTTATATTTTTTATAAAGTATTATATAGATCTCATGTAGATCAATAAAGTAAAAAGTCATTTCCACCTCATAAAATCACTCGTGGTATTCATAAATCCATAAATAAATTCTAAATGCATATAATTTTAATATATGATTCATCATATTAATAAATAACATGAGTTGGAATCTATATTCATCAAAATACTATATTAATGGAATATAAATATCTTGTTTTGTATATATAAAAATGACTACAATAAGGGATATTAAACTAAGTAAATATCACAAAATTATATTTTTTACTCATTAGATTCATAAAAAAACAATTTATATGTTCGAAAAAATTTTCCATGTGAAAAATTTGAATGGTTTTTATGAAGACACTACCAACATCAATTTTTAGGAAGCATGTTCATGATATTGGGATGCACTAGATTGAAGATATTTCTTAATTGATGGAAAATATGAACATTGTAATCCTTTAATTTAATTAATATTTTTTATACTGGGTTTTAATCAATGAAAGTTTTAATGTTGTAAATTCATTTTAAATAGTCATTCAAAGGGAAGTATTGTGATATAAGTGACTATGATGGTGATACTGGAAGTTGTAATTTCTTCATGAGAAATGTAATTCTGGGAGGTAAAAGTATCTAATAGAGTTGTGATGTATATTTTTTTTCCATACCCTCATTATTATATATTGTATATATGTTTAATATAATTACCAAATTATGGAATTGATTTTTAATTTTTGGCACAATGAGAATATTGTGGTGTTTCTAGTCTGGTATTTTATGGGTTCCTCTTTTTAAATTATAACATAAAAAGTTATTTTTATCTATAATTAGTTAAATATTATTTATTAATCCAAGTATTTATAAAATAGTTTTAAATTTTTCAGAAATGTGCCTAATCGTCCATGTAATATAGTGTATTTAATTTTTTTAGAATAATTTTTTGTTACTTCACTCTAATACATATGGAATTATAAATATTTTTATCCATATTTTTAAAAAATAAAGTGGCATTAATAGTTATATAAATATTTTTGTTTAAGATGACACATTTTAATTAAGGAATAAATATTTTTTGATTCATGATAAAATAATATATTTTAAAAATTAATATTATTTTATTGAAATAGATACAATAAATACAACACTAATATAAAATTGAATTTAAATGACCATAATAAATGATTGTAGCTGTAGTAGCTATGTATATAGGAAAAAAATCACACTGCAATATCCTAGGTCACACCACAAGTACGGTATGTTATAGTAACATTTTATTCCAGTTGTTATCATGGGGAGTAGTTCTCACTATTAAGGGGACCCCGTGGAAGTTAGGATCGAGCCAGTTGGAAGATGATTATTTTTTCACACCTTGGGAGATGGTGTCATGCCTTGAGTGGTGTAACATATTTCTAGGAAATTGGAAAACAATATGACTGAGGATCAACCAATATGTATGGTTTATCAGGGGAGGATATATAAGGGTTATTAATGGATGATATGTAAGGGTTCTTAGGTGAACAGACACAATGGTTTCCTTGTTTTGGAAACTTGATATGTAAAGATACTTCTTGTACATATTTGTTTCACCATAATGGTCATTCCATGGTAATGATAGATATTCCATGAAAGGAATATGTAATAGTACCTATATATAACTGAAATAAATGGGTAAGAGTTAAAAACGTTGTGGAAAGAAAGGATATTCCCTAAAGATCATATGTAAGAGTCTTTAATTTTCAATAGAATTGAAATAAATACTTAAGAGTTATTCATGTAATGGGAAGGTTGGTCATATCATGATGAGTATTAGGTGTATTTTGTTGGTTCTTCCCACTTGAAGGTTCCCATATCGTAAAGAAGAAGGTCATGTAACAATAATTTTAATGATTCATAAGAAGTAGAGTATCACATCACAATATTCAGAGTAGTTAAATATAAGATATTTTAAATATTTAATGGATTTGGTTGTTGAATAAATATTATGCCATGTAGAGGGAATTCACATTGTGATCAGGCTAAATAAATTAAAGATCACACCTTGGTAAGGAATTCATTTAGTGATCTAGTTATTTTTAGATTATATTAGAGTTTAAAATAAGAATGTATGATGTGATGTTTGGGGAGTTGAATCGATATAAATAAAAACTTTATAGATAAAATACTTATGTAAATTATAGAAATCAAAAGGAGAGGTATGTCTAAATATACCTTTATAGCGTTATTCAAAAGTTGGAGGATAATAAATCAAAAAATATAGAGAATAGGGGATTAATTTTTTACATGTTCTGGGAAGTAAAAAAACGAGAGAAGAGATACCCCAAAGGATAATTACCGTAGTTTCATAGAGTTTTTAAAGTGGATAAAGATGGAGATGATTGATACAACATTATTGATGTAAAATCATTGTTAGTTTTTATAAATCAAGATATATTCTCTTAAACGATCAATGAAATTTCTAAATGGTTGAGATAATTATATTCTCTGTGTTGGGAAGGTTGTAAACCAGTAGGGTTAGTGAAACCACCTTGAATTATAATAAACAAATAGTTCACTTAGTGTCTCTGGTATATATTCACACCACCATTATATTCTATTTATTATCATAGTTTGTGTGAACCATGTAATATTACATGTGTCACACTTTTTTTGGATTACTACTTCATTTATATTATGAGAGAGAGAGGTGCTACTACTAATGATGGAATATAGTTTTTGGAGAGGGTTATTTAAATATAATAAAATACCTTGATCCCCCCTCTCAAGGTATATATATTTATTTGGACTAGTAGTGGTTTTATATCCAAGGGATACTATTAAAGTATTATATATTTTATTAAATGGCTATGATCATTAACCATAAGGTAATTCTTATCTCTGATGATAAGAATATACAACTATGGAAGAATTAGATCCAACACTATTTACCATATTTGTGAATGAATTGATACATGGCTATAACAAATTATAATTTTTATGGAATATAGAGGGATAATTAATATAGAAATACCAAAGGGAGATTGATGCCGACACAAAAGGAGTTAATGATTTTGAGACTATATTTGTCTAATGTAATGGACATAAAGGTTATTTCATGTATATACTCACACTCTAAATATTAAAATCTTCTCAATATCTATGAAGGTTACTCTAAGGAATGATAGGATAAATTTACGGTTCTATAGAAAAGATGCACCTCAATTATCCCATTGATGCATTATTTGATTAGGTGAACATTATTGTAGAGGACATTCATGGAAATAAAGAGGCCCTTAATGATAATTTTTTTTGGAGGATTCAGAGAAGTCTACCACCATGTTTCAACATAATGGTATTAATTCTTGAGGAAAACCACCCACCTAAGGTGATTCTAGATAGCCATCATAACACACTTCTTTCCATATGATATAAGGAATAATGAAAAATATTCCTTAATAAAGGAAAATTACTATCATGTGTCATTCAAGGTAATAAAGAAATTCACATTGGAGGAAGATTCTAAAGATAATAAAGTTAATGAGGTAATGTATTTCCTTTCATAAAATCATAAAATAGGAAAATTAATACTCAAAGAAAAGTTTCCACTTGATTTATTTTCGTTTTGAAAAGTTTTGAAATAAATTACAAGATAATAATAAAGATGATGAACACATGGATAAATAATATAAGGGTGTGAAATGAAGCGGGATATCACAATAAAAGTTCTTCAAAAAAAATTAGTTTTCAAGAAGATGATAGCTCAGAAGATATGTATATAGTGAATATTAAGGAATGTAATAACCACATTGAGTAAGTTATTATGAAAAACATAGGAAAACCAAAATAAAAGGGATGTTATGGTGAAAAAACTGATGTTGTGGTGATATTTGACCTAATGTTTGAACTATAAGCTGATCATGATTAAATTTTTTTAGAGGAAAAAACAAATAAATCCAATGGAGTGGAATGTGATTCTAAAATTTATATGTTAAAAAAAATATAAGTTTAAATTTAATGATTATATTGAAAAAATAAAATATTTAAATCCTAAAATATCAGAAAATGTGATTTAGTATAATATCCAAATTAAAGAAAAATCCTAGATTATCAATGGTTAGACTAGTTGAATGAAAGATCATGAAAAAATAATTGAGGATCATGAAGAAGATTTCATGATGATATAACATAATCTTGTGGATCAAGACATGAAATTGAAAATTTGAAGTGTACGAGCTAATAGAGAAGTTAAGGAGGAACATGAGGAGTCAATTGGAAAAGCAAATTTTTTTACAAAATTGAATCATTTCAAAAATAAAGGTAAATTTAGTGATGGGATTGATCATAAGGAAAAAATTAGTGTTAGTTGATGTAAAACCACAAACACCCACTCCTCTAAAGAAAGTTGTTTTGGGTGACTCACAAAAGATCCTAAAGGATACAAGTGAAGGAAAAATGAAATAAACTTATACACTATTAATATAGCATTTTTTTAGAAATATTATTCATACATAATGTGTGTGTTTCATAGAAAAAATGAACTTCATGGCATTGGGGAAAGAAAATAATATAATAAAAAAATCATACACTTGGTATTTTTTAATTAATATGGTTTTTAGTAGGAAGGTTATAAACAAAATCCTTGAATTTATAATTGATGATACAAAGTGATATTCTTAATGAGATATATAAAATGGGATTTCATCATCTTGAATAATCATGAAGTGGGTGGAAACACATAATTAATTTATAGCCCATAAATATTTGGGTGATCAAGTTGAGAAAGAGGCCGAATAATCTCATTCAATACCAACGGAATAGAAGAAACAATCATGGATAAATGAAGGGAAAAATAATCAGGTTAATTTCATGAAAATTTATTTTAAGGTAATATATCAGGCTAGAGTATATATCCTTTATTGTTAATTCAATTAACATATGATAGTTCATAATAATTTGGTCAATGGGATCAAGTATGAAAAAGAATGTGTTTTCCAATTTGGTAATGATTACTGTTTAATTATGATTGGCTCTATAAAGTCCAAAATAATATGAAAATACTTTTAGAACATGGATATATTAGTGGTTTAAGGCATTGTACATATTAACTAACTGTAATTCAATTATATGAATCAAGGAATGCATTCAATTTGAACATGATGGCTTGTATTATCAAAGTAAGAGAGCGTAAAATTGTGTTTCAATGAGAGATAAATAAGTTAGAATCTATAAGTAATTATTGACAAAGAGGATATATGTTTTTTAACAAAGGATTAATAAAATATGTTATGGAATGTAATATTTGGAAACATAATTTAAAATCCCTTTAAATATTTGGTGAATATTGAAGGACCACATGATATCCATAATCTCTCATATGATCACACTCACACATGTTATAATTATCAAAAAGGGAAACTAATTTTGATATCTTACAAGTTTAAGGAAAATAAATTGATTAGTTTTATTTAGTTGGGGAACATTTTTATGTGGAGACCAATATCACCAAAAGCTATGGATAAAAAGAGGTAATATGTTGTATTTATTTATGATTTCAATATAATCGTATGGATAATGGTGAAATCTAAAAAAACTAGAGTCTTAATATGTATTACATATTATTAGATATAAAAAAATTAGATAACAATGTTGAAAATTCAAAAATTTCATATTGATACAGTCATGAATTCACCAACAACAAGGTTGAATATTATTTCAAAAATCATGTCATAAGACCCCAAGTTTCAGTGGTGTATACTAATCAATACAAAAATTTCATCGAGGTATTGAAATAGATAATTAACAACATAGACCGGACAATTATTATTGAGAAAAAACTATTAGATATTTATTGGAAGAAAGTAATGATTATATTTGACTATATCTTCAATAAGGTTTTTGTAGCACCCCTGGTTTCATGTAACACACCACAGTTTCATGTAAATGACCATTTATACATTTATTTTTTAGTCTATATAGTGTTCGACTTATTTTTTGATAGTTTTATATAGATTGTTTCACTTTTTGGAGGTTTTTAAAGAGGTGAATAGTTAGTGTATATTTAGTAGAAACCATGCAACATCTCTAGAAAAATGTTTATGGGAAGATAGTGGGAACTAGGCCGATGCACGATTGGATAATGATTTGGAAATACCATGTGGACTCCCAAAAGAAAATTTGAATCTTAAAATAGAAGTAAATTCATGTTTTACCCATGGGTAGTCTAACAATGTGATCCAACCGTGCGAGGTATTGCCTAAAAATAGTAGCACGCAAATTTTGGTGCATGTGATGATAAACCATGCAACCTAACTGTGTTGTGTATAGTTGGACCTCCTAAAAGGTGAATATAATATGAATTAGACCCTTAAGCCCTAATTTTTCCACCAATACTCTCATAAATATATTTTTTTATCCTAAGGTGTGAGAGATGATCCCCTTCGATATAGGAGAAATTTGAAGGGTAATTAATGGAAATTAGAGGCCCAGATTCATTAGTAAGAGCATGTTCTTATTCATTGTTATTAAATACATGGTTATTCTCTCTCTATCTCTCTCAGAACAATATTTCTAGTCATTTATGGATTGATATATGTCTTATTATTAGTTTTATAATGATATCTTATTGGATCTAGTCAATGGAACATGAGTTGTGAATGGATATTGAAGTTTTGTTGTTCTATTATTCATTGTCACCAACATTTTTGAGGTAGGTCCCTTCTCTCTTGACTCCACATGATCTAGATCTAGAAGTTTTAGTTTTCATTAAATTATTTTCTTGAAATTTTTTTATAATTATTATGCAACACATGATGTTAATCTTGTTTTGTTATTCGCTTGGAAATTTTAGAAAGTTGATTGGTTTTGGAAAAAAACTTGTTTGTAATTTTTAAAGTTTGGTTTCAAATTATGGTTTGGTTTGATGAATTTAAATTATTTTTTAAAAATTATTTAAATTAATAAAATCTTTGATTGAAATGACTTGGCATGATTTTGGAATAAATGGTTGGGCGTGTGTTGAATGGGATGGATAATAGTCATGAAGTACCACTTTCAATGGGATAGAGTATGGATGTGAAGTTAAACCATTAATTGTAACACTAATCTTGAGTGTGTGTGTGGGGGGGGGCAATAAATATATATTACAAATAAAATTAGAAATGGTTTAAAGGATTTGATGATGATTTATTTGGAAAATAGGTTTATGGACTTGATATGAACTATTTTTTATAACTTTAAACTATTTTGTAAAATATACTAATGAGTTTAGTCATAATGGAATGTGTTTGGAAGTCATTTGGTGGAAATCCACTGATTTTATAATCACTCCATGTTTGGAAATTGTTGTTTTTTTACAGATGTCATCTATCGATACAAAAGTAAACGTAAGCTATCTCAATTATTTAGTGATGCTTCTTGATACCATGGGATTGGAATGTGGAGTTAGATATTAGAGAGGCTGGAGTTTTTCTGGTTAATGTCACTTTTGAGTTTTTAATTTTGTGTCTTTTTATTCCTCTTGAGTTTGTAGTTTGGTTTCCAATTGTACTATGATATTTTTTGTTGGTTTGGTTATTTTTGATTAGTATGTTGTACTCAGGAATAATATCTCGGTTGGTTTGGTTATTTTTTTGTGCTATGGATTTTTTATATTTCAATTGGAAAATTTCCCCCAAATGTTCTCAAAGGCCTTGTAATTTATTCCAAGCCTTTATTGTCTGGGGGATGTCACCTATGGGATGGTATCTCCCCCATCACTCCCTAAGCCAATGAGGAGGGATGAGATGTTACAATTTGTTTTAGTCTTGTTCAGTCAACATGTATTTTCGATAAAAATGGTATCAGTATTGCTCTGTACAAATATTTTTTTTAAGATAAATGGTATCAGTTTTTTTGATCCTGAACATTAAAAATGGTATCAATTTGTTTGGTCCTTTTATATTTTTGGATAAATGGAATCACCATTGTTTGATCCTTGACATAGTAAATGGTTCCAGTTTTTTTATCATGGAATTGGGAATAGTATTATTCTATCTATTGGGATGATATTATGGAGTATGATTATTAGAGCATGAAATATAGAGCATAAAAGGGCATAACCAACCTCTTTATGATGAACTTCAAGTTATCATTGAGTTTCATACATGGGTGTTTTAGACACTTCTAGGAGAGTTTTCACCTCATCATAATTGGTTTAACTAATGAGAGTTACATGAAATTCATTGATATTAAAACTTAACAATAGGAATACATTTCTTATTTTGAGTAAACTAGTTTATAAAATGTAGAAAAAGTGTGTTTTTTTAAATAGAGAAAATTTTTGATTTAGAAAAGCTTGTTTGTGATGATTTAAAAAATGGTGAAAATATTAAAAATGTTTTATTTTAGTAAATATATGTTTTAATATGTTTAAATGTCCTAAATTTTAATTTATAGAACTTTAATTTCTAATGAGTGATATTAAAAAGGGTTTTTTCTAGTTATAGTGAATGACACTGGGTAGGCGTCGTAGAAACTAACTAGAAATGGCTACTGAAAATGTGGTTTCACTTAAGACATAGGTAATCCAAAGGTTTGTTCAAATAATTTTCCATTCCTTCCAGGATGTGGATATGGGTAATAATAAAGATGAACTACAACAAGTGGGTTGTTCAGTTTAGTTCCAAAAGTAGAATCCACTCATATTTTAGGGGGATTCCAAGGAAACAAAATTATAAGTCTAGTTGAATAGGATGTGTTGAATCTTTGATTTCCTTGAGACACTATCAGAGTTGAAAGTGTGGTTAGAAATACATATGGTGGAGGATTTGGAATTCCAATTGTGGGAATTAGTAGTTCTGGCTAAATTGGACCAAGTCATGGAATGAGAGGAATTTGAATAATTATTTATCATGAAATTCAATCCTCACCCATTTTACATTTCTATAAAAATATAATTATTCAGTTTTAATAAATAAAATCTCTCATTAATAGAGTATGTGGCTAAATTTATGAATTTAGTCCACTTTACCATGAATGTTTCTGCAAATACGTCCTTGAAGGCACACATTTCTGAGTCCAGAATATAATTTGATATTCTATCAAATATTGTCATGCTTTGTATAACATATTATATAGATATGGTCAATATATGGACTATATAATAAATGGATATATCAAGAAAATATGGTTAGATGGGGGATTTTTATTCCTATGGGAACATGTGGGAAAACTAATTATGGGAATTAGAGGAATAGGGACACATACTTATTGAGTGGTGGAACACATAAGAATTAGAACATGGGATCAATGAATGTTACTCCTAAAATCAAAAGTAAATTGGTATGTTTTTATTGTGTTTCACCAGATCACATCGAGTGAGATTGTATGAAACTACCTAGATTATATAACAATTGCAACAAGATGAGACATCTTTTGCGCTATTTTATTAGAGATCCAAGGTCGGGTGCTGGAGATACATCTCAAATCATATTAATTAATTATATGAGTGTCGTAGAATAATTATCATCATTATAATAGAGATAGAAAATGTGATTCTAGGAAACCATGAATCTTAAACTAGTGAAACCCCAATAAGGTAATAAAGAGAACAATTTAGTATGTAAGAAATTGTATAAATATGAGAAAATTATATTGGATGATGAAACTGGTCCTTTGATGGTGAACACTACAATTATTTTGAATTCTAAACCTATGAAATTTGTATTTTATACAGGCATGTTACAATCATTTATTTCTTATCATGTTGTTGATAATATGGGTTTTTCTTTAAGATGATGTCTTTTATTTTAAAACTAATAACTCTTATTGGCCAAAGAGAGTTTTGATCCTTTATGTGTAATGACTATTCCATAACTATCAACGTGGATACATTGATTTTGTATTTATCTATGCTTGATATGGATGTCTATGAATTTATTTTGGGTATAGATTGGTTGACATATTTCAAAGACCACATTGACTGTTATGCTGAAAGGTTAGTTTCACATCTCTAGATGGAATATAGCATATATTTGGAGGATATTGGCAATGTAAAGGATTATAAAGAAGTAATTTTCCCCCATTTTTAGAACAATCTATTATTAGTTATAATCACTCACCTTTTCATGTGTGGATGATATTAGGAATAGATAGTTTCCAATTATTTTTGATCAGGTTTTTGATTACCCCATTTTTAGTGCTTCCACCCAAAATAGAAGTGGAGTTTACAATTGATATCCTACCATGCACCAATCCTATCTCACTTATTTATTATTGAATATAACCAACATAAATCAGTGAATTTATTGTATAGTAGGAAGATTTGAAAATTTAAGGGTTCATTCAGCTGAGTAGGTCTATGTGGGCAACACCCGTTATTCTTATGAAGAAGGTCGATGGATCTATTAATTTTTTTGAAGATTATAGTAATATTAAATAGGTTAAGATAAAGAATTTATATCCTATTCCATGCATTAAAGATCTATTCAATCAGTTAATGGTATCCCAATAGTTTAAAAAAATGAATTACATTTGGAATATCACCAATTGTGTGTTCAAAATGTAGATATTCCAAAGATAGCTTTTAGAAGAAAATATT
The DNA here is from genome assembly GCA_963277665.1 of Viscum album. Taxonomy (NCBI): domain Eukaryota; kingdom Viridiplantae; phylum Streptophyta; class Magnoliopsida; order Santalales; family Viscaceae; genus Viscum; species Viscum album. The sequence goes on along the minus strand of OY728161.1, from coordinate 1,911,118,204 downwards.
TCCCTTATGAATATACCATTTTGTCTTTTGGTCTTACAAATTCACAATCTATATTTATGGAATTGATGAATTGAATCTTTGAAATTTGTTGTGATTCCTTGATAGAGGTTTTGTTGATGATATACTAGTGTATTATAGGATAATATCAGATCATGAGAAACACTTGGAGATAGTGTTGGGTATTGGATTGGAACAACCTTTATAAGATAAATTTTCAAAGTGGGATTTCTAGATAAAAGAGGTACATTTAATTTTTCATTTCATTATTGAAAAAGTGGTTTCTATAGATCCGAAAAAGATAGAAGCTATTATCACTTAACAACAACTAAAGAATGTATTTCAGATATATAGCTTCCTTGGATTAGTGGGATACTACATATTGTTTGTATATTATTTTTCAATTTTGGAATCAATGACGATATATTTGACAAGGTAAGGCATTTAATTCAAATAGAACAATGAATTTTAGAAATAATTTCAAGAACTTAAGGTTATACTTACATCTTCACCTATCCTTAATTTCCAGATCTTGGATGGGACTATGTAGTCTATTGTGATTCATTGGGATCTAGGTTGGGATGTGTTATCATATAAGGATATCCGTTTTTTGGTTATGGTTCATGATAGTTATGGTAGCATGAGAATAATTAATCAATACATGATTTGGAATTAGTTTTTGTGGTACATACTTTGAAGAATTGGATCCATTAACTATTTGGTGAAAACATTAATGTGTTTAGGTATCATAAGTGTTTTAAAAACATTTTATAAAAAAGTGATTTGAATTTAAGACATTTTATTTAGATAAATTATCTTAATAAATTTTAACTTCAATTTTATGTGTACACCAGGTAAGGGGAACTTCGTGCCAGATGCATTGGGTATGAATCCGTATACTCAGTTGAAAAAATAGGCTTTCGACTAGTGGAAACTAATACCGTCCATAACAGATATCTCTTGAATAAATGTGATGTGGTTATTTTATTTCTAGTATCTATCAATCATGATTTAGTTTAGCAAGTCATAAAGGATTAGACATCTGATTAATAATGTGTTTCTATGAGGTCAAAACTCAATGGTGCGGTGGATATTAAGAGATGGAAGCAGGATAAGAATTAATTTTTTGGTTTAGAGACCAGATGGTCATACATTTCGATTATTAGAAAAAATTCTTAGTTCCTAACACTATTTGAGATGGGCTCTTCACCATGGGATTGAGAAAATTCATAAATGTTGAAATCACAGTTCTTGTGGTTGGCATGAAAATACTTATAGTGGAGTATGTTTCAGGATGCCATAATTTTCCATAGGTTAAGACAGAGCATCAATAAACCAGATGTATGTTTTAGTATTTAATAATTTCCTTGTGTAAATGGGATAAGATAGCCATGGATTTTGTAATACGTATTCCAAAGATGGTTAGGAAACACAATTCTATATGAGTGATAGTGGATCAACTCCTAATTTTGGCACACTTCATATGAATTCATGAAACTAATTCAGTGGAAAAATTGTCTAAAATCTATATTTGGGAAATTATAAAGATGCATGTTATTCTAGTCTTAATTTTATCATACAGAGACCCCATGTTTATGTATTGTTTTTGGATTTCCAAGAAGTAATCCCTTGATACATAGTTGTCTTTGAATACAGTTTATCATACCCAAATAGATAGAAAATATGAACAGAAAATCCAAAAGTTATAAGACATGATTAGGGATCATGTGATGGATTTTGGTGACTTATGGGTGGATCATTTACTATTAGTGGAGCTCTTGTAGAAAACTATTTTCAAGGCCTAGATACATATGGCTCCTTTCAAAGTATTGTATGAGATTCCATGTCATTCTCTACTTTTTTGGGTTAAAATTGGGCAGAAAAACTTAATTGGGTTGTGAAAGAGGCAAAAAATAATATTCATTTTATTAGAAAGAGAATGTAGATAACTTATATTCAATTGAAATATTAATTATATCATCATTGATGAACCTTTTATTTTGAGGTGAGTAATCATGTGTTCTTGAGAATCTATCCAGGGATTGGGCATCATTGTTTGGTATGAAGGGAAATTTATCTCCTTGATATATATTACTTTTTAAGATATTTGAATGACTTGGTCAGGTGGAATATTGGTAGACTTTTACCATAAGGTTCAGTTTAGTGCACAATGTGTTTCATGTTTACTAGTCGAAGTAGTACCAACTTGATCCTAACCATGTGATTTGATGGGATCATGTTGACCTAGATGTGAATACTATGTTGATTCATCTACAAGTACATAATGTGCATAGGCAATAGAATATATTGTGTCGGAAAAAATATTCTAGTTTGGGTTTATAAAAATTTTATCAGATTTAGGAAGAAACGTGGGAGAATGAAAAGGAAATAATGGATTATTTTCCAAAACTCCTTTATGATAGTAAGGGTTTTCTAATTTCTAAGGACTAAAAGGCCAATGGAAGGGATAATGTTTCACCCTTAGATTCAGATATATAAACGTTTAAACATATATTTTGAGACTATATTATTTTTATTTAAATATAGAATGGTTTTAATGGGTTTTGTGACATTTTTTTGGTCTTTACAGAGGTTCACAGTCAGTTAATGATTAGTAGAAACCATAAATAATATCTAAGAATCTATGCAATGGATGATAGTGGAAAATGAGTAGACACATAACTGGTGAACGATATAGAAAAACCATGTAGATTCAAATGAGATATCATAAATCTTGAAATAGATGAAACACAAGGTTGTTACAAAATATTTCTAACCATGTGAGCCAATCATGCGAGGTAAAGCTTTATGATTGTTGCAATATATGGTTGGAGGACGGTTTGGAAAACCATGTGGTGTACAGCTGAATATCCTTAAAAGGTGGATCAAATCTGAATTACACCTTATGCTCTTGTTTTTACCCTAATCCTCCCTTAAATAAAATTCATTTTTTCAAAAGGTGTGAGAGATGGCCCCTTTGATCCATGAGTGAACCATATATGAATTAAAGTGCGTTGGAGGCCAAGATTCATTGGTAAGTAGAAATCCTTCTTCATTATTCTTAGATCAAAGGTTCTCACCTCTCTCAGAACCATATATCTTGTCAATAATGGAAATATATACATGTTATTATTGATTTTATGATGATGTCTTGTTGGATCTAGTGAAGGGAATGTGATTTTTGATTGGATCTTTATGGTTTGTTGTGCCGTTATTTGTTTTTACCAATATTTGATAGGTGTGTGTATTATGTTTTGACTCCAATTGATTTTTTACTTGATGTATTAGTTTTAATTAAATTATTTTCTTTAAATGGTTGTGAAATTATTGTGTGACTATTTATGGAAATATTGTTTTGGTATTGTCTTCGAAATTTTGGAAAGTTGATTATTTTTGGGAAAACCCCTTTAATTAAAAAATGATGTTTTAAAATTATGGTTTTGTTTGACACATGTAAAGTATTTTTTGAAATTATTTAAAGAAATAAATGGGTTGATTTAAATGACTTCTCATGATGGTGGCATAAATGGTTGGGAGTGAGTTGAATGGGATGGATAATGGTCATGAAGTACCACCAAAAATGTAAAAGACTATAGACTTAAAGTTCCACCTTTAATGGTAACACCATGATTGAGTGTGTGTGTGTTGTGTGTTTGAAAATGGAATTGAAAATTAAAAATAAAATGAGAAATGGTTTAATGTATTTTTTGATTCTTTCCTTGGAAAACTAGTTTATGGATTTGATATGATTTTTTTTACTATTTGAAAATATTTTATAAAATGTGGTAATGAGTATTTTCTTAGTGGTGTGAGATGGGAATTCATTTGGGGAAAACCTACTCTCTTTAGACTCACCCCATTATTGGGAACTATTGTACATTTTAGATGTCATAAATCAATACATAGGTAAAGGAATGATATCTCATTTCATTAGTTATGCTTCTTGATATTGTATTCTTTGCATGTGGAGTTGGAGTTTGGAGAAGGTGGGATGTTATTGGTTGGCGTCACTTTGGATTTTTGAGTTTTGTGGAATTTTTAGTCCTCTTGAGTATGTATTTTGGTTTCTTATTATACTATGATATTTTTTGGGTCTGGTTATGTTTTTAGTTTTATTTTTTACTCATGCATCATATAGAGGTTGGTTTGTTAATTTTTTTATGGATTGGTTGTTTTATCTTTCAAAGGGAAAATAATCTCTTAAATGTTCTCGAAGCCCATGTAATTTATTTCTATATTTTGGTGTATTAAGGATTTCCACTAAGGCCTAGTTGATTCCTCGTCACTGATCATTCCATTTAGGATGGTTGGGATGTTACAAGTTTTATATTTTTGAATAAAGAGTACACATCATATAAAATGGGGTATGATAAGAAGTTGACAATGAAACACTATCAAATTTTTAGAAGCATTCTCAATACAGAGAATAACCACAAGTTTTAATGTCATGGGAATAAAGTGATATCTATTTTATATTCATTCAAAAAAGGCAAATTATACCATAAAAGTATTTGAAAAGTCATTGAATGTTAATACATTTATGTTCTTGAAAATGAGAAATTTTTTCAATCTAGTGAGCATATTTTGCAACAAAACAATGATGTATTTTTAAAGAAAAGTGATACTGAGGTTCTTAGCCAAGGGGTTATGATAAAGATAAATTAGTTTTATAATAAGGAAACAATGATGATGAAATCAAAGTAGTTATAACAATTATAAATGGGATAAGATGTAGGGATAAAATCAATGAATAAAAATATCAATAATGCTTCAGAAGATTCTACGAACACTTGGAGGATGAAGTCTCTACATAAAACTTATCTATTATTTCAATTAGTGACTAATTTTTCAAAATATGATTCAAAATATAATAATTGAGTTAAAATTATGCATGAATATATTGGGTAAATTGAGAAAAATTAGACTTGGGATATTTTTCTGAAGCCCAAAGAGAACAATATAATCAAAATCAAGTAGGTGTTCTATAATAAAGTCAATGAATATGAAAATATTACATAGAATAAATCACATATAGTGTTTAATAGATATTACCAAATAAAATTTATTTATATTTATGAAACATTTTCATTTGTCTCCTGATTGGATTCTTTTCAACTATCCACTTAAATGTTTGTGTAAAGATATTTCAAGTTATACCAACAAAATATCAAATTAGAATTACATAATGAAGTATTTTAGGTAGAATTGTACATCAAGAAACTGTATAGTTTTATTATATATGAAGATTTAATAAAAAAATTCCGATTGAAGAAGGAATTATATAGGCTGAAGTAAGAACCAAGAGATTGTGATTATGGGATTGAACAATTCTTGATTAATCTTAGATTCTAGAGAGGAATAGTTGATCACAATATTTAAATCAAGAAAGATAATGATCAAAGGATTTTTCTGATCATTTATTTGGGAAAATTTTTTTTATAGGATTTAATTAAGTTCAATTCAAAATGTTTTCAAAATTTTTGAGAAGATATTTTGAAATGTCCCTGATTAGAGAGATAACTTTTTTATAAGGATTATAAGTGACTTAAGTAAGGCATGAAATATTTATTTCACAATAAAAATATGCCAAAGTGATATTAAAGATATTTTTAATGGATGATTCAATACCAATGAAAACACTAAAATCTACCATGATGAATTTATTTGGAAAAAATGATGGAAAATTAGTCGATGTAACAGAATATAGAAAAATCATTGGAGGAATATTACACTTAATTATGACCTAACGTGACATTGTGTTTTCCACTTCTAAATATGCATAATAACAAAGATTTATCAGGTTAATATACTTGATATAAGTGAAAATTATTCTTAATTATATCAAAAAACGTTTTTACTTTAGATCATTTTATCATGGAACACTGCAACATGAGTTATTTGTATACACATATGCGGATTGCATTGGATCGGTAAATGATCACAAGTCGACAAAAGGTATGAATTCTATATTGAAATCTTGTGTGTTTATTGATTCATTAAGAATAATTTTTTTATTTCACTAATAACTATGGAGGATAATAATATTATGGCTACTCGAGAATGTACTCAATTTTTATGTGTAAAGAAATATCTTGGGAAAGTATGATTTTATGTGAAATCTCTTATTGCAATTAAGTGTGATAAATAGAGTGTTATCCGTATTAAAAAAATGTTATCTATCACTCAAGGAAAAATAAAATTGAGATAAGATATTATTTAATCAAGGATAAGGTTTAAAAAGGGATGGTGGGGTTGGAGTACACGTGAAAATGAAATGAAATTAGAGACATAAGGATAAAGTCATTACCCATGGATGATTTTGAGAGGAATTGGTTGGATCAAAGAGTACAACCTTCTCAATCCAACAAGGTTGTTTGGAGAAGGGACTCACACCACCGTATAAAATTTTGTATTTAAATAAAGTTATAAATATTCTCTTGAAATAAATTTTGTATTTATAACCCTCTCTTATAATCATTTAGAGATATACTCTTTGGGGTTGTTGAAAAAGGTGGATAAATTTTAAATGAGTTGTTTTTATGGTGTTTTGATTTGTTAGAGATAAATATATATGGTATTATTATTTATATTTTTTACAAAAGGGGAGAAATACCAAGATTAATTTTTGAAAAGTGGGAGAGTACTTGAAATTCTATCCAGGGGGATAATCTTAGTTTAAGAGAATGAAGATCATAAAAGAATTTTCATGAGTAATATTTCATTTAACTTTTTTTTATACCATTGTGTTGACTCATGTTATCATAGAGTTGATTAATATTTAATCATTGATACATTATTTGAAGGAAAGAGGTTTCAAAATAGTTTTTGGTTAGTTATGATGTTTTGAAATGAATATGTGTTGAATTAGTTATTGAAGGGGTCAACAAAACATGTGTGGGTGTTAACTATAAAAAATATGCTAGATGAATTTTTGGATAGTTTTATTTATATTTTCATTTAAAGGTCATCCAAAACATTGTACAAAGTCAGAAATATGTCCAAGGTAGTTTTGGAAGAATATAAAATCAATTGTAGTAGTTCTATCTTTAGAAAAAAAAATCACACCGTGATCTCATAGGTAATGCTACGAGCATGATACATCAGAGAAACCTATTATGTAGGTTGTTATTATAGGGAGTAGTTTATACCCTGAATGTGAACCTATGATATTTAGGCTCTGGGCTCCTTGAAGCTAATTAATTATTCACAGCATGGGAGCCAATGCCACAATGTGAGTATGGTCTCAAATTGATGGAAAATTAGAAAATTATCACAGATTAGAAAATATATATGGTTTATTAGATGAGGATATATAGGGGTTTATAGGGGAGGATATATAAGGGTTTACTTGGTCAAGAATGTTGATATATAGAGTTATTTATTTAACCTTTGAATGTACCATAGTGCTTACACCGTTGGATTGAGGAAACACTATGAAAGGAAAGCGTAAGACTACCTAAATAGAAGTAAAAGAAATGCATAAGAGTTAGTAATGATGTGGTAAGTACTACCATCAAATTAAGGGAATATTTTAGTGTATTTTAGTTACTATATAAGGGAAATATATATGTATGAGTTATTCAAACTACAAGAAGGTTGGTCACACCATTAAGTGGCTTATGCATATTTCAATGTTTCTACCCATTTGAAGAGGTATTCAAAAAATTGTAAAATGTCACACCATAACAAGTTTTAGGATCAAGAAGAATCATAGGATCATTATTTGATATTTAGAAGAGTGAAATATAATATAATTTACATATTTTTTGGACCTAATTATTCAATAGCATCACACCATAAGAATGATTTCAAGACATTATTTGGTGGAAGAAGTATAAGATCACACCACAATAATGAAGTTATATAGGGATTTGGTTATTTCGTTATTCAATTAGTGTTTAAAATGAGAATTTTTGATGCCATGTTTTGGGATTTAGCTCATACCAATTAAAATAATATACAAAAAAACATCTTATAATAGTTTGGAAGGAAAATGTAGAGGGAATTATAGGTATATGAGGATATCCTTCTTCAGAATAAGGAGGAGGAGAATGGATTAAAAACATAAATAGAATAAAAAATGAATTATAAAACTATAATAAGAAGTCATAATATAAGAAAAAGGAATATCTAGGTGGCCATATCACCATATGTTACTAGAGTTCATCAAGTGGATGAAGGTGGAGCAGATTGATACACCACTATTGGTGTAAAATATTTATTTGTTCGTGGAGATCATTATTGTTTCTATTGGAGAATTAATGAGACTTTTGATTGATTTATAGTAGTTATATATCCATGTTGTGAAGGTTTTAAACCTACAGATTTAGTGCCAACACTCTAAATACCATTAAATAAGTAACGATCTTAGTGTTTTAGGTATATTACCATATCTTCATTTTATAATCATTATATTGGTACAATTTGGATAAACCAAGTAAAATTTACTATGTCCTTATTTTTATATGTTTACTATTAATTTCTATTATGATGGAGTGAGTCATTACAACCAATGGTGGAATAATATTATTGGTGAGGGTCATTCTAAGAGATTGAAATACCCCAATTCACCCCCTCCCTATGTATTTAACTTTCATAGGAATATTAAAAAATATCATGAGGTTATTGTATTTAATTTATATATCAAATCATCCTTGTTCTATAATTTTTTGTCTCTTTACACTTACTTCACAATTACAAATAAATATTACTTCATAAAAATTAAATCGGCTCATATTAGGTACCTCAAGTATCAGATTCACACATAATCATACATGTCATAAATGACTTGGGGATCATTATCCTAAATTTAAAAAATAAATCTTGTTCACTTGTTTTTTTATGATACCCCCATTTTATAACTAAAAAGGAATATTAAATTTTAAAATTTACACTTAATCATTTTTAAATCCTTTTGCATATGATTTATTGGTGTTTCATCCTTATAGGCTATAAATGACCCATGAATTTTTTCCTCAATTTTCATTACAAGTCAATGTAATTTTCTCATTTTCAGTATTTTATTATAGTTTCATACTTAGAAATGTTATTAACCTTTGAAACATATATTTGATAATTTTTTGTAATTTTTACATCAAATTAATATATTTTTCATTCATATAAGTGAAATATGACTTGTGGGATGACATCCATTTGTTTTATGAAAAATTGATGTTATTTTTTTAATTTTTACCTTTTTATGATTGTTTAACTTTTAAAAATAAAACCACTTGCTTAAAAACTATTTTTTTCATTTATAGGACCTAGGTTATTAGAATCATATGTATTTAATTCCTATAAGTAAAAATAAACCAGTGAGTCATTGACCTGAATTTTTATGACAAATAAAATGTGTTATATTATTTTTTATCATTTATACTTATTTAAAACTTAAAAATGAATATTATTTTTTATTATTTACTTTAGATCATTATAAGCACATTAGGTTTTAAATTCATTCATGCTTGATTACTACTGTCCAAAAATAACACTGAGTTTATTTTCTTGATATTTTTGACAATCTTTTTTCTCTAATTTGTTATTGTTTTATGTGTAGTTTAAACTTAAAAAATAATATTAATTCTTAAAATTAATTTCAATAATTATGAAATTATAAATCATTAGATTCATGTGTGGTTTTTTATAGGTAAAAAATGATTAGTGGGCCATTGGAAAAACATTTATGACAAATAGATCACATTTTATCATTTTTGATCATTCTAAACTCATTTCACAATTAAAAAGAAATATTCACTATTAAAATCTAATTTCATCCATTTTGAGAACCTTGATTATATTATTCATAGATTATTCATTCCTAGATATGAAAAAAATATTTAGTGAGTTTTTTTATTTAATTTTTAAGATAAACCATGTACATTTTTTTCACTTTTTTCATTTTATATTAATTTCATTCTTAAAAAGAATTAAATTTTAAAAATATAATTGTTATAATTTCAAACACAAAATATGAGAAATGATATTATATATATATATTCTCCCTTAACTAACAAGTTTTATTTTCTTATCAAAATTAAAATGAGTATAATGGTATACTATAAAAATGATTAAAATCATATGCACTATATCATTAAATAAACACTATTATAATTTTTCAATAATGACATATTACTAATCAATGAAAAATACACTAATGATATCATATAAAAATAAAATTGGAAAACAAATACATAAAAGTATCACATCTATATGTTTGAAATATTCTTGATAATAGTCTCCCAAAAAAATTATATCTTGAAGAACAAACATTGCAAGGAATAAAAACGTTAGAATTTGGATATGAATTTAAATTTTGAGAAAAATTAAAGAAATAAAATATGAGATTTTGAATTATAATAATAGATAATTTATAATAATACAAATGGATATTATTCATGTTACATGATAAATGTATATCAATTTTAGTATACTCTTTGAAAAAATAATACGATCTTTAGAATAGTAATAGAACTATTGAGTAGTTATATGTGCTTGATAATGTACTAGTTAACCAATGTTAATATTATATTTATTATATATAAATAAGATTTATTAATCAATAAATCGTAATGTAATTTCAAATTAACTTTTTAGAGAAATAATTATTATTTCAAATGGTTTCACAACATTTTCCATTATAAATGAATGCTTTTACTCACCTAATATTTATATTTAATAATCAAATTTATCATATTTAAGAAAATATTTTCATAAAATGAATTTCAAATTTCAAATTAGGACAATAAAATTATATATGGGTTAATTTTTAATATTTCTCATAAAAAGTAAAATGTGCAAGTGAATTTTAAAATAAAATTTTACATAGGGTGTTTTACATAGGGTGTTTTACATAAAAAAAATATTTAAATTTAAGTACAAAATGGTTATAAAAGCATTGTTTTATAAATATATAATTAATGATAAAAAATATAATATTTTCCTCATACCTGCTTAAACAAATATAATTTTAGCCTTCCACCAAAATTAAAAGTTCCCAAATTTTTATTTAATAATCCTATAATACATAGAGCTATATTTTAAATCTTAACTGTAAATACCCACATCCTAGACGTATTCTAATTAATTTAATTTTTTTTATTCTTTATATATATCTTCTTAAGTTATCACTCAAATATGGAGGATTTTATAGGTTTTTATTAGTTGGTACGAAAGATATGAAGTGAAATTAGGTATGATTAAACTTAATCTCTATCTTTTATTTATATTTTATTATTAGACTATTTTTTCATTTTAATATTTCATTCATTTGTGACACCATATAAATTGTAATACTACTTATTTAAAGTACAATTCATTATAATTTTTTATTAACTCTATTTCAATTATGTTCATAAGTTCTTAAATATTCTACAATAATTCTATCCCATTCTTGTAAAACAATTTTTCATAAATTTCTAGGTATGTCATGAGTTAAGTCCATGAGAGAATACCCTAAGGGAGGAACATTAGGTTCTAGGATTTATTCCCCATTTACAGTTATTTCTTCTTTTGGATCATGCTCATAAAATTAGTTTAAGAACACAAATATCTCTGAACTTCACATTTCATATGTGTTAAATAAATAATACACTAATTAATTTACTTAGTTATCTCCAGATGTGAAGATTACTTTTAAGAGATCATGAATGATTCAATTTAATTTAACCTAAATTTACTGTAATTAGTACTCTATTACATAGTTATTGAGTATACACACTATCCTTCATTAATCACTTCTTTCAACAATGTTTATCTCACTATAATTACAATATTTCCATAAAAACATAGATAAAGATAAGACCTTTATTGTATCAGTGAAACATCAAACAATTTCTTATTTTTTCCATTGGCAATGAATAATTCCTTTACAACTTCATGAAATAACTTTCTATATAAAACATAATTCCTCTATAATAACTTTCTCTATATAGATAGATACATCACAAACAATATTCATCCTATATCGAATACCGCTTATCTCTTTTCTTTCTGTGTATTTTATCAATTAAAATAGATTTAAATAACTTTTTTAATTTCAGTATCATTATTCTATGCTTGAATTTGGTCAAATAAACTTCAAATTAATATTTTAATACCTAGTTAAACGGTCCCATAAAATTACCACAAAATATTTTTATCTTTAATTGAGATATATATCTTCAATATTTTTCTATCATCACCCCTAAACATGATGTGATTACTTATTACCAAAGATATAATGGACATAATCAATAATGGACATCTAAAAAATGTAACATTAATATCAGTATATATTTAATTAATTACCGTTTACTTAAATAAGTATTTAGTACTTGATCTTCACTATGATGGATTATAATGTACCATTTTCTATCCAAGAAATTTTAGATAAGATCTCCATTAGTACATTCTCCATGAAACACCTAAAACCACAATGTGGTTTCTTCAACTTGTCCATTTTAGGAATATACTTTATAAAAACTATTCCCTTTAAAATAACGTAGAATACGAATAGAGTGAGTTCATCCTTTTACTTCAATATAACACATTAAAATCATAGTTATTTCCACCATCCACAATGGCATGTTTCATGACATGTTATAATCCACCACTACATAGTTTTATTTATTATTACCAAAAAACATATAACCACCTATAAAAATCATGATACTTTTCCAATGCATTAAAATATTAATATGTGCTATTTATTTATACTTTTTTAACATATATAACATAAACTTAAAAACATTATTTTTGATTAATAATACCACCCTTTAGGATTATCGGTAAAACCTTTATAAATAATACCACTTAACATGATAACATATACTCTAAGTTTTAACACCAATATCTCTTATTAAAAAATATACTTAGATATTTCACTTATACACAATTCATTAATTTTTTAACCTTGATGTGATAAATAATAGTAAAATAATATTTTTTAATCATTATCCTAGAAATTCGATACCTTGGTTCTCTATACCAGTTTAAAAAACCAATCTTAGAACCATGAAATGATCCATTCTAATTATTTATGAATATTTATCTACTTTACAAAACTAACTACCTATTTATCTTTACCTCAAATATCTCTAATTTTTTATCCCTCCAAAGATTAGTTCTTCTAATAATTTTTCACCAACATCATTTTATTCAAAATTTTGACCAATGCATAGAAGGTCTTATAATGTTTCCATAATCTACCCACTTTATAGCAATATATCCATATTTTGAGGTATTGTATAATTTCTCAATGTTTGTTAATAAACCTAAAGGATCTTCACATTAAAATCCAAATTATTTTTATTCCATATAATGATATCAAAATAATATGCACATCCAACAATAATTATTTTATATACATACCTTGGGGAGAAGGGGATGTTCTATAATCCTTCACGTGACTGTAATGGAATGAGCTATGAGTTTCACCCTATATTTATTAAATAATTATATTGGGATTAATTTAATAATAATTTATATTATTTATTAGGGGTAAATACTCTAACTTTTAAATGATGTGATCTACATTTCCTTTGATGTAATGGTATTTAATTTAATGTGTATTATCATTAAGTGTCATAATAATTTTTTATAAGTTTTATAACACTATTTGTTTACACATTATCATGATAACATATTTATTCTCCAAATACTCTAGTTATTGTATCATAAAAATCAATTTGGTATATTCTTGGGTTGTCACAATGTACTCCTACTCCACTTTACTTACTAATGTACAATAATTCTTCTTACTCATCCATGAGGTAAATTTACTTCTAAGGTGAAGCAAACATAATAATGAGTATTTTCAATCATCCGCTAAACTATCCCCATAATCATTTATTAAACCCATTAATTATTTAAAATTTGTTCTAGTATAGAGTAAAAAATCCCTTCATTGATTTGATATATATATGTATTTGTTTTACTACTGAAAATAATATTTCATTGGGGCCTCTTTGAAACCTTACATGGAATGTATAAAAAAATATGGGGTTAGGAATCTACCAACTGGATTATGATTTAGATAGTTTTCACATTCTTTATGATGCTGATCGACGTTCCCATAACATTATTAAATGATTCTATTATACTTTTAATGGGTGTTCGTATGGGTTTTCTATAAACTATATAAAAGTTTTTCAATAATAATTTTGTATATTTGCATTGTAAAATAAATTTTATAGGTATATTTTTAATAACTTGAATACAATAAATAACTTGTGTTCAATAATCATTAACATTTAAAACTCATTATTCACATTTATAGTTAATTTCTTCCAAATTTCTTCCCTGAAACCTCAAAATATTTTTCCATTTATATACACCAAAACCGTAACTTATGAATAAATACAATTCTTTTTAATACTAAATTATTTAATAATAACTCAATCCTTGAGTAACATTCACTCATTACTTTTTTAAATCCAAACAATTCCTTTTTGAGATTACACACCCTGTATTTATCATCATTAAACATGAATCCATCCAGTTTATCAATATTGACATATTCTTCCAAAAATAAATTGGAAATTATTGAGTTGGAATCTATTAAAAATATCTTAAACTTCCTTTGGAGAATAATACCTAAGAAGATACTTATTTAATCAATCCGTATCAGCAGATCAAATGTCTCATCCACATAGACTAATTCAATTTTTTAGAATAAACCTTTAACATGTCATGAAACAAATCATGCCACCACTAAACTAAGAACCCAATATGACCCTTGATAAGACTCAAAGGGTATTCCTAATCACTGTGGGCTAATAACTAGTGCTAAATCATTTAGAATTTTCTTTGGGAAGGAGTTTTCCTAATAAAATCATCAAATGGGTCTGATCCATGAACTTTAAATGACCTTAGAATAGCTTGGAAAGTCATGATATTGAATGAATATTTCCAATTAAATAATAAACAAATTATCAAGAACAATATTACATTCTAAATAACTATAACTAATAACAACTTCAATATAATCAGGATCCATCATATAACCAAAATAGGAGTTAAGTAGTTATGATATAGAAAAGAATAAGATAGAATGATGATGTGACTATACAATGTTAGTATAAAAACAAACTAAAAATACAAAAATGAAAAATAATTATCTCTATGTTACATTGGGATTGGGTCCCTACCATTTCACCACTGCCAACTATATCTCTACTAACAAGAATACACTCTACCTTCATGCAATATTTTTCCTTCATCCAAACATGTTAAAACATGGTCTACACACACCCATTGGGTATATATAGGGTCATATAAGCACTATCCCTATAAGAGAATATGTAGTGTTTCATGGGATACCCTTATTAGATAAACACAAGCATGCTTGTTTGAAATAAATTATAATACAATAATCTTTTACTTCTAATAGAATCACAAAATGTAAGATTCTTTAAAGATTTAGAATTGAAAATAATTTCCATTATGATAAACATTCCAAAATCTTAAATCATGGGAGAGACCTAACCATATATGTTTTTAGGTACCTTAGGTACTTTTATCAAATTATAAACTAATTTTAAAAAAAATTGTGTGAAAAAAGATATTGAGGAGGTCAATCCATGGCCAATAGTATGGTATCACCCATTACATGACACGACATCTAGTCAAATGCTATGGAGTACATAACTTCGTCTTGTGGTGTGGAGTACCCCTCTATGAATATATGGACTTTATAAAAGTCTAATATTTTTAGTTAGTCTCACATAATAACAAATAGGTACCTAACACTAGTCTTACCCTCTTAAATACCAAGGTTCCCATGTTCTACAGCCATTTCAATGAGTTCTCATCCATTATGAAAACATTTTCATTTCCAAAGAGGGACTTTTATAAACCCATTAAAATAAAATAAAATTCATCAAATTCAATTCATGTCTCATTAAACCTTTTTGGATATAAAAACCAATAGAAAATATTTTATCAACAAAAGCATAATCAATTTACTTTTAAAACTAGAATAACCTACTTTATATTATTTAAAACGCCTTTAATAAAAAATTTCATGGACAAGCATTTCATAAAACAAGGATTATACAAGAAACCACTAACCATTAAGCAATACACACCCTTATAAATCAAGTTAAACAAATAAACTATGCTGGATGTCTACTTGGGTAGTCAAGAGGGATCCAAGAGGGGAAATAATTAACCACTAACACCAAAACCCTCACCATAAAATCTTGCCAAGAAAACCCTAGATATTTAAGACCATAGGGAAGATAGAAATATAAAAAGGAAAGATTAAAAATTAAAGATAAATTAAGGGGATACAATTACTTGAATATTATTAGAATAAACCTGGTGAAATACACCAAAAAATCACACCAAGAGGGAAGGGGGTTGGTGCGTCATGCATAGGGGAAAGATGAAGTTTGAGAGTGGGAGAGAAATAAGGGTTATGGGATTTAATTTTATCAACTATTAAAATGGTTAAAATAAATTTTTAAAAACCTGGGCCACCTGGTTAATGAACTAACACCCATTCTATGTAATGATACTCCCTTACATATATGATTTATAGTGAAAACTAATGGACCATGCCATGAACCACATCTCTATATGTGAAGCGCCACTAACCATATATATTCATGTTGTGAGCCTATGATTCAAATAATTAATCAATTCTCTAAAATATAACCCTCATTACATATCCATATTCATGTTGTAACCTCCCTTTTCATGATATGAACTAATAGAATCATTGAGCTTTAGCTTCCCAAAATACTAAAAACACTTTTAAATGAGAGTAAAACTATTAAAATAAAACAAATTGAAATAAATAAAAATTTAGAAGATGAAAGAAACACTATTTTTGTGAAAATTATTCTAATAATAACACATTCTATTATAAAAAAGCCATCTTAGAGATTGAATTTTGAGAAATAGGTCAGTCCATTTCCCCTACAAGTGACTCTCACTCCCATGTTTTGTGATAATACCTTCCATGTTTCCATACAACACGGACCAATGGAATTGACATAGAATGTATGACTTTATCTTGGGATTTGACAATTTGAACGGGATTTTCAATAAAAAATAGATCCTAACTCAATCTATTAGGGTCCCACATACCATGGATAAATCTTCACCTACTTCCTTATATAAAGATGACTCAATAAAGGTGACACATTTAAGAGAACCATATCACCCACTGAAACCTCTTTATTATGATGTTGGTGATCAATATAAGACTTTTTGGGAATCTAAACTATCACTTACTACTACAAAATGACCTGAATATTTGTATTAATCTCTTATAAAATAATCAAACCCACCAAGGATGTCTCACTAACATTATTCTTTTATAGGAGAGACTAGAAAGGATGACCATATAGAGACTCAATAGGGGCCATCCTGATCGATGAATAGTAACTTTTAATATATCTAAACTTTATCAGTCCTATATGGATATCCAAACAACATTTGAAGTATAAGAAACAATAAAATATCATATCCTCCATTATTTGTATAACTCATTCTATCTAGAAATTTGTTTGCAAATAGTATGTTATGCTTACTTTCATTAAAGATACCATCACCGCTTGGAGGCCCTTCCCAAAATTAGATGTAAACATTGGGTCCCTATCCAATATTATTGTAGGGAGAACTCCATAAATCATTATAATATCTTATACATGAAACCTACCAAGATCTTCCACCTTAGTGGTGTCTCTGATTAGGATGAAGTGAGATAATTTGGTCATCCTGTCAATCACAACCCAAATAACATTCTTACTCTGATCAGTTTATGGTAACCCCATGATAAAATCCATGTATATATTATACCACTTACAAATTGGTATTGTAACGCCCAGACCCCAGTTATCCAGAGTTGGTGCATTATTACATAACAATGGCATGATCACAAAAGATCAAATATCGAAATACCGATTAGTTTAGTAGCCTTGGAAACAGTAGATATATTCATAAGTCTTACATTACATCATAAAATAAAAACTACAACAAAATATTGTCTCCACACTCATATCCCCTCATACTATCCCATCATGTAATTCATAAAATACTTCTTCACATCCTGGGAAAAATAAAACATTGAATGGGGTGAGCATAGATGCTCAGTAAGGAGAACAATATAGAAGAAACTTTCATAAATAAGCATAAACATTTAAGGCAATGTATAACTAAAAAAATCCTTTTAAAATTGAACTTCAGCATAATATGGAAGAAATAAAATGAAATAATGTCATTTACTTATTCGCATGGATATTCTACTAGTCGAATAATCACATGCAATATCAATAACCACTTTCATAATGATGGAATGCATAATGCCAGACTATCATAACCACATAGTCAAGGCCTTGTGCCAAGACTACAAATAAGATTTTGTCAAGGCCATGTGCCAAGACACTAGTTTGTCTCATGAGACCTACTGATGCATCGAGGAGCTATAGCAGGCTCCACCCGTCACTTATTAAGTCCAATGCATTCCTCATATGAACAGGTTTAAACATAACATAAACATTAATATTAAAACTAGCATACAATATGTCAGTACTTCCTCCATAAACTATGAATGGTATAAAAATAACACATCCACAGTCAAACATATCACATAACCTTCAATACAATATGGAAGTTTTGTATCATAATAAATCAACTTCAAATAAGCTTAAAATCCATCAAAGTATGTTGACATAGATGAAACCAAAACTGTTTGAGAGAAATATCTCTTTTTTGAAATAATTTAAAAGTCACATAATTATAAAATAAAACATTTACTTTGAAAATATTCTTATAATCTTTTAAGGGAATCTTTGACAATTTTATAATGGCAGAAAATAGCCACACCCTCCATATAAGTTAAAAAAAGACATTCTTACCTTAATTTTGTCGAAAAGGTTAAAAAGGACCTTGTTTGGAAAACGACAGAAATATTCCTTTATAAACTTCTTATAAAAAGTAAAACAAGGGTATAAATGAATTTAACCCATAGTCTATAAAATTTTAATAATGTTTTGAAATACATTTTTAAGAAACATGGATGTGGATGATAAAGAGGTCCCATTTGATAATTATGTATAAACAACCTCAGATAATGAAGAGATTGTGAAATAAACCCTTAACTTGTACTTTTACTTTGTTGATATTTGGTTAAACTCATGTATAATGGTGAAATAATTTTTATTAAATTATACAATAATCATATACATTAATATAATATCATATATGATCTTTTAACATTGCTTTGTTAATAATATCTTAGTATTATCGTCGTTTCAAGTGTCTAATGGATTCGTTTTCCTTTGTATTATTTGTTATGTGAGTCATAATAACTCTGGATGGGATGTATATTATTCATATGCAGAATGATATGAAGTCTTTAAAAATTAATTTTAACAATAAAATGAAAATTAGTCATGAATGGATACGATGGGGAATGAATCTCATCGCGTTCGTGGAGATGGTAGTCCGTACGTACGCACGAGCAACAATATCATTCTTTTGATATTAAAATAATATATAATTGGATAGTATATCATATATAAAGAATATTTATCATGTTATATTTATTATTTACATCAATTAAACATCTTTATCATACCCATCCAAATAATAATGTATTGAATAACAATTACACCACGATGTGGAGACGGTAGACCGTACGTACGCACGTATGGTGACGTGCCATTCAAAGGATGGATAGAATGCTGAATATGGTTGTAACATATTTATAATAGCATCACAGTATACAGAATACATTGTAGTTATTATTTTAGAATGGAAATAACAAAGAAAGAAGAAGTGGAAGAAGAAAGGAACTTGAAAGAGGATGGTGAAATCATTACCTCTTCTTCGCGTTCTTCCTTTTGATTTGATCAAAAGGGCTCACTAGGATGAATTTATGATCAAAATAAATCCTCTAGGTTGAAGTGAGGGAAGTTGGGGGGATATTTGGGTAGGTTTTGGCCTATCAAAAAGGCTTTTATGGTGTGAATTAGAGAGAAGGGGGAGTGCCCTTTTATAAGAGGGGTGAGGGGCACATTAGGAAAAGCTAGAAATATTATTTTACAATAAATTAATATTCGGTTTATAATGGCTCAAAACTGATTTATTTCTAGGATAAGGTGCAGATGGGTCTAAAACAACTCAACAAATAGGTTTTATACAGGTTTGGGTCACTTTATTAACCTTATCTTTTTTTATTTAACTCTTAGTTAAATAGTTTTACATTTACCATGTCTCTTTGTATTTTTATATTATATAGTTAATAAACTTACTATATACTTCCAAGAGACCCCAAAGTGGTACATTAATGATACAAATATCATGACATAAGTCCTTTTTCTGACCCTTAGATTTTTAGGAATAGAATATCAATTAATAATATAATATTTTTTTAAAAACTCTTTTATGTCAATTTTGACACTATTGAATAATTGATTTTTTTAAAGTCTTAACAACTTTATTAACTCAAAACAAGTTCATTTAATATATACTAAAATTTCATATTAACTAATAAAATTCATTTATGGATTCAAAACTTTCAAATTATATTTATTTTAACATTTATAATACAAATTATTTGGTGCTTTCATTTATAAGGAAAACTGCATGATTATTGTGTCATAAATAAATTTAATTATTAAATTTATAAAAATTATAAATAAAATACCATTATGTAGGAAATATTTTTATCTTTCTATGTCATATTTATAGTCGAAAATATAACATATACAACCCTATGTAAAAATTGTTTTTCTAAAAGATATATGCTTATGTCATTTTTGTTTTTATTTTAACTTAATTAATATAATGTCTCATTATCACTTACAAGTGGATCAATGGGGTCCCCAAATCGACCCAAAGATGACCATGGTCGGAAATATATCAACCAATATGGTTAGGACACGTTTTAATTTAATTTAATATTATTATAAAATTATTTTCTTACCCATATTCACCGGATTTACCTTTTAACCATGGTAAATAAAATATTTACCGAAGTAATTATTCAAAATGTATAAAAATAAAAGTTACATATTTAAAAAATTTGGAACCCCTAATTCTAAATATTTAATCCATTTTTCTAAATTCAAAACACAGAAGGGAAGGAAATTAATTTAAAATTAATTACCGCTGTCAAAACAGAAACCATGTTTTTAAGAAATAATAACTATCAAAAGAGTGACACTTGTTTATGTCCAGTTTAAATGTGAAATTATGTCCAATGACCAACATTGGAATAAATAGTAAAAATATAATATAATTATACTCTAACATAACTCAAATTCATAATTTATCACTATTAATTATTTCGATTAAAAAGTTGTTTTTAATTAAAATTTAGTAATTTTCACTATTCATCAATATATGAACGTTATCCGAAAAGTACCAAAAATTCCCCCAAATATAATTTAGATATTCCAAATCAAAATATGAAGTCCATTTTGAAAGATAAAATTTATAAAATTTCAAAAATTGGGTATTACTATTCATAATGGTTAGTTTGATTGGTTGTGGTGTGTTAGAACTCGAAGTTGCGTACAACACACGGTACTGTATTATTCAAAGAAAAGTGTACCGTGGAAGCTTGGGGTGTTACATTATCCCCTCCTTCAAATAATTTCATCCTAAAAATTTCTAGAATACTATTGCATAAAAATACTCGGGTGGTTCTTCATCATAAGTTCCTCGGGTTCCCACGTCGCCTCTTCCATCTTATGGTTTCTCCACAGAACTTTTACCGGACGAGTCGTCCGGTTTCTCAGAACTTGTTCTATTGTATCAAGAATCATGATAGGCTCTTCGTAATAAGACAAATCAGGTTCTAGTTCTAATTCCTCATAGGTGAGTACATGCGTTGGGTCAGGCATGTATTTTCTCAACAGTGATACGTGGAACACATCATGAACTTTGGAGAGATTTAGAGGCATTGACAAATGATAAGCTACAGCCCCAATTCGTTCTAGAATTTTGAAAGGTATGATGTATCTAGGACTCAATTTTCCTTTCTACTCAAAGCATATACCACCTTATTTTCCTTTCCTGGGTGGTAGTGTATAGTGCAATCATAATCCTTGAGTAGTTCAATCCATCTCCTTTGCCTCATGTTGAGTTCTTTCTGTGAGAAAATATACTTCAAACTCTTGTGATCGGTATATATCTCACATTTTTCACCATAGAGGCAATGTCTCCATATCTTCAAAGCAAATATTACAAAAGATAACTCAAGATCATGAGTAGGATAGTTTTGATCATGAATTTTCAGCTATCGTGATGCATAGGAAATAACTTTATCATTCTACATAAGGACACAACCAAGTACTTTCTTCGATGCATCACTTTAAATAAAGAACCCATCATTACCCGATGGTAGAGTCAATATAAGAGCATTAACTAATCTTATCTTCAGTTCTTCAAAACATTCTTCACACTCTTTTGTCCAAACAAATTTAACCCCTTTACGTGTGAGCTTTGTTAATGGGTTAGCCAACTGAGAAATATTCTGGACGAAACGTTTATAATAACCTGATAAACCAATAAAACTATATACCTCAGTTATATATGTCGGTGCTGGCCATTCTTGGATTGCCTTGGTCTTAGAAGGATCAATGGAAATTCCATCCTTATAGACAATATGTGTAAGAAAAGAAATCTCTTGAAGACAGAATTCACACTTGCTAAAATTCCCATATAATTCATGTCTTCTAAGAGTCTTCAGGATAATGCGCAAGTGATTTTCATAATCTTTGTATATTTTGGAATATACCAAGATATCATTAATAAATACCACCAAAAAATCATCGATATATTCCTTGAAAACTCTATTCATTAGATCCATGAATACAGAGGGTGCATTAGTCAATCCAAAAGGCATTACTGTAAACTCGTAATGCCTGTACCTAGTTCGAAATGCTGTCTTCGGAATGTCTTCCTTCCTCACACACAACTGATGGTATCCAGATTGAAGGCCAGTTTTTGAAAAGTATTTATCTCCATGCAGTTGGTCAAATTAATCATCAATGCGAGGTAGGGGATACTTGTTCTTTATTGTTATAGCATTTATTTCCCTATATTCGATACATAACCTCATAGATCCATCTTTCATCTTAACAAAAAGGACATGGGCCCCCCATGGAGAAAAAATAGGGAAAATAAATCCCTTATTACTCAATTCCTCTAGTTGTTTCTTTAGTTCAACTAATTCCACAGTAGCCATTATATAAGTGGTCTTCGATATAGGCCTTGAACCAGAAATTAAATCAATGGAAAACTCAATTTCTCATTCTGGAGTATGTCCATGTAAATATTTTGGAAACACATCTAAATATTCTATCACAATAGGTACATCCTCTATTTGAACATTCCTTTCCTCACCCACAGTTAATTAATTCTCTTCCTCCCTGATAATTGAATTTAGTTGAGCTACTGGGGGTGGATCTAGATAATAATCAGGTGGTGATGATTCTTCTCTAAAGATAAGGTGTTCTTTATCATCATAATAAAAAATAGTAACCTCCTTCTTCTTACAATAAATCTTCACATCATGGTCTGAAATCCAATCCATACAGAGTATTATATTAAATTCAATCATGGGTATGATGATGAGATCAGCAGATGAAGAACATTTATACGATCTAATGGGAACAGATTCGAAAACTTTGTTGCGATGATACTTCCCTTAGGAGTTTTAACTGTCAACTCCCTAGTTAAATCAAATTGGAAATATCTAATTTTCTTAGTAAACTGGGAGGATATGAAACAATGCGATGATCCAGAATCAAATAATGCATTTTCTAATCTTGAGAAAACCATTAAATTACCTGCCACCATGTCTTTCGGAGCTCCTACCTCAATAGTAGTGATAGCATAATCATGACCTTGATCCCTTGGATTTTTCTAAGGTAAGTTCCCCTAATGCTTAGGACATTAATTTTCATAATGTCCCATCTCCCTGAAATTGTAGCATTGAACATCAGTAGCTTCTTTATTCCCCTTGCAATCATGAGCTTGGTGGAATTTTTCACCACACTTGTAACCGACTCCCATTCCCTTCAAACAAGTACCGAGGTGTTTCTTCCCACATTTACTGCAGGATGGATATTCAACCTTTCACTTCTTCCTCTTATTTCCTTTTCTAGAGTGATCAACAGATCTCTTCTTCTCTTGCTTTGCTTTAATGTTGTAAGACTTATAGAATTATTTTTCTATCTTGATAGCACATGAGACAATAACATCGTATGATGAGAAGGATTGTGACACTAATGCTTGATAAAGAAATGGTTTCAACCCATCAAAGATAAGATCAATCTTACTTCTTGGGTTACATATATAATCTGCATCATACCTTGCTAACCTTGTAAAGTTAGCCTCATACTTTGCGACATTCTCATCCTCCTTTGTCTCAGACTCAGAAATTGTCTTTCTATATCTGCTTGATGGTCATGAGGAAAGTATTTTTCTAAGAAATTCTCTTTGAACTCCATCCATTCCATATTTTATACTTTATCATCTTCCTTCATGTTTTGAATCAATGACCACAATTGATCAGCATCTCTAGTGAGGTGGTAAACTGCCATGATAATGTTTTCCCTTTCACTACTCCCATGGCATGGAATATTTTTTCTAAAGAATTTATCCATTACTCAGATAATAAGGGATTTTTACTCCCATTGAATGTCGGTGGTTGTTGCCTCATGAAGAGATCTAATATTGATCCTCCAGACTGCAGATTGGGGTGCTCCATATGGGTAAAGTTATTATTCATAACCTGAGTGAGTTTTCCCAGTATGGTGATTAGATGATCAGCACCAGTTGCATCACCAGCTCCACTATAATTATCTTGAACATGAGGGAAATCCCTACATGGAGTGCGTATATTGATACAGTTTCCATTTCTTCCACTTGGCGCCATTTCTAAATAATGGAATACACTAGAATAGTTTGTAAATCACAATACATAAATCCAAACCTGTAAAACACTTAACATGAATTGAACAGTTTATGGATATAATCCATAATCAAAAAATGTTTTCTTTGAGGAATTATATACTCACAAACCCTTCATAATGGTTGGTAAATAAAATGAGAATTATCCTAAGCATATCCCCTGTGAGTGTCGTAACCAAGAGTGCAACAAGGCCCGTTGTCGTGCACCAGTTCCTGTTCGAGTCTAGATCAAAACGGTGTTTTCATGTTTTACCCCTAGGTACATCTGTGCCAGAGCCGCCTTTACCTACTCGTATCTAGATAGGGATGTATTGCTCAAAAAACTCACAAAATCTCTACGATACCAAAATTTTAGGAATTTATTCTATACTAATCCTCAAATTCCATCTTAGGTCTATATGCTCTAACCAGAGTTTATCTAAATATAGCTTCCAAGGTTTGTACTAAACTTCCTATGATACCAACTGTAATGCCCCAACCCCAGTTACCCAGAGTCGGTGCATTATTACATAACATTAGTATGATAAAAAAAGATCAAATCTTGAAAGATCGATTATTTTAGTAGCCTTGGAAACACTAGATATATTCATAGGTCTTACATTACATCATAAAATGAAAATTACAACAACATATTGTCTCGACAATCATATCCCCTCATACTATCCCTGGAGTTCATTCATAAAATACTTATTCACATCTTGGGAAAAATAAAACATTGAATGGGGTGAGCTCAGATGCTCAGTAAGGATAACAATATAACGGAAACTTTCATAAATAAGCATAAACATTTAAGGCAATTCCTAACTAAAACAAAATACTTTTAAAATTTAACTTCAGCATAATATGGAAGAAATAAAATGAAATAATTCCATTTACTTATTCACATGGATATTCTACTAGTCGAATAATCATGTGCAATAATAATAACCACTTTCATAATGATGGAATGCATAATGCCAGACTATCATAACCACATAGTCAAGGCCTTGTGCCAAGACTACAAATAAGATTTTTTCAAGGCCTTATTCCTAGACACTAGTTTGTCTCATGAGACCTACCGATACATCGAGGAGCTATAGTGAGCTCCACCTGTCACTTATTAAGTCCAATGCATTCCTCATATGAATAGGTTTAAACATAACATAAACATTCGTATTAAAACTAGCATATGAAATGTCAATACTTTCTCCATAAACCATGAATGGTATAAAAATAACACATCCACAATCAAAAATATCACAAAACCCTCAATACAATATGGATGTTTTGTATCATAATAAATCAACTTCAAATCATCTTAAAATCCATCAAAGGATTTAGACATAGATGAAATCAAAAGTATTTGAGAGAAATATATCTTTTTTGAAATCATTTAAAAGTCACATAATTATAAAATAAAACATTTACTTTGAAAATATTATTATAAGCTAGTAAGGGAAGCTTCGGAAATTTTATAATGGTGGAAAATATCCACAGCTGCTGTATAAGTTAAAAAAAAGACATTCTTACCTTAATTTTGTAGAAAAGGTTAAAAAGGACCTTGTTTGGAAAATGACAGAAATATTCCTTTATAAAATTCTTATAAAAAGTCAACCAAGGGTATAAATGACTTTAACCCATAGTCTATAAAATTTTAATAATGTTTTGGAATAAATTTTTAAGAAACATGGATATGGATGATAAAGAGGTCCCGGTAGATAATTATGTATAAACAACCTTGGATAATGAAGAGATTGTGAAGTACACGCCATGTAGTCTAGGTTCAATGCTCTGTTGGAGTTGGTGGCCTAAAACCAAATAATTTTTACTTTATTTATTAATAAATTCCTTATCACATCTTGATTGTTCTTCTTCATGAAAATGCTTGTGATAATGTCCTAAGAACAGCTATTGCATTAATGGGTCATAGCGGATCCCTACTATGATGAGAACCCGGAAGTGCCATAACACTATTCTTGAATATATGTTCTATGTCCAGATGATATTATTTGAGGGACACAAATAATACTGTTCATTAGGGGTGAGGACTCATAAAACTTTGAGGCACCTTCTCATGGTGTGCGCCCTTGGTAATATCCATGAGGATATTATGAGAACGAGACCCACCAGTAGGAAATCCACATTTCATAGTATCATTGGATGTTCCTATATGCGGACGTGTGTATTGGTCCTTAGACTTTAAGATTATTATTAATGGGTATTACAACTCACGCACTTAGATGTATTGAAAAAAACTGTGATGACACACTGTTCGCAGCGAGGTAGGATACGTTGGGTGCATCACAAGTAATACAACATTAATAGATAATGAGAGAAAGGATTTGCCCCTTCTGTTCCATAACGGAAGTAGATATCTCAGGCCCTTTGATGGAATTGATATAGCCTAAATAAATCCATGGCCATGGTAAGGTATGGGCGAGTTCAATTCCGGGAAGTCAAAAAAAGAATAATCGAGCACATGGGTTGATGACACTAGCATGCAACCCGCTTGATTGGAGATATTGAGGAAAATGGATTATATTACACGGTAAGCATTTGTAGGAGGTGACACATCATTGCGGTGTTAACTTCTTTCTCTATGGGTGCCTTGGTGTGTTTCTAGACACTAACCTTGGACTTTAGGCAGGCTCTGCCTAATGCCACTGAGAAAGAGGCCTAGCGGGTCACACACTAAGTGTGTCCATGTATCTCAGTTAAATAAATATTTTTCCCAGCTGTGGTTTAATAATTATTTAAGGATTCCTGATCACATTTATTTCGAGACTAGTTATTTGAGAGAATATATTGTGGGTGAAATAATGTATATATTTATTAGCGAGTAACCCAGTAACATTTATTTAATAAATAAATAACCATTACTCAAGGTCTAATAAATATGGTGGAGGAAATAAGTAAAATGGAAAAATAAAAGTACACGCTGTGTATATTTATATACACGTAGTGTAGTTTGTTTTTTTCGGGATTCGTGAAAAAAATATTGTTTATTTAATTAAATGATATTAAATGTAATATATTGGGTGCATGTCAAGTAATAATGATGGTCAACTGTAATTATTAAGACATGGGGTATTACTAAGAATTAAATGAAATGATTAAATGCTTTCGGGCAATTGATTCATTTTATTATTCCATGTATTATAATCCTAAATTACATTATTCTCATAGAGGAGATCCATTTTGTTGTGCACAACAGATCTGGAAATACTCTCATGCCAGGAGATAATTCCCTATCCACCAAGAATTCTTTCAAGTTATGAAAGAAAGATCCCCCACCAGATCAAGGCGGTTGAAGGCGGACATCGCAAGCGAAGGATCTTCCGCGCTAGAACCCAGAGACCACTTCGGCGACGTCCAGAGATACGTGAAGCACATGTGGATCACCACTAGAGGAATCTTGTACTTGGATTATACAACACAATGACGGATCACAGGATCGTGACCGGAGACTCCAACGAAGAAAGAATTCCATCGAGGTAATTCTTATGAATTAATTAAATTAATTATAATCAACATATGATGATCCTATCTCAAGGGTTCTGGGACACTTATTTTCTTTTTCGTTCTTCGTTCTATTCCGAAGATTCAGCGTTTTATATCCTGACGGATCTCGGATTGAACGTTGTTTAATGTTAAAATTAAAGTTGGGCTAATCCACCAACGCGCTTCCGCTGTGCCCGAAGCCTACATAAACAACCTCAGATAATGAAGAGATTGTGAAATAAACCCTTACCTTGTACTTTTCCTTTGTAGAGGGTAGGTTAAACTCATTTATAATGGTGAAATAATTGTTATTAAATTATAAAAGAATCATATAAATTAATATGATATCATATATGATCTTTTAACATTGCTTTGTTAATAATATCTTAGTATTATCGTCGTTTCGGGTGTTTAATGGATTAGTTTTCCTTTGTATTCTTTGTTATGTGAGTCATAATCATTATGGATGGGATATATATTATTCATATACAGAATGATATCACGTCTTTAAACATTATTTTTAACCATCAAATGAAAATTAGTCTTGAATGGATATGATGAGGAATGAATCTCATCACGTTCGTGGAGACGGTAGTCTGTACGTACGCACGAGCGACAATATCATTCTTTTGATATTAAAATAATATATAATTGGATGGTATACCATATATAAAGAATAATTATCATGTTATATTTATTATTTACTTAAATTAAACATCATTATCATACCCATACAAATAATAATGTATTGAATAACAATTACACCACGACGTGGAGGTGGTAGTCCGTACGAACGCACGTATGATGACATGTCATTCAAAGGATGAATAGAATACTGAATATGGTTGTACCATATTTATAATAACATCACAGTATATAGAAGATACTGGAGTTATTATTTTATAATGGAAAAAGCAAAGAAGAAGTGTAAGAAGAAAGGAACTTGAAAGAGGGTGGTGAAATCATTACCTCTTCTTCAGGTTCTTCCTTTTGATTTGACCAAAAGGGATCCATAGGATGGATTTATGATCAAACTAAGGCCTCTAAATTGAATTGAGGGAAGTTGGGAGGATATTTGTGAAGGGGTTGGCCAAGCCAAAAGGCTTTAAAGGTGTGAATTAGAGAGAAGTGGGAGTGCCCTTTTATAAGAGGGGTGAGGGGCACCTTAGGAAAAGCTAGAAATATTATTTTATAATAAATTCATATTCAGTTTCTAATGGATCAAAACTGATTTATTTATAGGATAATGTGGTTATGGGTTGAAAACAACTCAAAAAATAGGTTTTATACAGGGTTGGGTCACTTTATTAACCTTATCTTTTTTATTTCACTCTTAGTTAAATAGTTTTACATTTACCATGTATCTTTTTATTGTTATATTATATATTTAATAAACTTAATATATACATAAAAGATAACCAAAATTTTCCCATTAATGATACACCTATCATGAAATAAGTCCTTTTTCCAAACCTTAGATTTTTAGGAATATAATATCAATTAATAATATAATATTTGTTTTAAAAACCCTTTTATGTCAATTTTGACACTATTTAATAATTGATTTTTGTTAAAGTCTTAACAACTTTATTAATTCGAAAAAAATTCATTTAAGCAATCTTAATATTTTATATTGACCAATAAAATTTGTGTATGGCATCAAAAAATTAATATTAAATTTATTTTAACATTTATAATACCAATTATTTGGTTCTTTCATTTATAAGGAAAACACTGCATCATTATTGTGTCATAAATAAATTTAATTATAAAATGTCTAAAAATTATAAATAAAATGCTATTATGTAGGAAATATTATTATATTTCTAATTAATATTTATAGTAGAAAATATAACATATATAACGCTATGTAAAAATTGTTTTTCTAAAAGATATACGCTTATATCATTTTTGTATTTACTTTAACTTAATTAATATAAAGTGTCATTATCACTTAAAAGTGGATCCATGGGCTCCCAAAATAGACCCAAATATGACCATGGTCGGAAATATATAAACCAATAGGGTTTGGACACGTTTTAGGGTAATTTAATATTATTATAATATTATTTTCTTACCCTTATTTACCGGATTTACCCTTTAACCATGGTAAATAAAATATTTACCGAAGTAATTATTCAAAATTTATAAAAATAAAAGTTATATATTTACACAATTTGGACCTCATGATTCTAAATATTGAATCCATTTTTCTAAATTCAAAACACAGAAGTGGCTGAAATTAATTTAAAATTAATTCCCGTTGTCAAAAGCAAAAGCGTGTTTTTAAGAAATAATAACTATCAAAAGATTGACACTTGCTTATGTCTAGTTTAAATATGAAATTATGTAAAATGACCAAAATTGGATTAAATGGTAAAAATATAATCTAATTATACTCTAAAATCACTGAAATTAATAATTTATCACTATTAATTATTTCGATTAAAAAAGTTGTTTTTAATTAAAATTTAGTAATTTTCACTATTCATCAAAATATGAAAGTTATCTGAAAAGTACCAAAAATTCACCCTAAGATAATTTCAATATTTTGAATTCAAAAATGAATTCCATTTTGACAGATAAAATGTATAAAATTTCAAAAAGTTGGTATTACTATTCATAACAGCTAGTTTGATTGGTTGTGGTGTGTTAGAACTCGAAGTTGCATACAACACACGCTACTGTATTATTCCAATAGAAGCGTACCATGGACGCTTGCGGTGTTACAGGTATGGAAGTATTTTGGAATAGACCATAGATATTATGATGCCCAAAATTAACCTGTTGGCATGTGTAGAAATGTGACATGAAGCTCATGATCTCACATATCATACATGTCCACTAAAATAGATTCTTCAGATCATAATACATCTTAGTGGTTATTAGGTGAATAAAACAATGGGAATTATGAAAATATTGAATAAAAAACATAATTATCCATGAAGGGGAAAAATATATATTTTGAAAACAAAACATGCCATCAAAAAATTGAGACTAGTCACCATTGATCTCCCAACCACATATAGAACTTCTCTTTCTTTGAAAATATTCATCTCCTAGATGATATTGATGAATGAGTTAAAGGAGATAAGGAATAAAATGAAAACTATAATTTAATATATTATACAAATCATATTTGACCTCAAAATTCCTCTGGGAAAAAAGACCCATAGAGCTCTATTCATCATTTGACTCCTTTAGTGCCTGAGATAGAAATTGTTTCCTTAGAGAACTAGTGACCAAGTTCCCTTGACATGGAATTTATGTAATATAAATGTCAAATTCTTGATGATACTCCACCCATTATATTTTTTTATGACTAGTTATTTCTAAGAGAAAATATAAATTAAACTCTTATGACTAGAATAGACCAATAAATTCTCCCCAAAGTGACAATGTAATTGACCGCATTGTTATGAAATGTCAAACTAATTATGTTTTTAAGGTTGATTTATAGTATAGGGAAGACCCTAGGTAGTCCATCAAAGAGAATTAGTGTTTTGTAGTGATATTTTTTTTAATAAAAAGGAACAAAATAGGGGTGGGGGGGGGGGGTTGAATACAGTTGTAAGAAAATGACTTGATTTAAAGAGTTTAATAGATAATAAATAAAGGTGGAGTTTTAAAATTAGGAGAGAAGGATATCATTTCAAGTTCACTAATAATCTTTTATAGTTAATTGTTATAAAAAATACATATGGTTTTGTTTAATTCTTTCATTGAGGGTTGTCAATATCTTGATTACCCTCATGCCTTTTAAATCGTTGCACAAGGTACCAACCCTTGACACAACAATAGTTTTGTCACGGATTAGACCTCAAGAATATGGTGAAGGATAAAAAATCATACTAATATCTTATGTATGCATAAGATAAAGAAGATTATTTTGTTTCCCAATCACAATAACCAAAGATTCCAACTTAAAATCTCAACCTAATTGGTGTTGAAATGAAAAGTGACTCACTTAGTTAAACACAAAAAAGAATTCAGAGGAGAATGGTGTTGAGATAAAACATAAGTTAATTACTTAACACAAAAATTACATAAAACAAGTAGAATAAGTGTCAGAAATACCTCCCAATTATGTTTAGATCCCTCTAAATGATCACCCACCATTTATCTCACCATTGAGAGTAGGATAAGGCTCGAGTGGAACTTCACCTTCATCCTTGATCGCACTATGAGGATAGGGGCCTCCAGATCTTATTGGATGAGGATAAGAATAATTTGGGTCCCCAAAATACCAGATCTTTGCCTCCAAGTTCGAACTTCCAAATTGGGATCCTAGGGTATCATTTTACAGAAAAATTGGAAGGTCGTTTTGAGCCCCATTATTTTGAGAAACCACTTGGACCATGGTTTTCAACTTCAAAACAGTATTATATCTCTTTATATAAATTACCAAAGTTATATCCCCACATCCTGTCTATCTCCACCAAAACATTGGCACCATTTTGACAAATACATCTTGAGATATGGATAGATAACATCACATCAATTTTGACTTCATGCAGATTCGGTGTGATGGACATATCATGAAGCATGGGCCACCAAAGGGACGAATGAGGATCAGGTGTCTTCATATGAAATGTATCAAATAGAATTTTGGACCATACCAAAAAATTTCATCCCATTTTGATGCACATTTTAGTATAAGTGTGCGGTTTAGTCCTCTCGTGTGCTTCGATCCTGTGTAATTTGTCCCATTTTTATTATACTTCATCAGGGGCCATCCAAATCACCTCCACCTTCAATGTATCTTTCAAAACAAGTGACATTTCAATTTTTAACAGTATTAAAAAAATAATTTAATCAAACATCAAGTGATTTTTTTATAATTTTCAATACAAAACTAGTTTAGCACAGTGGTGTAAGGGTTAAAATGAAATAGTGATTCGTAGTGCGATCACACGACCACACCGAAACTTTTACATTTTGGGGAAAAGTCATATTTAAAAAAATTATGCATGTAGATATTTACAACTTCATAGAGATTTAACATTAAATGAAAATTTAATACCTGATATAAATTCTATCCAAGAAAAAATCACTCCGACGAGTTATTCCTAGTGATAATGGAAAAAGACATCTCAAAAATTGTATCAGAATGAAATTACAAGAGATGCATAATACCAGTAAAGGAAGATAATTAAAAATTTAATCATGTAATTAATTACCCATATGTGTGTGTGACAACAATTTCATGCTATTATTTCCACTTTATATTGAGTAAATATATGTTATTTTAAATGTTTTATACTTACATGATCCTTTCCATAGAACATGCCTAAATCCTTTGCAATCAAATTAAAAGACCCACTCAATTAAGAATTACTAGAAGTCAAACCATAACCTCCCAACCTAGATATCCCCATATTTTGTACATTTCACCACTCCCCTCATTTATTATTATTTTTAAAAAGTTTCACTTGGAACAAATCTCTGGATCCTCTCTTAATCCTTGTTTGATCTCCTCACGACACTAATTGTAATTGTTATAACAAGATAAAAAGTTGAGGAAGAGTAGTTTTTGAACTGCCTAAAATACACCCATTTATTATGGGTATACAATAATTAGATAATAGGTAGCCATATAGGTCAATTTGGTATAGTAATGAAATTGATCAGATATGGAACAAATGTATGGAAAAATCATTTTTTAAAGTAGAGAAAAATTAACCTAACTTATATTTACCTTATATTAAGTAATTAATTTTCACACTTCATGGTTGGGTGAAAAAATGTGTGGATAGATTATGTGAAACGATTTTCCCTTAAATTACCCACACAAAGGGAACCATTATTCTCAATGGTTTCAAAATGATACAACCATTTATATCAACGAAAAACAACCAAATTTCAAGATAAAGTCACACCATAGTATTGAATTCTTGTTGAAAGGCACATTTCATAAGATTTTTTTGAATGTTAAAACAACATGGAATAGATAAATTACACATGAATTTTCAATAACATCCATGATTAAGAAGGAATCATTTTCCATGATAAATTGGGCATAAAAAATTAACATTCCAGCACAAAAGTGTGGGGGGAAATGAGGGGGTATGTAAAAATACTACTCAAAAATATAAAAAGAGAATAAAGAAGAATGGTGATGAAAATTCTTAACTAAACTAGAAATATAACCATCCCCCCAAACCTAGATCATGCAATTTCCTGACTGTAATAAAAGAAAATATGAGAAGGAAGGATAAAACCTGGTGAGTGCTATTGGTATGATTCTTCTTGAAATTTGAGTTCCTTTATCAGGGACTCTGAAATGGATTCCTGAAAGTGCTTCAGCTACAACCTATTTACGTGAAGGTTTTCTTGGTTTCATCATTTTAAACCTAAACAACACCAAATGGAGGGACATTAGTAACAGTGTATGGTCCAAACCAGTGGAAACAAAGCTTACCTAGATGAAACTTCTTACTTGCATTGTAGAGGATGACCTTCAACCAAATATGGAACTAATGATTAAGGATAAGATGATCGTGAGAATCCTTGGTTCACTCTTTATAAATCCAGGAGTTCCCATATGAATCTCTTCTCATTTCCTCTAGCTCCTAAATCTATAACTTCCTTTGAGCACTTACAAAAATAATATTATAATTAAATTGTTTAGTGTCCTAGTAGACTCAGTTCTCAACCTCAACATGGAGGTGAAAACTATTTCCAAAAAGAAGAAAACCAGGTGAAATTCCAATAGTAATTTTAAAGGTAGTACAGTAATCCCATAACAAGTCATGGATTATAATACTCTAATCCATTCTTTTCGATTGAACCATTTTTTCAAGAACCTAGTTTACCTTTATATTCAACACCTTAGCTTGACCATTAGTCTTTGGGTGATAAGTAGTAGACACCCGATGCCCGACCCCATAACAACGTAGAAGAGATTGATTGTTCGATTGTAAAAATGATAACCCAGGTAACAGATGACGAAACTAGGTAATCCAAACCTATAAAAAATTTGTGTTCTCAAAAATTTTACAACTTCCTTCGAATAAACTTTCCTTGTGGATTGTGCCTTTACCAATTTTGAAATAGAATCCACTGAGAGAAGAATGTAAAGGTTCCCAAACAAATTGGGGAATGGTCCCATAAAGTCAATTCCCCAAACATTGAAAATGTCATATAAGAGAAAGGATGGTTGTGGAATTTCATTTCTTTTTGATACATTCCCCATTATTTGACAGTGAGGATAATAATTTTAGAAATCATGGGAATATAAAAAAAGTGTTGGCCTAAAGAGACTAGAATTAAGGACCTTGAGAATAGTTTATTAGGGACCAAAGTGGGCCCAACAACCAAGGATGTGACAGATACTAAGGAAAAACTAAATATCGCTATCAAGAACACAACACACGAGGAATTGATCACCACATGTGCAACGAATGTTGGGGTCATCCCAAATGTACCAATGAGAATCATGTTTTAGATGGTTGGCATAGTTTTTATTGAAATTAACAGGAATGCAAGATGCTTCCAAATAATTTACAATTTCTTTATACAAAGGAATAACATCTTATGCTTGGTATAATTTCTCATATGAAAACATGTCATTTATGGGAATACAGGGGGATGAGTCAATGTGTGAGGATGGGTGGATTCTACTGATATGGAAAGCCACCACATTCTATAAACCGTTTTTATCTATAATTTCTTAATTGAATTAATGAAGGAAGAGAATCCAATGAATGAGACATGGTTTGGATTCCAATTTCTTATGGAGATACTAGAGGGCTGCATGGTCTGAGAATACAACAACTTTGGATCCTAAAAAATACGGCCTATTTTTTTCCAAGGAAAACACAATGACAAGAAATACTTTTTCAGTTGTGGAGTAGTTCACTTGGGTAGGGTCTAGTGTAAGTGAGGAATAGATAATGAAATGTGGAGCTTGATCGACCCTTTATGATAAGACTACCCTAATTTAATAGCAAGAGGTGTCACAAATGAGCTCAAATGGTAAATCCCACTGAATTTGTTGGATTATTAGGGGTTATATGGTACTCTATTTTAAATTATTAAATTATTCCTCACATTATTTAACAAAAAAAAATTCTTTTTTCTTTTTGGAAAAATTAGTAGAGGGGGAGTTCAATTTTACTAAATTCACGAATGAAATGATGGTATAATCCAGCATGACCTATTAAAGACCACACATCCCATAAATTTTTAGTGAATAGTAGGGAAGAAATGACATCCACTTTTGATTTATCTACTTGGTTAACATCCCCCGAAATGAAATATCCCAAAACTATAAAATCTCGCACCATGAAATGACATTTATCATAATTTAATATGATATTCTTTTCAATACAGAGATGTAGTACTAAAATAAGAATACTCAAACATTCATCAAAATAGGATCCATAAATAGTGGAATCATCCAGGAATACTTCCATGAAATTCTCTAGGTAATAAAAAATACTAACCATGATTCACTAGAAAGTACCAGGTACATTTCATAGGATAAATGGCATTATTATATATGCAAATGTATTAAAGGGGAAAGTGAAGGTTTTCTTTTCCTGATCCTTGAGGGAAATATAGATCTAAAAGTATCCAGAATACCTATCAAGGAAATTGTAATGGGACTTCATTTCTATCTGCTCTAGCATTTGGTCAATGAATGGAAAAGGGAAATGGTCCTTCCTAGTGTGTTGGTTTAATCGGCAATAGTATATATAGACCAACTAGCTATTCTGCACATGATTTGGAACCAATTCATTGTTTTTAATTTTCATTACTATAAGACTAGTTTTTTTGGAACCACTTGTATTGGACTAACCCATTGGATGTCAGAAATGGGGTAAATGATTCCAAAATCCAATAATTTTGTTACCTCCTTTTTAAAAACATCTAAGAGGTTTGGGTTCAGTCTAATTTTGTGACTAGATCACTAGTTTATCCTCATCATTTAAAAATATAAAATGTATGAAAATTTTTGTGATAATACTGGGAATGTCTACATGTGTCCATCCCGAAGCTTCATTATACCCCCTCAAAAGTTCAAGTAGTCACAATTCATGTACTAGAGGGACTGAACTAGAAATGATGATAGACACCTCTATTCTATTCTCAAGATATGAATATTTTAAAACTTGAGGTAGTTTTTTTAGTTCCAGTTCAAGTGGATTTTGGATTTATGGGAGTGTGTATGAAATTGAGAGGTCACAAATCACATCTAACTGATAAATAGTATCGTCCTCAGGTGAGTAATGAGCTTTTACAAGCATACCAG
Source organism: Viscum album (assembly GCA_963277665.1). Taxonomy (NCBI): domain Eukaryota; kingdom Viridiplantae; phylum Streptophyta; class Magnoliopsida; order Santalales; family Viscaceae; genus Viscum; species Viscum album. Next base: position 1,911,080,559 of record OY728161.1, on the reverse strand, counting down.
TATCATTGATTATCTTGTGATCCTTAGTGACCAAGAAATCATCAATTAACAAAAATGAATGACATTTTTCTAGACCAATACAAAATTCTATGCATGATTCATTTCCTATCATTTCAATCAATGATGAATACTCAGAAAGGGGATCAGGGGAAGGAGAAGATTTTTTTCAAGGTATGGGAGTACGTCAATTGAATTAATAAAGAGAGAAGAATGTTCTTATGTGGGGTGATTATGGAATTAAGGATGTTGAAGAAGACAATGTCACCACCAAAATCCATAGATATAAGGTACCATTGTGAACATTAATTATGGTTTTGGTAGTTTTCAATAAATTTATACCCTACATTATTGGGGCATGTCAATTCATCCTATCATATTCCATTTTAATCACAATAAATCAGTAGAAAAAATTAAAATTTTTACCCTTACAAGAACATCCTCTAACACACTATGGGGTGTGATGTACTTAGATTTGAAAGTTGAAAAACAATTTATGTTGGATTTAGTTCTCTGAACATTAATTTAGAGTAAATGGAGAGAGTTATCACATTTATAGACGGACCCAAATAAAGCATAACATTAGAAAAGGAATACTACACTATGGTGGAAAAAATATAGAATGTTCCAGGATCATTACATTTAGCGGTAAGTGATGAATCTATCAATGCTGAGACATTCCTCCCCATGATCACCTTATCAACACCCCAAATTCCCTTCAGTGACTACAAATGTCCTTAAAAAACTTGGCATATCTTGTAATTTTCTTCACGACATCAATCATTGGGATGTTGGCCTGCACTTTTTTGAATGATTCCAATATTTCCTTATCATGTTTAGTTTCCTTTTGTTTTCTTGGTTTGGTGGCCCTTTGGGGAAATGGAAGAGGAATGGTTTGGATAGGAGAATCATCAACATATACACTCTTTCCTTTTTAATGGATTCTCTCAAGACAAGTATAAGGTTTCTCTTGGACAATTTTCATCAATTGGTATGGTGATTTACTCGAGAGGGGATGACTCTAATGGAGGGTTCATTTGGTTTTTAAGTTTTTTCCAACTCCTAATGGTGATGGAACTAACATTTACCTTATCCATAGTGTTAACTATTGGTTGAGAGGGTAGTTTACATGAACCATGACTTTAAATTACCCCCTATAGAGTTAACGTGTTAGCCTAATTGGGTTTTATATCTTATATGGCTACTTGGGTGGTTTTATGGAATTGGAGATTGTTGGAAGCCATTTTTTTCATCATATCTTCTTGGTTAGGCTCAGGTTTTGGATGGGGTAGTTGGAAAGGCCTTTGTGGTGGTCGTGTATTTCTAGGCGGTGGTGGTCTATGACTACTATACTCTGTATAGTTCCATTTTTGTTGAGGTTTGTTTGAATATACCTTTTCTTATAAGCTTTGTATTATTTTTACCTAGAGATAGATGGATAGTAAGGTTCTTTCCTACATGGTTAGTTATTGGGGTGGCCTGTAATGATTTCCTCACAACTCTCAGAAGTTTGTATCAGTTAGGGGCATTGGTCAGAGTAGTGGGTGTTAGAGGAATATATACCACAATAGATGAGAGGAGGATATTGGTATTTCCCCTAGTAATGTGAATGTTTTAGAATAAGTATACCTACCTCTTTAAACTGTGTATCCACCTTATTCTAGAATTCAGTACTTTGCAACTCATGTACACCTTGAATGGGTACCCTAGACCTTGAACTAAATTATTGAGTGTTTTTCTCCATGTTATTAATTAGGGTCCTTGCACCATTTGGGGTTTTATCAACTAGTACACCACCTGCAATATCCTCAATCATATTTTGATCAATTGTAATTAAAGCTTTATAAAAACATTGAGTTAAAAGTTTACAACTTATTTGGTGGTGTGCACAGCTTGAAAATAACCTCTTAAGTCTCTCCCAATATTCATTATGTTTTTCCCCTTGTGATGGTATTATCCAACAAATTTCATTCCTTATTATTGAAATTTGAGAGGATGGGAATTTGTTTTCAAGAAAAACACATTTCATGTCTTAAAACCTCTAATTATTGAATTAACACAATACAACCAATATTTTTCAGTGTCTTCTAATGAAAATGGGAATGCTCTAAGCTTTAATTTTTATTCATCCAAATCAGTTGGTTTTAATGTTGAAAAAATAGTATGAAATTATTTTAAATTCATATGTGGATATTCTCTAGAAAGTTTATGAAATTTTCGTAATAAGTGAATTAGAACATATTTTAGTTCAAAATTGGGTGCCTCACCTTGTCCTTGAATATATGTGGGCTGGATATCAACATCAAGATAGGTTAGTTCTTTCAGCGTTCAATTTTTTTTACTCCATTTTATACAGGTTTATTTCAGTTTTGATGTTTTTTCTAGAAAAATAAGAGGAAGGATCGAGAAGAGTGTCGATGTTTTGAGTGTCCTCCTTTAAAGGGTTCTCTGGTGCATCTCGATGTCACTGACATAGGATCCTCACTGGTTTGGGTTTGAAAGGTGGTAAGTCTCCCAGAGTAGAAAACATCATGAATAGAACCAACATATTAAATAAATCAAAAAACAAAAATATATGCAAAGGTAGAAGATAAAACAAGTAAATATTCACAAAATTTAGAAAAATATTATAAAAAACAAGCACTAAAAACCAAATCACTTCCTAAAAACTGTGCCAAAATTTGATCGTGTTCTCATTATAGGTCAATTTTTTTATGTTTCTTATGTTTATTTATAGTATAGGGAAGATTCCCGGTCATCTCTCAACGAGCATTGGTGTAGTGTGACTTTTTAATAAAAAGGAACAAAAGAGGGGTGTGGTGGTTTTGAAAATAGTTTTAAGAAAATGACTTGATTTAATATGTTTAATAATTGATAATTAAATGTGTTATTTTAGAATCACTATAGAATTAGATCATTTCAAGTTCAATAAAAATCTTGGATAGTTCATTGTTTTAAAAAATACACATGGTTTTTTGAATTCTTTCTTTGAGGATTTTCAAGATCCGGATTCCCCTATTGCCTCTTAAATCATTGTACAAAGAACCATCCATTGAAAAATAATTACGTTATTAAGAATTGGACCTCAAGAATAGTTTGAAGGATACAAAATCATACTAACATATTATATATGTGTGTGAGTAATAGGATGATTGTGTTTCCCAACCAGAAAAACCCAATATTCCCACTTGAAATCTCCACATAATTGGCATTGAATTGAAAAGTGATTCACTTAGTTAAACCCAAACAAAGAATTCAAAGGAGAAGGGTGTTGATTTTAAACATATTAGAAATATTTAAGATAAAAATTACAAAAAACTATCAGAATAACAAGTTACAAAACTCCCCCCAAGTATGTGTATCTCCCTCAAAATGATCATTCACCATTTAGGTCACCATCGAGAGGAGGAAGAGGCTCAGGTGGAACTTCACCTTCATCCTTGACCCCCCTACGAGTATAGGGGCCACTATATCATCTCAAATGAGGATAGGAATACTTTGTGTCTCAAAAATACCAGATATTTTCCTTCTAGATTGAACTTGAAAATGGGGAGCCCAAGGTATCATTTTATAGAAAAATTGGAAGGTGGTTTTCAACCACCATATTTCAAAAAACCACTTAGATCATGGGTTTAGACCTCCATATAGTCTTATCTCGCTTTCATGAAAATAAAAAATAAATATCCCTACATCCAAAATATATCCACCAAATATTTGGAACCATTTGGACAACTAAATATTGAGATATATATAGATCACATCACACCACTTTTTCCTTCGTAAAGATTTGGTGGGCTAGAAAAATGAGGGTGGTTGGTCCACCATACGGTAGAATGGGGCTTTTTTTCTTCATATGAAATTTATACCATTAAATTTTGGACCAAACCAAAAAATGTAATCCCATTTGGATTTATGTTTTAGTAGCTGTGTGCAGTTTAGTCCACTGGTATTCTTGGATCATGCACAGTTTGACCCATTTTTCTTGGACTTCATCATGGGCCTTGTAAATCACCTTCACATACAATGTAACTATCAAAACAAGTAACATCACCCTTGATAAAAGTGTTAAAAACCAAATAATTTAATCCAAAAAGAAGTGAAATTTTTCATTATTTTTATATTTTTCAATAAAAAATAGTTTAGCAGCATGGTGTAAGGGTGAAAATGAAACAATGAATTGCAGTGCGATCACACCCCCACACCCAATCATTTCCAATCCTGAGAAAAGTCATATTTTCAAAAAATATCCATGTAGATATTTATGACTTCATAAATATTTAACATTCAATGAAAAATTAATTCCAAATAGAAATGTGATCAAAGAAAAAATCAAACCAAGTAGTTATTCTTAGTGATGATGAAAAAATACATCTCAAAAATTATATTAGAATGAAATTACAAGAGATGCATGATACCAATTGAAGAAAATAATTCAAAATTTAATAATTTCATTTATTCCACATGTGTGTGTGACAACCATTTCATGCTATTCTTTCCACTTTATATCGATTAAATATAAGTTATTTTAAAAATTTTATACTTACATGATCCTTTCCACTGAACCTACCCTACATCCTTTATAATTGAATTTGAAGACCCACTCACTTAAGCATTACGAGAAGTCAAACCATAACCTCCCTACCTAGATATCCCTTTATGTTTTACATTTCATCACTCCCCTCATTTTTTATTTTTTTTCAAAAGTTTCACTTCTAACAAATCACACACTTTTATCTCAAACCTTGTCTAAAGTCATCATGACACTAATTATAATAGTTATAACAAGATAAAAAGTTGAGGAAGGGTGGGTTTTGACCTACCCAATAGACAACCCTTTTTTTGAGGGTGTAAAATAGTCAGATAATAGGTACACTCACATAGGATAATATGGACAGTAATGAAATATATCAGATAAGGAACAAACATATGGAAAAATAATTTTGGAAAGTAGAGGAAAATCAATCAAACTTATATTTACCTTATATTAGGAAAGAAATGTTCAAATTTCATGGTTGGATACAAAGATGTTTAGAGAGATTAAGTGAAATAATTTTCACTTAAAATATTGACACAAAGGGTACCATTCTTCTCAAAGGATTCAAAATTACACAACCATTTATATCATCGATAAACAACCAAATTTCAAGAGAAAGTCACACCATAGTATTGAATTCTTTCTGAAATTCACATTTCATCCGAAGTTTCTTTGAATGTTAAAACAATATGAAATAGATAAATTACTTGTGAAATTTCAATAACTTCTATGATTAAGTAGGAATGAATTTCCATGATAAAGTGGGCATAAAAAACAAACATTTTGGTACAAAAGTGTGTGGGGGAACGAGGTTGGGATGTAACAATACTATTTACTAAGCTAAAAAGATAAGAAAGATGAAAGATAATGAAAATTACTAACTAAACCAGTAATATACCCACTCCCCTCACCTAGATCATGCATTTTTATCACTATAATAATAGAGAATGTTGGAAGGAAGGATAAAACCCGGTGAGTCTTATTGGTATGATGCTTCTTGAACATGGAGTTCCTTAATCAGGGACTCCAGAATGGATTCATGAAAGTACTTTAGCCACTTCCCATTGAATTCAAAGGTATTCCTAGTTTCTTCATTTTGAATGTGAACAACACCAAATGGAGAGACATTATTAATAGTGTATGGTCCAAACCAGTGGGAACAAAGATTACATGGATGCGACTTCAGCCATACATTTTAGAGGGGGTCCTTCTTCCCAATGTGGAATCGATGATGAAGGATGAGATAATCGTGGGAATACTTGGTTCGCTCATTATAAATATGGGAGTTCTCATATGAATCTCTTCTCATTTCCTCCAGCTCTTGAATTTGCAACTTCCTTTGAGAACCTGCACCAGAAAGATTATAATTGCATTGTTTAATGTCCCAGTAGTCCTAATTCTCAATATCAATATGGAGGTGACAACACATTCCCAACACAAACCGATAGGTTAACATTTTAATGGGAGTTTTAAAGGAAGTACGATAATCCTGTAATGAGTCATTGAGTCTAAGACTGTAATTATTTCTATTGGGTTGATCCATTTTTCAATAGCCTGTTTTACATATCTATTCGAAACTTCAGCTTGACCATTGGTCTGTGGGTGATAAGCAGTAGACACTCGATGCCCGAACCCATATCAACATAAAATATATTGCATTGTTTGGTAGCAAAAATTAGAACCCTAGTCTCCGATGATGAACCTTGGTAATCCAAACCTACAAAAAATTTGGGTTCTCAAAAAATTTCACAACCCCCATAGAATCATCAGTCCTTGTGGCTTGTGCATCTACCCATTTTAAAATATAACTCACTTCCAGAAGAATGTACAGTTTCACAAATGAATTAAGGAATGGTCCCATAAAGTAAATTCCACAAACATAAAAAATGTCATGGAAGAGAAAGGGTTGGTATGGAGTTTCATTTCTTTTATATGCATTCTTCATTCTTTGATAGCGAGGACAATATTTACAGAACTAATGGGCCTACTAAAAAAGTGTTGGCTAAAAGTGACCATAATCAAGGACCTTGCGAGCAGTCCATTGGGGACTAAAGTTTCCCCCAGAAGTAAGACTGTGACATAACGTAAGGACAGATGGAATGCCACTATCAGAAACACAACTTATGAGGACTTGATCACTAAATGTGTGCCAAAGGTAGAGGCCATTCCAAATTTAGCAAAAAGAATCATTTTCAAGATGGTAAAACTAGTTTTTATTGAAATCAGTAGAAAATCATGATTCTTCCAAATAATTTAGAATTTATACATACCAAGGAATAACATGTCTCACTCAGTACAATTTATCATATAGAAACATGTCATTTATGGGAATACAGAGGGATGAGTCAATGTATGAGGATGGGTGGATCCTACTGATATGGTTAACCACCACATTCTATACTCCTTTTTTATCTCTAATTTATAAATTTAATTCCTCAAGGAGGAGTGTCCAGTGAATGAGACGTGGTTAGGCTTCTGGTTTCTTATGGAGATACTAGAGGGTTTCATGGTTTGAGAACACAATGAATTTTGACCCTAAAAGATACAACATAAATTTATACATGGAAAACACAATGGAAATTAATTATTTTTCAATTATGGTGTTGTTTTTATTGGGTAGGGTCTAGTGTATGTGAGGTATAGTTAATGGCATGTGAAGCTCGATTGACCCATTATGATAAGACTACCCCAACAAAATAATTAGAGGCATCACACATGAGATCAAATGGTAAATCCCACTAAGGTGGTTGGATTATCAGGGGTTACTTGAGACTCAATATTAACTGATTAAAATCTTCCTCAAATTCTTTATAAAAAACAAATTACTTTTACTTTTGAAGAAATTTGGAGAGTGGGAGTGCAATTTTACTAGAGTCATGAATGAAACAATAGTAAAATACAGCATGACCTAGGAAAATATGCACATCCTAAACATTTTTAGGGAATGGTAGGGAAGATATGAAATCCACTTTTGATTTATTGACTTGGATACCATCCTCATAAATGAAATTTCCCAAAATTATACCTTGTTTCACCATGAAATGGAATTTATCATAATTTAATACGAGATTATTTTCAATACACTGATGTATGATTGAACCAAGACTACTCTAACGTTCATCAAAAGAGGATCCATAGACCGTGAAATTATCCATAAATACTTCCATGAAATTCTCCAGGTAATCCGAAAAAATACTAACCATGCATCGCAAGAATGTACCTGGAGCATTGCACATACCAAATGGAATCCTTCTTTATGAAAATGTTCCAAAGGGTCAAGTAAAGGTTGCATTTTCTTGATCTTCAAGAGAAATATGGATCTTAAAGTATCCATAATATCCATTAAATAAAATACTAATGGGACTTCCCAGCTAGAATCTCTAGAATTTGGTTAATTAATGAAAATGGGAAATGGTTCTTCCTAGTGTGTTAGTTTAATCAGTGATAGTTTATATAGACATTCCAACTATTCTTCACATTATTTGGAACCAATTCATTGTTTTCATTTTTCATTACTATAAGACCGGTTTTTTAGGAATCAATTGTACTAGACTGACCCATTGGATTTCAGAGATTGGTTAAATGATTCTAGTAGCCAATAATCTTGTTACCTTTTTTTAACAACATCTAGGAGGTTTGAGGTCACTCAACATTGTGGTTTCCTAACTAGTTTATCCTCATCATTTAAAAGTTTATGATGTGTAACAATTGAGGAGATAATACCAGGAATGTCCCCAAGTGTCCATCTCAAATCTAGTTTATACTCCCTCAAAATTTCAAGTAGTCCGAATTTATGCTTTGGAGGGAGTGAACTAGTAACGATGACATGCATCTTGTTTCCAATATCAAGATATGAATATTTAAAATATTGAGGTTGTTTTTTTAGTTCCAATATAGGTTTATTTTAGATAGATGGGAGTGTGTGTGAAATTTATATGCCACTAATCTCATTTAACATCTCAATGGTATCATCCTCAGATGAGAAATGAGCTTTTAAAAGATTAGTAGTATCCTTGATGGTCATTTTCTCCTCAGTGTTCAAGAAATAATAAATTACCAAACTTGCAAGACATTTTCTAGACAACTAAAAAAATTCTATGTATGATTCATTTCCCAGAATTTTAATCAATGATGAAAACCCAGAAAGGGGATTACGGGAAAGAGAAGAAGTTTTTTCAGGGGAAGGGAGTACATCAATCGATTTAACAGAAAGAGAGAAATGTTTTTTTGAGTGGGGATTTATGTCATCAAGGATGATTAAGTGGAAAATGTCACCACAAAACTTTATAGACAATGTAACATTGTGAACATTGATGATGTTTTTGGAAATTTTCATGAAAATTCCCCCTAAAATAATCTGGTCATTCCCATTCATCCTATCATCTTTCATTTTATTCACATAAAAATCAGTATGAAAAATATAAATTTTCACTCTCATAAGAAAATCCTATAACACAACAGTGGGGTGTGCTGTACTTTGATTTGTGAGTTGAACATCAATTCCTGTTGTCTTTAGTTCTCCAACCTATAATTTAGTGTTAATGGAGTAAGGTGTCACATTTATAGAGGCACCCAAATAAATGATATCATTAGAAAGGTAATAATCCCCTTTGGTTCATGGAATCCAGAGTTTTCTAGGATCATTGAATTTAGATGGAAGTGATGGATCTATCAATGCTGATACATTCCTTCCCAAGCTCATAGTTTCATCACCTCAAAGTCGCCTTTGGTGTGTACACATCTCCTTCAGAAACTTAGCATATCTTGGAATTTTCTTCACGAAATCAATCAAGGGGATGCTAACCTAATTTTTTTTAAAGTTTCAAATACATCCTTATAAAGTTTAGTTTCCTTTAATTTTCTTGGGTGGGTGGAAATTTGGTAAAATTGAAGAGGAATTGTTTGGATTAGTGAATCATCAATAGACACACTCTTCCCTTAGGAATGGATTCTCTCACGACAAGGAATTTCTTCTCTTGGACTATTTTCTATAGTTGGGATGGTGGTTTCTTCCGAAGGGAAGGATTTTAATAGAGGGTTCATTTGGGGTTTAAGTTGTTTCCCACTCCTAAGGGTAATAAAACTAACATTTCACTTATCCCTAGTGTTAACTATTATTTGAGAGGGTAGTTTTCCTGACCCATGACTTTGAATTTCCTCCATAGAGTAATCAAGTTAGCATAATTGGGGCTTTATGTATTGTATGGCTACTTGGGTGGTTTGTTAGAATTGGAGATTGTTGGCAGCCATATTTTTAATCATATTTTCTAGGTTAGGCTAGGGTTTTGTAGGGGTTGTTGGAAAGACCTTTGTGGTGGTTAAGTATTTCTAGGTGGTGGTGGTGGATGAATACTCTTACCCAGTTGGTTCCATTGTTGTTGAGATTGGTTTGAATACCCTCTTGCCTATAAGCATTATTTTATTTCCACCCAGGGTTGTATGGATAGTAAGGTTCTTTCATAGAAGGTTAGTTATAGTGGTGGCCTAAAAATATTACCTCACAACTCTCAGAAGTTTCTCTCAGTTGGGAGCATTGGTCAGGGTAGCGGGTTTTAGAAGAACATATACCCCAATGGATGGGAGGAGGATATTGGGATTTACCTTAGGAAAGTGAAAGTTTTCGAATAAGGGTACTTACATATTTGAACTTCATGTCCACCTTCTTCTCGAATTTAGTATTTTTCACCTCATAGACACCTCGAATGGATACACTAGACCTTGAACTGAATTATTGAGTGTGTTGCACCATCTTCCCAATTAAGGTTTATATAGTAATTGGGGTTTTATCAACTAGTATACCACCTATAGAAACATCAATCATATATCGATAAATGGAAATTAAACCTTTATTAAAATACTGAATTAAAAGTTGATAACTTTTTTGGTGGTGTGGAAATCTTGAACAAAACCTCTTAAATATCTCCCAATATTCATCAAGTGTTTCCCCTTGTGATTTTATTATCCCACATATTTCTTTCCTTATTGTTGTAGTTCGAGAGTCTGGAAAATATTTTTCAAGAAAAAGGCATTTCATGTATGCACGAACTCTAATTAGTGAAGTAACATAATACAACCAATATTTTGAAGTGACTTATAATGAAAATGGTAATGTTCTAAACTTTAGTTATTATTAACCGACAATATTATGTTTTAATGTAGAGCACACAGTATGAAATTATTCTAAATTATTATGTGTATCTTCTCCCGCAAGTCCCTGAAATCTTGGAAATAAGTCAATTAGACCAGATTTTAGTTCAAAATTGGGTGAGTCGCCTTGTATTTGAATATATATGGGTTGGATATCAACATAAGGTGAGAATAGTTATTATAGTGATTGGTTTTTTTCATCCATTTTATGCATGTTTATTACAATTTTGAATTTTCTTCCATAAGAAGAAGAGAAAGGATCAAGAAGAGTGTCAATGTTTTGTGTGTCCTCCTTTAAAGGGTTATATTGTGCATCTCAGTGTTGCTAATGTAGGATCCTCTCCTGTTCAGGTTGAAAAGGTGTTAAGTCGCCAAGATTAGAACATATCATGAAAAAATGTACACAATAAATAAACCATAACAAAAAAATATATTGCAAGGTAATAGATAAAACAAATAAATATTCATAAAATTTACAAAAATCTTATAAAAAACACGCACTAAAAACCAAAGTGCTCCCTTAAAACGGCGCCAAAATTTGACCGCGTTGTCATGAAATGTCAAATTTATTCTATTTTGAGGTTAATTTTTAGTGTATGTCAGACCCTAGGTCATCTCTCAAGGATAATTTGTGGTCTATAGTGTGAATTTTAAATAAAAAGGAACAGAATAGGGGGTGGTCTTTAAAATAGTTTTAAGAAAATTACTTGATTTAAAGAGTTTAATAGTTGATAAAAAAATGAGTTGTTTTAGAATTATGAGATAAAAAGATAATTTCAATTTCACTACACATCTTGGATAGTTCATTGTTCTAAAAAAACATGGTTCTCTTTAATTATTTCATTGGTGGTTTTCATGATCTTGATTTCCCTATTAACTCGTAAATCGTTGCAAAGAGTACCAATCCTTGTTACAAAAATCATTTTGTCAAGGATTGTACCTCAATCATAGAGTGAATGATATAAAAGAATACTAATATCTTATGTTTGTATGAGAGATAGAGTATGCTTGTGTTTCCTAATTGGAACAACCCATGATTGCCACTTGAAATATCAACCCAATTAGTGTTGAAATGAAAAGTGAATCACTTAGTGAAACCCAAATAAATAATTTAGGGGAGAATATTTTTGAGATAAAACACAAGTGAAATATTTAACATAGAAATTAGAAAAAAACTAGAAGAAGAAAAAGTGCAGAAACTCCATCCCAAGTATGTGAAACTCCCTCAAAATGATCGTCCACTGTTTAACTCTCCGTTGGGAGGTATAGGAGGATCGGGTGGAACTTTGACTTCATCCTTGATCCCCCTATGAGGATAGGGTCCTACAATAATTTTTGGATGAGGATAAGAATCATTTGGGTCTCCGAAATACCAAATATTTTCCTCCTGGTTTTGACATGCAAATAGGGAGACTAAGATATCATTTTATAGGAATATTAGAAGGTGGTTTGGAGCCCCTAGATTTCCATAAACCACTTAGACCATGGTTTTCAACTACCATACACTCTTATCTCACTTTTAATAAAATAAAAAAAATATTTATCCCCATATCCTAAATATCTCCACTGAAAGTTGGCACCATTTGAGCAACTACAACATGAGATATGGACAGATCATAGTACCCAACTATTAACTTCATGCAGATTCGGTGTACTGGACAGATCAGGTTAGGCGAGACAACAAATAGCACAATGAGGATCAGGTTTCTTTATATGAAATTTATACATTTTAGTTTTGGACCATACCACAAAATTTCATCCTATTTGGATGCATATTATAGTAGCAGGGTGTGTTTTATCCCACTAGTGTGCTTGGATCTTGCGCAGGTTGGCCTATTTTTCTTGGACTTCATCATAGGGCCTCCAAATCACCTCTATCAATAATGTAACTGTCAAAACAAGTAACATTTATATTTTTAATAGTGTTAAATAAAAATTAATTAAATCAAACATGAAGGTAAATTTGTTATTATTTATATAAATTTCAATACAAAACTAGTTTAGCATAGTGATGTAAGGGTGAAAATGTAACAGGGAATCAAAATGTGATTAGTCATCAATAATTCAAAGCATACATAACCATTGTGAACTATAGTTCATGGGTTGGGGAGTTCCTCTTATATGGTCAAAGTTGGAAAGAACCATTCACTAACACTCATATCCCAATATATATACACAACCCAAGACCACACCTGATGCATCTTAATACACCACATAACCTCAAACAACTTCTAGAAGGTTCAAAATTGGTGTTAGAGTTAACCACATATTCAACTCATTAAAAGATGCCTATTATTAATATCTTCATAAAACATTCTCCAACTTCTAGGTTAGTGTTGTCAGGGGATACGAAAACATAGATAAATCCACTTCAATGTATTGATAATAGTGATAATTGGATGGTGGTGACCAGATTTGGGATCTTTTTTAGGGATATATGGTGCTCGGGTGTCCGTAAGTACTGTATTAAATAAAAAATAAAAAAAATATGACGTAGTAAGTACTGTACCTCTCACTATTATTAGTGCTAACTTATACCCTATGGGGGCTGGCTCCACAATATGTAACCTCTTAGTCTTAGTCTAAGTATTAGGTTTTTCAAAACCCTAAGGTTATTCCCTTAGATGATTATAACTATGAGATAAGCTAGTTTTTCCTCCGCATCCCTACATTTAGGGTCACACTTTTTTAGAGGCATCTCATTGGGTAGTAGATTCCCAAGGTGATGAGGAGGCCAAACCACTTTGGGAGAAGAAATAGAATTGAAAAACCTCTACAAATGGCCTTAATTTCCATAAAAATTGAAATGATTAAGGGAATATTGGAATGAAGAACTCTTATTCCTAGAATAGCCACACTATTAAATAATATAAGATATTCCCCCAGAACCACTTGATGCTAAAAACTAAGAAGGGTTAGCGAGGCCACAAATACCCATCCTACTTGGATAAGAAACTTATCCCTCTTCTTTGAGAGACCACTACCACTCCCAATAGACACAGAAGGCACACAAGTACAACTTAACTTAGATGATTAACTCTGACCATTTACATATAGGGTATTCAACATTAGTTCATCAAAAATAACCTTGATGTAATTTTAGGTTTACATGAACTTAAATATCCTCTAAATATTCTCCATTTAGTCCTCATATTCTATAAAATCATTGATTCCATGAAAATATAGTGTCTTGTGATAGATGAATTCCTGAGATTAGTCCTTTTCAAGTACAAAAACAGATTTTTAGCTTGATTTGGGGTAGGGATAAATCTTTAGTCTATATGTAAGACAATTTTAAATATAGACTCAATAATATTATGGTCCAACATGGGATTTTAATGTGAACAATTATGCACCACACCTTCAGCAGGGTTCACTGGAGGCCTTTTTGAGGGAATAATACTACACAAAATCAAATTTAAAAAATATTTTTTTTAATAAAATAGTAATTCATAAATTAAAAATAGAAACTTACATAAAATAAAAAACCACATCATAAATTAAGATACTTATCATACCTCACCCTTCCATGAAACATATCATGGGGGCATAGTCTATAGCCCTTCCCAAAGAGAAAGGGGGAAAAAATCCAATACCAAAATCACATTCCCAACATCCCAATGAAACTCATGGATGGGTACTAAATGTGTTGGTGAGAGACATCTTCATGAACCAACCCATAACAACCTAAAAAGTGAACCTAATCTAACCCATGAAATTGATTGAAGGGTGTTCATGATCCCCATGGGATAGATAATAGTGAATAAGTCTCAATAATTTACTTTAGAAAAGTTTTTCCCAACAGAATCAACAAATAGGTCTAATCCATGAACCTAAAAATTCCTAGTCATATCTTTGAAGGTGACAATCCCAAATGAGTATTAAAAATTTAAAAAAAAACAAAAACAATAATATATAACAAATAACCATAACAAATAACAACATCAATACAAATGTCTTCCAATATTTAACTATAAGAAGAGTTAATCAATTATAAAATTTAAAGGAACATGATGGGAGGTCGATTTGGATATACAAAACTGTCTAAAAACCAACAAAAAATGACTAAATTGATGGATATCGACATGGGGGCCAGGTCCATACCATGTCACCCCTAAAAACTATAAATCCACTAATAAGAATATGTTAAACATTTATGAAATGAATTCACATTACCTAAAACTATCCAAAATATGTATAAACACACCCATTGGGTTTAATTAGGGTGTGAGAAACACTATAACCATAGGTTACCATGAAGTGTTTTATGGGTAACCCTTGTTAGATAAACATAAGCATGCAAGTTTGAGATAATTAAAAGAATGTAATATATGAATTTTAAAATAAAGAAAATAGGTAAAATTATTTAATAATTTGAGAATAAAAGAAAGTTACATTTATATAAACATTTCATAAACAATCAACATGGGAGAGTTCTAGGTTATCTAAGTTTTCAGTAACTGTCGGTCATTGTGAACTAATAGTAAACTCAAGTGTGCACACAATCCACTAAAGAGGCCATTTCTATGCCTATAAGTATGTTTTCTACCATCCCATGAAACCTTATCCAACTAACCATTAAGGAGTAATTGAATTATCCTAGTGGTGTGGTGATTCTCATATATAAAAGCCTTAACTTCATCACTGTCTAATATGTTTGGTTAGTGTAGAACAATCTAAAAGGGGATACTTAACACTAGTTTTACCCTCTTAGATTCCTAGGTTACAGTGTGCCATACCCATTTTAATGATTTCTTATCCATTATGAAACCATTTTCATTTCCAAAGAGGTCCTTTCATCAACCCATTAAAATAAAATTTAAATCAAAAAATGTAACACATGCCTCTTTAAAAAAATTTCTTTTTAAAATGAAGGGAAAATATTTTGGATACTAAATCATAAGTAATTACCCATTAAAAATAGTATAATAGAGATTATATTATTTAAATAACCTTTAATAAATAAGATCTAGAATAATTGTTTCATCAAAAAATAATTCCATAAGATACTATCTGCATTTATCCAAGACACACCCTTAGTAATTTATTGAAATCACTTTCCTATGATGGAAGTCCACTTAGGACATAAAGAGGGATCTTAAGGAGGAAAGAAAAAATAGTAAACAAAAAATACCAAATAATAAAATTTTTGCAACAAAAACCCTTGTTCAATAATAACATAGAGAAGATATAAATCCATGAAGGAAGGAAAAACATGTTATTATGAAATAAGGAGAGACAATCAATTAATTATTATTTGAATAAAATAGGTGAAATATTGCAAAAAAACCCCAAGATGGAGGGGGATTAACCTCATGAAAAGTGAATAGATGAAGGTTGAGAGTGGGAGAGAAATGTGGGTTATGGGATATAATTTTATGAAGGGATAAAATGTTAAATGGGATTTTTTTAAAATATAAGCCACATTGTTTCCACCGTTACAACCTTTTCATGTCAAGAACCCCTCTTAAATATCTGGGACAAAACATGAACCTATGGGTTAAATCATGAACCACCTACCCATAGGATACCAATATCTACCTAGATCTATTGATTATGTGAACAACCAATCCACAAAATAATACCTATTACCCACGCCTATTCATGATATGACCTCCCTTTCCATGATGTGAACCGACCAAAACATTGATCCATAGCTTACCCAAAGACCAAAAACCTAAGGAAATGATATTAACACTATTAAAAGTATAAAAAATGAAATAACTGAATATTTATCACCTAAAATAAATACTATGGATGTGATAATACAATAGTTATTCTTTATTATTTTTCGCATGTCACGCTTTATTCACCTTATATTGAAAACCCAACTTAATTATGAATATGTTTTTTTATTAATCTTGGAAGAAATTTCCAAGTTTATATTAAAACTTTGATCAAGTTCGAATAAAATTTAATTCTTCCATGATTTATCAATGATACTTAGCACAAAATAAAATAAAATAATGTTTTTATTTTCATAATCTTCAAACATCTTATTTGAATTGAAGAACATTTTCCACAAAAAATCTCTTTGTCATAAAATTTATTTCACCCTTTTCATATTTATTATATTATAGGCACGAAATCATATATTATACCATCATATTATTCTAATTAATCCTTGCAATATACTTCCCTATTCATTAAATGTTTTAGATAATTAATTTAAAATTTATCTTCTTTATGTTCTCCTTCACGGTTTGACTTTTTTTCGATCGTATCTCTAATCATACAGACATGTTTACATTTAACTAATTTTCTATCCTTTTGTAATATAGTTATTATTCTTTTCTTCTTAAATAGTAATAAAAAAATATCACTTCATCTCCTTTACTCCAAAACATCTCGTGGTCACCCTTTTTGTTTAAGATGTAATAATTAATTTTTTTAGTAATGAAATTATTCCAGATTAGGCCTTTCATGAAACCACATACTTTAGAGAGTATTCTTTTCAAAGGGGATAAAAATGGCAACTATCTTACAAAAATAGTAGCGAGAATAAATTTATTCCAATAACTTTTAAAGATACATTTAATAATCAATATCATCCTTTACATGTTATTGATTATTTGGTTTGTCCTATGAACCAACCATTTTTAGGTATCCTCATTATAGAGTATTGATGAAATATCCCAGGTTTCTCTAGCTATTATTTTACTCTATTATTTTAGAAATTAATAACATTATTAAATATCTAAGTGTAGATATTATTACAACATATTTTTCAAGTCACCTATTTATACCCATTTATCCAATTTAAGACATTCATTTTATGAATAATCATACAAAAATAAATCCATTCGATCATAATCATGATCAAATAACGCATATTACCTTTAACCACCAAATTATTTTGGATGAATTGGTTTATACACATCCATATACACTATCTCTAACTAGTATGTATATTCCTTTTTCTTCTAGACTTATATACCTTCCAATTTATTTTAATTTATTGGAAATATCCACCAATATAATCATTACATATCATTATTATTGAATAATATTTGATAGTCCTATATTTATTCAATTTCACCAATGAATACTAATTAACAAGGACAAAACATTTGTCCTAGTGTCTGTTTTATTACTATTTTAATGTGTCCTTGATTTTTTTTTGAAATTATGATAAAATTGTTTTTACAGGATTTTATGTGGTTATAAGAGGGATGTGATATTCCCTTATATTTATGAGATATGGAAGTTGAAAGTTTTATTCAATGAGATATGGTATTATTATATATATCTATGTTATGTGAGGGATGTGGTATTCCTTGATGTTGATGTGTAGGGGGAAGATTTATTTTCACCATCGGTATCATTAATATTATTATTGTTAGATCACCATATAGTTTTTGTTTCTAGAGTTATAGGGCCCTTAATTATAGTGATAATTACTTATTTTTTTGTAGCTATAATATCATTAGAGGTGTGGATAGATAATGGTGGTGTTTATTGCATGGGTTGTGGTATTATAAATGTGATGATAAAGATGATGTGGTGGAGGATATAAGATAATTTTTATTACTGTTGATTTTTTAATTAATTTCTCTATATAATAAATTTATATTTATATATTTCATCCAATAAGTATTTATTTTTCCCTTTCACTTAACACAAGAGAAATTATAGGAGGAACCTATTAGGTTTAAATGAATACTCATCAGATCATTATTTATTATTTTTCAAACATACAAGATGATGTCAAAGGTTGTTTAGGATAACGTTAGTTCTTGTAAGAGGTTATCTAGATAGATTTAGGTATAGTATTGGGCTAGTGTTTTCCCTTTCAGTGGATAAATAATTTTTCTAGATTAGTTTTTATGATTTAAATAATCATTAACATGTAAATTTATTGATATTGGATCTAATTATTAGTTGTTGTAGTTATATATTTTTTATAAGGTAATTTTTTATATTGAAAACTTAAATTACTCCCATTATCTAATATTTATACCCTTGGTGCTAGTCTCTACCCTATAGCCTATAGGAGGTTCACTTTGAGGTTACTCTAGTCATTATTACTGGCTCAAGAGGGGTATTGGTGAAATTAGGTCACGACATAATGGTACCAGAGTAAGTGTTATAGGATACAGTTCTGAGTAAGAAACAACGAGGATCTCATTGGATGGTGAGGTCATCATATTACTTTAAAATTATATATGAAATAGACTAGGTATTCTTTCTTAGGGAATATTGGGACCTTATGATTTGAAGTACTAAATATGATTATGTTTGAATAGTTACTTGAGGGATGGTGTATTGCTAGTGAGATGAAATGAATTAGATAGGATTATTGCATCATTTAATATATGGACATGGTGTTTTCAAGAGATTTAAGACTGATTTATTATGTTTTTATTGATAAGATTTATGACTTATGATATTATAGTGATATTTATCAAAATATCATGAGAATATCAAATGTTTAAACATTATACTGTTATGATGTTAATAGTCAATCATGTTGTAAGATAAATACTAAGGTTTATTAGTTAAGAAAATTTATATTTTTGATATGCATTGATTTTAATATATGGTAACATAACCATGATATGATCACATGAAAATTAATATATTATAATTTTAATATAAAATGTCATCAATTGAATCCTTTTGATTTTATGATTAGGAGACACCTGAGATTAATTTAATTAAATATTGAATTTCTATAAATGATTCCATGATAAAAATATTATGTTTTCATGGTAATATGAACTATATTATTTAAAATCATGTGATGGATAAAAATCTTCATTATAATTTTACTTGCTAAGTAATTATTATAAAAATAAATAAAAATGGGAATTTATGGTTGGCATGTTGAAATATGATATTATTGATTTCTTAAAATAAAACTAATATGTAATTTATTTTCAGAGTAAAGGTTTTATTTGAAAATATTTATATGTGATATCTTAAGTATTTCTTAGGGAATCAACATGAAGTTATGTTAATTTTTCTTTAATAACATGAGAAATTAATAATGAATAATTTTTGTGGACACATATTATATAGATATTATTTTTGAGATTGAGTTTATTGAATATATAATTCATTAAATTTGACTCACATGTGAAATATTTTTATTATGTATATAATAAAAATATTTATTTAAAATAATTACTACTGAAAAATGTTTTAATATCCAATTGAGGATTAATGTTAGTGTTTGATTTTTTTTCAAACGATGAAGATTTTTTGTGATGGATATATTTCTAATATTCGGGGAAAACATTGAAGTTATTAAAAAAGGTGTTTTATAAGATTATAGAAAAAATACTAGTAGTTTTTTACCAGACATAAATCACTCCGTGATATTATATGTCAATCCATGAGATCATTTTCCAAAAAATAAAAATGAACAAAGATCCTTATATATAACACCCTAAGATTTTAAAAATATTTATTTCCTTAATAAATTAAATGCATTGAGTGTCCTTTTAAACAAAAAATGAGAATATGTGAATAATTATTGTACATTATAAAACTATGCACATTATAAGGTATTTAAATGAGATACAATTATTTCAAATAATTTATATTTCACTTAGTAAATACCCTTGATCCTAAAAAACTATTTTAAAATATTTTATATATGAGAATTATTTTTATCACATATATTTTAATTAAAAATTAATTTATATTATAAATCTTATTAAAAATTATTGTTTATTCATATTGAGAATGAATTCATTGGTTATCAATTGGTATGAAATGAAAAATAGAATCATTTAAAGGTATAAATATATCATTTTTGAAAAACTATTTTTATGTGCAAAATATATTTTTATATTTATAAATTAAATTAATTGCTATGGATAAATTATTTTAATGAAATTTTTAGGGAATATGTAAATAAAATATTTTTTGAGTCATATAATAGTGTTTACTGCCAATAAAATTTCTTTAAATTTAGTTTAATTCTTACAAAATGCATTTCTCTAAAAAATGTTTTTATTAATCTTATACTTGTATATTTGAATTTATTTCTACCAATTATAGAAATTTATTAATCTAAAATATATTCCATATTTGGAATCGTAATAATCAATATTAGGTTATAAGTTTAACTTAATTTTTGGTCCTAAAAAATAACAACCATGTTAAAAATCTGGCGACCATGGTAATGGTTAAAATGGATAACTTGGGGGGGGGGGTAAACTAAAGAGATAAGGGATTAAATGACCAAAAAATATGTCTAAAACATATTTTTTAACTAGATTACATACTAACTTTATCTTATAGTATAATTTGGGTCGATTTCGATCTGCTTTACCATTAGAGTGACTATCATGACTTGACCAAGATAACCAGCCTAAAATATAGTTGATTTAGTTCCCCCATGGCCCAAGGAGAATTATTGATCCCCATGGGTTAGAAATTATTTCTTGGGAATCCAAAAAAATATGATTGAATGATTAAGGTACAAAAATATCTCATCATGAAAAAACTATGGATATAAATCCAAAAACAATAGGTATACGAAACACTTCCCAAGAGAAGAGAACCACAATTAGAAAGATACAAGTCCTAAAAATGATACATCAACCAACGTCTTCACATCAACCATCAATGAAAACACCATAAGATATCCATGTAATAAGTGGATTAAAACTCCACTGGTCACCACCAACTCCAAAAGTCCTACAAATAAATAACATAAACCAACTCCAAATGACGCCTTTACTTTATCTAGACCTAGTATAAAAAAGTATACCAATTCATAAAAGAAAAATTAGGGTGTGATTAAAATATCCTAGTATGAACTAAAAAATAATTCCACAATACAACTATATAAAATAAACCAAATATTCACAATTTTAAATAAAGAATGGCATGGAAATTTTTTCATAGTTCATATCAAAACATAAATTTCAAAAAAATTCAATGGATAATATAAAATAGGTAACAAAGATCATTTCCTTAAACAAAGCATCCTTTTCAAAATAGGCTTGAATAATCATCTCTACCAAAATATTAATGTATATGAATTTCAATAAGTCAATAAATTGTATAAATGTTTTCCATCATATCACCATAGTAATAACACTATAGGTTAGTTAGTTCCAATCATATGGTTTCACAAAATCTCAGTGAAATATGGATCTCAATGTGCACACACTCCCTAGATATCAATCCAAGATTAAATAGAATAACATCCCAAAAAATGAACTCCCAAACCTCATGTAAATATAATATAATTGTCATCTTCAATTCATTTATAGATAGCAGTTAACATAGCATGAATATCCTCTAACATAACTACCTAGGCTCCCCTTTTCTTCAGGGTAATCAATAATAGATGAGGTTATAATTTATTTTAATAAATCTAAAATCATTTCAATCAATCATTTCACCCCCACCAATTTCATGTTTCAAAACATTCCATTTATGTTCAAAAACTATCTTCATATGGTATTCATGAAAAAATATTGAATTTCAAATAAAATAATTTCCTTTAAAATCATAAAACATTTCATTCTTTTTTTACTCAAAAGTATTCATCAAAATAATACTTGAAATTAGTAATTTCAATTCAAGCTCATTTTTTTGAAAGTTAATATTTTATTTTTCAAATCCATTGTTAATAGATTTCATCACACACACACAACATGTGAATCTAAAATTATTTACCAAAGCGTCCTAAATTAAAATTTGGAAGTCATTTGGAAATATAATTCAAAATGAAAAAGAGACAAAGGTTTTAATTGATATGAATTCCAATATAAGAACACCTACCTCAATTACAAGATCAAAAACCATCTAACCTAGGATCCACTAATGAAGGGTTGATGGATAGAATCATGAAGGGAGAATACTAGAATCAAAATTCATTAACTCAATATAAAGATCCATCAAATACATGGTGATACACCATTTGAAAGAGGGATAAAGATGTGGAAAGAAGAAATCAAAATCGACGTGAGAATACACTTATTGGAGGAGAATAAATGCATAAAATGTCACTTCAATCCATGAAGAAACATGGTTGGAAGGTAAAATTTACCTATAGAGATCCTCCAATGTGATTAGGGTTGAATTATGGTTTAGGGAGAAGTATTTTTAGTCTAATAAGTGATTAAAATAAAAATTGTTATGATACTACCATATTGTTTCTTAGACACATAAATGTCACCAGCTATCTGGTGGCTCTCACTAGATAGCTGATGGATAGAACTAACATGATAATGGCTCCCACCCGCAAGCCGATAACAATGATTAGAGTTCATGTTGTCATGGGAAACCCACCAACTTGATAGTGGAGTTTCTATAGGATATCATTTATCATGGTGGCTTAGAAAATTTCCATTGGACCTCACTAGTTAGCTAGTGGGCTTCTTGTTGGAATCCCCTACTGTTAGCCTTCCTCTAGATGGAAAATAGATCTAACTGTTTATCCAGTTGACCCCCTATATCCATTTTGGCAATATGACCTTGTCCACTCCCATGATAAACAATCTAAAAGATCCCCGAGCTCTAAAAAAAATTCAAAGACACACCATGACACATAAAATGGCTCAAAAAAATATCACAACTAATAATCAACAAGACAATATTATATCAAAGAGAAAAATTTTAAAAGTTGAATTTGATCAATGTTTATCCATGAAAGCTAGCATCGAGATATTACAATTATCCTCTAAATAAATGCATCATAGACCCTAGAATCTTATCAAGAAGTCTCTAAATAAAATAAGTGAGATCAATGGTCTCTCATAAAATCCTCAGGCTCCCATGAAATTTGAGAATTAGTACAATGATTCCATACCACCAGAACCAAGGTATGAACTTTAAAAAAAGTACTTTTTTGGGCATCAATAATTTGAACCCGTTTCTCAATCACAATCATATACAGTTCAACATCAAGGTCCTCACAACTGAAGGCATGTGCTGGGACTGAATGAGACATCTTGAGCTATGATATGTGAAACCTATCATGGATGGATTCCATCTATAATGGAAGGGACAAATGGTATACAACCTTTCAAATTAGCTGAAAATCCTAAAATGGTCTCACATATGTAGGTGATAACTACCACTATTTTCCAAGATTTTTATGACTCAAACGAGGTGAGACTCTAACAAAAAACTATTTACCAACCAAGAACTCCAAGTGGAATCAAAGATGATCAAAATAAGACTAATAACCACATAGTTTCGTTACCATTATAGGTCAAATCATCTGAATTTTTTCACCCTATCATAGAATAAACAAGGCCCTATAAATAAGGATTCTCCAATATCCAACCAACCAAGTTGTGATCTAAAAGGTTCTCCATACAAGGTCTCAAAGGGTTCTAATTTTATTAAAAAGGGTGAATTTTGTTAAAGAAAAACTACACTAGCCCAAAATGGTAATCCCAAGCTTCTCCAAAGTCAATGACATAAGCATGAATCATATCCACAAAAATATCTATAGCATTTTTTTCTGACCATCTATTTGAGGGTGGTACACTATTCTGAACATTTCATTGGATATCGTCGCCTTCTAAAGGTCACTATAAAAAATGATAACTGAACCAAGGATACCTATCAGAAACTATTGAAAATGTAACACCATTAACTCTGATGATATCCTATACATCCGAATGTCCTATTTCCCCAACATTGGTGGAATCATGATTGGGAATAAAGTGATTATATTTGGTAAATCTAAAAATCACTAAGGAAATCATATTATTACCTTGAGGGTTATATAGAACCCTAATAAATAGGTCCATAGATATTTTATCCCACTTCTAAGTTGCCACCTGAAATGGTTGAAGTAGACCTGTAGTATTTTGATTCTTGACCTCAATATATTGACAAGTATAACAATGAGAAAAATAATCATCAACGTATTATTTCATACCAATCCCCAAAAAATAATTATCTCATTCCATAAAACATTTTCATCATTCCTAGGTGTACCACCCATAGGGAAGGATGAAAACACCCTATCACAATCTTCTTCGTAGGTAACAAAACAACATACTGATTCCTAATGAAAAAGATACCCTTAAAAGATAGATATCATTCATCGATGGACTCCCTACCAAATAAATAATTCCTTATGAATCATAACAGATAATCATGATTATGTTCCTATATAATAATATTTATATTATAGTATTTCAATTGAAAAATCATAAAAAAAACCTTGGTCTCATCCCCTCAAACTCCCCAATACTTACGAGTAAAGAGAGCCGTCAGATTCCATTCCTTAGAATATAATTTCACTATATGAGATGGATGTTTTATTCCAATAGTATCAGTAATGAAATTCCATTACTATGGGTAGAGGCAATATAAAATTCATAAGACTCCAGCTACTCCAATTATATCCTTTATAGAATGTTCAGATATTTTTATGATAAGATATTACTCCGGATATTATGATCAGATTAAAAGATAAAACTTTATTAAAGAAGGTAACATCACAAAATATAAATATTTTTCATTATAGTTGTGAGTTCAAGATCACATGTTAGATAATTATTCACATTTGGACAAAGCTAAAAATAAAAAAAATCCACCATGTGATCACCCTGTATAAAGAAATATCCCAAACTCAATCATGATTCATCATAGAAGACCACATTTCTCGGACTTGACTCTAGAAGAGTCAACACTGGGGATAAAGTTAAATTATGATTTAACTCATCAAATTAATCCTATAATTTTGGATCCCTTATTAAATTTACGCCCTTCTATGTGAGGGCAGTCAACAAAGAAGATAAATTTGTTAAATCCTTCCGAAATTGAAAGTAATACCCAATTAAGAGCAAGAATATCCAAATCTCATGGTGTATTGTGGTTCCTACAATGCCATAATAACTTTTACCATATCAATATAAAATAAAATAGTATGTTTTGAAACCACATGTCCAAATAAATTTACCTATTTGATCCAAAAATGTATTTTTTATTTCTTGACATCAAGTTAGTGATTTTTTAAGATGTAGTTTTTTTTTCAAATAACATACATGATCCTCCTTGGTTTTAGAGTAAACCAAGATGTCATCCAAAAAATAACACAATAGAAGAATCAAGGTACTGGTATAAAATATTATTCATCAATACCATAAACACATACTGAGTATATTTCATACCAAAACGCATCCTAAAAGTGGTCTTAGGAATATCCGGCTCCTTGATCCTAAGCTGGTGATAACCTGATCGATGATTAATTTTTAAGGACCAATTCACCCATTTTAACTGGTCAAACATATTAGAGATACATGTAAGTAAATAATTTTTCATTACCATGACCATATCTGGATTTGAAAAATTAACAAAAAGGTGAATGGTTCCATTTTCCTTGGAAAAACCACTGGAGTAGCCCCAGGCAGCAAAATGGGTCAAATGAATCACTTTGATATGCATCAATACAAGTGAGTATTTTACTCCTTTAGTTCAGATGATTCCATTTAGTTATAGGGAATATAAATAAACAAGGTACCTAGTTCCAAGTTTATAAATAACATCACCTCCCCACTAATAGAAAACCCAAAATTTTATATGGAAACCCACTAAGAAACTAAAAAACTACTGGAAGAATATGACTAAATTAAGATTACTAATATAGTTAAAATTAAAAAATAGATATAATTATAATCATTTATAGAAGAGAAGTCCAATCTTGACTCGACTTTGGGTCCCATTCTCCCTGAAAGACATGACACCCCCATCGAGGGCAGTGAAGGAGAACCACCAAAGATAACAGTTGATATGAACTTCATGAGAAATAAACCAATCCATACCAAGAAATACATACCACGGTTTAATATACATAACTAAACAAATTACTAGATGGGATCAATTTCTAATAAAAAGAAATTACAAGAGGGGTATCCAATACCCTTCTCACTATTCATCCTAAGAGGTATATAAATGTACATATATGGCATGAACTCTGTAGTAAGATTTAACAATACCATTTTTTTTATATTTGAAGGAATGAGAACCAAAAATATTAAATAAATAAGCAACCAAATATGAATCAATAGTAATGGTACCTATTACTATCACAAGATATGTATCATCTTCCACTGGAGACTCATCCACCATGTGAAGAAGCTTCGTTCTTGATTCTTATAGTAAGAACCCAATTATTATTGAATCATCTGAATATGCCATGGATCCTCTGAGTAATATTAAGTCCTTAACTCTACATAATGCAGTAAACACATATAAACATCTCTTAATGTGACTTTAACATCTGAAATATATATTGATATTCAGTTTGTCCATAAAACAAGGCTTTGAGTTCCCATCCTTTTCACAATGGAAGAAAGTTAGTAGTCCTTTAACAAGTAGTGTATAAGACTTAGAATAAGACTATTTCTGAGATCCAAAACTATATTTTCCACCACAATACCCATCCTACTTATTATTACCTTTAAAGGGACCACTTAGGCTACCATTGGTAGTTGTAAGGACTCCCATTAACACTGACATTCTATCCAAGTCATGTTTCACCATCAGAGATCTATCCAAAACATCATCACACACAATGAGATTCATCATGAAAATATAAGATTAGACATCCGGATTAATAACCATATAAAACTTATAAGATTTTAGCTTCTCATTCGATACAACCTCAGGTGATAAATGATAATGTTATGTAAAGTGGTTGGCATACTAGTTTATTGTCCATTAACCTCTCCTAAGATTAAGGATGTCCAAGTACTTAGCTAAAAAATCAATTCTAGATAGACTTTTTCCATAAAAAGATCCATAAATTCATTCCACTCAAAGCCCAAATTTTCCCTACAAATACTATATAATAAAACTAACTTCTTCTAGTACATTTATGTTTTAAGACAAAAAATTTCACCTAAAAGAAATATGAAGACTCCAAAAACTGTAAGAGACACTCAAACAAATTCACTCATATGCTCTCCCACCAATGGATTATTTGTTCCCTCTAAATATAGTGGTTTTAGACAAAGAAACTATTGGCCATGATCTATACGATCATCCCTATATTGTACAACCCCAACAACCTCAACATGAATAGGTTTATCTACATTGATTATAGATTAGAACACACACACAACAACCACTGCATGGTTCTGACAACTTGAGGGTTCAATCAATGTGGTCAATCATGAGCTCCATCCTAATTAATATTCAAATGTATATTTGGGGATATGGTACTACACTAAATCAATAGATAACAAGGAAACATTAGTCAAGATACATTAGATCATTAACTTCATTGATCAAAATTCAATTGGGAAACACAAATATTAGAATAAATATTTGGAAAAAGTATAGAATCTGATCAAAATAATACTGAAATAAACATTTTAATAATACCCTTAGTTAACTTAAGGCTCATTATGCAAAAACATATTTTGGAACTCACTAACAACATTCCCCTTATGTTTCAAAAATTATGTCTCCAATATACCAAGATAACCCAAAATACATACCAATATCTATGGAAGGACTAAAACACTTTTGATACCAAATTTTAATGAACTAACCTAGAAAAAAATACCAAAATAGTTCCTATATCACTTCTAAAATAGCTGAAAGGGTGTTTTTTATCCCCAAAGGCTAGATAATAGAACCTTGGTATCAAAACAAACAAGAGTGAAAAATATCTATACAAGAATAAATCATCAAAGAAAAATAATAATACGTAAATAAATAAATATTTGGTATTAAAGAAACTTCCCAAAATAAAAGAACCAAAAGTAGATAGATATAAGTCCCAAAAATAGTATATCAACCAAATTCTTCACATAAACCATCAAATTTGACACCATAAGATCTATTTGTAAGAAGTGTATTAAAAGTTCCATATATCACCACCAACTCCCAAGGTCCTCCTAATCAAGAACATCAACTACCTCCAAGCGTTGCCTTTCCATTCCTTGCATCTGACATAATAAAGTCTAAAAATTCCCAAAGAAAAAAGTAGAGTGTGAGTAAAAAATCATAGTAGGACCCCACCATGAATTCTAACAGCAACCCATATCAAATAAAATATATATTCTCAATTTTAAATATAACATGGAATGTAAATCTTTTCAAAATTCTTTTAAAATTATGCTTTTCAAAAAAATTCAATGAAAATTATAAAATAGGTATCAATGTTAATTTCATTAAAAATACGTAGATTTAAGTTTATTTTTCAAAAAATACATGAATATTAATAAAAAATAATTTAGGAATGTATAATCATTCAAATCAAACACTAAAATTTATAATTAGTTTCATGCAGGATTTGTGGTAATAACACCTTTGGTTTGTTAGTTTTGGTTAAACGGTTCCACATAATCTTAAGGAAATATGGCTCCAGGTGTGGACACACTCCATATATCCCAAGAATAAAGGAATAATAGAACAAAAAAAATGAATGAACTCCTGACTCTCATGGTATTATAATATAATATTCAACATCAAGTCAATTTAATATATTATTTTACCTTGCATGCATATCCTCCGGAAAAACTACCCAGGTTCCAATCTTCTTCAAGGTAATAAATCATACTTGGGGTTATCATTTATTTCAATCAATATAAAATAATTTCAAAAAATCATTTGATTTATTCCCAAATTCATGTTTCCAAACATAAAATTTCATTTAAAAAATCAACAAATGATTTTCATAAAAAAACTCATGAATTTCAAATCAATTCATTTAATTTCAAATCATAAAACATTTCATGCATTTTATTTTCAAAATTCATCATAAAAATCATTATTCAAAACGTTAATTTCAATTAAAGATAATTTTTCATTAATCAAAAATTTATTTTTCAATTCCATTATCAAGAGAATTTATCACACACATAGGCCATTTCAATTCAAAATAATTTATTAAAAGGTCTTAAATCATGATTTTAAAACCATTTTGAGATCTAATCCAAAAAAATAAATAATAAAAAGGTTTCAATTTATAGTAACTTCCTTATGAAACAACCTAAATCAGTCATAAGATCTACAATCATCCAACTCGAGATCCACCACTAGATATTAGATAGATAGAAGGATCAAGGGAAAATACTAGAATCAAAATTCATGAAGTAAATATACAGATACATCAAAAAAAATGAGGAACACCACTCTTAAGGAAGGTGATATATAAGGAAATTAGAAATCATAATTGAATTTATATTACACTTATTAGAAGAGAATAATTTCATCAAATAGAACTTTGATTCATTAAAAAGAAAGGTTTGAAGGAACAAAAACACATAGAAATACTCCAGGGTGATTATTGCTGAATTATGTTTTAGGAATATGTGTCTATAGATTAAAAAGTGATTAAAATAAAAATGATTATGATATCAACCTACTGTGTATCAGCCACATTGTTATCATTGGATAGCCACCGACTCCCAAATGACTAGACCGAGGTACCATGAAGAATTCTTGTTAACCTAGGAACCTCACCACATGGATGGTAGAGTTTATATAAGAACTCTTTTCTACTAGTGTAACACTAACAAGCAGGTGGACCTCACCTTAGGATGGTGTGATTACTGTAGGAAGACCATAATTTCATCCTTCCACTGACTAGCTAGTGACCCTCACCGGCCAGCTATTGGACCTCTTATAACATTTTTGGCTTTAATCCCCTATATACTCCCATTATAAACCCTAAAAGTGATCACTAGTTTGTAAAACTAGATTCAAAGATGCACCCCTAACCAATCAAAAGGCTCAAATAAACAATCATAACCCATAATAAATATGATAATGTGATATAAAAGTGAAAAATAATAAGATCAAAAGAAACCCAAGGTTCTTACCAGAAAGTTTGTGTCAGTTACATTATTATATTTTATTATTCTTAATATTTACATGTGTTCTACTCTACTCACTTATAAAATAAGACCGCTTCATCTCTCTTCTCAATGCCACTTAATCCATTTATCTTGGTCAAGATTGACCTAAATAATCTTCTATGCTTCCTCTCCTCATCTTAGAGGTTTTTGACTTCATAAAATACTACTCCAAGAAATCATAATGTGTAATCCAAAGGAGGTTTCTCATGGAAGAAAATGTTTCAACCCATACAAAGAAAAACAACACTTGAGTTAAGGGATTATGTAAAAATATCATTTCTTTTAGGATTATATATATTAAATTTCCATTTAGGGAAATTATATAATCTATATCATTTAATACCAATAAATTTTATTCTCCTATAGTTATTTAAGTAATTTTAAATTATTATGACTATTTCTATCTATTTAGTACTAAAAGTGATCAAAAAAATTTTTTATGAAAAAAAAATATTTCCTCTTTGGTTGAAACACTTTTTATTCAATATCCATGTTAATAAAAAACTTCGTAGTTTTTATTTATACATTAATGTTTGAGAAAGATTATTTTTACAACAATTTAATTTAATTAAAAACAATTAAAAGGAATATTTAAAATTATATTATATAAAACTCACTTTTTAATATTTTCCAAGCTGTAAAGATAATGATATTTTTTAATTTATATTAAATTAATGAATTTCCCTATTTCATGAACATTATTTTCTTTGAATATTCATTTACTAGTCTTAATTTTTAATTTATGTAAAAATAATGTTTTGAAATATTTGTATTTAATGATACAGAAAGAAAAGTATATTTCCCCTATTTACATAGGAATGTTAAAATTACATTTTAAATGTATTTTTCATCTATGAAAACATCCTTTAAAGAACATCATTCTTCTCTGGGGATATTATATTTTGATACTATCAACATTTTTTATTGATGGATTATGATGACGATGTTTGAAAAGAGTTTTTATGAAACCCATTTCTCTTCATGGTTTAATTAAGATATGTTGTAATTATGATGTTCTATATATGATTTCATGAAACCAATTTCTCTTACACTACCTAATTAATCTATGATGAAATAAGGAGTAATTTTATGATACCATCTACTTCCTTTCATGGTATGTCTATGATCATGTGATGATGAAATGTTTATCAAACCCACTTCTTCTCCATGAGTTATTCTATTATGAAATGAAGAATGTTTTTATGTTATTTTAAGATCACTTTTTTTTTGTTTTTCATTTTGTAATTGGTGATCCAAAAATTATATATCAGTCCAATGAATTGGGTAAATATTTGTATCTCATGACATAATATGTATTGGAATGGGGAGTAAACCCAGTCCAATAAGCTACATTTTCTACTATGATAGCTTTGGGAGCGAACCTTGACTAAGGAAGTTGTGGAATGGGGAGTGAAATCAATTCACTATGGGAAATTTTTCACTACGATAGTTTTGGTAGAGATCCTTGACTATGGAAATGATAGAATATTAAGTGAACCCAATCCACTACGGTAATTTTAAGATAATGATATCCTTATAAGTAAACCTTGACTATGGAAATGATTTTTTAGGCTGATGTGTGTGTCCAAAACTTATATATTACATTAATGACATGTTATCATATCTCATGATTGATTATTGTTGATTCCAAACTCTTATAACTTATGTATTTTTTATGGAAAACACTCTGGATTGATTTATGATTAATGATCATTGACTAATTAGGTATATATTTCTTAAGTTAAAATAATGTTTTCATACAATAATTCATATATTATGCTACATTATGGACATTTATTAATATCTTTTCCCTTTTTTCTTTCTAATAATCTGAGCTCACCCTTTCTTATGTTTACATATACCTATGTTTTGAAGAAAGGTTTTCAGTTGGGTATTTTTAAGAAGGGTGTTAAGTGAGAAGAAATTTGTGGAATATGTTGAAGATATTTCATGAAATAAGTTGTTTATAT
The DNA here is from genome assembly GCA_963277665.1 of Viscum album. Classification (NCBI taxonomy): domain Eukaryota; kingdom Viridiplantae; phylum Streptophyta; class Magnoliopsida; order Santalales; family Viscaceae; genus Viscum; species Viscum album. Next base: position 1,911,048,115 of record OY728161.1, on the reverse strand, counting down.
ATGCGGTATTTAAAGACACTAATATTTTATGGTTATATGGCATGTATTTTTTTGAGATGTATTGAGTATTCATCTAAAATGATGTAATATTTAGGTATGTAATGATTGTTCCACCTCACTGTAAATGAAATATATTTTGGTAAGATGTAAAATTGGAAAATTTATAGAGAATACTTGAAGTTATATGTAATAGACTTTGATATGATACAAGGATGAAAAAATAAAAAATAAAAAATACTCCCTTGACACAAAAGGGTTTCCTCTGCCAAAGGATGATGCATAATAGTCTTTTACACTATGGGAATGATTTCCATGCTATGGAGTATTGATAAATAATACTCTCAAAAAAATGAATATTGAATTTTCTTTATTATTTGATGATAAAAAGAATTCTTAAGAGTTATTAACACAATGAGAATTATGGACACCCTGCGAAGATCATAAATAAGATATTTCACACCATGTTAAGTATGGACCACCAGAAAGAGAATACATAAGATTCCTACCTTTATCAAATAAGTGAGGATGATTTGTAATAAATATCCATTCTATTAGAATGATGGTAATTCAATGAAGATAATACAAAAATATTTTTACTTTTACTATATAATTAAGGATGATGCATAACATATATTGAGAAGACATGTTGGATGGACGTGCCAAGAAGTGTGTTTGAAAATATTTGTGGTTCTTCTTATTGTGTGATTACCACTCCATGGATCATTGTTGGCATAATTAACTATTAAGAGAAATGAATAAATGTTACCCGAAATATATCAATGAATGATGGATAAGTTCCATGAATATCAGAGTTGGAGTTGTATAAAGATAGTTTCCGAGTACTTTCCACAATGAAGAACATTTAATCCGTGGTGCATCAGTCAAATGATATTCATGAGTATTTTTATCATCACATATTAATTATAATGTGATATATGAATATTAAAGTTTACCAATTACACATATCAAAGGTTAGTGTTGTATAAAAACAATCTCGATGTGTAGTAAAAGTTGTAGAATTATTCCATGATTTTATATGTAATTAAATATAAGATATGAGTGGATTTAATGGGAGGCATCCAAATTGAATATCTGAGATGGTATTAAGAAAATAATATATTTTTTCATCCTTGGGAATTTAAATGAGTTAACTAAATTTTTTTTGAGAATACTTCACATTATAGGTCTGAAATAGAGAGAGAGAATGAATCAAAATGATAATTCATATATCCTATACACATAAAGAAAGAAGATAAAGACATTGTTCACAAAAGGATTTTTTATTTAGAAAATTAATAGAATAAAAGTTTTCTATGAAATATACTAGAGGAAAATAAAAATAATAATTTAGAGATAAAAATAAGTGTAATTATAGAACTGTATAAGGAATAGGAAAAGGAAGAAATAATTGACACTCCTTAGAGATCTTTCTAGAGAAAAATTATGAGTTTCCCTGATAACTCAGAGAAATGTGATTCTATTTGTGATGATATTGAAAACAAGATTATTAAGGATAGAAAAGTGGAGATTATGACCACATATATACATCTGATGCATCAATATAAACTACGATTTTATTCTGACTTGGCATGTGGTGTCATAGAATTTTTAATCTAGAGTTGTGAGTAATAGAGAGGAGTGAATGGAGCCACTATTGGAAGATAGTGATCCATCCCTAAAACTTATAAATGGGATAGACCTTAGTCTTTGAGTGAACTATCATAAACCCACTAATAAAGATTTAATTTATTTTATTCTAATTCAACAACACATTTCCATTATATACTTGTTATATTAAAATTTTGTGAGTGAAAAAAGTAAAATACCAGTGTTATATGTGCATACATTTTTATATTATAAAAAAGATTAATTAGTGAGTGTGGGTTAATTAATAATTAGTAAAATTTTCAATAAAATTATAACTATAACAATAATATGTTCAATACAAAATATAATAATATTTCCTTTACTAATAATGAGTTTAAGATCATTTAGGGAAGCTAGAGTTTGAGGAATGAGTGATTAAGTTTGAATGACATTCAATCCCTAATTCATCACCACTCTTAGTGTATCCAAAACTTAATAAATTTATAGACCTAACATGGTTTATGTGATTTATTCATATACATGATATGTATTGTGAATTTTGGAATGATTATTTGAAACACATATTGGTATGTTTTTGTAATAATTGATTTGTGGTGAATTAATTTGTTGAAAACATAAAGGGTTAAAACATGAAATTATGGTGAACAATTAATGAGTGAAGATGTGTTAAATTTGGAACAATATTTCTATATTTTTTTTCATATTACATGACAATATTTTGATTATAGTGGATAGTAGGTGGGTTGATGTGTATTTTATAGGGTTGTTTCTAATTTTAAGGTTAGATAATGAGTAGATTATAATTAAAGGTGTATATAAAATTTTCTACGAGGAACTATGGAACAAGATTAATTAAATGTGGTTATGAAGATTAATTATTTTATTGTAGAACATTATAAACCCTTGGTGGGTGTGGGTTTCTCTTTATTTTATTTTTTGTTGTTGTTTTTATAACTACAAGTTGTATAAAAATTTACTTTGGTTATAGTGTGAGAAATTATTTCATTTGTTATAGTAGTTATTTTTATGGAATGAAAAGGAACATTTGAATTCTTTAGAAACATAATTTTTATTTGTTTTAGGAAATATTGGTTTAAATCATAGAGTGATATATTATTTCATTTCTTATAATGTGATTCTTTGGATTTTGAATTGACTAGAGGTGATATTTATTATTTATAGTGAAATTATTGAGAGGTTTGTGATGACTATCTAAAATCAAGATAATATGAATTGAAATTATTATCTACCATTTTTCATGTTGATTTATCATAATTTTATGCTATGTGGTGTTTTTAGATGTAACTTTTTAATTATGATTTTCATGAGATTTATTATGAGAATATAGATATGAGGATTGATTATATGATATTTAGTTTTTTGATTTTATTATTCATTTTATGGAAAATTATATTGTGTTATAATTATAAGATTGAAGTGGGAATAAAATATTAAATTATTAAAGTGGTTTATTATAATATTTTCCTATTTTGGTGTGGGATTATTATTAAACAAATAGATGAATGGATGAGGTATTTCAAAATTGATGAATGAAATGGTAATGAACAAGGGATCATTAGTTATGTTCATTGATCCTAGAATTATTCATATTTTTAGAGAAATGAATTATTTTATTGGTGTTCATATAGAAGATTTTTTTCTTGTTTCGAGATTAAAATTATTAGGGAGGTTGCAATTTGAAATTGTTTACTATTTCAGTAAGGTAAAACCATTTTAATTGGAAATTAGAAAATTTATATGTTTCTAATTATGTTATATAGGTGAGTGGATTTGGTTGATATAAATAGTTATACCCAAGTAAGAGTTTAAGTCTCCTTTAATGGTTGGTTATGAATGGATGTAGAAATATATATTATTTCTATGCTATTATTTTGATATAAAATCTATTCAGGAGAGATAAATTGGGGTATTAAATAATATGAAATTATTGGTAGAAGTTTAATGATTCTTTCTTAGGGTAGGGTTATCTACTGTAGTCAATTTTGTATTGTAAATTAGTTTTTATTTGGATAAATTTGGAAGTAAGAATTGTGAAATTCTTAGTTAATTGAATTAATGATAGTATATTTATAATTTCAGGTGAAGATTTTAGAGGAATTATGGTGGGAGGAAAAATATTAAAATATTTAAAATATTTACTTATTAAATACTATATTCTCTAGATAGAGGTTAAAGATAATGAAGAAATAGGTTTATAATGCTCAAATTATGAAATATCTATGAAGTAATATGATTATATGGGATATGAAAATATTATAGAACCTTGTAGAGTTTAACGAGTTAAATGTGGGTTTAACTCAAGGAATAATATGTCCACATAATTCATATGTATCAAAACTTTTAAAATAACTTCAAGATAATTCTCATATTACTGATTATAAAGAACTTGTATGTTGAGAGGATTGAAATATTTTTCAAACTATTATTTGAAATTAATGACCATCAATATGAGGTGTTATGTGCATTATTAATACCTTTATTGTGTGTTTTATAGAAGCAAATTGGATCAAAGAAGAGTACAGTTAAGAAAAGTCACATATAAATGTTCAACATACATCGTTTTTTTGAAACCTATTTTACATGATATGATATATGTGTTTAATTTGAATTTTTGTATGGTCATTAAATATTTTGGTCAAAATGAAATGGTTGTGGTTTTCTAGGATAAATATAATTTGAGTGGTATCTACATTGATGATTTGGTTATTTTTAGTGATTAAATTATTTTTTTTAAACTTATTAGTTTTGGATTTTTGAGGAAAAAAATTGTTTGAGGGTAATATAATGTGATGGTTGAGGTTTTTTATAAATATTGCTTTATGTTTAATGTAACCATTTTAATTTTTGATGAAAAAAATTTTCTGGGAGGTATCTAATGTGATACTATAGATTATTGATGTTTATCTAATTTTTGAATTTTATAGAGGGATTAGTATGTTTAAAATTGATTTATAGGAAAAAAAGATGAAAATACAGGATCTGAGAGAAAACATACCATAGTCGGGTCTTCATAAAAAACCATTTTTGTGTTTCATAATAGTTTGTGGTTTATGTTGTGTTACAAATTCAGGGTTTAAAGGAAGACTATTAGTCTTCCTAACAACAACTAAAAAGTAAAATTACATCCCATTTTGTTTTACTATGATGTTGTTTGATGAAATACATGGGTCTATGGGTGGTTTACATGGATTAAACAATGATGTGGCTTTGGTAAAACTTTTTAAATTCAAATAGAAATAGATTATAAATTCTTTTTGAGGGGAATTGATTATATGCCATTTTTTATATTATCTGTTATAGGTAATACCACTCTATCATTCATTAAGATAATAAATGGTGAATGACGAAATACATGTGTGTGTGTGTGTTGAAAAAGTAAATGAATTATTTTGTTATTTATCATATCATTTCCTTGTCCATTAAGATTTATTTTTAAGAAATTTAGGGTTCACCTTTAATTTTCTTCACCATAAATTGATGGATTTATTAATAAGACGGATCAAATAGAATCTTGGATTGATGAGATTTTCTTATTTAATGTATAAGATCAATGAAATTGAGATTTTATTAGGTTTGTGACTCTAAATTCTATTTTATTAATATTAAACGGATTTGAATAATGTTGTTGATGTGGTGAGGGGAAATTTTTTATGCCTCACATGGAAATAATGTAGTGATATTTAAACTAACAGAGAACGATGAAATGAGGAAGTTGGAATGAAATAGTCCAAAACATGGTTGGTAATTAGAGTAAAATATGATTAATCTGATTGATATTACAAAATGATGTGGAAGGGAAAATAAGTTAAGGACAATTATGTAAAAGGGAAGACAACGTATTATGATTCCTTATGAGGTGAATCATGCACTGTATAATTTCCTTGGTATTTTTCAATTATGTTATAAATATTTATCACTAATTAGTGATGAGTTGATGATATAGGTGATAGAGTAAATATTATGGAATGGAATAAACTCAAAATGTTATAATATTTGGGAGTGGAAAAAATGGAAGTGAATCTTGATTTTGTTTTAATATCCAGTGAAAAAAAATATGAATGAGTCTAGGTGAATGAGAATAGGTAAATGATAAGATGTGAATGGAATAAAATTAGAAGCGTAAGGAAGAGGTGGTTGTGGTGTGAAGAGGGGATGTGAAGAGTTAACTACATGTTGTTTATATTTATGAGGTATGTGATTGTGATTGTGATTCATGTGTTGTTAAAAATTATAGTTCATGACCAATATGGTGTAATGATTTGATGGTAACTATGAAGATTTAATTAGGATAAGATGTTAGTAGGTAGTGGTATCTTAGTGGTTCATTGTGGGTTTAATGTAGAATGTTTGGGTTAGTTTCCTAGAATTATGTGGGTAAATTTTATATATTTGAATTACTATTATGAGGGTATATTATTTTGTTGTGGTTTCTATTATTTAGAATCATTTTGTTGTGGATTGTGGTTATATATTTACTTATTATGGTAATTTGATATACTTGTTATCTCAGATAGTGGTTATGGTTGGTAGTGAAACTATGTTAAACATTTTTAAAGGGTTAAGATGTGGAATTATGAGGGTTTTTATATTACATTATTTTTATGAGTTATGAAAATGTTATGTTTTATTACCGTGGATGTGTTATTAACTTATTTAGATATGATATAACGGAGTTGGTACTCCCAAATGATGAAGTGAAGAATGGAAGTTTTTTTCCCACTATAGGTATGGTTGTTATTATGGTTATACCACCATGTATTTTTATGTTGTGTAAGATTTATAGTCATATCGTATTAAAAAAAATTGTTGTCGTAGTAGTTGTTATAGTGTTGTTAGTAGAGTGAATAGAGACAGGTGGTGGTTAATACATTGGTTATGGTATTGTTTATGTGGTGATGAGAACGAAGTGTTGGATGACATCTGTTGAAGCTTTTATGTTGTTTATATTTCTCTTGATTTCTATTAATAATTAATTTATATTTATATATGTTTCCTATTGAGGTTCAATTATTCCTATAAACATAAAATAAGATAAGTCAGACATGGAACCTTCTGGGTGTACTTGTACACTCAAACTATCATTATCTGTTATTTTTAGGCATATGATATTATATTGAGGGTAGTGAATGATTATTTTTATTCATGTATAAAGATATGACTCTGAGAGAAGGTGGAGTATTAGATTGGAATTTTTCCTTGCAGTTTTTGGATAGTTTCTCTTATTTGGTTTGTGTGATTGACATACTTGTGAATATGTTCATTTATTAATTTTGGTGGTAATAGTTTTTGGATAAGGTTTTTGTTCAATATCAAAATTGTAATGAATCCCATTTTCAATGATTTATAACCTTAGTTCTATTTTCCACATTCTGTCCAATTGGATGCGGGCTTCAGGGGGTCACTCTTAATCTCATTCATAGCACATGAAGAGTCTGAGTGGGGCCGAGTCGTGATAATAATGAGAGATAATGTGCAATATATAAATTAAAATAGATTAAATGGATGATAATAAAATATAAATATAATAATATCAATATATTACATGAAATATTAACACCTATCATAAGAAAATAAATACATGTAGGAAATGGAGGGAGGGGAATGGAAACCCTTACATGAGGAAAACAATGGCCTATAAAAAGGGTGTCATGAGAGAGAAAGAGTGATATATCATGGATAATAGATCAAATTAATGTTAATAAAATATAAATATAAGAATAAAATAATGTTAAATTTAATTTTAAAATATAATATAATAAAGTAATTAAAAATATAAAATGGAGAGAGGAATTAAAAAACCTTACTTCTGTATTATAATTGCTTACAAAACATGTATAATTAGAGGGAATGGGTAATATCCATTAGATAACAAATTATAGGGAAGGATAATAAAATGTAAATATAATAATATAATCATATTAAATTTACATAAAATTATATTATCAAAAAATAATTTAAAAATGGAAATGCGGAGATAGGAATAAGAAACCCTTACCTTTCTCATTTAAAAACATTAAAACCAATCCATTTCCCCTTATATGATCCTTATATTTAGAGAGGTAAAATAAAGAGAGAGATATATATTTATAAAAAGGTAAAACCTAATTTTTTTAGGATAAAGGGTTGGAGAGTTTCTATAGGTGAATCTAATGGATATTTCTTTGGAAAGATAAGGCCGATGAAAGATGATTTTGGAATCACATGAGAGTTCGGTGGGTTAGGAATGTTAGGTGAGTTAGGTGGGAAAATGTTTATTAGAATATTAAAATTTATGTATAAATATAAAAAGGTCTTATATAATATATAAATATCAATTTATTTATTTAAATATCTTGGAATTCTATATTTGACTTATTTTACCATATTTTATATCTTTTAATTATTTACCATAGTAACAGTTTTTTCCAAAAATACAATTTTACCCGTCTACAGAATTTTGAAATCCTAGTCCCAAATATTCCATCCATTTTATAAAAACAAATATGTAAATATTATAAATTTATTTTTTGAATAAAAATGCATAACATATTTAAAAAATAATTTTTAGAACAATTTTGTTTATCAAAGAATGACTGTATTTTTTATGTATTATCATTCCATAACTATAACATGAATTAAAATTACTTATTATACATTTAAAATATATTATATTTAATTTATAATATATATTTTTAATATATATATATATATATGTATTATTTATATTACTATTGGTAATACAAAAATGTTTTATAATTACTATATTAGGACAATCACCTTTGATGGTTACTTTATTTGGGTATCTAATACCATATCGTATTAATCAGTTTTCATAATGGCCACACACACCCACAAGTCATTTAATAATCATATAAACCACATACCTTCACACCTTCTTTATTATAATCCTAAAATCATGATTTTCATATATCTCATATATTCATGGATTTATAGTAATTTTAACTTCCTATAAGTTTGATGTTTATTCCATGATTTACGAAATTTAATTCATATAATTTTGGTGTTTAAATATATTTTTTATCCATTATTACTTCTAAAATATATGGAAAATATTTACCTTTATTCAATGAAAGTGTTACATTTTCATATTTATTCCAAGGATAATTTTGGGGTTTATTCTACTACATTATTCCACTTTGTAATAAAACAAAAAATTATTAATTTTATCCACATTTCACATCAAATAAAACTATATTTTTCATATTCTATTGAAAGTTCTTTGATGTACCCATTACTTCTGAAATTACATTAAATTTACTATGCTTTTCAGGGTATCATTCATATTACTCACCTTTGGTTACAAATCCCTTTATTTCACATCATAAAATAGATTTATTTACCATCAATGTTTGGTCATTATTAAATTATGTTGTTCTAAATTTTCTAGAGGATTTTATCTCCCTTTTTACCTTCTAATCATATGTAATTACAAATTTAATAATTTTTTAAAAGACATGATAAGAGTTGAGGGCCATACTTTATCATCCAACTTTTTTATAAACTCTTACCTCATTCTAGCCACTTAAAAATAAACTTGAGATGAATGAGAATATTACATAGCCCTTAGATACATCCCTAAACCACCAAAGGTTCAATAGTACACATATGTTCATTTCCACCTATTGTGGGGAATGAAGTTTGGGAGAATCATATTTTTATGTTATTGTAGTTTGTTAATTTTTGTAGGGTTTCCTCAAAGAAGGGTAAAATTTTAATTTTTTTCCTTGGAGTAAAATTTTGAGCATTATATTGGATTTAGGTAATGATGTTTAAAATTGGGAAGATATTTAGTATTTTTTTGAGGTGATGATATTTACCCATTATTTGTTGGGTAATGGTGGAAGTTTAATTAATTTATTTAAGAAATTTAGAATTTATGTATTATTTTTTTTAAATAAATATTATGGTTGGTGAGGAATTTTATATAGAGGAAATTAAATGGTAATTTTATTGGAGGTGGAATTATATTTATTTTAATATTTGTGACATGGAAATTTAGAGAAAAGTTTAAATAGGAGGTTTTATATAGTAAGAAATGGAATATTTAATGTATAGTTATTCTTGAAATTATAAAAGGATTTAAGGGGAAATAAATTGAAATTAGTATAGGTGGAATATATTTTCCACTATTGGAAAATAAACCAAATATTCACAATTTTAAATAAAACATGGCATGGAAATTTTTTCACTGTTCATATAAAAACAATAATTTTAAAAACATTCAATGGATAATATAAAATAGGTACAAAAGATCACTTCCTTCAAAAAAATATAAGTATCCTTTTCAAAATTGGATTGAATAATCATCTCTACGAAAATATGAATGGATAAGAATTTCAATAAATCAGTAAATTGTATAAACATTTTTAATCATGTATCTATAGTAATAACACTCGAGGTTAGTTAGTTCCAATCACATGGTTTCACAAAAGATTAGTGAAATATGGATCCCAATGTGCACACACTCCCAAGATATCAATCCAAGAGTGAATAGGATAACATCACTAAAAATTAACTTCCAAACCTCTGGAAATATAGTATCATTGTCATCTTCAATTAATTTATAAATAGCAGTTAACTTTGCATGAATATCCTCTAACATAACTACCTAGAATCCCTTGTTCTTCAGGGTAATCAATAACACATGGGGTTATAATTTATTTTAATAAATATAAAATCTTTTCAATCAATCATTTCACCCCCACCAATTTCATGTTTCAAAACATTCCATTTATATTCAAAAACTATCTTTATAAGGTTTTCATTAAAAAATCCTGAATTTCAAATAAAATAATTTCCTTTCAAATCATAAAACATTTCATTCCCTTTTTTCTCAAAAGTATTAATCAAAATCATACTTGAAATCAGTCATTTCAATTCAAGCTCATTTTTTGAAAGTTAAGATTTTAGTTTTCAAATCCATTGTTAAGAGATTTCATCACACACACACAAAACATGTAAATCTAAAATAATTTACCAAAGCGTCCCAAATTCAAATTTGTAAATCATTTGGAAATATAATTCCAAATGAATAAGTGCCAAAGGTTTTAATTTATATGAATTCCAATATAAGAACACCTACCTCAATTACAAGATCAACAATCACCCAACCTAGGACCCACTAATGAAGGGTTGATGTATATAATCATGAAGGGAGAATACTAGAATCGAAATTCATTAACTCAATATCAATATCCATCAAAGACATGGTGATACACAATTTTAAAGAGGGATAAAGATGTGGAAAGAAGAAATCAAAATCAACTTGAGAATGCACTTATTGAAAGAGAATCAATGCATAAAAGACACTTTAATCCATGAAGAAACATGTTTGGAAGGTAAAAATTAACATATATAAAGCCTCCAATGTGATTAGGGTTGAATTATGGTTTAGGGAGAAGTTTTTTTAGTCTAATAAGAGATTATAATAAAATTTTTTATGATACTACCATGTTGTTTCTTAGCCACATAAATGCCACCAGCTATCTGGTGGCTCCCAATAGATAGTCGATGGCTATAACCAACTTGATAATGGCTCCCATATGCTAGAAGAGGACGATGATTAGAGTTTGTGTTGTCATGGGAAACCCACCAGCTAGCTAGTGGAGTTTCTATAGGAGCTCATTTCTCTTGGTGGCTTAGAAATTTTCCATTGGACCTCACTGGTTAGCCAGTGGGCTTCTTTTTGGAATCCCCTACTGCTAGCCATCCTCCGGATGGCTAATGGATCTAACTGTTTAGATAGTTGACCCCCTATATACATTTTGGCTATATGACCATATCAACTCTGATGATAAACAATCTAGGAGATCCCCGAGCTCTAAAAATAAATTCAAAGACACAACCTGGCACGTAAAATGGCTCAAAAAAAGATCACAACTAATAATCAACAAGACAATAATATATCAAAGTGAAAAAATTAATAGTTGTAGTAAATCAATCTTCATACATGAAATCTGGAATCAAGATATTACAATTATCCTCTCAATAAATGCATAATGGACCCCAGAATATTATCAAGAAGACTCTAAATAAAATAAGCGACGATAATGGTCTCTCATAAAATCCTTATGCTCCCATGTATTTTGAGAATCAGTACAATGTTTCCATACCACCAGAACCAAGGGTATGAACTTTACAAAAAGTTCTTTTTTTGGGCATCAATAATTTGAATTTGTTTCTCAATCACGATCATATATAGTTCCACATCGAGGTCGTCACAACTGAAGGCATGTGATGAGACTGAATGATACTTCTTGAGCTATGATATGTGAAACCTATCCTGGATGGGTGCCATCTATGATGGAAAGAAAAAATGGTATACCACCTTTGAAATTAGATGAAAATTCTCAAATATTCCCACATCTGTAGGTGATAATTTCCCCTATTTTCCAAGATTTGTATGGCTCAAATGAGGAGAGACTCTAAAAAACACCTAGTCACTAACCAAGAACTCCATGGGGAATCGAATATGATCAACATAACACTAATACCCAAATGGTTTTGTTACCATTATATGTCAAATCATCTGAATTTTTTCACCCTCTCTTAGACTAAACTAGGCCCCATAAATAAAGATTCACCTATATCCAACCAAGCAAGTAGTGATCTAAATGGGTGTCCATATATGGCCTCAAAGGGTTATATTTTTATGGAAATCGTGAATTTTGTTGAAGGAAAACAATACCATCCCAAAATGGTAATCCCATGGTTCTCCAAAGTCAATGACATAAGCACAAAGTATATCCACAAAAATATCTATAACATTTTTTTTCGGACCATCTATTTGAGGGGGTACACTATTCTAAACATTTCCTTGGATCTCGTCACCTCCAAAAGGTCACTCTAAAAAAAGATAACCGAACCAAAGATACCTATATGAAACTATTGAAAATGGAACACCATTCACTCTGTTGACATCCTGCACATACAAATTTCATATTTCCCCAACATTGGTGGAATCATGATTTGGAATAACGTAATTATAATTGGTTAATCTTAAAATCACCATGAAAATCATATTATTACCTTGAGGGTTATATAGAACCCTAATAAATAGTTCCATATATATTTCATACCACTTCTAAGTTGTCACCTGAAATGGTTGAAGTAGACCTGTAGTCTATTGATTCTTGACTTCAAATTATTGACAAGTATACCGATGAGGAAAAAAATCATCAACGTATTATTTCATAAAAATACAAAAAAATCATTATCTCATTCCATAAAACATTTTCATCATTCCTTGGTGTACCACCCACAGGGAATGATGAAAACACCCTATCAAAACCGTCCTCATAGGCAACAAAACAATATAATTATTCCTACTAAAAATATACCCTTAAGAAGATAGATATCATTTATCGATGGTATCCCTACCAAATAAAGAATCCATTATGACTCATAACACATAATAATGATGATGTTCCTATATAATCATATTTATAATAGATTATTTCAATAGAAAAATCATCAAAAAAACCTTGGTCTCATCCCCTCAAACTCCCAAATACTTACGAGTAAAGTGAGCCATCAGATTCCATTCCTCAGAATATTGTTTCAATGTATGAGATGGATGTTTTATTCCAATAGTATCAGTAATGCTATTCAATTACCAGGGGTAGGGGAAATGTAAAATTCATAAGACTGTAGCTACTCCAACCATATCCTTTATAGAATGTTCATATCTTTTTGAGATAAGATATTACTCAGGATATTATTATCAGAGTAGAAGATAAAACTTTATTAAAGAAGATAACATCACCAAATATAAATATTATTCATTATAGCTGTGAGTTCAAGATCAAGTGTGAGATAATTATTCACATTAGGCCAAATCTAAAAATAACCAAAATACACCATGGGATCGCCCTGTATGATGAAATATCCCAAACTGAATCACGATTCATCATAGAAGACCACATTGCTTAGACCTGCCTCTAGAAGAATCAACACTAGGGATGAAGTTAAATGATCATTTAAATCATCAAATTAAGACTATAATTTTATATCCCATAAATCATTTACTCCCTTATAAGTGAGGGAGGTCAATTAAGAAGATAAATTTGATAAATCCTTTAGAAATTGATAGTAATACCCCATTAAGCACAAGAATCTCCAAATCTCAATGGTGTGTTGTGGTTCCTACAATTCTATAATAAACTTTACCATATCAATATAAAGTAAAAAAATATTTTTTGAAACCATGTGTTCAAATAAATTTACCTATTGAATCCAAAAATGGAATTTTTATTTCTTGACATCAAGTTAATGATTTTTTAAGTTGTAGAAAATTTTCTCAAATAACATTCAAGATCATCCTTGGTTTTAGAGTAAACCAAGATGTAATCCAAAAAATAACACAATAGAATAATCAATGTAATGGTGTAAAATATTATTCATAAAAACCATAAACATATACTAAGTATATGTCATACCAAAATGCATCCTAAAAGTGATCTTAGGGATATTCGACTCCTTGATCCTAAGTTGGTGATAACCTGATCGATGACTAATTTTTGAGGACCAATTAACCCCTTTCAACTGGTCAAACATATTAGAGATATAGGGAAGTAAATACCTTTTCATAACCATGACCCTATTAGAATTTCTGTAATTAACAAAAAGGTGAATAGTTCCATTTTCTGTTGAAGAAACCACTGGAGCATCCCTAGTCAACAAAATAGGTCAAATGAATCACTTTGATATCAAACCATACAAGTGATTATTTTACTCCATTAGTTCAGATGATTCCATTTTGTTATAGGGAATATAAATAAACTGGGTACCTAGTACGAAGTTGATAAATATCATCACCTCTCTACTAGTAGAAAACCCAAAATTTTAGATGGAAACACATTGAGAAACTAAAAAACTAATGGAAGAATATGACCACATGAAGATTACTACTATAGTTAAAATGAAAACATAGATATCATTATGCTCATCAGTAGAAGAGAAGTCCAATATTGACTCGAACTTGGGTCATATTCTCCCTAAAAGACATGACACCCCCCATCGAGGGAAGTGAAGGAGAACCACTAAAGATAATAGTTGATATAAACTTTATGAGAAATAAATTACTCCATAAGAAGAAATAAATATGAAGGTTTTATATGAATAACTAAAAATATTCCTAGATGGGATCAATTTATAATAAAAATAAAGTACAAGAGGATCATCCAATACCCTTCTCACTATTCATCCTAAGAGGCATATAAATGTCCATATATGGAATGAACTCTGTAGTAAGATTTAACACTACAAATTTTTTTAGATTTGAAAGAATGAGAACCACAAATGTTAAATAAAGCAGCAACCAAATATGAATCAACAGTAATGGTACCTTTTAATATCACATGATATGTATCAGCTTCCACTGGAGACTCATCCACCATGTGAAGAAGCTTCGCTCTTAATTCTTATGGCTAGAACACATTTATTTTTTAAGCATCTTACTATGCCATGGGTACTGTGAGTAATATTAAATCCTTAACTCTAAAAAAGCAGTAAAAACATAGAAACATCTCTTAATGTGACTTGAGCATCTAAAATATCTATTTATATTCAGTTGATCCATAAAATAACACTTTTATTTCCCATCTTTTCCACAATGGAAGAAAGTTAGTGGACCTTTAAAAAGTAGTGTATAAGACTTAGAATAAGACTATTTCTGAGATCCAAAACTATATTTTCCACCAAAATACCAATCCAACTTCTTATTCTCCTTAAATGGACCACCTAGGCTACAATTGGAGGATATAAGGACTCCCCTTAACCCTGAAATGCAATCCAAGTCATGTTCCACCATAGGAGCTCTATCTAAAACATCATCACACATAATGATATTCATCATGAAAATATAAGATCTGATATCTGAATGAAGACCCATATCAAACTTCTATGATTTTTTCTTCTCATTTCATAAAAACTCATGTGATAAATGATAATTTTATGTAAAGTGGTTGGCATACTGGTTCATTGTCTATTCACCTCTTCTAAGATTAAGGAAGACCATGTACTTAGATAAAAAATCAATTCTAGATAGAATTTTTCACTAAATGATCCATAATGTCATTCCACACCATGCCCACATTTTCCCAACCAGAACTATATAATAAAACTAATTTCTTAAAGAACATTCATGTTTAAGACAATAAATGTCACCTAAAAGAAATATGATGGCTCTAAAAACTGAAATAAACACTCAAAAAAATTCACTAATATGCTCTCCCTTCAATGGATTATTGGTTCCCTATAAATATGGTGGTTTAGATAAATAAACTATTCGCCATGATCTATAATATCATCCCTATATTGTACAACCTCAACAACCTCAACATGAATAGGTTTATCTACGTTGATTAGAGATTAGACCACACATACAACAACCACTACATAGTTCTGATCAACTGGAGGGTTCAATCAATGTGGTCAATCCTGAGCTCCCTCTTAATTTATATTCAAATGTATATTTGGGGATATGGTACTACACTACATCAATAGATAATAAGGAAACATTAGTCAAGATACATGAGATCATTAACTCCATTGATCAGAATTCAATTAGGAAACACAAATATTAGATCAAATATTTGGAAAAAGTATATAATATAATCAAAATAATATACAAAGAAACTTTTTACCAATATCCCAGGTTATGTTAAGGATCATTATGCTAAAATATATCTAAGAAATCACTCATAACATTCCCCTTATGTTTCAAAAATAATGTCTCTAATCTACCAAGATAACCCAAACTACATACCATTATCTATAAAAAGACTAAAACACTTTGACACCAAATTTTAATAAACTAACCTAGAAAATAATCTAAAATGGTTCCTATATCACTTTTGAAATGACTAAAAGGGTGTTTTTTGTCCCTAAAGGCTACATACTGGAACCTTGGTATCAAAACAAACAAGAGTGAAAAATATCTATACAAGAATAACTCATCAAGGAAAATAATAAGATATAAATAAATAAATATTTGGTTTTAAAAAAACATCCCCAAAGAAAAGAACCAAAATTAGGCAGATAGAAGTCCCAAAAATGGTATATCAACCAAATTCTTCACATAAACCATCAAATATGACACCAGAAGATCCCTATGTAAAAAAGTGGATTACAAATTCCATATATCACCACCAAATATGAAGATCATTCTAATCAAGTACATGAACCACCTCCAAGCGTTGCCTTTCCTTTCCTTGGACCTGACATAATAATGTCTAAAAATTCCCAAATAAAAAAGTAGAGTGTGAGTAAAAAATCATAGTAGGACCCCACCATGAATTCTGTCAGTAACCCATATCAAATAAAATATATATTATCAATTTTAAATATAACATGGAATGTAAATCATTTCAAAATTCTTATAAAATTATGCTTTTCAAAAAAATTCAAGTAAAATTATAAAATAGGTATAAAAGTTAATTTCCTAGAAAATTGGTAAATTTAAGTTTCTTTTTCAAAACATACATGAATAATAATAACTAATAGTTTAGGAATGGATAATCATTAAAATAAAACACTATAATGTATAATTAGTTTCATGCATAGATTTGTGGTAATAACACTTTTGGTTAGTTAGTTTGGTTAAATGGTTCCACATAATCTTAATAAAATATGACTTTAGGTGTGGACACACTCCATAGATCCCATGAATATTAGAATAATAGAACAACCTAATGAATGAACTCCCTAACCTCATGGTTGTATAATATAATTTTCAACATGAAGTAATTTCAAGATAGTACTTTACCTAGCATGCATATCGTCCTAGAAAACTACCCAGGTTCCAATCATCTTCAAGGTAATAAATCATACTAGGGGTTATCATTTATTTCAATCAATCTCAAATAATTTCTAAAAAACATTTGATTTATTCCCAATTTCATTTTTCCAAACATACCATTTAATTTAAAAAACACCAAATGATTTTCATAAAAAACTCATAAATTTCAAATCAATTCATTTAATTTCAAATCATAAAACATTTCATTCATTTTATTTTCAAAATTCCTTATAAAAATCATTCTTCAAAATGTTCACTTAAATTAAATATCATTTTTCCTTAATCAAAATTTATTTTTCAAAGCCATTATCAAGAGAATATATCACACTCATAAACCATTTCAATTCAAAATAATTTATTTAAAGGCCTTAAATCATGATTTTAAAACCATTTTGAGATCTAATCTAAAAAAATAAAGAATAAATAGGTTTCAATTTATAGTAATTTCCTTATGAAACAAACTAACCTATTCATAAGATCCACAATCACCCAACTTGTGATCCACCACTAGAGATTAGAAAGATAGAATGATCAAGGGAGAATACTAGATTAAAAATTCATGAAGTAAATATATAGATACATCAAAAAAAGTGGACCGCCACTCTTAAATAGGGAGATATATAAGGAAATTAGAAATCATAATTGAATTTATATTACACTTATTGGAAGAGAATCATTGTATAAAATAGAACTTTGATTCATTAAGAAGAAAGGTTGGAAGGAACAAAAACACATATATAAATACTCCAGGGTGATTATTGATGAATTATGTTTTAGGAATAGGTGTCTAGTCCTTAATAAGTGATTAAAATATAATGTATTATGATATTGACCTACTGTGTATCAGCCACATCAGCATCATTGGATAGCCACTGACTCTCAATGACTAGATCGAGGTACCAAGAAGAATGATTGTTAACCTAGGAACCTCACCACATGGATGGTGGAGTTTATATAAGAACTCTTTTCTACAAGTAGACCACTAATAGGCTGGTGGACCTCACCTTTAGGATGGTGTGATTTCTATTGGAAGACCCTAATTTCATCCTTCCACTGAATATCTAGTGAACCTCACTGATCAGCTATTGGACCTATTATTGGATTTTTGTCTTTAATATCTTGTATACTCCCAATTTAAACTCTCAAAGTGCTCACTACTTTCTAAAACTAGATTCAAAGATGCACCCCTAACCCCTCAAAAGGCTCCAATAAACAATAATAACCCATAATAAATAAGATAAAGTGATATAAAAGTAAAAAATAATAAGATTCAATGTAACCCAAGGTTCTTACCAGAAATTTTGTGTCTATGATGTTATTTTATTTTAATATTCTTAATAATTACATGTGTTCTACTCTACTATCTTATTAAATAATACCCACTCATATCTCTTCTCAAGACCACTTAATCCATTTATCTTGACCAAGATTGGGACAAATAATATTCTAATATTCCTCTCCTCATCCTAAAGGTATTGGACTTCATAAAATACTACACCAAGAAATCATAATGTGTAATCAAAATGAGGTTTCTCAAGGAAGATTATGTTTCAACACATACAAATAAAAACAATACTTGAGTTAAGGTAGTATGTAACAATATCATTTCTTTTCATTATTATATATATTAAATTTCCATTTAGGTAAATTATATAATCCATATAATTTAATACCCACAAATCTTATTCTCCTATAGTTAATTAAGTAATTTTAAATTATTAGGATTATTTTTATCAATTTGGTACTAAAAGTGATCAATAAAATGATTTTATGAAAAAACAACCATATTTACTCTTCGGTAGAAACACTTTTTATTATATATCCATGTTAATAAAAAAATTGGTAGTATTTACTTATACATAAATGTTTGAGATATATTATTTTTACAACTATTAAATTTAATTACAAATAATTAAAAGGAATATTTAAATTGTTTTTATATAAAACTCACATTTGAATATTTATCGAGGTATAAAGATAATGATATTTTTTAATTTATATTAAATGAATGTATTTTCCATATTTTATGAAAATTATTTTCTTTGAATATTCATTTAGAAGTTTTAATTTTTAATTTATAAGAAAATAATTTTTGAATTTGTTTTTGAAATATTTCTATTAAAGATACAGAAAGAAAAATATATTTCCCCTATTTTCATAGAAATGATAAAATTAAATTTTAAATGTAGTTCTAATCTATGAAAAAATCCTTTATATAATTTCATTCTTCACTGGGGATATTATTTTTTGATACTATCAAGTTTTTTTATTGATGTATTACGATAATGATGTTTGAAAAGAGTTTTTATGAAACCCATTTCTCTTCATGGTTTAATTAAGAGATGTTGTAATTATGATGTTTTATGTATGATTTCATGAAACCAATTTCTCTTCCACTACCTAATTAATCTATTATGAAATAAATAATACTTTTATGATACCATCTACTTCCCTTCATGGAATTTCTTTTATTACGTGATGATGAAATGTTTATTAAAACCACTTGGTTTCCATAAGTTATTCGATTCTGAAATGAAGAATGTTTTTATGTTGTTTTTAGAAAACTTGTGTTTGGTTTTCATTTTGTGATTGGTGATCCAAAAATTATATATTACTCCAATGAATTGGGTAAATATTTATATATCATGATATAATATGTATTGGAATGGGGAGTAAACCCAGTCCAGTAAGTGAATTTTTCAACTATGATTGTTTTGGGAGTAGACCTTGACTAAGGAAGTTGTGGAATGGGGAGTGAAACCAATTAACCATGGTAACATTTTCACTATGATAGTTTTGGAAGAGAACCTTGACTAAGGAAATGATTAAATATGAAGTGAACCTGATCCACTATGGTAATTTTAAGAGAATGATATCCTTAGAAGTTAACCTTGAATATGGAAATGATTTTATAGGATGATGTGTATGTACAAAAGTTATTTATTATTTTAATGACATGTTATCATATCTCATGATTGATTATTGTTGTTTCCAAACTCTTTTAACATATGTATTTTGTTATGAAAAAGCCTCATTCTGTGATTTATGATTAATGGTCATTGAATAATTAGGTATATCTTTCTTAAGTTAAAGTAATGTTTTCATATTATAATGCATATATTATTCTAAATTATTTACATTTAGTGATATATTCTCTATTTTTTATTTCTAAGAATCTAAGCTCACACTTTCTTATGTTTTCCATATACCTAGGTTATGAAGAATGGTTTTAAGTTGGGTATGTCTAAGAAGGGTGTTAAGTGAGAAGAAATTTGTGAAATATGTTGAAGATATTTCATGAAATAAGGTGTTTATATATCCTATATTTAAAGACAATAATATTTTATAGTTATTGGGCATGTATTATTTTAAGATGTATTGAGTAGTCATCTAAAATGATATAATATTTATGTATGTAATGATTTGTCCACCTCACTGTAAATGAGATATATTTTAGTAAGATATAAAATTGGAAAATTTATAAAGAATAATTGAAGTGATATTTAATAGACTTTGATATGATACAAGGATGAAAAAAATAAAATACTCCCTAGATACAAAAGGTTTACCTCTGCCAAAGGCTGATGCATAATAGTATTTTACAACGTGGGAATTATTTCCATGAAATGGATTATTGATAAATAATAGTCTTAAAAAATAAATAATGAATTTTTCTTTATCATTTGATGAGAAAAAAATTCTTAAGAGTTATTAACACAATGAGAATTACGGATACACCGCGAAGATCATAAATACGATATTTCACAGCATGTTAAGGATGGACCACCAAAAAAGAGAATACATAAGAGTCCTACCTTTATCAAAGAAGTGAGGATGATTCTTAAGAGATATCCATGCCTTGATAATTATGGTTATTCCATGAAGATAATACAAAAATAGTTTTCCCTTTACTATATAATTATGGATGATGCATATCATATATTGAGAAGACATATAGGATTGACGTGCCATGAAGAGTATTTGAAAATATTTTTGGTTCTTCCTATTGTGCGATTACCACTCCATGTATCATTGTTCACATAATTAAAT
Organism: Viscum album; assembly: GCA_963277665.1. Classification (NCBI taxonomy): domain Eukaryota; kingdom Viridiplantae; phylum Streptophyta; class Magnoliopsida; order Santalales; family Viscaceae; genus Viscum; species Viscum album. Next base: position 1,911,026,637 of record OY728161.1, on the reverse strand, counting down.
ATTAATAGAAATGACTAAATGTTACTTGACATATATCTATGAATGATGGGTAAGTTACATGAATATTATAGTTGGAGTTGTATAAATATAGTTTCATAGTACTTTCCACAATAAAGAAATTTGAACTATGGTGCATTAGTCAAATGATATTCTTGAGTTCTTTTATCATCAAATATTAATTATAATGTGAGATATGAAAGTTAAAGGTTACCAATTACACATCACAAAGGTAGGTTTTGTGAAAAAACAATCACGAGGTGTAGTAAAAGTTGTAGAACCATTACATGATTTTATATGGAATTAAATATAAGATTTGAGTGGATTTAATGGGAGGCATCCAAATTGAAGATCCGAGATGGTATTAGGAAAATAATATATTTTTTCATACTTGGGAATTTAAAGGAGTTAAGTCTAAAAAAAGTTTAGAATACTTCACATTATAGGTCTTAAATAGAGAGAGAGAGAATGAATCAGAATTAAAATTCATATATCCTATACACATAAAGAAAGAAGAGAGAGACATAGTTCACTAAAGGAATTTTTACTTAGAAAATTAATAGAAGAAATTTTTTCTATGAAATAGATTAGAGGAAAATAAAAATACATAATTTAGAGAGAAATTTAAGTGTAATTATAGAACTGTACTAGAAATAGGAAAAGAAAGAAATAATTGACACTCCTTAGAGATCTTTCCATAGAAAAAGTCTGAGTTTCCCTGATAACTCAGGGAAATGTGATCCTATTTGTGATGATATTGAAAACAAGACTATAAAGGATAGAAATGTGGAGATTAAACCACATATATACATCTAATGCACAATATAAACTATGATTTTAATTTGAATTTTCATGTGGTTTCATAGAATTTTTACTCTCTTGAGTAGTGAGCAATGGAGAGGAGTGAATGGAGCCACCATTGGTAGATAATGATCCATCCCTAAACCTTATAAATGGGATCAACCTTAGTCTTTGAGTGAACTATCCTAAACCCAATAATAAAGAGTAAATTTATTTTATTCTAATTCAAGAACACATTTCCATTATATAATCCTTATGTTAACATTTTGTGAGTGAAAAAAGGAAAATACCTCTGCCATATGTGCATAAATTTTTTATATTCTAATAAATATTAATTAGTGAGTGTGGGTTAAGTAATAATTAGTCAATCTAGTAAATAAAAGGATAACTGTAATAATAATATGATCAATAAACAAATAAAATAATATATCCTCTTCTAATAATGAGTTCATGATCATAAAGGGAAGCTGGAGTTTGAGGAATGAGTGAATAAGTTTGAATGACATTCAAACCCCGATTCATTCCCACTCTTAGTGTATCCCTCACTTAATAAATCTATAGTCCTCATACGGTTTATTTGATTTGTTCATATACATGATATATAGTGTGAATTTTGGAAATATTATTTGAAACACATATTGGTATGTTTTTGTAATAATTGATTGGTGGTAAATTAATTTTTTTAAAACATAAAGGGTTAAAATATGAAATTATGGTGAACAATAAATGAGTGAATATGGGTTAAATTTGGAACAAGACTTCTATATTATTGTTGTTGTTTTTCATATTACATTAAAATATTGGGATTATAGTGGATAGTGGGTGAGTTGATGTGTATTTAAGAGGGTTTTTTCGAAGGATATTGTTGGATAATGAGTAGATTATAATTAGAGTAGTATATAAAAGTTTCTACAAGGATCTATGGATCAAGATTAATTAATTGTGGTTATGATGATTTATTATTTTACTGTGGAATATTATAAACACTAGGTGGGTGTGGGTTTCTATTTATTTTATTTTTTGTTGTTGTCTTTATAACTACAAGTTGTATAAAAATTTACTTTCGTTATAGTGTGATAAATTATTTCATCTGTTATGGTAGTTATTTTTTGAGAAAGAAAACGAACATTAGAATACTTTAGAGACCTAATTTTATTTGTTTTAGGATATATTGGTATAAATCATAGAGTGATATATTATTTCATTTCATATAATGCGATTCATTGGATTTTCAATTGACTAGAGGTGATATTTATTATTTATAGTGAAATTTTTGAGAGGTTTGTGATGACTACCTAAAATCAAGATAATATGAATTGAAATTATTATCTCCCATTGTTCATGTTGATTTATCATAATTTTATGGTATGTGGTGTTTATAGAAGTGGTTTTTTAATTATGATTTTCATGTGATTTATTATGAGAATATGTATAAGAGGAATGATTATATGATATTTAGTTTATTGATTTTATTATTCATTTTATTGAAAATTATATGGTGTTATAATTATAATATTGAAGTGGGAATAAACTATTAAATTATTAAAGTGGTTTATTATAATATTATCATATTTTGGTGTGGGATTATTATTAAACAAATAGATGAATGGATGAGGTATTTTAAGATGAGTGAATGGAATGGTAATGAACAAGGGAGTATTAGTTAAGATCTTTGATCCTCGAATTCTTCATATTTTGGGAGAAATGAATTATTTTATTGGTGTTCATATATGAGTTTTTTTGTTTCTAGATTAAAATTATTAGGGAGGTTTCAATTTGAAATTTCTTACCATGGTAGTAAGGTTAAACCATTTTTATTGGAAATTATAAAATTTATAGGTTTCTAATTATGTTATAGTGGTGAGTGTATTTGGTTGATATAAATAGTTCTAGCCAAGTAAGAGTTTATGTCTCCAATAATGGTTGGTTATGAATGGATTTAGAAATATATATTATTTTTGTGCTATTATTTTTGATATAAAATCTATCCAAGAGTGATAACTGAGGGTATTTAATAATATGAAATTAATGGTAGAAGTTTAATGGTTCTTTTTTAGAGTAGGTTTATCTGTTGTAGTCAATTTGGGATTGTAAATGAATTTTAATTTGGATAAACTGATAAGTAAGAATGGTGGAATTCTTAGTTAAGTTAATTAATTATAGTATATTTATAATGTTAGGTGAATATGTTAGAGGAATAATGGTGGGAGGAAAAATATTTAAATAATCGAAATATTTACTTATTAAATACTATATTCTCCTGATGGAGGTTAAAGATAATGAGGAAATAGGTTTATAATGCTCAAATTATGAAATATTTGTGAGGTAATATGATTATATGGGATATAAAAATATTATAGAACCTTAAAAAGTTTAAAGAGTTAAATGTGGGTTTAACTCAAGGAATATTATGGCCAATTAATTCACATGTATCACTACTTTTAAAATAACTTCAAGATAGTTCTCATATTACTGACTACAGAGAACATGTATGTTGTCAGGATTGAAATATTTTTCGAACTATTATTTGAAATTAATGACCATAAAGAGGAGGTGTTATGTGGGTTATTCGTACCTTTATTGTGTGTTTTATGGAAGCAAAGTGGATCAAATGAGAGTACAGGGAAGAAGAGTCACATATAAATTCTCAACATTCATCGTTTTTTTGAAACCAATTTTACGTGATATGATATATGGGTTTAATTTGAATTTTTGTGTGGTTGTTAACTCTTTTGGTCAAAATGAAATGGTTGTGGTTTTCTAGGATAAATATAATTTGAGTGGTATCTACTATGATGATTTGGATATTTTAAGTGACTAAATTGTTTTTTTAAATATATAAGTTTTGGATTTTTGAGGAAGAAAATTGTTTGAGGGGAATATAATGTGATGGTTGAGGTTTTATAGAAATATTGTATTATGTTTAATGTTATTGTTTTAATTTTTGATATAAAAAATTTTCTGGGAGATATCTAATGTGATACTATAGATTATTGATGTTTATAAAATTTTTGAATTTTATAGAGGGGTTATTATGTTTAAAATTGATTTATAGGAAAAAAAGATGAAAATGTAGGTTCTGAGAGAAAACATACCATATTCATGTCTTCATAAAAAACCATTTTTTTTTTCATCATAGTTTCTGGTTTATGTTGTGTTATAAAGTCATGGTTTAAAGGAAGAGTATTAGTGTTCCTAACAACAACTAAAAAGTGAAATTACATCCTATTTTGATTGACTAATGATGTTGTTTGATTAAATACATGGTTCTATGGGTGGTTTACGTGGATTAAACAATGTTGTGGATTTGGTAAAACTTTTTAAATTCAAATAGAAGGTGATTATAAATTCATTTGAGGGGAATATATTCTATTGCATTTTTTATATTATCTATTTTAGGTAATACCACTCTATCATTCATTAATCTAATCCATCGTAAATGAGGAAATACAAGTGTGTGAGTTGAGAAATTAAATGAATTATTATTTTTATTTATCATATCATTTCCTTTTTCATTAAGATGGATTTTTGAGAAATACAGGGTGTACCTTTATGGTTATTCACCATCATTTGATGGACTTATTAATAAGTGTGATCAAATATAAGGTTGGAATGATGATATTTGTTTATTTAAAGTATAAGATCAATGAAATTTAGATTTTATTAGGCATGTGACTCTAACTTATATTTCATTAATATTAAATGGATTTTAATAATGTTATTGATGTGGCGAGGGGAAATTTTTAATGCCTCACATGGAAATAATGTAATTTTATTTAAACTAACAGATACAGATGAAATGAGGATGTTGGAATGAAATAGACCAAAACATGGTTAGTAATTACAGTAAAATATTATTAATCTGATTGATATAACATAATGATGTGGAAGAGAAAATAAGTTAAGGACAATTAGGTAAAAGGGAAGACAACTTATTGTGATTTTTTATGAGGTGAATCATGCACGATATAATTTCCTTGATATTTTTCAATGATGTTGTTAATATTGATCACTAATGAGTGATGATTTGATGATATATGTGATAGAGTAAATATTATGGAAAGGAATAAACTTAAAATGTTATAATATTGGGGAGTTGAAAAAATGGAAGTGAATTTAGATTATGTTTTAATATCCAGTGAATAAAAATATGAATGAGTCTAGGTGAATGATAGGATGTGAATGAAATAAAATTGGAAGCGTAAGGAAGAGGTGGTTGTGGTGTGAAGGGGAGATGTACAGAGTTAACTACTTGTTGTTTATATTTATGAGGTATGAGTTTGTGATTTTGATTCTTGTGTTGTTAAAAATTATATTTCATGACCAATATGGTGTAATGATGTGATGGTAACTATGAATATTTAATTAGGTTAAGATGTTAGTAGGTGGTGGTATCTTAGTTGTTGATAGTGAGTTGAATGTGCAATGTTTGGGTTAGTATCATAGCTTTATGGGGGTGAAATTTATATATTTTAATGAATATTATGAGGGTGTATGATGTTGTTGTGGTTTCTATTATTTATAATCATTTTGATGTGGATTGTGGTTATATATTTACTTATTGTGGTAATTTGATATACTTGTTAGCTCACGTAGTGGTTATGGTTTGTATTGAAACTATATTGAACTTTTTTTAAAGGGTTAGTATGAGTAATTATGAGGGTTTTGATATTACATTATTTTTATGAGATATGGAAAAGTTATGTTTTATTCCCTTGGACGTGTTATTAACTTATTTAGATATGATATAAGGGAGGTGTTACTCCCGAATGTTTATATGAAGAATGGATGTTTAGTTCCCACAATAGGTATAGTTGTTATTATAGTTATACTACCATGTATTTTTAGTTTGTGTAAGATTTATAGTCCATCATATTAAACATTTTTTGTTGTTGTAGTAGTAGTTATACTGTTGTTAGTAGATTGAATAGAGACAGGTGGTGGTGGATGCATTGGTTATGGTATTATTTATGTGGTGATGAGGATTATGTGTTGGATGACAAGTGTTGAAGCTTTTATATTGTTTATATTTCTCTTGATTTATATTAATAATTAATTTATATTTATATATGTTTCCTATTGAGGTTTTATTATTCCTATTAACTTAAAATAAGGTAAGTTAGACAAGGAACCTTCTGGGTGTACTTGTATACTCACACTATCATTATCTATTGTTTTTAGGCATATGATATTATGTTGAGGGTATTGAATGATCATTTTAATTCAAGTATAAAGTGAGGACTCAAAGATAAGGTGGAGTATTAGGATGGAATTTTCCTTATAGTTTTTGGATGGTTTCCCTTGTTTGGTTTGTGTGATTGACATACTTGTAAATATGTTCATTTATTAATTTTTGTGGAAATAGTTGTTGGATAATGTTTTTGTTCAATATCAAAAGTTTAATGAATCCCATTTTCTATGATTTATAATATTAGTTCTATTTTCCACATTGTGTCCAATTGGAGGCGGGCTTCAGGGGGTCACTCTTTATCTCATTCATAGCACATGAAGAGTCCTAGTGGGGCCGAGTCATGATAATAATGAGAGATAATGTGTGATATATAAATTACAATAGATGAAATGGATGATAATAAACTATAAATATAATAATATTAATATATTACATGAAATATTAACACCTACCATAAGAAAATAAACACATGTAGGAAATATAGGGAGGGGAATAAAAACCCTTACTTGAGGACAACAATGGCCTATAAAAAGGGTTTCATGAGAGAGAATGAGTGATATATCATTAATAATAGATCAAATTAATGTTAATAAAATATAAATATAAGAATAAAATTCTGTTAAATTTAATTTTAAAATATAATATAATAAAATAATTAAAAATATAAAATGGAGAGAGGAATTAAAAAACCTTACTTCTGTATTATAATCACTTACCAAACATGTATAATTATATATAAGGGGTAATATCCATTAGATAATAAATTATAGGTAATGATAATAAAATGTAAATATAAAAATATAATCACATTAAATTTATATAAAAATATATAATAAAAAAATAATTAAAGAATGGAAATTCAGAGAGAGGAATAGGAAACCCTTAGCTTTCTCATTTAAAAACATTAAAACCAATCCATTTACCCTTATATGATCCTTATATTTAGAGAGGTAACATAAATAGAGAGATATATATATTTATAAAAAGGTAAAACAAATTATTTTTGGGATAAAGGGTTGGAGAATTTCTATAGGTGAATCTAATGGATATTTCTTTGGAAACATAAGGCGGATGAAAGCTGATTTTGGAATCACATAAGAGTTATGTGGGTCAGGAATGTTAGATGAGTTAGGTGTGAATTTTTTTAGTATAGTAAAATTTATTTCTAAATATAAAAAAGGTCTAATATTATATATAAATATCAATTTATTTATTTAAATTTCATGGAATTCTATATTTGACTTGTTTTAACATATTTTATATCATTTAATTATTTACCATAATAACAATTTTTTCCAAAAATACAATTTTACCCATCTACAAATTTTTTGAAATCCTAGTCCCAAATATTCCATCCATTTTATAAAAACAAATATGTAAATACTACAAATTTATTTTTTAAATAAAAATGCATAACATATAGAAAAAATAATTTTTAGAATAATTTTTTATCAAATAATGATTATATTTTTTATTTATTTTCATTCCATAACTATAACTTGAATTATAATTACTTATTATCTATTAAAAATAAATTTTATTCAATTTATAATATACATTTTTAATATATATATATATATATATATATATATTATTTATATTACTATTGGTAATAAAAAACTATTTCATAATTACTATATTATGACAATCACCTTTGACAGTTTCTTTATTTGGGTATCTAATACCATATCGTATTAACTAGTTTTCATAATGGCCACACACACATAGAGAGACACACCTATAAGTCATTTAATAATCACAGAAACCACATACCTTCACACCATCTTTATTCTAATCCTAAAATAATAATTTTCATATATCTCATATATTCTTGGATTTATAATAATTTTCACATCATATAAGTTTGATGTTTATTCCATGATTTTAAGAAATTTAATTCATATAATTTTGGTGTTAAATTATATTTTTTATCCATTATTACTTCTAAAATATATGGAAAATCTTTACCTTTATTCAATGAAAGTGTTAAAATTCCATGTTTATTCCATGGATAATAGTTTCTATCATTCTACAAAGACATGAAATTTAATAGACATTATATTTATTTAATTGTAAATTTTTATTCCAAATAATTATGGTGGTTGAAAATATTATTTTTTTAATTTCTTAAAGGAATTTATAATTATGGTACTACATTTTTTATTATAGACTCAATTTTATTGTTAAGAATGGTAAAGAAAAATTAAATTAGTCCTCATATATATATATATATATATATATATTAAATTTATGTGTGTATATATATATATTAATTCATTCAAAATAGTTTCTAATTATATATATATATATATATAACATATTTACCCTCAAAATAAAATTATGGAAAATTAAATTTTTTATTACATATCTAAGGGTGAAAAATTAGAATAGATGTCTCAGATGAAATATTAGACCATTGACATAGGGAACATTCATAATCTATAGATCTATGTATTTTTTTTATCAGTTTATTTAAAATGAAGTGATGAATCCTTACCCAACTATATAGTTCCATAATAATAATAATAATTAATAAGTAATTTCATATTTACCATCATGTGAGAAGAGTACACATAGTCAATGAATCGAGTACCTACACCATTTCATATGTTTAGTATCTTTAATACCTACTCTAATAAGATTTTTATTTATAAGTCTACCTTTTCATACCCATGTCATTTGTTTTCCACTTGGAGAAATATTTTCCTTAACTTCTCCACTATACAAAATAAGATCATATTCTTCAATTACTATAAACATATTCTTTAACATTAATGTCAATTCTTTAATCTATTGAATTACATTAATAAAATGGTTTCCATTTTACATTTTGGGATCCATGGTCTTGTTGATGGAAAATATAGAGTTGTGTGAACAAAACTTGTAAAATAATACCAACATATAGTAAATATAAAGTTTATTTAGTGAATAATAAATCTAATAAATCAACAATATTTCTCAACTAATGGACAATTTTTTGTTTCCACTATATGGGAATCTACTTAATTCATGATATGTCTTCAATGTCTCCCATACATTATTCCACACATGATATACTTATAAATGTGACACATGTTCTACTTTTAATTATAACACGGGGAATTGAAACATAAAAGGGGTGAGATCAAATGACCAGTTAGGGAAAACAAAAAACAGGAGAAATCATGATATCAGTATAGCATAAATATTATGACATTAATAATTTATATCATGGGCCCACAATAAACATGTAACTAAGAGATTGTTATATCTATGAAAATATAAGAAAAAATAGACATAAATAATACTGATCTCATACTGATGGAATGCATAATGTTAGATATCAAAAACAAATTTTTAAGGCCTTATGCCATGAAACTTTACTTTCCATTGAGAAAACAATAATGACATCATGATTAATTATGAAGGAATACACCAAAACCCAAATATATTTTTTACCTTGAGACTTACAAATGAATCAAGGGTATATATAATTTTAGGCCCCAAAAAACACCTGATTATTTCCAATGCATTCACCATAAGAGTCATCAGGATCTTTCATACCATTCCAAGAGGAACCACTGACTCAATAAAACTTAGATATCTATATGATGAGAAATATGGGAATCAAATACATAATCAACCTATGTTAATAGTAAAAAATCATTAATAATTACAATACTTTTTTCCATGTCCAAAAAAGGGATAACAAGATTATTACCCATTAAGAGGAAGAAGGTGGATTAATAAACAATACATAGTCAACATTACAATAATCATATTTATTTGAATAAAAACATAAAAAATGCCAATACATTTTCCCATATCAATAGAATAAAATTATTTATAGTTGATAATAATCCAATTATAATTATGTAAAATTTTATTTCCACACTGTATAGATTAATGATTATAAAGATAAGTCAATACTAGAATAATATTATCATAAGCCATCTGTAGAAAGAAGGCTGATGGTTTCAAAAGAACATAACCCAAGATGTGAGGAATATTAATCAATGGTATTATATGGTTAGAATGTATATCACTTGAGAATAATTATATAATACCTCATTATATAATCATATGTAATAATTTACCCAATATATAAAAAATAAGTTAAAAACAATCATAACTTAATGAATGAGAATTGAGTAATAAAAAATACTTACTACAGGGAAAAAACCTAAACAATAGAAACTTAAATAAAAAAAATTATTTGGATGGTAAATCCCATGAAATATAAGGAAATGAATTATATAATATTTTTGGAATAGTAGATTAATATGACACCATACAAATGGAACATGGTTCATAACATTTAGCATGTTTCATGGAATCATAATTGTGACAAAACCCTTTAATCTCAAGTAACACTTTAATAAAAACCCCTTGAAATAGTGGGAATGTGATTGAACTTAAAATATCATTATTAAAAGATAATTCCTGATATTATATCTCTAATTGGTAATATATACACCCAAAAAAAGAAATTAGTTGTAGAATACAAAACATGTCTCAAAGAGATGAATTTGAGACAAAACCCTTACCTCTTATTCCTAAATTCCATGAAAATAATTTTACATTATGTATCCAAAAAGTATCTATGTCAATAAATTAATTACTAACTTTAATTTAACCCATTTTAATTCATAATTTTCAAAAATAGTCATTCTCTACATGAATTCTTCTTATTTTTCACATCAGGTGATTGTAGATTCGATCATTTGTACTAGTTTCATAATAACTTTTTGTGTGTTTAATATTATTTAAAACATCATCATTAAAAGATAAATAATGTCACTATTAGGGTTTATTAATAATTATTTATTATTTTTTAAATCCTTTCATGGGTTTATTAGTCTTTATTCTAATGATGGAATTTATAATAAGCATGTCTTGGTGATTCATGACAATCGAAGTGTGTTTTCATAATACATTAATTAAATATTGATATGACATCATATGGAAAAAATAAATCATTATTTGAAAATTTATATCATATTATACCATTAATTATTTCTTTATTGTCATTCATGATATAAATTCCTAATATTGTTCAATTAGGAGGTTAAACTGGCCCAAACATGAACATACCCCTATTTAATGAATTATTATGTGTTGTATATTTATGATATAATTATAAAATAATTATAATTATAGTATTTAATATTTATTAGTTTCATATATCATCATATTAAATAATTATAATAATAATAATTAATTGATATGATAACATTACATAACTTGAATAAAAGATTACCCTTTTAGTACAATTATTTTAAACGATTAAATTAATGATGATCGTTTGTTGATAATATCATTATTAGGTTATTATTTTTCTCCTAAAATAAAATTAATGACATAATGAAAAAAATATTTATCCTTTAATATCGTACTTATATCCAACCTTGTCAGAATATGATGGAAAACAAATCACAGTACATTTTGGAGGTGGTGGTACACTCAACCCATGATTGATAATTTTATCTTTTGTAGAGACCCAAACCCATAAGGTCTGTAGTTGGTGCCTGTTATCAATTAAATTAGTATGATTAGAAGGAATCAAATCCCAAATGACCAATCAATTTAGTATTCTTAGTAAACTAGATGCATACACGAGTCTTGTATTACGAATTATTACACTAATTACAACATAATTTTATTTCTAAATAAATGAGGATAACTTTATTCCATATAGTATATCTCTAAATATATTTTATAGTATGATTCTTATATTCATTGGGAAAAGGAAAGAAAATAAATGTGATCTCAAATGCTCAGTAATTGAAAAGTATTGAAAAACCAATAATGAATTAATGAGAATAATAATTATGACGTGGTAAATAACTAAACTCACATGGCATATAATAAATAATCTGAGAAGGAAGTGAATAAAAAATATGGAATGTTAATAAATAGAAACAAACTCAATTAAAATCACGAGATAATGAAAAATAAATATGGAAAGGTAAGAAACTAGAACACATTCTATTTAATCAATGAACTAAAAATTAAATGTGTCCTTAGATATGTCAACACAAAATCTCATGGATAAATAGTGACTGAAACTAAATGATGGAAATGATTAACTATTGGACGTCATGTCTAAAAAGCATGAAAATATATATTTTCAATACCTTTCACAAGATAGTTTAAAACTATATATAGAAACCCATTTAATTTGCACAACTAATTTTCTCATGAGAACCTATCAATGCATTGAGGTTCTATATAAAGTTTGGGATACACCCATCATTAATAGACCAAATCATTCCTCATATTTTATAATGAGAATAAATAATATGACTCATCAAGTATCTATATTAAATAAATAATATAATTTTTTTAATATTTCCCTAAATAATTAAATAACTTTCAAAGTAGACACTGTATATTAAATAGTATACAGTTTAGGAAATAATAATATTCATGATAAATAAAATGGATAATTTAATGAAAATGAAATGTTAAATGAAAAAGGAGATTAAATATCTCAAGGGCACTGATAAATAAATCAAAGTGAATGTGAATACTATCCTTGTCTCAATCAATCATAAACCATATGGAGGAAGAATAAGGATGGTATCAATAAAATATATCCCATGTGGAGTAAAATAAAGGGCTGTTGTCATTGATGAATTTAATAAAAAGATATTTCAAAAACCAGATTGAGTATAATATCCATTATTTGGAAAAATGTTTTTATAATATGGGGTTATGATAAGAAAACAGGTTCCCTGACTAAAGAGAGAAATTCATTTAGAATTTTATCAAAAAAATTTATAAAACATTTTGAGTACCAAAGAGTGAAAAAATGGTACTATTACTTAATAAAGTAAATGAATACCTAAATCCAAATAAAATTAAAGGGTTTATTAAATAGTGATCAAATAATTTCCTTTTATGGATATTTATGTGTAAAAAATCCTGAATAAATTGATATTGTAAAGTAAACTCTTCAAAATATTATAATGTTGGAGTGGGAATCATTGAATGAGTAGAATACGTGTATCAACTATAAATCCACATTTAAAAGAGGAAATACATTGATATATATTCAACATTATTATGCACATGATTATATAAAATTAATGAAAATATAGAAGTAATATAACCCAATGAAAATAAATTGGTTTATGAAATTCTTTTCTACTAGGTAAGTTTTAACTCAAATCCCCTTAGACGAAATAATTCAAATTGAAACTAAAAATTTCATAAAGAATGATTGAATCATGATATTAGATGAAAACGTTTCAATATGTAATCCATATATAATAAATGAGGTTGAAAACAATAAAGTGATTGTTTTAAGATAAATTTAACAATAATAAAAGGACCTCGTAATCCTACATGAAAAATGGGGGGTCAAAACCTATTGGGAATAGGTACTATAGCGGTACTGTAGTAGCAGTGGTACTATAGATCAGTGGTCACTGTAGCGGCGGAAGGGAACTATAGCAGTGATGGTACTGTGCGGGTACTATAGTGGGTGGATTACTATTCACAAAATGGGCATTGGGCTAAAAAATTTGGCCTATGGGATATGTAATGGGCTACAAGCCCACTGGGACTTCAGGGTATGTAATGGGTCTCACTCCACCCAATTAAAAATTAGTCTTTTATTTTCTTTAATAATAAAATGAGGCTTCAACCCCAACCTTTAAAAAAATAAAAGCAAATGAGAATACAAAGATAATCATTAAAAACATTCTTGAGGAGAATAATATTTAAACATTCTAAAGTGTCCCATACCACTTTGATACATTTGAATCATAATATACCTGAAGTAATAACCTAAAAATAAACTTATAACATCATAATATTAAATATTTTCATGATATAAAACTTCAAATGATAGTATATACACTATATAAAAGAAAGTAGGTGCATAAAATAAATAAAAATCGATGGAATGTATATTGAGAAGAAATACCTTAGCTTGCGTGTGATTTGTCTCATGTGTATTTATATTCCTGAATAACAAAAGTTTGTTAATTAATTATTTGTTTTATGAATTTTTTAATGTCTATCATAACATTTATTTCACTTATTACTATGTTCTATACAACCACAAAACCAATTATGTTTATGTCAGGTGTTTTGACCAAATTTAGTTTATTTGTTAAAAAAAACATTGGTAGGTAAATTATTGTCAAAGGTGACATTACATTAAAATATATAGAAGAATAATCATAAAATATTTATCAAATTTAGACATTAATTATAATTTTGAAAGCAATAATTAAATATGGTTATGAAAATGAATCAACATTACAATCAGGGAGACGATAGGCTGTACACACGCTTGAGTAACTTTTCCATTTTTCAGTGATCGTTATGGAATGAAGGTAAGTAACACCATATATTTAAATAGTTATAATTTTATCATAAATACCATTTTATTTAATGATATATAATTATATATAGAATTAATTTGACATAAAAGGAATCACATCTTCTTGAGGAGGCCGTAGTCCACTCATGTGTGAAAGGGTTACAAGAAATTGATATATATTGTATTTACAGTAAGGTAATTACATAATGAATATCATAAAGATATTATCTATTTAACATAGGTTGAATTAAAATATTCATTTATACATTCCATGTATCATGTTAATGAATCACATCGCTTTTTGGAGGCGGTAGTCCACACTTACACAAACGATGTTATCATACTCCCACAAAATAGAGTCCATAAATATATTTGTTATAAAAGAATTAAAAAAGTATCAAGAAATTATAAATATCATATTTAACATATATAATTACAGTTTCTATCATAATTAACATCATGGGAGGCGATAATGGAAGAACGAACAATCATCATTTCGTGAGGTGGTAGTTTGTCATTCACATAAACAATCTTCTCATTACCCATTAGATGGGAGTGTGTGTAAGTGTATGTTTAAAAATTAACATAATAACATCCTAGTATATTTAGTATAATGTTATCTTTATATAAAATTAGAATATTAATAGTTTAGAGATAGAAGAATAGAAATAAAACTAAAAAGTTTGATAAAGTTTGTTACCTCTTATTCGGGTCACTCATTTTTCCTTTTATCAAAAGGATTCATTCGATTTCTTACTAACCAAGGAGAGAAATATTGAGTGAGGGAAATTATTTTTAGGAGCTATTTTGGAATATTTTTTTTGAATTTATTTGTTTCTATATGTGTGAGGAAGCAGGAGGGGAGGAGGCCCTTTTATAGTAGAGGAAGAGTGAAACTCTTGTAATATTTTGACAAAGGAATTCCTTATATGTTTTTCACATTGAATTTAGAACTCATAATGGTGTAATTTCAATACAAGTTGGGATATTGTAAAAATAGGGCGCTAAAACAGATCAGGGACATGTTTATAGGAAATTTGGTTAACTAATATTATGGTTTAGTCCTACAATAATTTTAATTTTACCTCAATCACTAAAATTAACTTTAATTACTTTTACTAGTATTTTAGGTCAAAAAACAATTTAACCTAATTATAAAATATAAATTATTATTATTTCAAACATGGAATCCATTTTTTCCAAATTAAAATCACATAAGTGACAGAAATTAATCTAAATTTAATCTCGTAGATGGGATTACGATGCATGTTTTTAAATAAAAAATGTCCAAACATTTGCTATGTTTTTATATTCAAATTTATGATGAAATTTATAAAAATGAACTAAATTGGATTAATTGATAAAAATATAAGGTAATTAAACTTTAAAACGAATTTAATAATAATTTTACATTATAAATAAATCATACGAAAAATCATTTTTGAACTAAAATTGAGTATTTTTCACTATTGAATAAGAATGAAACATCACATAAAAACACAAATATTTATACCTATACTAATTTTTATGTTTATATCTCAAACATGATGTTTATATTGACATATATAAAGTATAAAATTTCCAAAAATTTAATTTAAAATTGGGCATCCATTAAAAGGTGGTAAAAATTCGTAAAATAATTTAGGTTTTTGTGTGTGTAAAATTGGGGTTGTTCTTCTCTTATGCATATAAAATCAATTGGATGAATATAAAACATATTATATAGAATATATAAAATATATATTTAATTTATATCACACAATAATTTTAATTTATTTAATTTATAACGGTAAAACAACTTTGTGAGCATTAAAAATTAGTTTTCTATAAAATATTCCCTTTATTTTCAATTGGATCTTATAAACATTTCTAATTAATTTTTATCTAATTAATTAATATAGTATTTTTTAAGCCATATATTTTTATCATTTAGTTAATAATATTTATAATGGCTAGTTTATGTCTTATTATATTAAATAAAAATAATTTAATAACATATTATCATTCAGTAAAACTCAGTCTTGCATGTAACGCAAGACATTGAAGAAACTCATTATTGCATATGTCACACGCTAACTCAATATCACATTCATTACAAGATAAAAAATATATTGAATTCTTTTTAAATAGTAAATATTTTATAAATACTCAACATATTATATTCTATTATGTGCTTGGTGTTGTGTGTCATACACACTATACAATCCAATGTTCTTAATTTATATTTTTAGGGTGTCACATTCTACCCACCTTAATTAATTTTCATCCTCTCAATTTAAACTTGATATTTGTGATAGATTGTTTGATACTACTATATTTAAAATCCCCCATCATGAGAAGGGTTCAAAAGAAGTCATTTATAAAAGTGAGAATGATAAGAATAAATGTCACATGGAATAAAATATAACTATGTCTCTAAGTAGGATAACATTAGTTGAAAGAAGAGATTCATTATTGGAGGAAAAGCATAAATATTTATATGGAGTGATTGAGGTCGTCAATAAAAAACAAGTGACTATTCAATAGAAAGTTGAGGGCCTCAAATCCATAAATATATGATGATTTAGAAAACCATCGGTTCAAAAAAATTAAGGTATTATGAAAACCTTTTTTTATGATTTTCATATTGTGGAGTAATTATTTTCCATCATAAGAATATAAGGAAATTTACTTACATGATATGTTATAATTTCATATGAAAAAGTCCATATCTTGGTTGTGATTTGATCAAATTCTAATTTATCCCTTACTTCAAGAAATGGGTATCCAATAATTTAATTTGATCCCTAAATCAGTAAAATAATCATTTAATAGATTGTAAGGCCCATTAAATAGTGAAAAGTCTTTACATTTGTCTCGAACTATTTTCCAAGGCCAATACAGTTTCTACAATAATCTAAAAACCTAAAATTAACACTAAATATTTATAATTAATATTTATACACCAAATTTTTCAACTAAAAACAATGAAATATAAACCAGGACATTGCATAGGTCAATGGTTGGTATTAAACCCTTATCATCCTTCAGTCATGGGTTCAAGACCCATGGTCTTTACAAACATGACTGGTTATCCCCCGATATATATGTTATCCTTTTCTAGAACCATATTAATATAATTCCAAAATAAATATGATGGAAATCCTTGAAATAAGGTCAATCACTAAATTTAATTTTAACTAAGGATTTCAATACAACACCAATACATAAATACTTCATTCATTAATTTTTACATAAGTTATTCCTTGGTTTGGAGTTTATCCTATAGAAGAGGGTAAATCATAAAATTACAAACCATACTATGAGAATGAATTATCATATTGGAAAAAGAATAATCTAATCATTTGGAAGATTTCTAAATCTTAATAATTTATTTTCATTGTATGAAAACTTAGGATTAACCTAGGTTATTCACTGTCAAAATTCTTAATAATGGTTGGTAATTAAAATTTGAATTATCCAAAGCATATACTCCAAGAGTGTAAAACCAGGTCCATAGTAAGGCCCATTGTCGTGTACCAACTCATACAGAGTCTGGCCCAACACACCTATTCCGAGTTACTACTCCTAGGTAAATCTTTTCTAGAACCACATCCCCTTTTAGTATCTAGACAGGGATGTATTTCTAAGAAAACTACACAATATTTAGGAAACTAAAGCTTTAGGATTTTTTTCTATACCTATCCTCAAATTCAACCTTATATATATGTTCTATAATATATGATTTCATAAATCTAGTTCCTATGGTTTCTACTAAACCTACCTTTGATACAAATTTTAGTGACCCAACCCCAAAAGGCCCATAGCTGGTGTCTACTATCAATTACACTGGAATGACTACAAGGAATCAATTCCCAAAGGGCTGATCGGATTGGCAGCCTTGGTCAACTAGATAGATACAACAGTGTTTTATTAAAAATTAAAACACTAATTACAACATAATTTTTTTATAAATAAAATAGAGAATAACATTATGACATCTAGTATATTTTGGAATATCATTCATAGTACACTTTTTAGATTCCTAGGGAGAAGGAAACAAAATAAGGGTGACATAAAATCATTAGTAAGGGTAAAATATAGCTGAACAAATAATGAATCAATGAGAGTAACAATTTTAACATGGAAAATAACTAAACTCACATTACATATAATCTATAAACTAAGAAGTATTTTCATAAATAATATGGAAAGGTAATAAATAGATACAAATTACACTCAAATAACTAGATAAGGAAAAATAAATATGGAGTGGTAAGAAACTAAAACACAAGAAATTTTATTAATGAACTAAAATTAAATTCATCCATATATATATTGACAAAAATATCAGGGATTAATAATAACAAAAAATTAAATGAGGGAAATTCATAATTATTGGATGTTATGTATTTGGCACATCAAAACCTATATCATCAAGACCTTTCTTAATAAAGTTTAAAATTATTGATAGAAATCCGTTTAATTTGTGCAACTAATTTGTCTCATGAGAACATATTGATGCATCTAGGAGCTATATAAATTCATTGATTCACCCTCCATTACTATTCTAGAGAATTCCTCATATCAAATAAAAAAAATATTATTCCTTATCAAATATCTATATTGAATAAATAATATGTAATGACCAATATTTCCCCAAATAGTCAAATAACTATCAAAGTGGACACTGTCTATAAAATGTTATATGATTTAAGCAATAATAATATCCATGATTAATGAAATAGATAATTTAGGAGAAATTAAATGTAAAATGCTCATAGGAGATTAAATATTTCAAGTGGAATAAAAATAAATAAAGTGAATGTGAATAATATCCTTCGTTAAATCATTCATAAACTATCAGGAGGAATAATAAGTTTGGTATTAATAAAAAATTTCTGAAGTTGTCTAAAATAAAGGGTTGTTTTCATTGATGAATATAAATAAAACGATCTTTTAAAAAAATTATTGAGAAAAAATATCATTTGTTTTGAAAAAAAAAATTGAAAAAACATTTTAGAAATTGGGGTTTTTATAATAAAACAGGTTCTCTGACTAAAGAGAGAAATGAGTTTGAGTTTTTTTAAATAATTCTAAAGCATTTTGAGTACCAATGACTAGAAAAATGGTATTATTACTCAATAAAGCTTATGAATAACTATAGGAGAATATAATTAATGAGTTTATTAGACATAGATAAAATTGTTTCCTCTAATGAAAATTTATTTGTAAATAATCCCCAAAAAATGAGATTGTAAAGTAAACCAATGAAAAGATTATATTGTTGGAGTGAGAATCAACCTAAGTATATTATGTGTATCAACTATAAATCCACATATATATGGGGAAATAATTCAATATATATTAAAAAAAATTATACACATGATAATATAATATTAAATACAACAAGTATGTAATATAACCCAATGAAAATAAATTGGGTTATGAAATTGTTTTCCACTTGGTAACATTTAACTCAAATCCCCATAGAAGAAATAACTCAAATTGAAACTAAAAATATCATGAAGAATGACTGAATCATGATATTATATGAAAAATATGTAGTATGTTCACCATATATATTAAATTAGGCACAAAAAAATAAAGTGATTGTTTCAATATAAACTTTACAATCACAAAAGGAAGTGATATTGTAATGAAAATATTAAAAACGTTCTTGAGGGGCATAAGGTTTTAACATTACAAAGTGTCCCATACCACTTTGAAACATTTGAATCATAATATTAATGAAGGAATAACATTAAATTAAACTTATAATATAATGAGAATAAATATTTTAATTATATAACATTTTAAATGGTAGTATATATACAATTTAAAAGAATTTAGGTGCATAACAATAAATATGTATCAATTGAATGTAAATTGAGTTTTAAATTCATACCTTGCATCTAATTTTCCTTGTGTGTATTTATATTCCTGAGTAACAAACTAATTTTTATTATTTACTTGTTTAAGAAAAATTTTCATATTTATCATAAAATATATTTCACTTTTTACTATGTTTTATATAACTACTTAAACAATTATGTTTACGTCAGGTGTATTGACCAAATTCAGCTTATGTGTCAAAAACAACTTTGATAGGTCAATTATGGTCAAAGGGGTATTTACAAAAACACATCCAGAATAATAATAATGAAATATTTATTATATTTATAAATTGATTATACTTAAAAAAATAGTAAATATGGTTATGAAAAATGAATCAACATTACAATCATGGAGACAGTAGACCATATATACACATGAGAAATGTTTCCATTTTTCAATGATCATTATGTAAGGAAGGTATTTAACCCCATATATTTATATAATGATCATTATATCATAAATACTTTGTTATTTAATCATATATACTTATATATATAATTATTATGATGTAAAAGGAATCACATCATGTCGAGGATGTGGTAGTCCGCACGTCCACGAATGATGTTATCGCTTTTTAAATGCGTAAAAGGATAAAAATTAATTGATATATATTATATTTAAAGGAATTTAATTTTGTAATTAATATAATATATATGTTATCTAGGTCACATATTTTTAAATAAAATCATCCTTCACCCATATCATGTATCGTGTGAATGAATCACTTCACTTTTAGGCGGCAGTAGTCTTATATTTCCACAAAATTGAGTGCATAAATATATGTGTTATAAAAAATTAAATAAGTATAAATTCATTATAAATATCATCTTTAACATATATAAAAATATTTTCTATTAAAATTACCACTATGAGAGGAGGTAAAGTAAGAACGAACAATCATCGTTTCATGAGGTGGTAGATCGTCGTTTATATAAGTATTATGTTCATTACCCATTAGAAGAGAGAGTGTGAAAGTTTAGGTAAAAATTTAACATAACAACATCATAGAATATTTAGGATACTTTTTTCTATATAATCATGGAATAATAAGAGTTTAGTGAGTGTATAATGGAAATAAAACTAAAAATCTTGAGGAAGTTTGTTACCTCTTATTCAGGTGACTCCTTTTGTTTTGTACCAAAATGATTCCTTGGATTTCTTACTTCCCAAGGTGAGGATTGTAGAGAAATATTAGGGATGTTTGGGAGATATTTGTTCAGATTTTTGTCAAATGTAATTGTTTTGATAGGTGTAAATAAGTGGGAGGATATGAGACTCTTTTATAGAGGAGGAGGAGTGACACTCTTGTAATATTTTGACAAAGGAATTCCATACAAGTTTTTCACATTGAAAATGGCTCAAATAATGGTCCCATTTAGATAAAAGTGGGTATAAGGTCCAAATATGGCCATAAATTGGCTTACAAAGAAGTTTCGAGTTCATTTTGGACCTTAATATTAAAGTTTAGTCCTTTAGTAAGATTAATTTTACCATAATCGTTGTAATTAATTTTAATTAAATTCTATAATATTTTTGATAAAAAACTAAGTTGAAATTGTTATAAATTATAAATTATAGATATTAAAAATATGTAATCCAATTTTCTCAATTTTTATCACAGAAGTGGTAGAAATTAATTTAAATTCAATCCTGTATACAGAACAACAATAAACGGTTTTAAAGTAAGAATATCCAAAAGTTTGCTAAGTTCTATAGTCATCTTTAAAGTGAAATTGATTCAAATGACCTAAATTTTATTAATATATAAGTATATAATATAATTAAAATTTCAAACAAATTTAAAATATAATTTAAATTTTTAAATAAATTAGATGAAAAATAAATTTTAAACTAAAATTTAGTATTTTTCACTATTTATTTAAAAAATAAAACTTCACAGATAAAATCAAAAAATACATTATAACCTTACATTATATTTTTATCTCAAATATGTAGTTTTTTACATATATAATGTATAAAATTTCCAAAAATTTAATTTAAAAAATGTTCTCCATTAAACGATGGTAAAAATGCTTTAATAAAATTGTAGGTTTTTATGTAAAAATGGGTTTGTTCTTATCTTATGCTTATCAAATATATAAGATGAATATAAAAAAATTATACTAAATGTGTAATATATATATTAAATCAATATAACTAACTAATTTTAAGTAATTTAATTTTTTAGGGTAAATCAACTTTATTAGCATAAAAAATAATTTTCTTTAAAATATTCCCTTTATTTTTCAATTGGCTCTTATATTCATTTCCAATTAATTTGTAAAAAATGATTTAATTTTATATTTATGTAAGAAATATATTTTTACAAGATAGTTAATAATATTCCTAACAGCTAGTTTATGTCTTATTATATTAAATAATAATTTTTTAATAATATATCACCATTTAGTAAAACTCGGTCTTGCATGTAACCAAGCCATTGAGGGAACTTTTTTTTTGGATTTCTCGCATGCTAACTCATTATCACATTCATTGAACGATATAAAATATATTGATTTTACTTAAAAATTAAAATATATTATATGTACTAAGGATATTATATTCTCTAACAAGTTTTTTAATTCATGTCATACACACTATCGATTATGATGTTCTTACTTTAGATTTTCAAGGCATTACATTTTTCTTAATGAATGGGGTATAATAAAAAGAAATGAAAATAACCTACATATAGTAACACTAAACTATAAAAATGATACTAATATCATTATCTTAGTGTGTATAAAATAAATTTTAAACAATATAATTCAATAGAAAATCTAATTAGTTGATAATACTCTCATTAGGGGTTTGAATTTTCATTGGAAGTCTCATAGGAAATGAAAACCTTATGAAAACTAAGGATGAATAGAAACTCTTAAAAATGGGAGATTTTTCTAAAATGGTAAAAATTGAATATTTTGATGGTTTAATTATAATGATAGATGAGTCTTGAGGTGGTGATTATGTTACCCTTTTATAATTAAAGGGACAAGTAGTTTTGGGAGTAATCCTTACATTTTCAATCATGTTTGGTCACTATTCATGTCTCAAGAACCAAATAATGGGAAATATAGGAGCGTAAAATTATTTGATGTATAAACTCACATTAACAACTCATTTTATATAAAACTATGAGTGTTATATGGTTTTTTATTTTAACTTTTTCCCTTTTACCCAATCTTACTTTTACCTTTGTAATTAATTTTAAACCATAGAAATTGATTTTATTAAAAACTAATTGTATTGATATTTTTGCCCAATTTGATTCTATTAATTTTAAAATTGAAAATCAATGTTTCAAAAACAAAATTCTAATGGTTTGAAAATTAAAATTTTTAAAAAATACAGTTAATCATTTAAAAGCAGTTTTTAGAGAAATAATTGTTTTTGATTTTAATTTATATATATTTTAAAATTAAATTGGTTAATAAATTTAATGAAATAAATTGAATTATTATAAATTAAATAGTGGATTTGATTCTTCCATTTCATTATGAAACTCAATATACATTGAAAATACTTCACTTGAAGAAAAGACCCAAAAAATTATTTAGATTAAAGTGAAATTTAAAATAGTTATAAAATACTTTTCATAGGTTTTATAAGTTAAAAAAACATAATTTTATACCTCAAATTAGTATTTTATTTCTTAAAAGGTTTTATAAATTTTATTTTCATTCTTATATAATGGTAAAGTCATACAAATTAAACGTTTCTTGAAAACCATATTTTTTTATTAAAAACCTGCCATTTTAAAACAATATAAAAAATTCCAAATAAGTCAATTTTGATACGAGGAATTAAAAAAGTTTATTTTTTTTAATTTTAAATTTCAAAATTTATAAATAATTATTATTAATAAAATCAGAATATATAATTGAAAACCCATTTTAACTGTGAAATGAAATTTTCAAATAATAACAATTATTATTCTTATTTTATATCATTTACCTGATAATTATTTGTTAAAAAATTGTTAGTATCAAACATAGTTTATCATTAATCAAATTTTTATTGGAATATAGATTCATATCACATAAAAGATGTTTTTTTAAAATACTTTCTCTAAACAATAAATGATATTATTAGATATTTTAGTTAAACTAATTGAATATATTTTACATTAAAGGAATAGTTTATTATATATATATATATATAATTAATAAATAGGTTAATCCTATGCATTATCTCTAATTAAATGACCCTGATTTGACAGCCCCACTTAAATATTTATATTTTATCTAAATATATCGAGGTTGCATATAATTTTAGTGTTGTGTGTGGTGAAAGCTATGAAACATATTAAATCATTTAAAATTAATCATATATTATAATTTTGGGGCATTAAATCCCCTTAACCATAAATAAATTACATCCATACTGTTTCACTCATAATATCAGTGCAACTTCTATAGATTACTCATAGTTAACTTTACATAGCAAGATGACCATTGGTTTATTTAGGATGTTAAATGAGATATATCTATAAGAAAAATCATTATAAATTATTAAAGGAAGATAGTCCATTCCTAATTTCGCATATACTTTTTATGAGGGAAAAAGATCTAGATCCATACGGAATAACTTCCCAAAAATCTTAAAAATTATTTTTATGACAATCATTCCACTAAAGTTTTTATTTATAAC
Source organism: Viscum album (assembly GCA_963277665.1). Classification (NCBI taxonomy): domain Eukaryota; kingdom Viridiplantae; phylum Streptophyta; class Magnoliopsida; order Santalales; family Viscaceae; genus Viscum; species Viscum album. The sequence continues at coordinate 1,911,001,807 of OY728161.1, read as the reverse complement.
TCTATATCTAGTAGGTGGTTAAAACTCACATGACACAAGAAATTAGATAATATTGAGTGAAGAATCACTATAGAATTCATTATTATTATTTTTATAGGTTTTCATTGTTTACATTCATATCGGTGAGTATCATCCTTGTTGACCCTTAGATTGGGACATTGATCCTTATAATACCTGAGTCTTTTTCAATTGAAGCAATGAAATTTTGTAACATCTCTATTTCATTTACACTTGTGAGTCTGATGAAATTCATCCTTACACTTATAATATTTACTCCTATGTATCTTCCAATATTTTTAACATGTAATGGATTGAATCTTATTTCCTTTCTCATCTTAGGCACTTAAATTTTTATAAGATTCCAATATTATATTCTTTCGTGTGTTTGGGATTTCAACTATGTTCAATTTATTAATCGAAATATGGATAAATGTTTTGAAATAATCATAATATTTACCACTTCAGTCCTTATATCATTAGGTTTTTCATTGTGATAGTATCTAAATTTTCCAAGTAATCTATTGTTAACATAGTTCCTTTAGTCTTAAACCATTACTAAAACAAAAAGAGTTAACAATAGTGATGATCAATATACGATATTTATCTTAAATAAACATATGTGAATTTATCCTCATGATGTCTCACTTTATATCACTAGCATTCTATCCTATAGTTCTTATTAATAAATTTTATCAGACATATTTAAGCCTATATCACTATCAGTTTGACATATACCAACATTGGTTCAACCTAGGTTACTTCGAGTTGGGTTCTCTAATACTTATTAACATAATCATTAAAATAGAGATCCAAAATTACTATAATAATTCTTCAAATATTCTAAACAAAATAATAATTTAAATCTACACTCCCAATGTCCAACTTAACCATCCTCAAACAATATTAATCATCCCTGAAATTATATACCCATGTTTGTATATACCCTAACAATACACTCTTAATAACATACCATTACCAAAACCTATTTTAATATACAAGACACTAAACCACAATGAGATTATATATATTCCATCGAAAATTTACTCTATATTTAACCCTAAATGGTATTAAACATAATCTTTATTATTATAGACTAGTGAATATATATCATAATCCAAATAATGAGTTGAAATTCTCTAAAAATACCATGGATAAATTATCAATCGCAAGGGTACCAATTACTATCTACCTTAATTATTAAAAATAAATTCACCCTTTATTATCCCAACATCATTTTTACATTAATTTAAATATTATCCATACCTTAATCATGTGTTCACCTAGAGTTATCCCCAAAATGTATCCATTTCATAAAATCAATTTTCAATGTTATTAATACCATTGAATATATCATTCTAAAATTTTAAATAAAAATAATATCATTGTATAATAATACTTAAATGTTTCTAAAAATAATCATAACTTTTATAATATACTAGAATTTCATCAATAAATTTCACTCACTAGTGAGAATATTTAAATCTATCCTGAAAATATCAATATCACTACCTTTGGTAAGACTATGAAACTACCCCTTTCTATCATAATAGGAATATAATGTTATTCTAAACCATTTATGTATGCTCCCATATTCAGTTATAAGGCATAGTAGTTTCTAGGTATATACCTTTCTCAACTTCATATATATGATCCTGTTTCAACAAAATACTAAAACCAAAATCGTTTTGATGATATAAAATATATGTATATAAAAAACATCAATCTGAGTAGTTTTTCCATTATGACATCTCTTTTTTTAACATATGATACTTTCATATCAACCTAGGACTCTCTTGGTTCAATTCTTTGTTATCCATGGTCATTTATTTATTAGGTTGTCTAACCAAATTATTAAACATAATTATTAAATCCATAATAATGGTTAATAAATATAATGTGATTAACTAAAGTACACCCCCTATGAGCATATAACTAAGTGGGTAGTCATAGGACTACTCATCGTGCACCGTAGTCAAGATTGAGTCAATACTCAATTAGACTTTGTTATAGTTATTACCCCTAGATTCATCTATTACACAGAGACATCCAATTTATAGTATCCATAATGGGGATTATTTCTATGAAAATGACATATTTTCCAATTTTAAAAAACATCAGGATGTTATCAAATACTTAGAATTATTCATAAGGTTTTAAATAAATTTATATTTTAGTAATCCATAAATAAAATGTGCATTATTTCCTTTTTATTAAATCATATATTTAACTGAAAGGGTTATCTATAACATTGAATTTATAATAAAACCAAACATATCAACCATTAAATTATCATCAACAAGCATCCTAAACTGATTTTTTTTCAAACAATTATTTTGATGCGAACTAATATTCTCTAGACCTGTACACCCAAATCCAGTGCTCAATGACACATATTTTACATACTTGATTTGATACTAGCTATAAAAACATAGGTATAAAAATCAATAATTTTAAAAAATAATGATTATTAAATATCTTACATTTGTAGAATATTTTTATGTTGAGATATTTAGATAATCAGGAAACATTATAAGCTAATAAAAACCATTTATTTCTCAACCAAGGAACATTTTTCTTTCCAATATTTAATAAACTACTTAATTCATGACACACCACCAACATCTACCAAAAATTCATCCACACACAATATCCTTGAAAAAATTCATGTGTACTAAATTGGTTTATAACTTGGGGAAATGGAAAATTTAAGAATTGGTGAGCTCCAATTCCTAGTTAGGGAAGACATAAAAATATGTTAATCATGGAATTAAAATTGAATAAATATTATGGTACGAATAGGTAAACCACATAATTGAATAATCAACATGAAACTACCTGCTTGAAGTATCCATAAAAATCAATTAAAACATGGATATAAATAATAATTATATCACAATAATTTAGTTCATAATTCAAAACATTAAAAACCTAATTTTAAGGAATAATGCCAAGACATTTTACTTATCATTGAGACTATTGTAAAGAAATGTTGCTAAACTGGGTTGGAAAACACCAAATACCCAAAACTGTTTTACCTCATGAGACCTATCAATGAATCTAGGGGATATATAATTTACTTTCCCTCTCATCACTTGAGTATATCGAATACATTCACAATTAGAGTCATCAAGACCATTCATAGCATTCCCCGAGGGCCCTCTTACTCAATAAAACAAGGATATATATAAGGATAAATATGTAAATCAATTACATAATCAACTTACATTATAATTTAATCATCATAAAGAATTATAATAATTTTACAATGTTAATAAAATGGATAAAATGATCATAACCCATCTGAAGGAAGAAGTTTGATGTATAAATAATACAATGTCAATTTTCCAATAATCATTCGTATTGTAGTAACAACAAAATAAATGCCGAAAAAATCCCCCATGTCAATAGAAAAAAATTAATTATAGGTTAAAATAATATAATAAGAATTAGGTAAAATTATTTTTTCACACTATATATATATTAATTATTATATATATAAGTCAATATTTGAATAAAAAGATCATAAGCCATCAAGATAAAGATTGTGGATGGTTTCAAAAGAACATGACCCAAAAAGTGAGGAATACTCATTAAAGGGTTTATTTTATTGTAATTTATATCCATAGAAAAAATGAGAAAATAATACATAATTTAATCAAAGGAAATAATTTACCCAACTTAAATGAAATAAGTTCAATGAAAAATTATAACTCAATGGATGGAAATTGTGTTAAGAAAAATACTCACCACTGGTAAATCAATTGAATAGATAGACAATTGAATAAGGAATTTTTATTTTTATAGTAAATCATATGAAATAAAAGGAAATAAGGCATATTAAATTCATGGGATAATAATTCAATAGAACACCATAAAAAGGGAACATAGTGTATAATAAGTAATATGTCTCAATTAATCAAAATTAAGACCATAAAAACTCTTACGACTTGAGTAACACTTTAATAAAAACTCCACATAATTTAACATAAAATAAATATATTAAAATATTATTAATGATGTAATGTCTCATATAAGAATTATTTACACTACAAAATTGAAATTTGGTGCATAATAACAAACATGCCTCAAAGAGAGGAATTTGAGGCAAAATTCTTACCTCTTATTCCCAAATTCCATGAAATTACTTTATCATACTATATAACAAACAAAGATATCTTCCTAAATTAATTTCCAACCTTACTCAAATACATTTTCATTAACACTTTTCATAAATAGTAATTCTCTACATTAATTCTTCTTATTTTCCATATCTACTATTTGTAGTTTTGGATGTTTGTACTAGTTCATAATAATGATGTTTATGTTTATTATTATTGAATTTTTAATAAAAAATAGATCATTAAAGCTATAATTATGTATGATTTATAATTATTTGTTATGTTTCAAACTACTTTCATGAGTGTCTTAGTCTTTTTTCGTGAATATGAAATCGATAACTAGAACATTTTTTGTGATTTTTGATAATCAAAGTTTGTTGTCTTAATTAACAAATTAAATATTGATTTAACATCTATAAAAACAGAAAAAATATTCTCAAATTTATATCATATTATACCACTAATTATTTTCACATAGGAATTCATTATATAAACTCAAATCATTTTTTAATTAGGTGATTAAACTAACCGAAAATTGAACATACCCAGATTAAATGAATGATTACGAGGTAATACTTTATAATACGTTTATAATAGAAGAATAATGATCTTATTTAGTGTTTATTAGTATGATATATCTTATTTTGAAGGATTTATAAGAATAATTTATGAATTTTATAACATTACATAATTTGAATAAAACATTACCCTCTTAGCATGTTTAGTTTAAATGATTAAATTAATGATGTTTATTTGTTGATCATATCTTAGATAGGTTCTTAAATTTTTCCTATGAAAAAATTAATTATATAATTAAAATATTATTTATCCTTTAATACCATCCTTAAACCAATCGTCATAAGGCGGTGAGGGAGAATATAACACTTTATGTTTTGGAGGTGATTATCCACACAATGAAAACATCAGTTTTGTTTTTCTTAATGGATGGAGTATATGAATAAGAAATTATAATACCATTAATATACCAATAATTAATCAGATACATTATACTAACATCATTATATTAGTGTGGACATTTTATATTTCCAAGAATATAATTAAGGGGAAAATCTCAGTAGTTGATAATAATCACATTGAGGACTAAAATGTTTCTTGGAAGTCTCATTAGAAATTAAGGTATTATGTTAAATAAGGTTGACTATAAGATATTGAAATCGAGAATTTCTATGATTAGAAAAATAAAAGAGTATCATGTAGTAATTCTAATTATAGGTGATTATTGAAGTGTTGATGATGCAACCCTTTATAAGTGAAGGGAATGGTAGTTTTGGGAGTAACATTTACAATTTAATAATGTAATTTTACTATTCAAGTTTCAATGTCCAAAAAATGGGGAAAATAAGGGAGGAAGATAATTTTGGTATGATATTAACCTCAACCACTCATTTTTTAGAAAAATTAGAGTTTTTTATTTATATCTTTTTTTAAACTTTTGTCCCTTTACCCAAATATACATTTACACTGGTAATTACTCATTAAAACATAGTAATCAATTTTATTTTAAAATATTGAGATCAAACTATTTATCTAATTTTATAATTATAATATCAATATTTTTAAACAAAAATAACAAATAATTTTTTTAATGGTGTGAAAAATTAATTTTAAAATAAATACATATAATTGCTATATTTTTTAGAGAAATAATTTTTTTAAGATTTATATATAATGTAAAATTAACTTTAGTACTATTTTTTATGGAATAAATTTTATTATTATAAAATTAATTAAGAATAAGAGGATTCCAAGGCAATAAAAAATTGAATCTCCCTTAAAATTCAAAAGACCGAATCCAATTTTAATATTAAAGAAACATTTTAATGATTTATAAAAATGTTTTCCATATGTTTTATAAGGTCAAGAAATATAATGTTATTCCTAAAATTTACATTTTATTAATTAAATGTTTTAATAAATTTCTAGGACATTCGTATTTAATATTAAATTTATACAAATTATAAGTTTCATAAATATCATATTTTTAAGACTAAATACAAATTTTTTAGAAAATGCTCAAAAATTAAAACTAAGTCACTTTTTATACTAGGAAATAAAAAAAATTAATTTTTATTAATTTTAAATTTTAAAATGAAAAAATTTATTATTTGAATAAAATCATAAAATATATTTTAAACCCATTTTAATTGGAAAATTTCAAATTTCAAATATTAACTATTATTATTTTTATCTCATATCATTTACTAATTAAATTGGTGTTAACCAATTATCAATATCGAACATAATTTATAATTAATCCTATGTTTCTTGAAATAGAAATCTATATCGTATATTTTTTTTTGAAAAATACTGTTCTAAAGAAAAAATGAATTTATTATAAACTTTAGATAGATTGATTGAATTTTATATTTATTGAATAAATTCTTGATTTTTATACATATATTTTATAAAGTGTTTAATTATATTCATTTTATCCAATTCATCATCTACACATTATTGATTATACTTAAATATTTTTATTTTAACTAGATATATCATAGTTTCATTTAATTTTAGTGTAATATGTGGTGTACGATATCAGACACCATGAATTTCTTAAAGGTAATCATATATTATAATTTTGAGGTGTTGTAATAATCCATGTCAATATGTAATATTTATGTAATCATGTGTTGGGTAAATAATATATAATGATTCAAAAGAATGTTTATGATGTAAAATGAAATTTAGAAGATTGATAGATTTGGAATTTGTGGATAAATTAATTTCTATGAGTAATTAAATTTGAGATATGATATAAATTATAAGGATTATAAATTAATTTGGTAATGGGCGGAATGGATCGTCCAAAATATACATAACTTGGAATTATCTATTCAAATTTAGAATTAAGGTCATAAAACTCTCCAGAAAACTATGCAGAAGTGGTAATGATGGATGAGGGATGATCTGGTATGTAAGTTACATGGGTATATTCTATATGATCATGGGGTTGTGACATATTATGGAGTTGGAAGACTTTTATAGAATGAACTTAGAGAGGGAGGTGAATTTTCCATATGAGTCGTGACATATTGGCATGAGGCTATTCCATTTCTATCAGGGTTCATGTATTAAAATGTTTTCAAGGTATGATGATGGTGGGATGAGACAATTGAGGTTGTGGTTGAAGTGTTTTCCCAAGATATGAATAATATTACCAAATAGTTATGGTTATACTCTCTAGGTTTTTAACTATGGTATACTTTGGATGGAGTCTAGTATAACTATATGATGTGATTATAAAAACTAGGACCTTTGTATTTAGGATATACTTGGTGGGTGGATAAATGGATTGTGGGTGTCTATATTAATTTACTAAGTGTGATAGTTATGAAGAAAGATATAGAAATGGTTGTGATATTTGATAATGATGATGGTTATGATGTGTTGTTAGTCTATATGATATGCCTAGACATAATGAGATACAATGTGTAGGGGTGACAACTTATTATGAGGATGAGAGGTTCCTCAAGGGTGGAAACCTAGCAATGTAGTTTAAGTCCCCAAGGATGGAAAACTACACAATTATTGTAGGTTGTGGTAGGGAGAGTCCCTAATGGTGGACACCCCAAAAAACCCACAAGAGTCCTTACAAGTGTATAATGACAAAACCAACAAATAGTGATTTATTAGAGTTTTCCCTACATGTGGATTACTACTTATGGGTATTTATGGATGATTAATTTTATCCATATAAGTTTATATATACATGATATAGTTGATATTACAATGAGATCCATGTGGATGGAGAACTACATGGATTTTTTTGGTGATGGTGGTTTCTATAGCAGAGGTTATGTAATGGATTTTGAAAAGCATATAGTATAGTTTCGAAAGTGTGAAAAATTGATTGGGTAATTGTCTATAAAGTTACTATTTTTATTTATTATTTTGTTCTATTTATTCTATTGAAGAATAAATTAATATTTTTTGTTCATATGGATACATGAGAGTTCTAGGTAGGAACTTACTAAGTATATTTATATTCTCATCCTAGATTTATATAAACTGTTTTTCAAATTATCTGGATAGAGTTGGTGGCGGCATCAGGTGAACATAGATCTATACGTAATACACTCAACAGTGAAGGTGGATATATTATACCATATCTAGGGAACATAAGGGATATTATACTTGTTGTATTTATTCCTTTTTGACATGGAATTATATGAAATGACATGCATTTTATGAATTATTCAAGTATTAGGATTGGAAAATGCATTATTTTCGTCATGTTGTTGTGGTATTTTCTATTATAATGGGTGATTTTTTTATAATTGTGAGTTTTTATACCCTTAGATCTAGTCTCCAACCCATAGAAAAAATGTGGTATTTAGGGTTCACACTCTAACTTATTGTTAGCTTAGGTGGAGTCTTAGTGTAGGTGGTTCATGATAGGATATAATAAACATAGTGAAATGAATAATATAATTGCATAAATACCACAAGTATATACAAAAAATAATAAAATAAACATCCTAATACAAATAAAATAACCATACAAAAATGTTAGTTATAATAAATCCATAACCATAACTAAATGACCACTGATACATTTTTCAATCTAATAGATTAACGATCCATACAACATAAAACTCAAACAAAATATCATTTTCATGTGCACCAAGATGAAAATGACGAAGGTGAGTATAATAACCTATTAGGATTTACTAGATAATTTCCCATTAACTCCATCCATGTAAAAACTGAGTAACTCATATGTGTTTTATGAAAATACATCCTCTAATGAAAATTTATATAATAAAAATAACATATAACAACCATAATCAAATAATAAGTTTTCAATAAAACATTGACCAAACATGCCATAACTCCATCAATTTTTAATACATGATGACCTTTGGGGCCCCTCCTATAACTCCAGAATATGGGTAGCTTAACTATTCTATGGATAAGGTTCATTTTCATTTCACACCATTCATGGATCTAGGAAAACTTTAATTTTTACCTTATATCGAGGTTATCCCAAAATATATAGGGTTTCTTGGTGGAAGTTTTCTATTTTAAATCACGTTTTTAGAATTTATTATTTCATCTTATTTTTTTGATTGTTTATTGGTGGTTCATTTTTGTAGTAATCTAGCCTTTATTTATTATTTTAAAAAGTATATTAATGAATATTGGGGAGTATAAAACTAAGAAGTGGTTAGTATATTAGATTCTCACCCACTTATTATTAATATTTTTAGAGAATAATACTTCAGTAAGGCTTGGTTAAGAACACTATATTATTATAAATCATTTAGTTTCTCACTTATATAGTGTTATTTCAACTATAATATTAGTAAGGATTCTTATTCTAGTGGCGTGGGTGATGATACCATTAATCCCCTTTCCTTTATAAAACACTTCAATGATAAATTCATTTAGAAACAAAATTTGGTGTTTCCTTTATTTGTATTTAAGGACTCCAACCAAGAATCACTTTGTGGTTGTTTTGTGCTATCTTAACATGAGAATGGAAAAGTCTTCTAATGAATCCATTTAGATTTAAATTTAAGGGTAATAATGGTACAAATAAAAAATAATTTATGAATCATTGGTTTATTTCTATGTGGCTTGAAAGTGATAAGGGAATAAAATTCCATTATATTGACACAAATTATATGAAACGAATTCTTAAAATTTAAGGAGACATTTAAGAATGTATTGAATATTATTTATATCGACCAATAGTGGTGAGGAATTTGAAATCGTATTCTTTGATTATTGAGTCTTCTATGAAGAAAATGAATTTTATCTCTGATGGGTGTGTCGAGATGCTTTCTACTTTGATGGAGGTCGATAGTGTTTCTATCAAACTAGTTGATATTATTTTCTTAAGAGACATGGTTGAGAAAATCAATTACTTTTAGAGGGTGGAAGCTTGGTTAGATCAAGTTAAGGATACTATAATAATATTAGTTTTTGTTCACTAAAGATTCTAATAAAAGTAGATCATTGAAGAGCAAGGTCATATCAACCTTTCCTTCAATTCATGAAATGGGGGTCACTAAAGTCTATCCCCATGTGGAAAATTATTTAGATAACATTACTACTAAGATATGGATGTTTTTTTATTCATTATTTATAACCCATGGTTTGTGATATCATTACAAGATTATGAGGATTTTTAGATGGAAATGGTGCAGATAAGTGGGTGAACATGAGTCCATGGTAGGATGTGTCTCTAAAAATAGACATATCCCTTGTTTTATAGTCCATTTAAACTAATTATATTGAGGAGAAGGATACATGATACAATGGTATGGATATTATTATACCTAAGAGAGACTGTAGACCAAATAATAAAAAATAAGTATAATAATAATAACTAATTAGAAGAATACTAGAACACTGAAGAGGGAGTGGCTAGTGATACCTATTAATTAGTCATGGGTTTATCGATAATAATTGTCAAAACAAAATGGTCTTAATACATAATAATATTATGTATTTTTGATGATTTAAAAAATATGGATATTGAAATAGTATAGAGAAAGTTTAACAGAGATTTTATTGAAGTTGTACACATATCATACCATAACAAGGATGTTTCACATTGTGACCAATTGAACTTGAGATGATTATTGGATAAATAGAGGAAGATAATGTAAGTACAAATTTAGATTCATTGGAATGACTATAAGTACATTTTCTACACCATAATGCATTTCATATAGAGAAAAATAAATAAAAAATGATTCATCCCCCCTCTTGAGTGAGCACACACACCAATACCGAAACCATCTCCATAGACTAGATAAAACCAAGAGGGAGATACCAAAATTAATAAAAACAATATATAGCACTAGGAAGCACAAAAACTGTAAAGGATGGGTTGAGGAGAGTCCCTAGCATGGGGTGACACCATGCGAGAAACATGGTAATGGGATGGTGCATGAGACTTATAAAGAATCTATAAAAAATATTGAAATATTTATTTTTAATAAATTCCCAAGATAGAATGAAGATTTTCATTGTTCTTGGTTATAAGTATCTATTGCAAAAATTCCTTGAATATTAATTACATAATAAGGTGATAGAATAAGTTACTAATATATGATAAGGTACACTACACTGTAATGGAGCTATATACGAATAACTTAATGGATTTGAGAAGTTGTAGTTTACTTATTTAACACCACATGCTGTAATCAAGTGAATAAAATGTTAAATAGTAAAGAATCAAAATTTTACTCTAAAACCAATAATTCAATCATTTTATTATGATCCTATTACATAAGGAAAGTTATGTACATGTATGAAGGTCTTGGAATATTGTGCCCTGATATCCAATAAATCTATCTTTTTAAAGGTGTAAGACATAGAAATCATAAATCAATGCTACATATCATGATTTTATAGATCTATTCAATAAGAATAGATATAATTTTTTATATTATAAATATTTATTCACATTATGGTAATTTATATCACAAATTAAGGGATATTAAGTGTTTAAATAAGACATGTTAGTCTTGTTTTAAGAGACTTTTTGTTTTGGTTTCACACTCTCTTAGTTTTCTTGAGAATGTTTCTTGAGATATGTAATAATTCAGGTATACTATTTTTCATTCCATTTTTTTAAAGTTTTATTCATTCTTATTTATTGACATATTAAGATGATGAAGTTAAACATGAGTGTTTTTTCTTCATCCATGCATCTCTAGATTCTCAAGGGATGAGGAATGACGATTAAAAGGATGCTGGTTTTATTTCTTATAAAATTTCATTCATGAATACTAATTTTTATTAATAATTACCGTGAGAATTAATCACTAATTAATTTATTAAAATATCTTTGACCAAAATATTCATTGAGGAAATAACTCAAGGGAGATTTAGTAATTTTAACTATTACCCACGGTATGAATTTTTATTCTTATTATAAGATCAAACTTAATGCACTTATGTTATATTATTTTTCTAGTAAAGAGATATAGGTTTACCTAGGTATAATAAATGGACTTGGTCATACATAAGTTGGTAATATTAGAAAAAACTTGTAGCCAATCTATTTGATAAATTAATGATTGAAAGTGGTTGTCATATTTTGTGAAATAATCCTTATAGATTTATTACTTCATTTTAGTTTAATTATTTTTCTTAATTTTTTTTAAATTTCATTTTAAATCCATCTCAATACATTTTTAGATATGATTTTTTAGCTAACAATCCCTCTTAAAAAGATCTTGGGGGTCACACATATTCTTTATTGGTCTAAACTCATATTCACAATGTTTTCTTCCCTTGTAGAATAGTGATGTAAGAAGAAACCTTGTAATTATAAAATTGATATATATTTGTAATTAATGATGTTAATGATATTTTTAATGTTTTCATCATCGATTCTAGGGATTAATGTGATATTAATAGCATAAAATTTTATTGATCACCCCATTTTATTCATTTTAAAAAAATTATTTTTTTACACTTCTAGGCCATTTTGTTTTTATTATTGTTGAAAGATTAGTTCATGAATATGATAAAGAAATCAATAAATAATTGTTTACTCACAAGAACAATTCGAATATAATTCTATGTTTTAGAGTTTCTAATTATCTGACCAATGATAAACCATTAAAAAAAATGTACACCCCTCTGGATCAAATGGAAAATTATCCAATGATAACCAATAAGTTAGAGCCCAAAAAATTTCCCATACTAAAACCATGATGAACTATGATTTACAATTTATTAAGGAGATTTTCCAAAGAATTATTCTTCATTATATTGAATATTTTTTTGATATTATACTATGTCTTATCAAAATGATCTAGAATACATGGAAATTCAATAGAAGAAAAAGTAAATATCCACACACCCAATTTTCTAATTTTTCGAGAATCTATGATGCATTTATGAATAAAATTGTATCCTATGACCATATAAGGTTGAGGGAATTCCCATTATCAATACAAGATCTATTAAATGGTTGAATAATGATTTAATCAATTGGATCCATCAGAACATGGAATGATCTATTTTTATGATTACTTAATAAATTTTGTTCGCCAATAATAAAATGAATTATAACCCATATCATTACGGGTTATGAAATTAATTTAAAGTTAGATTTTTGGACTTGAATTAAGGTATTCTTTGAGAAAAAATACTTATATTAGGAATATGTAAGTTGGAATGTCTCAATGATATATTTTTTGATATCAATAAAGGATTGGGTGGTTTTTCAGGTGATCGGGTGAATGTTAAAGTAGAGATAGTGTGGACCTAAAATTGAATTTTTTTCTATAGGAGGAATATCACATCATGACCTGTAGGTTATCCCATGAAGGTATATTAATAGACTTTTGTATTTTTCATAATAAGGAATATCTTAGCAAGACATAGGTATTCAATTCACAATAAGTATTTTTTTTATAGATTTTATCTAAAGGATGTACCATTATAAAATTGTTAATTTGTGAAGGGGATTATTGCATCATGATGGTAACCATTATGAATGGGGTTGAGGAATATTATGATTTTAAATTGATTTAAACAAACTAAATGACTATACAAGTCATGATACTTCTGTCACAATATAAAGTGTGATACACAAAATATGGAAGCAAGGCCATAGGTAAGTCACACCATACGGGAGTAAAAACATAAAAAACATCACTGTATGATCCTTAGGACATTCCATGATAGAGTTATTCCAAGGTATCAGTCCAACTACATAAGGGTGGTCACTCCAATACCAAATTGGTTTGAGATATGACTCAATTATTAGATAGTTTTAAATAGGGTAATAATATCCTTTTCATGATCAGACCCCTTTTTAGGTGGATTGAGGGGTGTTTGGGGGGGGGCATTTTTAGTCATACCCTCTCCCTATATTCTTATTTAACCCCCATTAGTGAGAGATGATATCTGAATGTATCTATGGTAGATTCAAGTTAATTCTTCTCCCTATTCTCCCTCAAGTTCATAATATTATTTTCTTTGTTGTTCTGCTCTTCCCCATTGAGTTCATGATATATAATTCAGGTGGGGCTTCTCTGTAATAACCCAGAATTTTATAAATTAAATTCCATCCAGTATAAATAAATTCTTCATTAAGTATTATATTAATATAAAACACATGCATTATATTTCATTTTTTATTTTCGAGCACTATAAAATATAGTTTATGACACTTAAAAACACCATAAAACATCATAAAAATTAATAAGAGTCATTATATATTTACCATTCAGAATAATATAAATTAAGTTTCATAAAAATATTTAATTAACATATAAAGAAGAAGATATTAACTCGAACAATCAGATAATACCCTATAAATACCATTTGTTAAAGATTATATGGGAGATGACCTCACTTGGATTTTCCCTTAACCAATACCATTCCTATGTAAAAAAATAGAAACTAGAGATAAACCATTTATAGGATATATTCAAGATTATCATTATCACCACCCAAACCATGTTTTCTAAACCACTCCAAGAAAGTAAACCATTTCACACCTTACCCTTATGGCATGCATTGGTGTAATAATGGGTTATGTATATACACCATAATAGTATAAATTTGTATATTTTATTTTTAATAAAATATTAATTATACTTATCCATTTTTATTATTACTTTATACACATGACTATATAATGAGTTTAATAAAAACTAGATTTTTATATGAAGAAACAAAATAGTGTTTTTCAGAAATCTATAGTTTCAATTAAAATATTTTTTTGGTAAATTGAAGGATTTTTAAATAACATTTATTTTATTGAAATATTCTTATTAAATAATTATTATTTAAACATAAATGATAATATAATTTAACTAAGTCCAATGTAAATTATATAAGGATTAGAAAGTTATTAGTGTTGTAAAAACTAGAATTTTATAGTAAATAAGGATTTTAATTTTAATATGAAAATTCTCTTATTTAAATAATTAATTTAGTAAATTAAATATTTTTTTATCAAATCAGAATATAAAACATTTTCCAAGATAGTCAAATTTTTGGGTGAGAAAGAAACAAGTATAAATATAATGTATGTTATATGAAATAATAATAGACCCGAAGTGACATAATAAAGAATATAAAAGGTATCCATGCCAAAAAAAAATATTTCAATTTTAAAATAATTTATTTTTGATGTTATTTTATTAACTTTATAAACCTATAAAGAATAAAAAAAACTATATTATATTTTAATGCTTTAAAAATAATTCTATAAGAACATGAATCACTACCAAATCATGAATGGTATTATTTTAAAGATTTTTGTTAGTTTCATAACAAAATATTGAAAACTAATCCTATTTGGAAGAAACCACGGGAAAATCATTGGATGGTTTGAAATTTTAATATTTTTATAACATCGAATTAAAAACCTATGTTTATAAGTTAATAAAGAATTACCCTATATTTGTCTCTAAGTAACCATAAAAAAACTCATTCTTCTTCACAGAAAACCCATTTATTAAAAATTTCCTCTCCCTACCCCTCTATAAAATACTCCCAAAGTGTTCCCAACCCCTTAATAAGCTCCTCCCGAGTTTTTAGAATCACCCAATCAGTGTAATGGATTCTATTCCTCTTCATTTTATTTAAGTAATTTATTAATATTAAATATTTTATGTCCAATTATTATTGGTGTAATGTGTTCCTGAACATCTCGTTACTATAATTAAAATTATCATGTAATTATATAACACCATTTACTCTCATTAAAATATTCCATAAAACGTTATGTAGACATGTTATGCTGAAAAAATTATTTTACGATTCTCAAAGATGAGGTTTTCTGTTTTGAATACCCATACACATTTACAATCAATTATATTCACCTAGTTGTTCATATCCATAATTATTTGTGTACTTCCATGAATGAAACATAAACTCATTAATCATGGGATTAAATGTGTTGAAATAGATTTTTATGTCATATGATCTAGTTGGAACAAAAATTCATGTATATAACATGAATGTGATTGGGGGGACATAAATTATACAACACTATAATGTATTGGGTAATATTTTATATCGTTAGATAACATTTATGCTATAAAAGAGGTTATCCTATGTACAAAATGTTATGATGTCTCATTGGTTATCCTTGACTTATGCTTATGATGTCATGTTTTTTTGTTGCTTCTACTTTTATACAATGCCTTGATGTTATCATCTTATATCATTCTTTCATGTTGAGGATTATGATTATCATCCTTCTATGTAATCATGTTATGCTTATTGAATCACATTTACTAATTTACTTTATACTATTCTTTTTATTATTCTCTTATTAGTATTTATAAATCAACCCTTTCGTATCTTCTTCCCTAGATTTTCCTATCTAAATTAGAAGTTCAATGGAATATAAGGGATTGTTATAGAGTTTTAAATAATATACCTACCTTCCTATTTAATGTTATTATGACATGTATCAGATTACCAAATACACTAGGATTCACGATATTTTGGGATTATATTATGTGTATCATTAGTTAAAAAATTATGAAATTAAGTGTATAATAGATATGGGTGGTCATAGTTGGTATCAAAGAAAGGTATATTTATTTCTAGATAGTACGATTAGAAACCACAGTGAAAGACAAAGTAAATATATGAAAAATACCTAAATTTTATTTTGGTAGAGAGTGAGTTATTTCTATTTAAAGAAATCCCTTTCCAGATTCTATAAGTGGATATGGCTCTGACATAGTTTTATAAATAGGTAATTACCCCAGAAAGACTTGATTGAGTATTAACATGATCATCACCTAGTAAAAAAAGGCCTTTTTTACAACCAATTTTACACTAATGGCAGATATATTTTAGTAAATTTACATGCTCTTTACAAAAAATTATTATGGGGAAAAAATTCTTTATGAAAGTTAGGTTTAGGGAAAAAATATGGATAACATATATTGAAACATATAAACTCATAAGTTAAGGAATATATTTAATTTATAAGTTATCCCATTAATTTTCATAGTTTAAATTTTATTTATATAAAAATATTAAAATTATCACCCCTAATTTTCCCTTTAATTTTGTTAATGGTTTTAAATAGGAGGAACATAGTCCACAACCAATGTGAGGGGAAATGTGAAGACTATGAAAATGAGGTGCCCACCCAATGGGAGAAGGAGTTGATAATTTATTGACACAAATTAATCAATTAACTCACATTTTTAACCAAAATATGACTTAAGGGGGACACCCACACCCACTAATAAAAGTAAAGTTGCAATTTATACCTTTAGGTGACAAAGACCTCTAACTTATAGTGGACCTTTGGATCTATTAATAATAAAACAGTGGATCAACTTCACTAAAAAGATATTTTCTATCCTTGAATGATTTTATAAAGATAAGGTAGTTTTTTATGTTCATCACATGGAGGGAGATACTTATAAGTAGAATATTTTGATCAAGAACATGAAGCTAAAGAATATATCAATGGAAAAGATTGTAAATAATTTAGGAAAATGTTTTTCAAAAAAATATTTTCCTTGTACTCTACAACGTAAAATAGGGAGTGAGTTCTTTAGCCTTAAGAAAAAGGATGATGAATCCATTGGGGTGTATGAGGAGAAAAAAACAATATATTCATTACATTCATTTGGATTTTTCATTTACCCTAAACATAAATTCTACCTCTTGGAATAATTCAAAATCTATAAAAATCATTAGAGATTTGTTTCTTTGACCACTATAATGAATTCTGCTGACATTCCCCCAAAGTTGAAATTCTGATCAATGAATCCTAAGGGTATCATGGGTACAAATATTGAAATTTGTGGATGTATTTTAATATTACTGAATTGGGATTGACCTGCAATACTTTGGAATATTTCTGAAAATATTTCATAAGCCAAGCATGAAGTCAGTGTGAGAATCCAGGGCACAAAGTACCTTGTAGCTGTGATTTTAAAAATATTACATATATTTTATCACCTGCATGATATTTATTTGGAAACATTATGAACTCCTGAGTGGGGTATCAGATCAGAAATCAATGTCCACAGTTGAGTTCAAAACATCATAAGGCACGACATAAATTTGTTCACGTTGGGAGTTTTTGTCGAAGGCATATTGGGAGGGTATTATGTGGTGGATTAATTAATTAAATGAAAATTTGATTAAAAATATAACATAATTACCCATATCCCATAATTTTTGGGTGAATAATTCATAGAGGATCCTTCATCCTCTCCTATCCCTTTGGAGACATATGAAAATCGGGCAAAATCGAAGTGACGAAGCACTTTCGATCTCTATTCTTGATGCCGGTCATCATCAGATCAAACAACACCATGATTTGGGAATCATTATACACCCAAATATTTGGTGATTCACCCTTAACATAGGTCTTTTTTTTCTTTTGTCCTGATCCCCTTCATTTTGAATTGTTTTAAGTTTTTATAGACCAATTTCAATTACTAGGGATCCCTCCCATGTTGATCTGTGGGTTTTAGGGAAAACCCGGGTGAATTGATAATTTTTGGATGTAATTACCAATTGGAATTACCATCTACATAGTGTATAGTCTAGAGAGACAAAAAATGTAGTCCTTCATATTTGGGGGAGTGGAATTTTGGGGTATACACACCATGTATCAAAGTTACATGTCGTGTAGTGACCCCATGTCGTGTGGCCTTGGTACATGGATTATGATAACAACGTAAAAGTTCATGGCTATGTAAAATTACATGACCAATGTACACGAACATGGGTTTATGGAAATAGGAATCGGAAAAACACATTTCCAGTTGGTTGTGTAGCCCTAACATGTTATGTAGTATGGGATGCACGATGTGTAAGGGGCATAGCTGACCAGGACATGTGGAAGAGGAACAAAAATAGGGGTCAAGTGAAGCATGATACACTGTGTATGGGATGCGCACATAGTGTACCCCTACATGGATTAAAAAACCATGTATAGAGGATACACTACCAGGTTCTCAGGTGGGTTCACATGTTATGTGTACCCCAGTGAAGTATGTGTACTCCATGTATTTCTTCCTAAGATCACCCTCCTTTCATATCACATTCTATGGAACTTGGATTCATGCTTCTAGGTATCCTATGCTAATAATTTTTCCACATAGAATGTGGTGGTGGCCTTCATTTCTTCCAACGGGGTACAATGTGGTGTGTTTCGAGAATGACTCTTGTGTAGCGGTGCTTGATTGATTTTGTAGATCAGTGTGGTTCTTAACGATAGATGCTTGGACTAGTAGTCCCCTATGGTATCATGGCATGATTTTACCTTTCCTCTCTGATTTGGTAGAGATCAGACTCCCCACTTTGTGAGTACAGGTTCTATATCTTTGGGTAGTTCTTACGAGGTTGGTACTCCCCTGATGTTATAGGGAGGGAGTTCTCTATATCGCTCTTACAGTTGGAGTTAGTGCTCTCCTTTCATTCCAGGCTGTGGTTCTTCTATACTCATTATAAGATAGATCATTAAATCCTCTATTGGACCATGCAACAGGTCCTTAATCCATGGAGTTTGTACTCCTATACCATGTTCTGATGAAGGTTCTCCAGACATGACATATATATAGAGTTGAAAGTCCCCTATCGTGTCAGGATAATGTTCTTGTATCATTAGAGTTGGAACTCACCTATCGTTGTAGAGAGTGGGTACTCCCTACATGTGTTTCTAGAAGATTTTTTACTCCATTATTGTAACGGGGATTATGTCCTCTATCTTGGGGTTGGTACACTCCTATTGTACCAGGGTGTGGGTACCATATTGTGACCGTGTTTGCTGATTAACACTCCCCTATCAAACCAGAGTGTGGGTCCTCAACTATAGAGTAGTACTCCACCATCTCCAAGTAGTTACAGAGAGAAGATCCACCATTGGAATTAGTGCTCCCTAATCTATTGAGTACAGTTACAGGGATCATGACCCTCCACTATTTTACGTGTAAAACTTGGTTAGGAGTTATTTCTCCCTCGATGGACTATAGTGAGGCCCACTCCATACAGAAGTGATATAGTGTTCATGGGTTAGTTAGGAGATAGTAATCCCTTGACTGCGGTGCAGGGGTGATGTGTGGGTCTCTCCTATATTGTTAGATAGGATTCAAATGGTTTTAGTCTGGAGAAGTGCTCCATCAACTCTTTTAATTAGTGAGGAATATGCCTTTCCACTTGGGTTTTTATGACCATGTATAGGGCACATGTTAGGTTTGGCCAGACATCTAGTGATGGGAACTAGAGATGGACATAGGGAGTTTTTCTTGATTGAGAATATCTATTGGATGGTTCTATTGGGGATAACTATGCTTTTGGAGTGAGTTCACCTAGTCTTGTGTTACTATTAGAGCCTCGAGTAGAATCCTATTGTTTGCTACGAGGTAAAAAACTCCGGAGACTTAGAGTCTAAGACGAGTATATCTAGGTGATTTTTGGGATACCTTGTGGTGTTTTCACATGTATTGGTTAGCACACTTTGTGTACGAAGATGAGTAGTCATGTATAACTAAGGATGGTTTCAGTTGGATTTTCTCTCTTGATTCGGTTTTTTTGCTAGTTCGATCAGACTATTGAATTTTAGTTTCTCCCTTTTCTTTTAGGTTTTTAGGGCTCCTACTACGTATTATTATACTCACCATTGTATAGGATTTTCCTTCACATGTTGCGTCTTGTTCATACAACATGCCTTTTTACAGTTTCCCTAGAGTACTCGAGACTATCATAGCTTAGTGAGGTAGACTGAATGATGTGTTTACTGGAGATAGGAGGGGGTCTTTCTAGTAGTTAGATTTTATAGCAATCCCCTTCTTCTGAGTAGGTTGGATACTTTTATAGTTTTCTTTTAGTGGGAATATGTTTCTCTCTTATTATACATTTAGTAATTTTTTTCTTCTTTAGTTTTATATAGTTTGTATGCATGAATTTTAGTTTTCAGTTATCTATATCTCCGCACTATTGTATCACAGTGTTTGTGGGTGTATGAGGATAGATAGTTTAGGAAAAGTCCTCCCATCTGTGTGAAATGAAATATTAACACTAGTCGCCAGCCACTTGTTTATTGGATGCGATATTGGGGAGTTGTGACCCAGGTCCCTTTGGGTCGGTTCATAAAAGAGTGGTATGAGAGGGGGTTTTAGTTTGGGACTGAAATGTCTTGATCTAGGTTTGGGATTCATAGTGACAATTTTTGGATGTTTAGAGTCAATCTCTTAGGTCCAAGGTTACAATATTGGTGTGAGGTCTTACATATCCATTCACCATGACTCTAATAACCAACTTTTCAACTTGGTACCTTAGAACACTGGTCATAGGGAAATAATGGTACAAAGATCATATAGGAGTGAGTTTTAGTTTTTCTTTGTCCTTATTGAGTCATCTACCAAGATATAATATTTGACCATGGTGCATATTGATTGTATTTAAGAATGCCTCTACGATGAAAGCTAGAATGGGTTCCTCAATATGATTGGAATGAAAATATACCCTATAAAGAGGCTTCAATGTGGCACATTGGTTTTGATGTGGTACACCTGGATAGTCAGCCAATTGAGCCACCTTCTGTTGAGTGGTAGGTTATTCTGGTAGTATAGGCTGAGGATGCGTTTAGTTTGAATAAATATCATGAGTTCTAGTGGTAGTGATCTACAAGGTATTGGGGTGATCTATATTCCCAAAAAGCTAATGATTGTATTGAGGTAGTCATGCATTTTTTTGACATGTGATGAACCCACCTGATAAGATAGTAGTCATAGTGGTGATACTTCATCCTGATTCTGATGGGCGATGGTGATGTATAGTGACACAGTCCCACGACAAGGTAATTCCCATTTGGGTGTTGTTAATGCGACTCTTACAGAAATATCATTACCCAACCATGTTGAGGATGGTTCATATCAATGATATTTTGTAGATTTGGAAGTGTAGAAGGAGTGTGACATAGTACATAATGAGTTTCACAAACCTGTCATGTTAATCACTGGATATGCTCTTATACCCATTCTTCAGAGCTCAGAGCTTTGCTTAGGGACTCCATAGAGATGGAATAGTAGGTTTAGTCACCTGGTGCCTTCCCTAATATAGAGGGGTACAAGAGAAAGATCTGATCATAGATAGAATACTAGTGGAGGGATAGGTTGATGTGGCCCAAAGTGGTTTTCATGAGGCTGATGGGTCTTTAATAGCTATTAGATGGAAAATGACAGTGTTGCGGTGTAGGAAGCATACCCATTACTAGACTCATCCTCATATACATGTATCGTCTGATCTGCATCAGGGATCATTTCAGTAACAAGAGAGGCAATGTTACAATTGCGATGACCATTGACATATTTATAAATATTTTCCAACCAGTTGTGCAGCTAATAGGGAGTCAATCAATGGTAAACCTTGGTAGATGTAGCATTTGGAGCAGCGAGTTTTGCAATATGGAGGACATGGAGTAGGAGCTGGGAGACCTAGGGTTTGTGGAAGGTGGTTTGATGTGTTTTCACCACCACTCCTAGGTGGCACACACCATCCTTTGGGAGATGAAGGATGTGACCAAGGATAACATTAGGATGTAGATGAATTTTTCCTAGAAGATATGTGGACGAATTGAGGTTCTCCCTATGTTCTTTCTAATTTCTGGAGTAGTAATTTTTAAACAATGCTATGAAGTACTCTTTTCCCTTAGTCTTCTTTCTCATGGTTTAACTCGAGGTGACATGAGGCATCAGTAGAACCCTGTGTTGGTGTTGTTCAATGTACCTTAAAATTATTGTGGAGGGATCCTTCCCCTACCAAGACATGTTTATTTTGATTAAAGAAAAACCATCCATGCGAGTAAGTGCTACCCAATGGATAGTATTACGGTGTTGTGGAGGGGTCCCTATGACTTGTGTGTTTAGGGATAGGTGGCATGTTGGTGGTTATAGGAAGAGGGTAGGGTAACACTTAGTGTGAGTGTTTGGGTTTCTATTTATTTTTCATTAGTAACCTCATTCACTTGGCATCATCTTTATATGAGAGACGCTTGAGGAGGACATGGAATGGTTTATCCTAGCCTTGGAATCATGAGGAAGAGGATATTTTTCCGTAATATGATGTGTTTTTTTGATGCAACTGAAATCATGTGGGTGACCTAGTGCCGACCAAAGTAGATAGTGTCAAGGTGTGTCAAACAAGTCCCTTAGACATTTGTGTTTAAGGAAATGTTGTGCGTTGGTGTGTTAGAGAAGTTCCTAAATTTTATAGTGGAGTTTTTTTGCATGACCCCCATTCCGCAGTGTGGATTAGTTTCCAACTATCCATACTCAGTTGGGATTCCACTAGCGTCCATGACAATGTTTTTGGTTTTGGTTAAACTCATTCTTTGGGAGGCGAAGATGTGGGGGGTATGGGACGTGATTTCCATGTCTAGATTATCCTGGTTAGATGAGTATACACTCCTTTTTTTGTTCGTTGGTACCCTTAAAATATTGACGTCAACCTTGAACACATGATGCTTGAGTAGGTCTTGAAATAGTTTAATTAAGTGGGATGTGAACTATTGGTTTTCATCGGTATTTGTGTGCAGTTAGCTAGGTGGTATACCACTAGACTCTTTGATGACATATAGACCATGGTGCATGGGGATTATCTACCTATCATAACTGATGAGATATATTATCGTTTATTGCTCAATGTTTTCATGGTTAGAGATGGATATATTTGTGTTTTGGACTTGTTGATTACCCTAATTGCTTTCTTTGAAGAAGAACTACAACCCTTGGTGAGCTCACTAGCATGAGAGTCCCAATAGAGAACTTAGTTTCTTCCCTCATGGCTTGGAATTCACTTGTTTGGGAAAAAAATAAATTTGGAGAGAATATAGTGACTCTTGTTTTAACTGTAAGAATTTGTAATAATTTTGAAAATATTTCTAAACCCAAACATTGAGACAACATGAGAATTTCGGGCTAGTAGAGCCTATGAGCAATGATTTTACAAATATTAAATATATTTTGACATGCATGAGTAGTTTCTTTATAAATGTGATTAAATATAGAGTAGAGTCTCAGATTAGAAATATAAGGCGTAGTTTTGTTTATAATATTGTGTTTTCCCTAGGTAAAATATAAAGTTGTATGCACCAGAAGTTTTGGTTAGAGGGGTGTTGTATGGGCGTATTATGGTGGAATAATTAATTAAATGAAAAATTTAATTAAAAATACCACTTAATTCCACCAATGCCTTCTATTTTGGGCACATAACGCATAGAGGAGCCTTACTCCTCTCTTCTCCCCTTGGATACAGATGAAAACTAGGACAAATATAATCCATGAAGCACTGTCGATCATTGTTCTTGATAGTGATCATCATGAGATTGAGGAACAACAAGATATAGATGTACTTCTACACCCAATGCTTTGGTGTTTCAGCCTTGAGGTAGGTAATTTTTAGTGTTGGTCTTGATCCCTTTCATTTTTCATTATTTTAATGTTTTATTTCCTAATTAAAATTGCTAGAGATCCCTCTTAGGTTGATTTATGGGATTCGGGGTAATCCCGGGAGAATCAGGCATTTTTAGAGGTAATTATCCATTGGAATTACTATCGAAAAAGCATGTAGTATAGAGAGAAATTCCATATAAACCTTCCTAGGAAGGGGATAAGTCTTTTGACACTAGTATAAATTGTGTCTTCAATGTCGAAGATATTACGTCATTTTTTTATAAACTGATAAAAAATATATATATGGGAACTTTTTGGTGTCTGTTTTAAAATAAACCACTGCCAAATTTTTGTTATTTTGACTTTTTTAATTGGTTGTTTAAAAAATGATACAAAAAACACCAATGAAGTTGATTATTGGTGTCAGTTATTATGAAAAACCTACACCGTCAATGAAAAAAATCATCATCGTTTTTCTGTAAAAACTACACCATAAGTCAAAAAAAAAAACTTTTCATCATTGGTTTTACTGAAATCCTATGCCATAAACGAATACAAATATTTCGACATTGGGTTTTCGGAAAATATCCACAATTTTTTTTAAAAAAACATGGGTTTGAGAAACCCTCATTTTTAGAACTTTTAAACCCTCTCTCGACTCATGATGATCCCAACAGTGACAAGATGATCCCAACAACAATTGTTGTTTATTTTATTTGATATTTACCATAATTTCATGATATTTGGTCTCGATTATTCATATTATATCATTATTTCATCATTTGTGGATGTATTTCTCTTTGGAAACTATTTTTCCAGTGGACCATCATCTGTAGTTTGATTTTATTTCATTGTTTATATTTATTGTTCATTTGTACAAAAAATTTTGTTAGATCGAGTAGTGTTTGTTCCGGAATAGAATATGAGGGAACATGTTCAATTTAGGGATCCATTTTCCATGGTGAAACTATAATTTTGTAAGTTCTTTTAAATTTGGAAGTTAAATTATTTACCATTTAGTTATATTGTTGATTTATTATTTCAATTATTTTTATACAGTTGATTCTTATTTATAAATGTTGTTCTTGAAGTTTGTTTATTTTGATAAATTTATTATTCAATGGAATTATTAAATGGTCATGTTGATATATATTACGGAATGGAAAATGATGTATTGTTTCATTATCATCAAAATAATGTACATCACACATTATGAATCCATATTTTTCACCTCTTAAATTAATATAATCTTCAATACCTTTTGACACACGCGACAACGAAATAGTTTAAAAACAATGTAATATAAACTAATACATGTAAGATGATTGAAAAAAAATAAATTTTAATATCAAAAAACCAAATGTATATAATATGGAAATAAAAAATTAACCAGTTTTAAATTCATAATATATAATTTATATTTCAATAGGATTTTTTTTCAAATAAAATATGTTTACATTCTGTGTAATTGACTTTAATAAATTAATTTGAACACATTTAAATAACTAAAAACATATTTACCTATATGAAATAATATATTAGAGTTAATTAATTTTCATATTATTTTGAAATAATATTACAAAACAATAAATGACCAAATGGCCATATTTTAATAAAAACCTTTTTCATTATATATAATACTTCAGTTAAAAAATATAATTGTATAAATTTAATTTTGTTAAATTTTCTTCAATTATTGATTTAAAATTTCAATATTATTACAATATAACATTGTTGATTTTTTGGAAATAATTTATTTTCGTGTAAAAAATTCTTAATACTATTTTTACACAAAAAGAGGTTTTTGATAATAGCAGGGGTATAAGGAGTTACAACAGGGAGACTGTACCCCCTATATTAGACTGTAAATTAGTAAAATAAGTAATCATTTATCCTAAAAGAACACCAAAATTATGGTATTCAATTAAATAAACATATGAAAATATGTGGTGTGGAAAACATACAGATAGTTACAAAATCATGATTTTCTACTAGTAGATTATTTTTTATTTTATTCCTAATCATCCTTGATATTTCATATTTTATTACTTATAATTTTCGTTGAATGTGTTTATGTTTAAAAGTTATCTATTTGTGTATATATTTTTATATTTTTATATGTTTAAATATATTCACTGATTATATTATGATATCATGTATTGAATGGATCATAATAAGATTAATTTATGAAGAACAACTTGTGAATATTAAAAATGAGTTGAAGATTTCTTGGAATTTTCTAAATGAAATCTTAAAAGCATAGATTTTATTTTCTATCCATGTGTGATGTGTTTGAATATGAGATAGTTAAACTATAGTGAAATAATGATTCATCTCATTTGTTATGGTTTTAGCTGTAATTATACATGTTGGATTTGGAATGGTGAAATTACTAAAAATTCAACATCTAATATTGATGAAAATATCCAAAATGATAAAAAAGATCATATTGAATAATTAATTAATGATTTAGGTGTTGAAACCATCGAAAAATAGAAACTGTTGAATGATTTTATGGAAATTCTGAGAAACCATTAGTCCCAGGTTACAATAAATATATAGTGTTATCAGTAGTTTTGAGATTATTTAACTTGAAAATAAGAAATGGTTGGAGTGATAATAGTTTCTCTAACTTACTTGATATTTTAAAAGAGCTACTCCTATAATGAAATGAGCTTTCACATTCAAATTATGAGGTGAAGAAAATATCATGTAAAAATGGGATGGGGGTATAAAAAGAAGCATGCATGCCCCAATGATTGTGTGTTTTAAAGGAATAAATGTGAATATTTATCAAACTGTTCTACATGTGGGACATTGTGCTATAATATGGATGAAAACTTTAACTCATATTCATTATTAGGTACTAGAATCTAACCTAATGAAAAATAAATTATGCATACCTTATAATAATTTAATGAAATAATCCCTACATATAATTCCAAAAATTAAAATGTGATTCATTATCTAGTACCATAATCTAAGATCCTTTTATAGCAATTTGGTACCTTCCAATAATTTACATTTGAAACATAAATTTTCAAATCCAATTGATGAAAAATGGTAATGATGGAATTCAGATGAGCGCATCTTGGATGGTAACTCGGGTCACCCTGCTGATTCACCACATTGGAAGAGATTTGGTAAATAATTTCATGATTTTAGTAGTGAAGTTAGAAATATCATAATGGGATTGTGTACTGATGGAATGAATCCATATCAAAGC
Source organism: Viscum album (assembly GCA_963277665.1). NCBI lineage: Eukaryota > Viridiplantae > Streptophyta > Magnoliopsida > Santalales > Viscaceae > Viscum > Viscum album. Next base: position 1,910,974,079 of record OY728161.1, on the reverse strand, counting down.
CTATGTATCCCACATAGTTCATAACCTATTTTTTTTATAATTTATAACTTTTCTCCACTCATATATATAAATAAAAAATATGTTATGATGATCTTGATGATTTATGGACCAAAACAACCCGGAAATAATATTGATGTATATCTATCACCATTTATTGGTGATTTGAAACTAATATAGAAGATAGCTGTTAAAGTTTTTGATGCATATAAGAAAGATTATTTTCATATTCGTTATATGATAATGTTCACTATAAATTATTTTCTTCCATAAGGTAACTTATCTAGATACAGTGTAAAGGGACATAACGAATGCCCAATTTGTAAAGAAGAGACTCTATATTATCAATTGTAGAATAGAATAAAGATAGTGTGCATGGGACTTCAAATATTTTTTCCAACTGATCTTCTTTATCATAGATTGAAAAAATCATTTAATGGTTTATACGAATATATTCTTCCCCCATGAACATTGTTAATGAAATAATCTTACGACAAGGTGAAAAATATTGATTCGATATTTGGAAGGAAAAGAAGTTATGGTCTTCAGAAAAATATCTCGAATAAACAATCTATGTTTTTCGAACTACCTTATTATAGATTTTTAGAGATAAAACATAAAAATGATGTCATTCATGTTGATAAAAACATATATGATAGTTTGATTGGAACTTTTTTAGACATAATAGGAAATAAAAAATTTGGATTTTATTATATATTACACTTGATATCAATCGTAATATTTTTAGAGTTATCTCCCACTATATAAGGAAACAAAACATATTTACCTATGGCTTGTCACACATTAAGAAAGATTGAGAAGATAAATTTTTTTATGTGTCTTCATGTTATTAAAGTACAAGATGTTTATTCTTAAAATGTAAATAATTTGGTTTCATTGAAGGATTTCAAATTAATAGGTATGAAATCTCATGATTGTCATGTATTGTTGAAATAAATTCTATTGATCACACTTCATGGTATATTTTTGACAAATATCATAAAGACTATCATTGGGTTATGTAATTTTTTGAAATCCATTTGTATCAAAGTCTTTGATCCAAATTTTTTAGATGTGTTAGAGAATGTAGATGAATTTATTCTTTTTCAACTATAAATTTATTTCCCACTTAAGTTTTTTTATGTAATGGTTCATCTAGTGATTCATTCGGTGCATGAGATAAGAATATGTGGGAATATTTATTTACAATGTATGTATCAATTTGAATGAAATATAAAATCTTTAAAGGGATGTGTTAAAAATTCTTATCGACAAGAGGAATCTATTGTTCAAAAATATGTATCAGAAGTGGTGATTGATTTTTTTACTAATTATTTGAATGTAGTGGAGCATATTGGTCTACCAGTATCTAAAAGTATGATTGTTGATATTGAAGGTGGAGTTATTCGAGGTTTAAATTCAAAATTCATTTCACATGATGAAGTGATGCATCAACATTTATATATTTTGAACAACACAGATGAGGTTCAATCATATAAATCATCATATATTAGATAATAAAAGTTAAGATATCCGAAAAATAAATGAAAAGTGGGTGATTATTGAGAATAAAATACATTTATTTCATTGTTTAAAAATAAATTCATCACAAATATATCTGCATCCAAAACATTGAAATGGTTGGTAGGGGGACCATCTCTTAATGTGATCACTCAGTCTGGGTTTGAAATTAATGGATACAAATTTTACACAAAAAATATGGATGACAAGAGTACTATTCAAAAATGTTGTGTAATGGTTGTCGCTGAAGCACTGCATTTTTAATGTTACAAAGATAAAAACCCAATTTTTAATCAATGCCTAATTTTTGATATCTTGAAGACATATAGTAAATTTATTATACTAAATTATGAGTCACCTTGATTAAGTGTAATTAGGTTGCCTATAATATTGGTGTGAAATATGATGAATATGGGTTTAAACGGGTTAATTAGAGAAGATTTAACTATAATGAGGAAGCATTTTTCATGGATGCACATGAAAAATAAATATTTTATTTCATCAATCCATCGAATGATCCACGATACATCATTATTCAATGGAAAATAATCTCATTGGATTATGAGGATGAGGATGATGATGATGATGTTATTTATTTATATGAAGATTCTTCGTCTATTATACGATTGCTGGATAACAATGAATATAATGCATATATAGTGTAAGTAATATGAAATGATCATGTTGAAGGGATATTGGAAAACACTAAATTACTCTCCTAATTAATCTGGTAATTATTTACATTATTTCCTTTTTTTATATTTACATGTGTAAAAACTATATTATTTAATAACTATTTGATATTTGAATTTATAAATGTTTCTATTATTTTAGAATTAATGTATATATTTAATAGTTTACCTTTTATATTTTTTAGGTTCAGAATCAAAACATCATTATTTTTTTCTTTAACATACACATGTGTGGCCTTTTTTACTTACATATTTTAGTTTTCATGTTTTTTAATTATTCAATTGGAAGATAATATACAGGTCTAAAAAAATTTCATTTCAATTAACTGTTTCAATGAATGTTATAGATACATAAATAGAGGAACAATTACCGAGGATTTTCTTTCATATTATTAAATATCCATTAAAATAATTATTTAATTTAAACAAAATTTTAATTTTTTAAAAATAATTGTAGGACTACTAATGAGACTTAAGCAGTGGAGTCCTCTGCTTTTGGATTATTGAAATCATGTTCTCGAGTTGGTAAATGTGTTAATACATGTTTACCAGAACTATTACTTAGTTGTGGAGATGAGGGATTACATGTTACTTTTTATGATAAAAATAATTAAACTAGACCTAGTGTACCACAATTTATCAGCTATATCTCCTTGGATATCCATTGTAAGATTAACATTTTATATCCTAATTGAAAGTACGATAATAAGAGGGAGAAAGATCAGATTTGGGAGGCTGTAAGGGTATAATATCTCAATTGATTTATTTTATCTTATTTTTAGAATGTGATATATTTTAAAAAACTATTTTTATTTTATTCAATTATAGGTGAAATTAAATTTTGATGAAACAAAATCAATTAAGAAATGATATTTTACTTTGGTGCTAGTTTGTTGGAGAGATTTCAAAATAAATTCCAAAAAAATTATTTAATTGGAAAGAGAAAAACTGAAAACCCATGCCTTGAGTTTTAGTTTATAAATGCATATACATAGATGAATGTTGTTTTCAAATGACATGATGAATCATATATGGTATGATAATTATATTTTATTGTAAAATTTCATATATATATATATATATACCTATTTACTATTTAGTTTACTTTTTTTATAACATTCCTCTAGGAAATCCCATCACAAAATCCAGTTTCAGAATGTATACCCTCATAATTTATCACTAGGAGGGTATCTTTTATCAGAGAAAAAAATTATTGAGGAAAAGTTGGATGAACTAAGAGGTCACTACCCTTGTGGTTCTGATGAGGTCTACTTCGGCCCTCTATCTCCCCCAATCAACAAGAAAAATGGAAAAGAGGGAGAAGAAAAAAAATTAAAAATATCTTATTGAGAAAGATAAGGAAATATCTAAATAAATTATATGTAAATATTACTTATTTTCTTGAATTTTTCTATTTTATAAATTGAAAACACTAATATGACATTTTCATTTTTTATTTCTGGATGAACATTAGGAGAAAGAGACATAGTTCACTTTTATCCATGAGGCTAGGATGAAAATCTTAGCCACTTCTTTAGGAAATCCAGAACACCCAAACCGCATAAGAGGATGTCATGCGGGTGTTAGTATTCAGAAAGTTTCTGGTCATCAGAGTAAGAAATCAAGAGACCCCAAACTCAAATCCTTAAAAACTAAACTGAAATATATGAAATAGTCTTTGGGTGATCCAATTCCATCAGTTGTGTAGGGAATGTTAGAATAATTGATGAGACAGTTACAATCTATGCAGCCGTCCTAGCCAATCTAGCCTGCCCAGCCGGCTATGCAGCCTATACAACCATCCCATCCGGACCACCCTACCTAGCTTGCCTACTCAGATCATCCACCTCCTCTCTCAAACCCAAAAATATAATATGAGTTATATACTAGATATCCTCATATACATATTGTAGAGTTTGTACTGGTGCATTTTTTTGGGGATTCTGTACATCATAATTCTGTGCATATGGGTCAGGTTAGAGTAATAGTACTTGATATTATTGATCCTACTACTCTACAACCATTTTTAATGGAGGAGGTTACCGATGTTTGGGATTTTCTGGGTTATTTTTTACTTCATTCATCTGTACTTATTTCTTATCTTTCATATGTGGTATGCATTTTTTAAAATAATAATTACATTTGATTTAAAATTACTTATAATGGTTTATAACATTTAAATTATATAGACGTATCTAAAAAAAATTAATGGCATAAATGTAACAAAAATTTCAGGGATGAACAACTTTATATACTTCTGATATTTATGACAGGATACAAATATTATCTCATGATTCTTATTCCTTGAGTAATATCTAGGAGTTTCAGATGATGTATGATTTATACAGAAGATACTATTTATTGATAATATTCAAAAAAGATATCATGGATCTAATTGATTTTGAAGACCATAGTGTGCATGTGTTTCAGTTGTTTTCCATGTAAGTAAATTGAGATTTCAATTTTTATTTTATTAATTGAATATTATTTATATTGAATAACTAAATTAATATTTTAATTAGGTATCTACATAGTCTTTTTATAAAAAATGACACCACACATGTTTATGGTTTTATAGATCCAAAACACATTTCCACAGAATTGAAATATGTGAAGAATCCTAATAGAACTACATATATATATATATGTTTGAGAAATTATCACATAAAGATATTGGGTGTTGGTTTCTTCCATTTCGTGATAATGAAGAACAAAAAACTAATTATTATCTAAAGATTATTATAATGTCATTAATTTTTAACATTATGTATTATAGGGGCATTGGATGTTAGGCATATTCTGCCTAAGTGAATGTACCATATATTGGTTTTTTTCTCTTTACAAGGTGGTGTTCATAAAAATGTTACCACCTTTTTAAACAAGTATGTTTTATTATTTTTTTATATTTTCTATAATATTTAATTATTATTGTATATACAAGTATTATTAGTTGATATATTTCAAAATTCATGTCATGGAATAAATTTAACCAAGATCACTTGATGATAAAGAACCCAACTGCAATCCAATATGTGACAGTAACGAGTATTTATTTTTTATAACATAAATTGTTAGGATTATATATATATATATATATATATTATCATGTTATTTTTTATTAACCACAATTTCATCATCAACAATGACATGTTGAATGTGGTAATTATGCTATACGATTCAAGTATGAGATAATCACAATTGGGGTAACTAATGAATTTTATAAAGTCAGTTATATTAATTATTTTATATTTTTTATCATAGTATTCTATTTTTTAATCTCATATTGTTTAATTGCATTGTATACATTCAATGATTCCGAGTCTTATACTAAAAATAAACATAACCATCTTCGATCTTTTATTACGAACTATTTTTAAGTACAATTATGATTTAAGGTATGTATATTCTAATGTTTATGATTAATATTACATTTTCCTAATAAAATGTGTGAAATTTACGAATTCTTATGTTATAATTGGTGTTTTAATGTAATGATATCAAATTAATGCTTCAAAAATAACAAAAAATGATCATGTTCTAAATTTCCAGTATGTGTTTTTTAATTCTTCTTTATAATACAAATGCATATATAATTATTTGAATAAATAGATAAAAGTATATATGTTTTTTATATTTTTAGTTAATGATACATGCTGTTTGATTATTTTATAATATTTTCTATTATAGGGATTCTAATTATTTTGGGGGGTGTAATATTAAAATCCTTAATTTTTTTAAATTTCATCATCAATTTTTATTGAAACTGATGTCGAATCATTAAGATAAAACAGCATGGGTTTTGGTGTTAGTTTTTATAAAGACTGATGTAAAAAACATATTTTTTATGTCAAATTTATAAACATTGGTAAAAAATGAACATCTAAATTCGAAAAATAGTTACATTAAATAGTGCGTTTTCACTAGTGTGGGGTCGACACAACATATACTAGAGTTACACACCTTGTAGTGGCCCCATGTCGTGTGGCCTTAGGACATGGCTTGGGATAGCTATGTAACAGTAGTTGTCTAGGTAAAATTACAAGGCCAATGCACTTAGAAATGGGGTGTCAAACACGATAATAGGAAAACCACACAACCATGAGGTTATTTTGTCTGAACACACCATGTAGTATAGTATACATGCTTGTAAGGGACACAACTGGCTCGGCAGTGTGTTAGAGGAATATGACTGGGGTCTGGGTGATGCATAACATGCCATGTATGGGCTATACACACAATTTAACCATAAATGGATTGTAAAAACATGGATATAAGATACACAACCTGGTTTGTGGGTGAGTTCACATTCCATGTGGACCTTAGTAACTCCATGTACTACTTAAAGATCATTATGTTATCTTCTTCCTTCTATATCTTATTCGTTGGAACTCAGATTTAGGCTCGTGAGTAGCCTATCCTGAGTAGTTTTACACTTAGAATATGATGGTGGCATTTGTTTCATATTAAAAAAATATGATGTGGTGTCTTTTGAGACCAACTATTATGTAGTGGTGCTTGACTAATGTACTAAATCATCATAGTTCGTAAAGAGAGATAAAGGGACTGGTACTATCCTATGGTATTAGGGAAAAAGTTTTCCTTACCTCTATGATTTGGTTGAGATAGGACTCCCCACATTATTTTTGTGGGTTCTATATCTTTGGGTAGTTCTTTTGGGGTTTTTACTCCCCTAATGGATTAGGGCGTGAGTTCAAAATATCACTCATATAGTTGGAGATAACACTCCCCTCTTATTCTAGGGTGAAATCCCTACACACTCATTAGAAAGTTAGAGTTGTAACTCAATTGTTAAACCCAAGGGTGGGTCCTCTATCCATATATTTGGTTCTCCCCTATTGTGTTAGGGTGTGGGTCCTCTAGATGTGACATATATATAGAGTTTGAACTCCCAAATCATGTTAGGTTGAGGGTCCTCCATTCTTGGAGTTGGAACTCCCCAATTGTTCTAGGACACGACTCCTACACACATGTTATTGCAGAAGAGTTGGTACTAACCTACCATAATAAGGAGTGGGTATTCTATCATGGGGTCAGTACACCTCTAGCGTACTAGGGTATAGGTCTCCCATAGTGATTGAGTTGGCTGAGTAGCTCTCCCCTATCAAACCAGGGTGTTGGTCCTTATATTTAGAGTAGAAATCCATCATCTCCGAGTAGTAGTGGGGACTGGGTCCTCTATCAGAGTTAGTGTTCCATCTTCTATTGAGTTTAGTTACAAATATAGTGCTCGTCCACTAGTTTATGTGTGATACATGGTTAGTAGTTAGTTCTCCTTAATCAAAATGAGGTGTAGGCCACTCCATATGAGAGAAACATAGTTTTTGTGGGTTAGTTAGGATCTAGTAGGCCCTCGACTGTAGGGTAGTGTAAAGGATTGGTTCCCTCCATTCCCTATCATTAGAGAGGATTCATATGGTGCATAGTATGGAAAAGTGATCCCTCAAATGTATGATGTGGTGAGGATCATGCCTCTACACTTGGGTTCTTATGACCTTGCATTGGGTACATTTTTTCTTCAGACAGACCTCTGGTTATGGGCACTAGAGATGTACCAAGTGAGCAGTTCCTGATAGAGTGTATCTCTTGAATGGGTACCATATAAAATAGTTAAGATCACAGAGTGTGTTCTCCGAGATTTTTGTTACTGTTAGAGCCTTGAGGAGAAACCTATTTCTGGCTATGAGGTTGGAACCTCATGAGACTTGGTGTCTGAGACGAGTATATCTTGGTGAATTATGGGAGACTTTGTGGAATTTTCACGTGTCTATTTAGAAACCCCTTGTAGGCTGAGATGAATATTCATATATAGTTGAGGATGGTTCAAGATGGTGTTTCTCTCTCGAATGTGTTACCTCATTCTAGGTTGAGAAGACCATTTCCTTTTAATTTCTCCCTTTACTTTTGGGTTTTTTGAGAAACTACTTAGTATTCTTACAATAACATTTTCAGAGTGTTTTCTTGAACATGTTGTGTCTAGTGCAGATCACATTCCCTTTAATGAAGTCCTCAGAGGGCCCTAGGTAGTTAGATCATTGTGAGTTAGACAAACTGAGGTGTTGTTTAAAGCTAGGTCGAGGAGATTTTGGCTATTTCATTTGATAATGACCCCATCCATCTGAGTAGATGGGACAATTTTATAGTTTTCTTTTGGTGGGAGTTTGTTTCTACCTTTTTATTCCTTTACTAAATTTTTTTTACACTGGTTTGGGATAGTTATATTCATTAATTTTAATTTATAGTTTTATATATCTATGCACTGTTGCATTGAGGTGATTGTGGGTTAATGCATATAGGTACATTAGTAAAAGGACTACCATCATTGTTATATGACTTCTCGGCATCAGTCGCAGTCACCTAAAATATTGGAGGTAGGCTTGTGGAGTTACAGCTTAGGCCCCATTGGGTCAGGTCATGAAATTAATTATAGGGGAGGGATGGAGAAATATTCCCATGCCAAGAAATTCTAGAAACCCACCATTAAAATTTGTGGTAAGAATCATCCTAGAAATTTCATGAAGGGGATAAAGAAATTCTTTTGGTGTGGGAAAAAAGGTCAGATAGCTAGCCAATGCTGACCAAAGAAACCCAATGATGTGATTAAATAAAGTAAATTTCCACTTAAATTTAAAATGATTGTCTTATATGTATACTACAAGGAACAAGGACACATTAATAACCCAAAAACTATGGAAAGGGCTGTCAAAGATAAATGACCATAATAACCTATAGGGCCTAGAGATAAAGGGTGAGATTATGCCAAAAAACTACTGAGGTAGATTGTAATAATGTTGTGGTGAAATGTACTATTTTCATTCATTCATTAATAGTAAACACACTATTTTATTCTAGTTCAATATATTCTTTCATATCACACTAGTTTAGTAGAACTATTCAAATACCACCACAAAAACATGGAAGTCATGTCATTGAAAATATTATATGGGTTAATTATTGAATCCAATGAATATAAATTATCCCATATCAATATTTACAAGGTAAATTTTCCAAATAACCTTGTGATACTTGTTTAATGGAGTTTGATGCAAGTTGGGAATGGATTGGGTTTCCTTGAATAAATACAACATAACCTTCTCAGATAAATAAATAACCCACCTTATCATGAATCACCCTCTAATTCAATACAATTGTATGGTGGATGGATATCCATTAGAACCATCATCTCAAACATCAATATTATTTCATTATGAGCAAGAATATCTATCTCAATTGATTGAGAATAATGAAAATATCATCCTTAATGACATTTCCAATGTAAGGTAATATGTTGATATGTTCCATGAAGAATTTTATATTCATACTCTTACCCAATAGGTTGAGCTCCCAATTGGAATCATACCCATAGATTTTACAATATCCAAGAATTTATATATAATGGAAACTATTAATCTTTAAGAGATGAAGAAGAAACTATAGGGGAATCTAGATAACATTTTTATACACCCAAGTGATTTACCATGGGCTACATAAGTCCTTTTAATTAAGAAGAAGAATGGGTCACTGCATAACTACATTGATTATCATGAGCTTAAAAATATCTCAATAATTAATAAGTATCATTTTCTATAGATTGATGGACTATTCAATAAACTATGTAGACCATAGTACTATTATAATGTGGATATTTGATTGATATATTATTATGTAAATGTGATGAAGAATGATATCCATATGACCACTTTGAAAACAATATACTAGAATTACAAGTTCATAGTGATTCTATTTGGACTCACTAAGGCTCCAAATATCTTTATGGACTTAATGAATATAGTATTCATGGATTACCATAACAAATTTATAGTAGTCATTATAGATGATATTATCATATATTCCAAAATCTATGAGGAACATGAGGATCATTTTAATGTTGTAATTTTGAACTTGTAAAAAGAAAAGTTTTATGTAAATTATAGTAGATGTGAGTTTCGGATGGAGAAAGTAACATTCATAGGGAAAGTTATCAGTAGAAAATCAATATATATGGATACTTAAAAAAGTGGCATTGAAAGGATATACCAACCCAATATATATGATATATATCTATAGTTTTCATGGATTATCTTTGTGATATCATCAATTTGTAAGAAACTTGTCATGATTTTTAAGACATCTAACCAAGCTCATTTTGAAGGGAGTGATGTTTTTTTATTGATGAATGTGAGGATAAAATTAAAGTGTTAAGGAATGGTAAAATCACTACACCTTCTCTCACATTACCTATTAATGGGGAAGGATTTGTTATCTACAGTGATGTGTCCAAAAATTACCTGGGTTTCTTATTCATGAAAAATGAAAAACTGATATCTTATGCCTCTTTTAAATTAAATATCAATTAGTATAACTACCCATCACATTATTTTTAATTGAATTAAGTGATCTTCATATTTAATATTTGGTGAAATTATCTCTACAAAGAGAAGTGTGACATATATACTGATCATAAAATCATCAAGTATATACTAACACTAAAAGATCATTTAGTAATAATGGGTACCGAGATAAATTTTAGTACTTCTTATTACCCTGAATTGGTTAGTCTAAAAAACATTCAATATCATGAGGATATGATGAGATAATGTTCATTAGATTCACAATGATGTTGGGATCAACACCTTCCCCTAGTGGAGTTATCTTATAGCAACAATTTTCATTCTAGAAATAAAATATAACTTTATGAGGATTTGTTTGGGAAGAGGTGTAAGTCTCCAACATGTTGGTATGAAACTAGATAGAGGAATCTGATGGTATATGATCTAATCCAAGAGTTTATAGAACAATTTTAGTAAAATAAATTATAATTTTTAAATTACCAAATCAAAATTAGCATGTGGTGATGTTTTCATAATTTTCTGAGTGAGATGAATTTTTGGATAAAATTACATATTGTATATATTTATAGTATATATTGTGAAATCATAATAGATAAAAAGTTTTGTAAAAACATCAATAAAATTAATCAATGAAAAAAAAATATTTACCCTTTAAAATAATGTATTTTTTATGTTATTTTATTAGATTTAAAATTCTATAATAAATCTTCTAAAACATATATTATATTTTATTGGTTTAAAAAAAATTATCTTTGAACAAAACTCACTTTGACATCATTAATGGTATTTTTTAAGGATTTGGTTTTTTATCTTAACAAAATATTCAAAATTACTCATCTTTGGTAGTAACCATGGGTAAAAACTATGGGATGGTTTGTGGTTTGAATTATTTTATCATTTAGAGTCCAAAACCTATTTTTAGAAATTAATAATGAATTCCCATGTCATTTTCTATAAAAACTAACTCATACACCTATTTCTCTTAACTCAAAAACCATTTTTAACAAATTTCATGTCCCATTTACTCTCTAAATCCCTCCCAAGGAGTTCTTAATCTCTTAATAAGTTCCTCCCATGATTTTAGAAGAACCCTATCAAGGGAGTATATTCTCATCCTCTAACTTTTATTCAAGTAACCTCTTTGTATCAAGACATTTTATTTGATTTTTTATTGTAATGTTTTTTTTAAAATACATTTACTATCATTATGATTCCCAAGTAACAAGAGACCCCCTTTCACTCTCACTAATCCCTTCCAAGAACCTTTATGTACACCCATCATGCTGTATAATTATTTTTTGATTTTTATGCCAAACATTTATGTTGAGAAAACTTTTCCCTAATTCTACTCAAGGGTATTCAACTTATTATAACTATCCTTCATTTATTTTATATATATATATATATTATATATATATATATCATATTCTCCTTTATAATGGGTTTAAAGATGATGAATTGTGCTTTTATATTGTATAATCTATGTGGCACAAATATGAATGTACATAATATGAATGTGACTAGTGGGATCAAAATTAAATAGCCTTCTTGGGAATTGGTTAATATTTTTATCTCACGAGATACCATATATGGTGCATATGAAGTTATCTTAAGCATATTATGTTATGATGTCTCAATGGGTTTTCTTGACTTATGCTTACGATGTCATGTTTTATGTAGTTCCCACATTCCCATGATTCCTTGATGTTATCATTTTATATCACGCATTTTTATTTATGATTATGATTCTCACATTTATATGTAATAATATTACACAGATTTAGTTACATGTACTACTTTAGTTTATTTTGTTATTTTGATTATTCCCTTACTAGCCTTCATAACGCAAACATTTCTTATCTACATACCAGGATATCCCATGAAGTATTAGAAGGTCAATGGAATTTAATGCCATGTTATAGAGTTTTAAATAATTTCATTATATACATCGTTCAATTTATTATGATATGAATCTAATTACCCAAAGATATTAGGCCTAACAATATTTTGCGATTTTTTATGTTCATATTTATGTAATAAATTATTATGTAAAGTGTATTATAGTTATGGGATGTCATATAATACTTCCCAAAGTGCAAGATACATGATATGGGTGGGGCCAATCATTCCAATAGGTTTAGGATATGAGATATATATGTGGTTTTTATTCCCACAGAGTGCAAGGAATAAGATCTAAGTTGGTATACTCTTTCCCATGAGTGTGTGATATGAGATTCAGGGGGGGGGGGTGATCCTCCCATTATGTGTATGTTTTGGAATTTCTCCATGCTACTTTTTATTGATCAATGTACACATTTAATACTTTATCATCGATCCTCCTCATTAACATCAACACTGTGATATAGATAAGGTAATTTTCATTTAAAAATTTCCCCACGCTACATTATGTTGATCAATGATTGTTTGGTTAAGAGTTTCTTTGGATTACTTCCTTAAAGAGACTCATATCTTATAAACATACAAAAATAATAATTTTTTTAACATTCCTTAATGAATTAAAGGAATATAATGAAATATATATTGATAGCTTACCCATGGAATAGTGCACACTAACTTGTTGAATTAATTCCAAAATACTTGTGGATTAGATTTATTTCTAAATGTTTCTTTCTCAAAAACTATGTATAATCATTAATAATACTTAAGGTGTTTTGATCGGCTGAGTATGAACACTATACTGGATATATTCTGGATATTTACTTTTTGTTTTTCTTGACAACGTGTGTCTTGACAAAACTGAGTAAATAAGTATTACATTTTATATTCATAGAGTATTTCCTAGGATTGATGTATCTCTATACTATTAGTTGAGTATTAAACACTAGAACTAACATTCATTCCTGTTCCTAGAATAATGTTTCATAATTTCCATAGACACATGAGATAAATGTTTTTGTTATAATCAATAATAGTTTTACAAGAATCATTCACATAACATTATAGAAGTTGGGTACTTCTCACCGGTGACTTAAGAATCACCCTTCCTCATCATCTTGTAGAATACACCTAACTTCTTATAATGTTTATATAATTACTTGGTTACTATATTTAAATAAACATATGTGAAAGGAGTACTATATTTAATACCCAATAATTAAGATTGAAACATTAATTTAGTGATGAGCATATCATAAGGAGAAGTGATAATGTGCTTCCATTAATTCAGTTTATTATGATTTAACTTCCATAGTTTTATTTTATGATTTGAAAAGTAAATAACCTACTATTAATACATCTTTCATTGAAGGACACTACAAATTTTATTCTGGAATTACGTTCCAATGGAATTTAATTTTTTTCTTTCAATTTTTTTCCAAAATAATTAAGATTAAATTGTATTTTATATTCTTATTTACTTGGAAAACTTTAAAAAAAAGGTAATAAAGAGTTTACTAAATTCTGCTAATTTTTATCCTTAAAAAACATAACTAATCGAGTGAAATATGATAAAGGTATCCATTGAAATATCATGATCTATCTCTAAATTTACACGTGCAAGTGTAATCATCACCTAAATCATATCTTTCTTCAATTTATCCTTGCAAACTTTTTGGCGACAAGACATCATGTTATATCCCCCTTGTCCAAATGTAGTGACCTCAACTAACATTGGATATTGGTGATAGTATTATGAAAAATACATCATATGATACATACAAGAGTCTCCTATAAGCATATTTCTCACTATCTCTTCAAGATTTTTCATAATAGGTATAGGGAAACCAACACCTTGAATTTCCAATATCATAGTATACGTCCAAGCACCCATAATATTCTTGGAAATTCATTCCAGTGGGGAAATTCACTTTTTCCATTATTCATCACAATATTTATTGTGGTATAACATTAAATTTTATATATGAATAACATTATTTAATATTAGGGTTCTAGAAAGTATATCTATACATCCCCTCATAGTCTACTATATATGGATACCCAACTACTATGAGGGTTCAAGGTAGGTGTTTGAATCGCCAACCACATTAACTCGCGGTTCCATAATCTTTTGAGTGAAGTCCCATCTTCTAAAATCATATCATGATTTATTAAATACTTGAATCCAAAATGATATAATGTTTTATAAGACTAAACCTTACTATCAATTTAGTTAATTGAAACTACAAATACCATGAAAACTCCCTGATGGTAAGAAGAACCCTCAACTACGACCAGATGAGCACCCCAAACACCCAGTTTTTTCGAAATTAAAATGTGGGAAGGCAGTTAAGACTTAATATTAATTTGAGGGTTTTATTATTTTTAAGTGACGAAATAAATCATTTTATATCTAATAAGAACATACTAAGTGATTTCACTCAAAAATGAACATGAAATAGAAAATATTCATTAGGTATCATGTTCATTTAATCTGTTTAAGCTTGTTTATTATTGGATCTATTCGTGTGTAAACTACACATACACAAAATAATAAATCATGAAAAAAGGAAAATGATGATGTTATCATGAGTCATTACAAATGGTTGATCCAATGAGTTAATAATGTATCAACCCAGACCATTGGGCTAATACCTTGATCCACGTCACTTTCAACTCGAATTGTAGTGTATACCCATCCAATACACTCATCTCCTGTCTAGTGTGTCACCATATATCTGTATGAAGGGCGTCTATGATCATATTATTGTTATAAAAAAATACTCACTTGTAAGTGATCATAATAAGGAGTATAAAATTCAACTATGAAAATGGGTATGTAGGCCCTTGTACACACAGTGACACAGAGGATTCGAAGATCTCCCTAAAATAAATTAATTATTAGAAACCACCATTTCAATAATTACATTAAATAAATACACACAAAAAATACATTGGTCTGTCCACAAATCTTGACCGGTATATACACATTAAACTTTTTTATTAAAAATACATATAGAAATAAAATTAAACTTTCTTTAAAATAATGTTCGAGAGCATTTTACTGAATTAAAAAATAAGTATTATTTTTAATTTAATATTTCGATCATTTGATCCCATTATAAATTTAATTTTTAAAAAATAAGTAAATAAACAATTAAATTTAGAATAAGAATTAAATTAATTTAACTCATAGAGACAATTTTAGACCAAAAATTAATATTTCATTAATTTAAATTACAAGAGAAATTAAATAAATATACTTAATTTGTTTTGATTACATTACAATTAATCAGACCTCGAAAACTTCGGGAAAGGCCTTTGCGTGTTGGAATGAACCTTTGTATGCCCAATCTAGATGGTTTAGTCCCTATGAAAGGGTGTTTTGGGTTATATAGGTCTACAAAGATCTGTTATGGATCAAGTGGACCCACCTCCACATGTTTGGGGAAGATCTTGTCACTGCAGAATACAAAATGGGAGTACCTCACTAAACATAGCCGACATAGTCACATCCAGGACATGGGAAGGCTAGATGTAGAGTTTGTTGTGATTGTATTCACCTCCTGTGATTCCATAGGAGGTGTACAGTGGGGTTGTGATAAGTAGATCACTGATGGTTCTCACCACATGATCTGAGGAGAGGTAGTCCGATCAAGAGTATGTAGAAGCTACCGACGAGGGAGTGTTGAATACAATAGCAAGGGAAGTTGCCTTAGGGGTGCACCATGGTTTGTGATCCTCACTAGAAAATGATTCATGATGAGGGATCATTACAGCTGTGGCATCGATTCAACTAGGTAGTTTGATTGTCTCACAACACAAGAGTGTAGGATCCAGTGAAGGAGAAAGATAGTTTGGTGCTTCCATGGGTTGGATGCTAAGGAATATTGATGGGAAACTAGAGGGGCTAGGGTGGCCCATCATATGTGAAAAATGATTTCATTTTTTATACCTTTTTTTGACCTTCCACCCACAACCATTTTTTTTCAACTCAATGGATTATCGAAATTTTAGAACCTATAATTTGAGGCATGTAGAATCCTATTTATTCCTTTCCACAATCCTGCGGATTTTAGGATCACATTGGAGAACCTTATTATAGCAACCAAATCACAGCTGTAATACATGGGTTTGAATAATCCCTCTACTGGGCACTACCTGTGGTAAAACAATTATAATTATTTATAAATTCATCAAACTAAACTAAAAAAAATTTAATCTGAATTTCAAATTTTTTTGATAACTGTAACATGAAAATATGATGTTGAATTTAAAATCCATTTGAAGCATTGGGATCATAACCTTACCCTCTTCCATATTTAATTAAAATTTCATTTTTCCTTTTCTTAAATTCTTCACACATCGCTATTATTCCAATTAAAGGTACATGGAGCATAGATAAAGCCCAGAAAGATGAGATTTTAAAATTTTTCCACTGAAGATCGACATGAGCTTCTCATCATCAGTGAAGCATTTCCCGATTTAAGCCGAGGATATCACATGAATAATTTTAAGACCAAAATAAAAACCATAAATACATGGTTAGATTTGATGTCATGTTTGACGTATTCTGTTCACCAATTATCTATTCTCAAATAATATGAAGTTAAATTCCTCTATATCATCCACTCATGCTTTAATAAACTTTGGGTGTGTGAATCATCAAAATCCCGGTACTATATTAGAGATATGAAAATTCCTTCGATGCTATGGTGATCACCACATTAGCTGTCTTATGATGCGTGAGAGTGTGCTCGATCCGAAGACTTTGATCAAAAACCTCTATCTCTATGATGCAAGAGATGGAATAAGAGAGAGAGAGAGGTAGTGAATAGTCCTTGATAAATCCCTCTGCTTCTCTACTTATAGGGTTTTAAGAAGTTATCTAGTATTTTCTCCCTAACTCCCTGAATAATTAACACTCTATATAAACAAAAATTCATGAATACGATATTGATTCATAAATATTATTATTATTATAACTAACTTATAATATAATAAATATGTTACATGATAATAACTAATTCATTAACTAGAATCATCATTCAAACAAATATTAAATAAACCATTAATATTTTAATGTAAAATTTGTTCAAATAATATCTTCAATGTATTTACTCAGTACTTGTAAATAAATTTAATAAATGATTATAATTCAAATTATTATTAATTTGAATAATATGAATTTATTTATTTCATTAGTGATCATATCTATTTGGACAAATCCTGGACCCCAATGCTGGTGCCCACCATGTCCAATATACCTATTCAGCTGAATTGGGTAGAATATTGAATACGATATTGTGTGTGAACCTCTAGGAACTTATCTAGATAGCATTTAATATTATTCACAAACCAAGAGTGGGATATAGCATCCCATCATAGTCTTTAAAGAGATAAACATATTCATAACAATGAAGAGAGAATTTTTAACACATACTATGTAATATAATCTCTTAATCATTAATATTTCATATAGAAGGACACAAACCCGTGTCATCATCATTTTATTACATTATTATTTATTGATCTACCTGGAAGCATTTTCCCTTGATTTCCATGGGCATGATCTTATTAAGGTACTACCATCTTGATCAACATGGCTTGAGGTACATTATATCCTTAACATGGAAGAGACAAATCCTTTCTTGACCATTCAACCAATGTCAAACCACCAATGATGCACCCAACACAAGCTACCTCAACATGATTTGATTATATTTTTTTTCCTTACATCAAAGTAAGTGATCAAATTGTACACGCTAGGAATGATCTAAAGTCAGGAAATCATTACACATGTACATATATAAGAATAAGGAATGAAACCCAAAACATGTGTTGTTCCTATTTTTGAGTCTATCATCATGATCTCACCATAAGAGATCACCAAGTGAGAACATCCTAAGAGGATATATCCATTAATATAAAGCCCTAGCACCTGATAGTCAAACCTCAACTGTATCTAGTCTGTATTATGTATCTAGAACATAGGACAATTTTTCAATATCAATGTCATAGTATCTCCAGGTTCTAATTATAGTCTGGGATCTTCTATAACATTTTGATATGATAATTATTCTGTGGACATTACTATTGAATGGTGGATACAAAAATATATACACTAAAATAGTAAGTAAAAATCATGTATATCTAACTATACACATGATATTTTAATCAAAATTATTACATTTTTGGGTCTACAGAACCCACTATTACAAAAAAGGACACCATTAGTGGTGTCCTACTATGTTTTCCTCATACCCTGCTCAGGACGCCTTCACACTTTAATACTCTATGAGATGTCATGTTATTTGGTTTAGGTAAGTAGAAGCCCATTATTTCATGTTTGATTTGGACATCATAGATGGATGTTAGAGATGGGGATTGAGTATAGTATTATAGTCTCCCAATATTTTTATTCTTTTTTATCTTGTATATGTGATTGGGAAAATGGGTGCTCAATAGGATGTATGCAATAATGCCTAAATTTTAATTGTTTTAGTATATGGATATTTTATTTTATTACACATACTTTTATTGTGATGTGGATGTAATTTATTCATTTTACATAATTTTTTCACTCTGATAATTGGGTATAATCTTCCTAAACTAAAAATTCAAACTTTAACTATTAGTTAGTAGCCTTTCGTGTATGAGGAGCCATGCCCGAGGTCTTGGGATGTACTATGTAGGAAAATAATGACTGTACTCAATCTAGAGAATTATAAATTCATGTAGAAGCATCTTTACTTATGTCTTACTATTTGGTATATGGTAGATAAAGATAAGGAATGTCTCAAATCTTGTGTTGGACCTCAGAATAGATTTTCATGAATACTTTTCTAGTGCAATGTCTAGGTTGTTGGGGTTGTAGGATTTCTATTCCTAGTTTTTGACATCATAGTTAAAATATTCAATTTGATGAGTGTATTTGAGATTGTTATTATCGTTTTTTCTCTTGGCCTGTAGTGGAATGTGGACCATGCACTTAAATTGTAGTTGGAATGTAGTATTAAAATGAAATTTATGTCCTTTTGTGTAATTTATTCTAATAATGATAAGGTTATAAAATATTTAAACTGTCAATAATAAGTTATATGGTGTTATTCCATATAAGTTATTGGTGTAATTATACATAGTTGAACTATCATATATTTTATTTAATGATAGGTCTTATAGATATTATGGGAAAATGTTTTTTTGATAATTCTTGTACATAACCCCTATTCAAGGGAGGTATAATGAACCATGGTGGGTTGATATAGGCATTATATTCCTTTATGCTGGTTTTGGAAAAGGTAATAGTTCTAGTTATTTATAGTTTCAAAAAATATATATATGTTGTTTTCCCATTCAACTTTTTTTGTGGAATTCTACTTAAACTAACCATATATCTACAGTTTTACTCGATATAAAACATTATAGGACATTATCATTTTATGCTGATAGAGGTGACCTAGATTTTTTTGGGTTATTCTAGTATAAAGATACCCAATGATGATTGGTTCTTTAGAGTGGGTAGTTGGATTGGGTATATGAGGTCTGAAATATATCAATGAGAAACCATGATTGGGTGTGTAGGTACATGATTTTTCTTATGTATGTGGATATAAAACCTTAAAAATTTGAGATGTGTTCAGGTTTTTGATGTAAAGAGTGGTTGGATGTCTATCCTTATATATCATGATCGTATATTGTTAGATCTAGGACTGGTAGAGTACGAGATGATGTTTGTAGTTTTTAAATGATACTAGTGTGGAGAGTGATCATGTGGTTGGCCTTAGAATGATTGAGATGAATGTCTTATCAGAAATAGGGGGAAATTTTTCTTTTTTTATAGATAATATTGAAATGAAATATGATAATTTTCCGTTATTTTGGTAGGTGAACCTAGGTTTAATGGGACATGACTCATTGAAGCAAGAGTCTGGTTTCATGATCGGGTAGTATGGGAGTGTACACTAATTGTCTTTTCTGATATTGATATGAATGCAGATATAACCTTATATAGGGTTATTAAAGTGGCACTTGATACCTTTAAGAAAGTAGAGTGTGTGTTAGAATAGATTTTTGAAAAATTTCTCAATGTGTGAGGGTAGGTGCATGATATTTATGCATGGTTCTTATTTGGTTAGTGGATCAATGAGTCGTTGTGTGTGGGTTGAGGGACAATAGTTTCAATGAGATGCTTATGGGAATGGTTATCTAGGTTTATTATGAGAATAACATGTGTTTTATATTTTATAAAGGGTGAAATTAAAGATATCTTTGTGTTTTACGGTATTGATATGATCTTATTCCTTGATAGGGGTGGACAAGATTGGTGAGCATGGCTAAAGAAAATGGACACACATGTGATGATGAAAACTCTCTGAAATTTCAATCAAGGAGTTATGTAAGGGAAGCTATATTGCAGGGAGTTCAAAATTTATATTGATTGCTTGGACCTACTTTAAAGAGTTTGAAAATTTCGTAGGATGGTGTTATTAATGATTTGATAAGCAGTCATGATCAGTGTTCCACATTTTCACTAGGATATGAGTGGGATTACAATATCTATCCATTTTTATGGTAATGTACATATAATTGTACATGAATATTTGTGCTTCGGTATAATAGAGCATTGATAGGGATACCCTTATATTGTACAACATAAAATCAGTCCCCTTAGTATGGCCCTTATTTTTGACGGATTTTGGATCTGCTGAAACATTTTCTGGATGATCAGGATTGAACAAGGATATTTATGTGAATGTGGACTCTATTTTTTATAGTTCCTTATTAAATAATATGTTTTGGATTTGGATGTGGTATTATACATATTCTGAATACTAGACTCTAATAAAGGATGGAGTTGTCATGATCAGAGAATGAGTTAGACTAGAGATTCCCTATTTATCATGAGGATAGTATGGCAGCTAGTGTGGGAGGTTGAGGACCCTAACATTGAATTATAATGAGTGTTGGGTTTGTAAATTAATGTAGATATTTGTAGGATTGTGTGATTCCTTCAGATGTTAAGGCATTATGATCAGAAGGTGTGATGGCATATTTTTGGGAAAGGTAAGAATTTTTGGGAGATGCAATCCATAGAAGGACCATTAAAAATTCTTTCATATAATTTTATGTGGTGAGGTGGAAACTACATCACACATGTTGATGTATCCCAATAAATTTATTTTTTATAGGCGATTCCATTTGTGGGTGAGTATTGTTTGAGCTTATCATTTATGAATAATTTCATATTGTGGGGATCACAATAAGATTGTGAATGAAAAATATGAAAATTCTTTTGTGACCATGGTGGAGGGGTCTGTATCGGTTGGTCAACAGTGAAGAGTGGGAAGTGAGACTGTAACACCTAGATATTTTATATTAAATATTTTCTTTAAATAATTTTTATTCTTCAGGAGCATTCTTTGCCCAAAATCATGAGTTTAAACAAACCTGAGACACCTTTATTATAAAATTACTATTATATCCAATCCATTAGGTTTTCTGGAATAATTATAACAAACTAACAAAAATGCATTGTGAATTCATTGGCTATCAATTATTTATGAAAAATATAAATCAATTAGATATTTTTATTTTTGAGTGAATTAATTTTGGTAATAAAATTAATGAGATATATATGTGTTATGCACTTAATAATTTTTTTATATTCATCTAATGGGTATTTTAGTCCTAGGGTATTAATAAAACCCTATTTAATGTATAAAACCGTGTTTTTAAAGGTTAATTTTACACCTTTGAATGGAGATACTGTAACACCCCAGGTAAATAAAGAATATGAAATTTTCATATTTATCCATATTTGTGAATAAAATATTAATATGACTTTAAAGGGGATGCAATGCTCGATGGCGTACCCAACACACAACAACGAGTTTCTTGGGAATCTTACGTCGCACTCTAATAACAAAAAAAATATATTATTTTAAATGGTAGTTAACATGTAGCCTTTGTATTGGTGGGAATGGATAGAAATAACTAAAATATTATTATATATGTTTTTAAATGTTTTTACATTTATCCAATAAAGGATAGAGGCTTAAAATACGGAAAGAATTCAATTTTAGGCGTATATGCCCTAGTTTTCACTAAAGGTTCACTTATAACCTTTTGATGTTGAACCATCATTAAATATAGTTTTGTTCACTCTTAACCATTCTTTTGGACCAAATAAAACTCTTATTAAGAATCGGGACATCAAAATTTACTTTGTGTAATTTTTTGGTATCTTTTCGATAAAGTTCATTTTTTTAATGAATAGTGTAAAATATTGTATTTTAATTCAAAACCTCTTTTTAATCTAATTTATTTATATGATTAGATTATCTTTTGAATTTGTTTTAAAGTTAAATTAGAATATATTTGTACCATTAAATCCAATAGTGGTCGTTGTAATTAATTTCACTTTGAAATCAGACTTAAACTAGTGTCAATCTTATGATACTTATTGTCTCATAAAAACACGCTATTTGCTCTAACAGCGGGAATTAATTATTAAATTAATTAATGTGACTAATATGTTTTTAATTTTGTAAAATGGACTTCATTTTTGAATTCGGAATATCAAATATAGCTTAGGGTGAAGTTTTGGTATTTTTCTGAAAAACTCCAATTTTTGATGAATAGTGAAACCACTAAGTGGTAATCAAGCAAACTGATTTTTCAGTTAAATGAAAGTTTACCACTAATGTGTATTGAATTTTGAAAATCCTACATACATGGTTGTAATTAGTATGTAAAATGTGGTTCAATGGGATGAAAATAATTTTTTGGTGAATAGTAATTGTTTTTCATTATTCGCAATTAGAGGTAATTAGTGTAGTTTAAGGGAAAAATGATATTATAAGAATGTGAAAACACCATGAAACTTGTCCTACACCTATTGGGTGAGTCATGGCTGACCAAGACAAGCCATGGGACAACTTGGGGACCCCATGGAGCCACTTTAGTTGGAAAATGACATTAATATATTTTTATTTAATGTTAAAATTAAATTGACACAAACATGAGTTGTTTTACTAAAACATTTTTTAAGTGGGGTTACACAAGTCCAAATTTTGATTATAAATAGTAATTAGAAATCTAAAAATATTTCCTACATCATAGTAATTTTTTTATAATTTTTAGGCATTAAATAAAATAAATTATTTATGACATAATAAGGATGCAGTGATGACATAATTATTTGACGATTTAAATAAAATGGAAAGATAATGTAAAATCTATGAACTACACATGTCAAAAACTAATTGTATGGGTGGATTTCGACCCCTTATCACCTTATCCACGAATTATATCAATGTGGGACCTTTTAAAACCGAAACACTTTTTCAAATCAAGTAATATTTTTTACATTAAAAAAGTGCCCCTCCTATCCTCTTATAAAAGGCCCCCACCTCTACCTCATTTCACACACTCCTCAAGCCTTTGGCTCGGCCAACCCCTGCCCATTTACTCTCTCCACATACCTCTCCTCATCCTAGATGATTCCATTTGGGCAGAATCCTTTCAAATAAAGCCTTTAGGCTCAAATCAAAAGGAGTTACACTTTTAAAGGTAATTCATTCTCTCATGTTCATTTGTTTTATTTTGCTTCTCCAACCCCCAAAACTCTCTTTATTTACTTCTTTTGTAACAACACAAGTATATTCAATATAATAGGATGTTTTTATAATATTTATTCGAGCTACAATCTCACACAACTACATCAAATGGTTAAAGAACATACGGTTTCCGTGGATGGCGAAATTCTGCCTCCCGAAACGATGATTGTTCAATACTCATCTAACACCTTCAAAGGTGGCCATTATGATGTCACTATTTTTATATATGATATATAATATGTTTATTCTTTACTTAAGCTTCTGTATTTCTTATTTGTGGCTTAACTTTATGGTTTCCATTATGGGTAAACGCGATATCTTCATTTAAGGAAGTGCGGACTACCGCCCCCTCAAAGTGATTTGATTCGTTAAATACCATATGTGGGACGTATAAAGGATGGAACTATGATATTATATATTATATTATACTGGAATTATAATATACCTTTATATAATTATTATTACATTCTATAAAATATGAAATAGAAATGAAAGGAGCGTTCATGCGTACGTACAACTTACCGTCTCCATGAACGGTGCATTTCATTTCTTATCCCCAAATGTAATGTACTATTAAAAGTACATGTATATAATGGATATATATAATGAATGATACATATAAATGATGAATATAATTCTGGAATTAAAATATACATACCTCTCATTTAATTTTAATTCCATTAATATGAGAAAGAAATGAAAGTAGCGTTCATGCGTACGTACGGCTTACCGTCTCCATGAACAGTGCATTTCATTTCTCACCTCTAGATGATTATGTAATATTATAAATACATGTATATTCTGGATATATATGATATATATGATATCAAAATCAGGAATTTCATTCTGGATATAAATAACCTTTGACCACACGAACAACATGTAATTGTAAGAAGTCCAATTTCGACTTAAGAACCAAATATCGACAAAACAAACATGATTAACTTAAATGATTATATAATGTTTATAACATGGTAATAAGTAATATAAAAGGAATAATTAACTTGAAAAAGTTTCTTAAGGAAGTAGAAATTAACTCAAGTTTATTATTCAGGACGTTAAAGAACGATCGAGTCAACTCGAACCCGAGGTAAGGGATCCTACTCCTCTCTTTCTTTTTAAGTATACACTTTTATGTCATTCCTTTTTAAGCTCATATTTCTTGTTATTGGGATGTTCTTTTATATTACACTTACTGTAATTTTTATTTTCATGTGATGAGAGACCCTATTCTCTCTCATCAATCCATTTTGGAAGTTTTGAGTGGCGCCGTTAGGCTGCCAAATTCTCGTAAGGGATTTTTCATCTCACTTTTATTCTCGTGAGATTTATGCTACATTTGCCACAAATTCCATTGAGTGGTGTATGTACTGCCCATTATTCTACTCTTTGTGTAATATAATTTCATTTATGAGTATTTACATCAATGATCTATTGTCCTTCTTTCATGGGGTGTATGTTTTGAAAGATACCCAAGTCGGTAAGGGAACCTTTCACCCTCCTCTTTTTAAAAGACTTCTTTTGTTGGGTCTTTTAATTTACATATTGTTATGTTTGGATATGTTCTCATATATCCTTATTGATGTAAATTTTAGTTACAAGTGATGAGATACACTTTTTATCTCTCATCAACTCATTTTGATGTGATGCCGTTAGGCTGTCAAGGGAACTTTTTAACCCAATTTCGATTTCTTTGGGTTGAACATGTAGTCATTGAATATGTCATCCATTGAATATGTGTGAATGGCCTTTTATTGGTTTACACTTATTATCCACTTATATTGGGTGTATTTATATTTGTCACACATATTTTTGAGATTGATTTGTCCTTAATTTAAGGATACCTTCTTTATAAGGGATCTCATCACATTTGACATTTCTATTGAGGGTTCATTGTTGTTATGCACTAATTCACTCTTATATGGTGTATATACTGTCCTTTGGAGTATTATATGATGAATCCATTTATTCTCATGATATTATAAATTTATGACTAAATGTTATTCCTCAATTATTGTATTCAGGTGTCTCTAATTTTGGTAAAAACCCTTTAACCAAAATGTCATTTTAAATGTTTTAATTATTTGATCTTATTAATATCAATGTTTTCAAATGGTTTTAAGGATTTATTTATATGGATATTAATCATTTAAAATTTTAAGCATCAAGGTGGTATGGGACACTTTGATTCAAAATATCTTTATTAAATGTTTTAAATGGTTTTGAAAATGGTTTTGATAAAGGATTCTATTATGATATATTGTGATGTGGAAATGTTATCAATAATTTATATTGGTTTTATGTTTTATGATTTTATATTGGTACTTGGACATTTTAACGGGTGGTTATGTTATAAACCATATGACGGGTGGTGCCGTGAATACCAGGATGGGTGGTTACGTTATAACCTCCAATGCATTGGGTATGGAAGTCGGCCGTATGGATATTCCATTAAGTATGTATGGAAATTGGCCGCATGGCTATTCCATTAAGTGATATGTGTGGGAGTAGACCGTATGGTTATTCCACTTAAGTATGTTTATGTCCAAAGTTACATTTATATATGTTATTTGTTCTTTATATTGGTTTTATGGTAATACTTTGGTTACAAAAAGGTAAGTAATGATATTTTATTCAGTGAAGAGTTTTTACTACTTCATAAAGGTGAAAAGTATTACCTTGTTAATGTATACATGGTTTACTTTTTGTTTTGATAAACTAACAGTTTGTATTCTTTGTGTATCCCTTACTGAGTTTTTATGCTCATCCCAAGTTTTTGAAATGTTTTTCACAGTACTTAGCGTGGAATAGGGTCAAGGATGGGATCAAGGGAAAGTCATGCTACCTAAAACATGAAACTAGACATGTTTCGTTTTTTAGAGTTTTCATTTTATGGAAATTTATTAGAAGAGACTACTTTGTAATCTTTTGAGATGTAATAGTTATGTCCTAATTCTCTAAAACTCTAAACCTGAAAAGATCTGCAATGTGTAATCTTTAAATAACTCAAGATTAAGTAAGGTTTAAGGCTGGGGCCTTATAGTTGGTATCAGAGGTCGGTTTAGATAACTTTAGAGGTTAGGGAATTCTTTAAGCATAAGTGACATTACCATAATGGTTAGGATTTCAGACAGAGTCCTAGTTTTAGATAAAGTGAATGAGTAAGAATATCTTAGTGTTTACCTTCCTCATTAGTACATGATGGTTTTGTTGATATACTCACACTGAAATTTTTGGTTTTAGTAAATGGATGGATCTAGCAGGCACCAAAGTGACAGTGGGTTTGAAGGAAACTGTGGTGGTTCTCTGATTAAGAGACTGGATGAGATGGGGGATTCAATGAGGAATCTCCTGGTTGTTCTAAAACAACTATCAAGGAGTCATGATCAACCACTTCAACCTTGGTGAGTTCTCTAATGCATCATGTACAAGATGGCCAACTCGATGTGGAAATTCAGGTAATAATTATTAAGCTAACCATTAGGGTTTATATGATCCTTACTTTTGAGGTAATTATGGGTTACTATATGTTATGATGGAAAATGAAAGTCATGAGATAAACTTGAGGTTAAAATATGTTATGATCATCTTTGAAGATTTTATCTCATTTTGGGGAATGTTTTAAGAATTATATAGTTTTGGAAAAAGGACAACACGCAAACCGTGTGACATCCCGTCGCGTCGGACAAAGCTGCGGGAATCGAACCCACAACCAAAGTGCGACTGGTATTTATCGCCTACCACTGGACTACGTGAAGTCCCTGGTTAGTTTGACTGATTCTTTTTAGTTATATGATTTTATGAATTATGAGTAAGTTTATTTTGGGTTATTTATGAAAATGATTAACCTATCATGGAGGATATGTGATTAGGTTAATTACTTTTCAATATGAGACTTTAGGAGAAACTGATGTTGTTTGGAGATAAATGTTATGATTTAACTTGGAAGACTATGTGACTAAATGCTTCAAATATTTGGGTTTCAATCTTAGTTTGGTTTACTTTGAAGAATTTTATGGACAAATTGATTATTGGATGGTCCTCGTTGATCTTTGGGTTTTGTTGGACAAATTTTGGAGATTAAGCATAGATTTTATTTTTTAAGGGTTATCCTTTTCTGGATTATCTGACCTTGTACTAACCTTTTTGGTTTTGGTTTTGGTTAAAGCCTAAATACATGGGAAGTATATAGTTCTCTTTTGTGGATTAGGTGATTCTCTAGAAGTTGATTATAGTACTCTTAATGTTAACAAGCCTTCCTAAATACTCGCCTTTGGGAGAAAATATGAGTTTGTGTAAAAGTAGAAAGTCAACATGATAAGTGATTATGTTTCCATGTGAATAAATTACTAAATAAAAAGTAACTTAAAACAAAAATGTTGTCTATTCACATTTCCTACTGTGGAACCCAACACCGTTTAACCCATCACAAGTTTGTGATTTTCTTATTGTTAACTTTCTCCTAAACATGTTTTCTATCACTCTCCATCAGAACATGACCCTATGTTTTCTCCTCCATGTCCATGTTTCCCTACATGGAGTCCTAGTATGGGTTAACTCGGGTGACCTCTGTACATATCTTTCTTTGTTTTAAAGTGATTGTTTTACCGACTCTTGTTCCGATGTGGGACGTTCAAGGATGTTTCCAAGCTCAATTTTAAAAATTGCGAGGATGCAATTCCCAAAAGGGGGGAAGGATGTAACACCCCAGGTAAATAAAGAATATGACATTTTCATATTTATCCATATTTTTGAATAAAATATCAATATGACTTTAAAGGGGATGCAATGCTCGATGGTGTACCCAACACGCAACAACGAGTTTCTTGGGAATCTTACGTTGCACTCTAATAATAAAAAAAATATTATTTTAAATGTTAGTTAACATGTAGCCTTTGTATTGGTGGGAATGGATATAAATAACTAAAATATTATTATATATGTTTTTAAATGTTTTTACATTTATCTAATAAAGTATAGAGGCTTAAAATACGGAAAGAATTCAATTTTAGGCGTATATGCCCCAGTTTTCACTAAAGGTTCACTTATAACCTTTTGATGTTGAACCATCATTAAATATAGTTTTGTTCACTCTTAAACATTATTTTGGACCAAATAAAACTCTTATTAAGAATCGGGACATCAAAATTTACTTTGTGTAAATTTTTGGAATCTTTCCGATAAAGTTCATTTTTTTATTGAATAGTGTAAAATGTTGTATTTTAATTCAAAACCTCTTTTTAATCTAATTTATTTATATGATTAGATTATCTTTTGAATTGGTTTTAAAGTTAAATTAGAATATATTTGTACCATTAAATCCAATAGTGGTCGTTGGAATTAATTTCACTTTGAAATCAGACTTAAACTAGTGTCAATCTTTTGATACTTATTGTCTCATAAAAACACATTATTTTCTCTGACAGTGGGAAATAATTATTAAATTAATTAATGTGACTAATATGTTTTGAATTTTTTAAAATGGACTTCATTTTTGAATTCGGAATATCAAATATATCTTAGGGTGAAGTTTTGGTATTTTTCTGAAAAACTCCAATTTTTGATGAATAGTGAAACCACTAAGTGGTAATCAAGCAAACTGATTTTTCAGTTAAATGAAAGTTTACCACTAATATGTATTGAATTTTGAAAATCTGACATACATGGTTGTCATTTGTATGTAAAATGTGGTTCAATGGGATGAAAATAATGTTTTGGTGAATAGTAATTTTTTTTCATTAATCGCGATTAGAGGTAATTAGTGTAGTTTAAGGTAAAAATGATATTATAAGAATGTGAAAACACCATGAAACTTGTCCTACACCTATTGGGTGAGTCATGGCCGACCAAGAAAAGCCATGGTCCAACTTGGGGACCCCATGGAGCCACTTTAGTTGTAAAATGACAATAATATATTTTTATTTAATGTTAAAATTAAATTGACACAAACTTGAGTTGTTTTACTAAAACAGTTTTTAAGTGGGGTTACACAAGTCCAAATTTTGATTATAAATAATAATTGTAAAGATAAAAAGATTTCCTACATCATATTAATTTTTTTATAATTTTTAGACACTAAATAAAATAAATTATTTATGACATAATAATGATGCAGTGATGACATCATTATTTGACGATTTAAATAAAATGGAAAGATAATGTAAGATCTATGAACTACACATGTCCAAAACTTATTGGATGGGGGATTTCAAACCCTTATCACCTTATCCACGAATTATATCAATGTGGGACCTTTTAAAAGCGAAACACTTTTTCAAATAAAGTAATATTTCTTACTTTAAAAAAGTGCCCCTCCTCTCCTCTTATAAAAGGCCCCCACCTCTACCTCATTTCACACACTCCTCAAGCCTTTGGCTCGGCCAACCCATGCCCATTTACTCTCTCCACATCCCTCTCCTCATCCTATAGGATTCCCTATGGGCATAAGCCTTTCAAAGAAAGCCTTTAGGCTCAAATCAAAAGGAGTTACACTTTTAAAGGTAATTCATTCTCTCATGTTCATTTGTTTTATTTTGCTTCTCCAACCCCCAAAACTCTCTTTATTTACTTCTTTTGTAACAACAACAGTATCTTCAATATACTAGGATGTTGTTATAATATTTATTCGAGCTACACTCTCACACAACTACATCAAATGGTTAAAGAACATACGGTTTCCGTGGATGGCGAAATTCTGCCTCCCGAAACGATGATTGTTCAATACTCATCTCACACCTTCAAAGGTGGACATTATGATGTCACTATTTTTATATATCGTATATAATATGTTTATTCTTTACTTAAGCTTCTGTATTTTTTATTTGTGGCTTACCTTTATGGTTTCCATTATGGGTAAACGCGATATCTTCATTTAAGGAAGTGCGGACTACCGCCCCCTCAAAGTGATTTGATTCGTTAAATACCATATGTGGGACGTATAAAGGATGGAACTATGATATTATATATGATATTATACTGGAATTATAATATAACTTTATATCATTATTATTACATTCTATAAAATATGAAATAGAAATGAAAGTAGCGTTCATGCGTACGTACGGCTTACCGTCTCCATGAACGGTGCATTTCATTTTTTATCCCCAAATGTAATGTACTATTAAAAGTACATGTATATAATGGATATATATAATGAATGATACATCTAAATGATGAATATAATTATGGAATTAAAATATACATACCTCTCATTTAATTTTAATTCCATTAATATGAGAAACAAATGAAAGTAGCGTTCATGCGTACGTACAGCTTACCGTCTCCATGAACGGTGCATTTCATTTCTCACCTCTAGATGATTATGTAATATTATAAATACATGTATATGCTGGATATATATGATATATATGATATCAAAATCAGTAATTTCATTCTGGATATAAATAACCTTTTACCACACGAACAACATGTAATTGCAAGAAGTCCACTTTCGACTTAAGAACCAAATATCGACAAAACAAACATGATTAACTTAAATGATTAAATAATGTTTATAACATGGTAATAAGTAATATAAAAGGAATAATGAACTTGAAAAAGGTTCTTAAGTAAGTAGAAATTAACTCAAGTTTATTATTCAGGACGTTAAAGAACGATCGAGTCAAGTCGGACCCGAGGTAAGGGATCCTACTCTCTTTCTTTTTAAGTATACACTTTTATGTCATTCCTTTTTAAGCTCATATTTCTTGTTATTAGGATGATATTTTATATTACACTTACTTTAATTTTTATGTTCATGTGATGAGAGACCCTATTCTCTCTCATCAATCCATTTTGGATGTTTTGAGTGGCGCCGTTAGGCTGCCAAATTTTCGTAAGGGATTTTTCATCTCACTTTTATTCTCGTGAGATTTATGCTACATTTGCCACAAATTCAATTGAGTGGTGTATGTACTGAAAATTATTCTACTCTTTGTGTAATATACTTTCGTTTATGAGTATTTACATCAATGATCTGTTGTGCTTCTTTCATGGGGTGTATGTTTTGAAAGATACCCAAGTCGGTAAGGGAACCTTTCACCCTCCTCTTTTTAAACGACTTCTTTTGTTGGGTCTTTTAATTTACATATTGTTATGTTGGGATATGTTCTCATATATCCTTATTGATGAAAATTTTATGTCCAAGTGATGAGATACACTTTTTATCTCTCATCAACTCATTTTGATGTGATGCCGTTAGGCTGTCAAGGGAACTTTTTAACCCAATTTCGATTTCTTTGGGTTGAACATGTAGTCATTGAATATGTCATCCATTGAATATGTGTGAATGGCCTTTTATTGTTTTACACTTAATATCCACTTATATTGGGTGTATTTATATTTGTCACACATATTTTTTAGATTGATTTGTCCTTAATTTAAGGATACCTTCTTTATAAGGGATTTCATCACATTTGACATTTCTATTGAGGGTTCATTGTTGTCATGCACCAATTCACTCTTATATGGTGTATATACTGTCCTTTGGAATATTATATCATGAATCCATTTATTCTCATGATATTATAATGTTCTGACTAATTTTTAGTCCTCAATTATTGTATTCAAGTGTCTCTAATTTTGGTAAAACCCCTTTAACCAAAATGTCATTTTAAATGTTTTAATTATTTGTTTTTATGAATATCCATGTTTTCAAATGGTTTTAAGGATTTATTTATATGGATATTAATGGTTTAAAATTTTAAGCTTCAAGGTGGTATGGGACACTTTGATTCAAAATCTCTTTATTAAATGTTTTAAATGGTTTTGAAAATGGTTTTGATAAAGGATTCTATTATGATATATTGTGATGTGGAAATGTTATCATTACTTTATATTGGTTTTATGTTTTATGATTTTATATTGGTACTTGGACATTTTAACGGGTGGTTACGTTATAAACCATATGATGGGTGGTGCCGTGAATACAAGGACGGGTGGTTACGTTATAACCTCCAATGCATTGGGTATGGAAGTCGTCCGTATGGATATTCCATTAAGTATGTATGGAAATTGGCCGTATGGCTATTCCATTAAGTGATATGTGTGGGAGTCGACCGTATGGTTATTCCACTTAAGTATGTTTATGTCCAAAGTTACCTTTATATATTTTATGTGTTCTTTATATGGGTTTTATGGTAATCCTTTGGTTACAAAAAGGTAAGTAATGATATTTTATTCAGTGAAGAGTTTTTACTACTTCATAAAGGTGAAAAGTATTACCTTGTTAAAGTATACATGGTTTAATTTTTTTTTGATAAACTAACAGTTTGTATTCTTTGTGTATCCCTTACTGAGTTTTTATGCTCATCCCAAGTTTTTGAAATGTTTTTCACAGGTCTTAGCGTGGAATAGGGTCAAGGATGGGATCAAGGGAAAGTCATGCTACCTAAAACATGAAACTAGACATGTTTCTTTTTTTAGAGTTTTCATTTTATGGAAATTTAGTAGAAGTGACTACTTTGTAATCTTTTGAGATGTAATAGTTATGTCCTAATTCTCTAAAACTCTAAACCTGAAAAGATCCTCAATGTGTAATCTTGTAATAACTCAAGTTTAAGTAAGGTTTAAGGCTGGGGCCTTATAGATACCCTTTCAAATTAAGATTTTGACACATTATTAATTTTTATATGAAAAAATAATAATGTTATTTATAAGTGGGATATAAAAATTTACTTTGGATGAATTTCTGATATTCTTTGGATAACATTCATGTTTTGAGGAATAATTAAAATAATTTAATTGAAAAAAACATTTATTCATTGAAATAATTTATATAGTTAAATTCTATTATTGGATTATTTCAAAGTATAAATATAATATATTTTTACCATTTAATAAAATATAGCTCATTGGAATTAATTTTACATTTAATTCAGATCTAAAAACATTTCAATCCTTTGAAATATTTTATATTTTAAAACATGTTTTCTCATTTCAACAACATGATTAATTTTAAATTAATTTCTACAAGTTCTGTATTTTGATTTTTTAAAAATTGATTTAATATTTAGAATCATAATGTTCAAATTATGTAAATATATTTATTTTATTGTTGGGAAATATAAATAGTAACTGCGGTAAATTTTATTAACATGGTAAAAGGGTAAATCAGGTAACTAAGGGTCAAACTAATATTATAAAATTACCCTCACACTTGTCTTAATATAATTGGATGATTAAAATTTTTCATAAAACTTACTTGGTTCGACATGGAATCCATTGGAACCCAGTTTGATGAGATTATGACATTTAATTTTTTTAATTTAAAGAATAGTGAAATATTTCTCACCCGAACATTAATAATTAAATAATTTTTAATATAAGGATATAAAGAAGATAAATTATATTATAAAAAATCATTTTAAAGATAACATTTTTTTCTTTATCCTGACAATTTATTTATAATTTTCAGGAAATAAATAATTACCTTAAATACTTATACTTGGATGGTGAAAAAATTAATTAATTGATGATAAATCAATAATTTTTTTATTAAAATATTATTAATAATAAAGGGCCTAAACAATTTATGAATGATTATTGGTGGAGTACAGATCAACAATAATTATCCAAGGTAAGACTTATTTTCCATTTGGAGGCTTATAGAAGAGATTATGAAACTTATATTATTTTATTTATTGTGAAGATAAATTTGTCACATTCATGTTTTAAAAGAGTATAAAATTTTTAATGTTGGGTTTTGTAGAAGTTAAATACAACTAAAAGTAATATTATGAAAGATAATGGATTTATATTCATCATATTATTTTATTTTTAAGTTTTATTCAAGAAATAAGAATATTAACTAATTACACATTATTGAGGTAGTAATTATTCTATTAATGAATATATCAAAATAATGTCATTAAAATTATTTTAATAAATATAATTTTGGAAAATTATTTTGTAAAATTAATTTTATAGATTAACTTGACCCCTTAGTGATATAATAAAATATTTTTATCGTGGTTCACTACTTATGTTTATATTTTAAAAAATCAATGAAATAAATATTGTCAAAATTGACACTATTGATATTTTGTCAAAATAAGGTTTTCTTAAATTATTTAAAAATCATAAAACATTTTCAAAAATATATAATAATTATATTGTGGTCTAAAATGTTATTAATTATTCAATTATATTCTAATTTAATTCATGCAAGTAAATATTTAACTCTTTTAATATTGAAATATTGGTTCCAATAGTTAAAAATTAAACAAAATAAAAAAGTATTAATTAAAATGATAATGATTAAATTGAAATAAACACCTATTTAAAAATTATTGGTTGATGATATTAAAACCATATATAATCTCATATTATAAATTGGGAAATTTTTAAGGTTTTTATGGGGGTTTTACTTTATTATAAATTAATATTGTTTGAGGTTTCCAAAAGTGCCCCTCACCTCAATTATAAAAGGGAATTTCCTCCCTCAACTATGATATTTTTTTAGAATTTAATATCAACCATAACCTGAAACTTTCTCTTATAAACTTCCCTATTAACATAATATAGGTCTTTTACTTCTTCAAATATAATCTCTAGTTCTCTAAGAGGATATTTAAAGGAGGCACATCTAATAAGAGGTAATATCAGTTACCGATTCCTTCAAACATCTTTCTTCTTCTATTTCCACCTATTGAGTTGGTCCATTATAAAGTAATAAATATAGTTTTAATTATATACTAATATGTTAATAGTATTATCAAACAACCATATTCCACTTTCTACCCATCCTGTAGAAAATGAAATTACCACGCGTGCGTATGTACAACTTACCATATCCATGTCGTGGTGTAATCCGGTTTTCAACACCACCTTACATGGATGGGTATAATGATGGAATTAATAAATATATGTATTATTAATATATAATGATATTTATTCTGAGATAGTATACACCATTCTCTTCAATACAATTCAACAATTATGGGAACAATATCGTCGGTCGTGCGTATGCACAGTTTACCGTCTCCACGATGTGATGTGATTCGTTCTAAATAATATTAATGAAAGAATGATAATATAAATGAATTGAACGAATAAATACTATATAAATTATACAAATACCATGATTTGAATTATGTTACTATAACCTAAAAAGTGTAATAAGAACTGATCCGACAAAACATGCATAAGAACATAAATCCTGTAATATCTGAATAAGGAGTAATAATGAAATGTTACTAACAAAATGATGTAAATATAATCATAGATGTTATCATAAAAATTATTATGATTTAGGAATAAATCATTAAAATTATTTAAATCATTATATATGTGTTTTTGATATATACAAAAAATATCGAACCTAAGGTAAGGGATAACATTGTAATTGTGATTTTTATCTGAGATTATTTAATCCAAAGTATTTACTGAGGTATATTAATCATTCACATCTATGATTCCCAAATAATCATTTAAAAATATTCTTTATATACTTATATAATTGTTTAAATTAAATTTTACACATTGGACAATTTTTACTAAATGGTATGAATGGAATATTTTGTCATCTTCGGTACGAGGTACTTATTTACTTTTTCGGAAAAAGTATCAGAAGAATGTTTGTTAAACTATATGGAATGAACAGATTTTTACATTTTGATAATACCTTGTTTCCTTGATTATTAACCTACATTTTTTAAGGTTTTTTTCACATAAAATTATTTCTTTTAAAATTGTGTGTAATTTTGAGAAAGGAAAACATTTTTGAAGAAGAGAGGATATTTTCCCCAGGTATTCATCTGAATTATTTTATCAAAATTAATTTCCATATAAGATGAAATAAGTTTATGTTTCTATCCCTATTATTACTTTTATTTTATTGTGGTTATGATGGAATGATTTGTTATGCAATCCATTTATCTTATATGGATTATTTTATGACGGAATGATGTTTAAGAAAGCAATTTTTTGTCCCTTGGGTTATGCTGGTGAATGGTTTCTGTTTTATGGAATATGTAAGGATGATTTAAATATGAGATGGTTGAGACCAATATATCCCTCCAATTAATTAGGTAAAAATTTATATCTCATGAGATAGACATGACTAGAAATTCAAGTAAATCTAATTTAGTAATAAAGGACTAGAACGAGGAGTGAACTCGGTTCAGTAATAGACTTTGTTTGTTTTGATGGTCTTGGAAATGAGCCTTAACTAATATGAAATGATTTTATATGCTTATGTATTCTTTCCCAAAAATTTCATGTCTTATGTTTTGACTAGTGGGATTACATTGATCTTTTATCATTTATCCCAGGACATGATATTATGATCCTTTATATGAAGAATACAATTTTCCACTGTTATGTTCTTATGACTATGGTATGTTTGATATTTACCTTCTTTACCCTTACTTAGAATTTGAGCTCCCCATTTCATATTTTTATTTTCACCAGGTCATGTATAAGAGTATTAAGTAAGATATATAAAAAGGAGTCTATTTATGATGATATAAGTGGGAGAAAATGTAGATTTTTTAGGAAACATTTTTATATGTTTCCTAGTTTTTAAAGACACCAAAACTATGCAGTCCTAGAATGTTTTTTTATGTTATGTAATAAATATTCTCTAATGTTGAATTATAATCTATATGTAATGTATGTTATGTTATTGTTGGTATCAGAGAAAATATATAGCTAACTTTTGGAAATTAGGATTAGATAACTTTAGAAAAAACCCTAAGGATATGTCTAATTATAGGTTACAATTATATCCTAGTGTTTTAGAGATTTTAATGAATAACCTTGTATAGAACCTAAAGTTTCCTAAATTAAAATTTTATTCATGAATTATGTGGGTTTCCCTTTATTATTAGTGGTTCTCAGACTATGATTTTTTGTTTTAGTCAATGGATGGAACCTGAAGGAACCACGTTTATACTGAATGTGATGGGCAATGATATAATTGTCCCCCCTGAGAAACCAAATTTTATGAGAGCTAGAATGAAAAATATTATAGCCATGATCATACAACCTTTTCAAGATATGAATAATGTTGTATTTCCAAACAAGCGAAGGAGGGAGAAACATTCTATTTAATCCTTCGTGAGGTAGCAAATACCTTCATTCAACGGGTCTTCTGATCCATTAGTGGTTAAACAATGGATCCGTACCACTGAAAAAATATTTTCAGTTATAAAATGTTATGAACAAGATAAAATCATCTTAGCAGTATATCATTTGGAAGGTGAATCTAAACAATGGTGGAGTCTTATCAAGAATACAAGGCAAGGAGATGAAATTGAGTCCATATAATGAGACAAGTTCAAGAACTTATTTTTCAATAAGTATATTCCCCATACTCTTAGAACAAATATGGAGAAGAAGTAACTTGAAATTAAGAAAAATGATGATAAATCTGTTGGTACCTATGAATCAATTTTTACAAGACTTCAAAGGTACACTTCTGGAATTATTATCCAACCTAAGAGTAAAATTTATTGATTATTTAGTGTCGTAAAAACAAGTATCAGAATGGAATTAGGAATAATGGAATTCAATAGCTATGAAGAAATTGTTCGATGTGCTCTCAAGGTTGATATAGAGATTGGAGTAACCCATCAGTCATATGGGTTTGATAAGAAGATAAAAACGGAGTTCAAATGAAAATATAAAGAAAAAAATGAAGAGAAGGTGATTTTTTTACTTATGATCAATGTGTGAAAAGAAACATGGATGTAATTGTCTTAATGAAACTAGTAAATGTTCTATGTTTGGAAAAGAAGGTAATCGGGCTGCTGATTGTCGAAGTGATGGAAAAAATATGTCTAATGATGCAAACAAAGAAAAGGCTATACCGAATGCACCTCCTACACTTCAATGATACAAGTGAAATGAAATGGGGAATTATTCCAATTAATTCCCTAATCCATGGGTTATCGATGATGATGAACATCAATAAACTCTTAGGGCTAAAGAAAATAGAAAGTCACATGCAATCACTATCTGAAACATGGAGTATGACAATGAAGTGGGGAAAGGTACACTTTCTATCCACTATAATGTTTTAAATTTTTTATTTGATTCTGAATCCACCCAGTCTTTTTTTGTGAATAATTTTCTAATGGTATCACCATATTACCTCAACAATTAGATGTTGAGTTAGCTGTGAAAACTCCTAATGGCACAAAAGTCACATCAAATGTTTATAATTCTTATGTAGTTTATGTTTGTGAGAAAGTGCTTCCTAAAAATCTTATGATCCTTCCTATCATGGAATTTGATGTGATTCTTATCATGGATTTACTTTATCTACATTGAGATCATATCAATTTACATGCAAGGGAATTCACATTTACATTACATATCAATTTATTAACATATATCAATGCAAGGATGAATATAACCTTCCAGTATAAATTTCTTCCATCCTATGGGTCTTTATTAATATAAATTAAGGTTATTTATCTCAAATGGTTGGGGAGAAACTCATGATTAAGAATACACCCATTGTACTGGAGTTTTATGATGTCTTTCCAGAGGAATTTCCAGGTCTTGCACTAAATTGTGATGTTTAGTTTTCAACTGAACTCATACCAGGTGCTATTCTATTTCAATTATACCTTATAGATTGACCCCAATTGAGTTGTAGTAATTGAAGAGAAAATTCAAGAGAATCTTGATAAGGGATTCATACGTCCTAGTGTATCACCTTAGGGAGAACCTATTCCGTTTGTTAAGAAGAAAGAGGGATCAATGAGACTCTGCATTGATTATCAGGAACGTAACAAGATCACTATAAAAAACAAATGTCATCTTACAAACATTGATGAATTATTTGACCAACTACGCGGAGCTCAATACATTTCCAAGATTGATCTTCATTCAAGATATCATCAATTAAGGGTAAAAAAAGAGGATATAACAAAGACAAAATTCCGTACATGGTATAGAAACTATCAATTTATAGTGACAACCTTTGGCATTAGTAATTCCCCCACTCTTAACATGGATCTAATGAATAGAGTCATTATAGACTATGTTGATCAATTTTTGGTAGTATTTTTAGATGATATTCTTTTCAATTTAATGATCAAGGAAGATCATGAATACAACTTGAGAATTGTACTAGAGACCCTGAGAAAGGATAATCTTTATGCAAAATTTACCAAGTGTTAATTTTGGCTTCATAAAGTTTCATTTTTGGGGTAACATAATCTCAAGAGAAGGGATGTATATGGATCCATCAAAAAAATAAATTGTTGAATGTTGGCTGAGACCAAAAAAGGTAACTGAGATTCAAAGTTTTCTTGGTTTGAGTGGATATTATCAATGTTTTGTGATTTTTTTCTCATGATTATGTAATCCACTAACCAAGTTAACTTGGAAAAGGAGTTAAGTTCGTTTTGAAGGAGGAATGTGAAGAGAAATTCAAAGAGCTAAAAATAAGGTTAGCCAGTGCACCTATGCTCACACTACCTTATAGTAGAAAAAAGTATGTGATCTACAGTGATGCATCCAAGAAGGTGCTAGTGTGTGTTCTCATTCAAAATGATATAGTGACAGATTATGACTCACGAAAGTTGAAAATAAATGAACACAATTACCCAACTCATGATTTGAATTTAGTTGTAGTAATCTTTGCATTAATGATATAGAGGCATTATCTTTATGGTGAAAGGTGTGATATTTATGCTGATTATAAAATATTAATGTTTATTTTCACAGAAAAGGACCTCAATATGCCCCAAATAAGATTATTGTATTTGATTAAATATTATGACTACTCAATACATTACCACCCTGGGAAAGAAAACAAGGTGGAAGATGCTTTGAATCAATAAGACCATGCTAGTCTATCCATGATGAGGATCACAAAAGATCCAATATTTATGGATTTTCAAAGGATGGATCATGCAATTTTAAAGGTAGGTGAAATCTTATCTTTCTCAAATGAATGTTCATCCATATATATGAGTAAATATTAAAGAGGTATTGAATAATGATGTAGAGATACAGAAGGATGTGAGAAAATGTTCCTAAATTTAACCTTGATCGTGATGAAATAATAAGGTTCAGGAAAATGTTTTGTATTCCTCCCATACTAGAATTGAAGGAGATATTGTATGAGGCTCGTAGTTCATAATTCTCTATTCACCATGGAATAAAAATGATGTACAGAGACATGAATGAGTATTTATGGTGGGATGGAAGGAAAAGTGATTTCGCCAAATATGTCTCTCGATGCTTGTTTTTTCATCAAGTTAAGTCTAAGAGACAGAAGTCTAAATCAATGTTACAACCATTACCCATAACAAAATGGAAATAGGTAAACATCGCTATAGAATTTACTGTTGGACTTACCAAAACATCTAAAGGCCATAATTCTATATGGGTTAGAGTTTATTTCCATACGAAGTTGGAACACTTCATTACTATTAGAGATGATTTCTCTGTTGATCATATTTCTAGGATATATGAAATGGATATGCTAAGATTGCATGGAGTACCACTTTACATTATATCTGATCGGGATCCGAGGTTTACCTCAATGTTCTGGAAAATACTTTAGCATGATCTGGATACAGAGTTATGTTTAAGCACTTCTTATAATCCTCAGAAAGATGGTCTATTTGAGAGGAAAATTCAAACTCTGGAAGACATGTTGAGAGCTTGATTTTGGATTTCAAAGGTGTTTTGGATCAACACCTACCTTTGGTAGAATTTTCTTAAAAAATAGTTTTCACCCCCTTATTCTGATGGATCCTTATGAATCCCTCTGTGGAAAGAAGTGTAGAACTCCAACTTGATG
Organism: Viscum album; assembly: GCA_963277665.1. Lineage (NCBI taxonomy): Eukaryota > Viridiplantae > Streptophyta > Magnoliopsida > Santalales > Viscaceae > Viscum > Viscum album. Next base: position 1,910,932,219 of record OY728161.1, on the reverse strand, counting down.
GGATTAAGCTGGGGAAAGAAAGCTGTTAGGACCAGATCATGAAGATGAAATGGAAGAAAAGGTCAGATCTATTCAACAACACATAAGAAAATATCATAGCCGAAAAAAAGTTATATTGACAACCAAATTAAAGACCTAGAGTTTGAAGTGGTTGATATGGTGTTCTTATGAATATCTCATTGGAATAGAGTAATGATATTTCTAAATAAGGTCAAGCTCGGCCCTAAGTAAACCGGTTTTTTTGAAATTTTGGATCGTGTTGGGATAACTTATTGATTTGAGCTTCCACCAAATATCTCTCAAGTTCATGTTTTGTTTCATGTATTTCTCCTGAGAATGTACATAACTAATACTTCACATGTACTAAGCTCAGAATTCATACCAGTGGACAAGATATTTCTTATAAATAACAACCGATAGAGATTCTAGATCGTACCGAAAAAGTTCTATGAAATAAGACCACTCGCTTGGTTAAATTCTTATGGAGGAATAACCAATTTGAGGAATATACATGGGATATTGAGGATATGATGAGGGAGAGGTATCCACATATTTTTGTTTCCAAGTGATAAAGTTTGATGGTGAAATTTAGTTTAAGGGGGGTAGAATGTAACACGCGGATGTTTTTTATGAAACATTTTCTTCAAATATTTTTATTTTTCAGTACTGTTCCTTGCACACAATTGTGCGTTTAAAAAAACTGTGAGATTCCCTTATTATAAAATTACCATTACAACTTAGCCATTGGGCTAGCGGGAATAATTATATATATCTTATGAAAATGCATTGTGAATTCCTTGGCTATCAATTATTTATGAAAAATATAAATCAATTAGATATTTGTATTTTTGGGTGAATTACTTTTGGTAGTGAAATTAATGAGATATATACATGTTATATAATTAGTAAAAAAAAATTAATATTCATTCAATATATATTTTAGTCATAGAGTATGAATAAAACCCTATTTGATGTATAAGAACTTATTTTTTAAAAGGATAATTTTACACCGTTGAATGGAGAACCCCTTTTAAATTAATATTTTGAAACATTAAAATAATTTATATGAAAACATAAAAATTTTATTTTTAAGGGGGATATAAAAATTTACTTTGTATTATTTTTTTTATATTTTTCTGATAACTTTCTTGTTTTGATGAATAGTAAAAATATGCTAAATTTTAATTGAAAATAACTTTTTTTTTCATTGAAATAATTTATATGACTAAATAATATTATTGAATGGTTTTAAAGTATAAATATAATATATTTTTACCATTTAATATAATTTAGTTCAGTAGAGTTAATTTTACATTAAATTTAGATCAAAAAAGATTTCAATCTTTTGTAATGTTTTATCTTTTAAAACTTGTTTTCTCATTTCAACAATGAGATTAATTTTTAATTAATTACAGTAAATTATACCTTTTGAATTTTGAAATATGGATTCCATATTTTAAATATATAGGTCAAAATTATGTAAATAGTTTTATTTTATTTTTGGGAAATACGAATAGTAACATTGATAACTTTTATTAACACGGAAAAATGGTAAATTGGGTAACTAAGGGTAAAAATAATATTATAAAATTACCCTAAGACTTGTATTAATATAAATGGATGATTATTATTTTCCCTAAAACATATTTGGGTAGAAATAGTATCCATTTGAACCAACTTGGATGACATTTGAGAATTTATTTTATTATATTTAAAGAAAAGTGAAAAATGTCTCACTCAATCTTTAGTAATTAAATTATTTTTAATATAAGGTTATACAGAAGATAAATTATATTATAAATAATCATTATAAATCTATTTTTTATCAAGAAAAATTATTTTTAATTTTTAGGAAATAAATACTTACCTTAAAGGCTTATACTTGGATGGTGAAAAAAAACTAATTATTTGATGAGAAATCAATAAAATATATTTTATTAAAATATTAATAATAATCAAAAGGACCAAACACTTGACCAAACCTTATTGATTGATTATACCTCTACCATAAGCATCCAATATTTGACTTATTGACAATTAGGAGGCTTATATAAGAGATTATGACAATTATATTATTTTATTTAAAGTAACGATAAAATTCCCACATTCATATTTTAAAAGAGTAAATAATATTTAATGTTGGAATTTTCAGATGATAAATTAGAGTACAAGTATTATTATGAAATATAATGGATTTGTCTTCATCATAATATTTTATTTTTATTTTTTATTTAAATTTATTTATATTTAATAATTACACAAAATTGAGGTAGTAATTATTTTATTAATGAAGAGATCAAATAAATGTAAATAAAAATATTTTAATTAATATAATATTGGATAATTATTATTTCAAATATATTTTATTGATTAACTTGAACCCTTAGGGATATAATTAAATATTTTTATCTATGTTAACTTATTATTTTTATATTTTAAAAAATCCATGAAATAAATAGTGTTAAAATTGAAACAATTCATATTTTGTCAAAATAAGGTTTTCTTAATTTATTTAAAAATCATAAAACTTTTTAAAAAATATAGAATAATAATTATATGGTCTAATTATTTTTAAATTATTCATTTATGGTCTAATTTATTTCAAATATGTAAATATTTTACCCTTTTAATATTCAAATATTTGTTACCCTTGTTAAAAATTAAAAAGAATAACTAAGTATTAATTAAAATGATAATGCTTAAATTTACAAGAAAACGTGTCTAAAATTTATTGGTTGATAAGAATAAAACCCTATATAATATCAAACTCCAAATTGAGACATTTTTGAGGTTTTTAAGTGGGGTTTGGTTTTATTATAAATTATTATTTTTTTCGAGTTTCTATAAGTTCCCCTCACCTCAATTATAAAATGGCACTTCCTCCCTCAACTCTTCACATCATTTTGTGCCTTAAATATCAACCATAACCAACCCATTTCCATTATCAACTTCCCTAGAAATATTCTATAGGTCTTGGTATTCTCCAAAGACTATCTATATAGATCTGAGAGTATATTTAGAGGAGGCACGTCAAAGAAGATGTAATGTCATTTACCGATTCATTCAGACTTCTTTCTTCTTCTACTTCCACCTCATGAGTTATTTCATTATAAATTAATAACCATAGTAGTAATTAAATATGGAAAGGTTATTATGATTAAAAAAAAGCCATATTCCACCTTGTACCCATCATATAAAAAATAAAATCACCATGCGAACGTACGTACGACTTACCGTCTCCACGTCGTGGTGTAATCCGTTTTTCACCACCACCTAACATGTATGTGTATAATGATGGAATTAATATATATATATATATATGTGTGTGTGTGTGTGTGTGTGTGATTAATATAATATGATATTGATTATCATATACTACAAATCATTCTCTTCAATACCATTCAACAATTATGGGAATGATATAATCACTTGTGCATACGTACGACTTACTGTCTCCATGATGTGATGTGATTTGTTCTACAAAATATTCATTAAAGAATGATTATATAAATGAATTGAATGAATAAATATGATATATATTATACTAATACCATTATTTAAATGATATAACTATAACATAAAAATATTAATAATAACTTATCTGAAAAAACATGCATAAGAATATAAAATAGTTAATACTCGAATGACGAGTAACAATGAAATGATACTAACAAATGGATGAAAATTTGATCATAAATGTTATCCAAAAAATGATTATGATTCTGTAATAAATTATTAATATTATTTAAATAATTATAAAGGAGTTTCTGATTCATATAATTCATATCATACCTAAGGCGTGGGCTAACATTACAAATCCTGTTTTTATCTGAGATTGTTTATTCGTAAGAATTTATTGGGGTATATTTTGTTGAAACCATGGTTGTTTTTGTATGGAAAAGGAGTTCGGTTTGAGTTTTTTGTCAAAATACTTTTGGATGATAATGGTTTGGGTTTTTATTGTCAACCCCTTCATGGATGATCTGGGAGATTACATGGAAAGGGGTCATACAGTTTGATACGAAACCAGTATTGAAGGTGGAACCATTCTCTAGTGTTTTCCAAATTTTTGGGTCATAAAATTAGAATATGAAGAAATATATTTTTGGGAACGGAAGGTTCATGAAGGGTTTGATGTGTGAACCAAATATTTTAAGTGTGTGCGAAATATTGTTTTATTTTTCACGCAAGATTGAAGGTGTTTTTGGAACTTACGAACAAGACATGCTTCAGGATCCAAACGTCAGAAAATAGAAATGTCAGGGAGTGAAGGGAAGATGATGTTGCATGAATGGGTTTGTGTGCCCAATGGGATGTCAAAATTGGTTTTGCATGTGGAGCGTGAAACTTACTCGCACCATCGAAGATGCATCATAATCTTGCACGCATGGTCTTCAAGGGCCTATAAATATAACAATTGGGTCCCGGTGACAGCACAAACACCCCGTCTTAACCTGACTGTCAGGTCCTGGCCTGTCAGGTACCACCAATTGCCTTGCAGACACGTGGTCCCCACCACAGGGTCAACCCACATGCCTGAACAGGTCATCATCTGACTAATGACAGTCCCCAAAGGACAACACATGTCTTTTCCAGTGTGCTTTGTTCTCACTCACACACATCTTAGGAAACTTCCTAGAAGGTCACCCATCCTGATCACTACCTCAAACCAAGCACGCTTAACTTTGGAGTTCTAATCAGGTAGGCTCCCAAAAAGGAAGGTGCACCTTGTTAAAATGAGTCATATCATTTTGTCATTTTACCCTTTATCATTTGGGGGTGTTACAATCACCCCCTTTAGAGCCCTATGTCCTCATTGAGGGCCCTGCATCTCAACCTAGGTAGTGCACCACACTTAAAGGCTGCGTACCACCTCTGATACCAAATGAAACAACTGGGTCCCAGTGACAACACAAACACCCCGTCATAACCTGTTCGTCGGGTCCTGGCCCGTCAATTACCACCAGTTGTCCCGCAAACACATGGTCCCCACCCAAGGGTCCACCGACATGCCCGAACGTGTCATCTTATGACTAATGAATATCCCCATAGACCAACACATGTCCTTTCTAGTGTTCTTTGGTCATCTTATAGCTAATGACAGTCCCAACAAGCCAACACATGTCCTTTCCAGTGAGCTTTGTCCTCACTCACACACACCCTAGGAAACTTACCATAAGTTCTAATCAGGTAGTCTCTTGGAAAGAAAGGTACACCTTGTTGACATGAGTCATATCATTTTGTCATTTAACCCTTTATCATTTGGGGTGTTACAGTCACCCCCCTTTAGAGCCCAATTTCCTCATTGTGGGCCCTGCATCTCAACCCAGGCAGTGCACCACACTTAAAGGCTGGGTACCACCTCTGATACGAAATGAAACAACTGGGTCCCAGTGAAAACACAGACACCCCATATTAACCGGCCCATCAGGTCCTAGCCTTCCAGGTACCACCTGTTGCCCCGCAAACACGTGGTCCCCACCCAAGGGTCCACCCACATGCCTGAACGAGTCATATTATGACTAATGATAGTCCCCAAAGACCAACACATGTCCTTTCTAGTGTGCTTTGGTCATCTTCTGACTAATGAAAGTTCCCACAAGCAAACACATGTCATTTCCAGTGTGCTTTGTCCTCACTCATACACACACCCGGAAACTTCCTAGAAGTTATAATCAGGTAGGATGCCAGAAAAGAAGGTGCACCTTGTTGAAATGAGTCATATCATTTTGTCATTTAACTCTTTATCATGAGCCCATCGTCCTTGTTGTGGGCCCTACATCTCAACCCAGGCAGTGCACCTCACTTAATGGCTGGGTACCACCTCTTATACCAAGTGAAACAACTAGGTCCCGGTGACAGCACAGACACCCCATCTTAACCGTGCCATCAGGTCCTAGACCGCCAGGTACCACCTGTTTCCCCACAAACACGTGGTCCCCACCCAAGGGTCCACCCAAATGCCTGAACGGGTCATCTTATGACTAATGACAGTCCCCACGGACCAACACATGTTCTTTATAGTGTGCTTGGTAATCTTCTGACTAATGAAAGTTCCCACAAGACAACACATGTCCTTTCCAGTGTTCTTTGTCCTCACTCATACACACCCTAGGAAACTTCCCATAAGTTCTAATGAGGTAGTCTCCTAGAACAAAAGGTGCACCTTGTTGAAATGAGTCATATCCTTTTGTCATTTAACTCTTTATCATGATCCCATCGTCCTCGTTGTGGGCCCTACATCTCAACCCAGGCAGTGAACCACACATAAGGATGAGTACAACCTATGATACCAAATGAAATAATTGGGTCCTGGTGATAACATAGACACCCCGTCTTAACCTGGCCGTTAGATCCAGGCCCTCCAGGTACCACCAGTTTCCCCGCATGCATGTGGTCCCCACCCAAGGGTCCACCCAAATGCCTAAACAGGTTATCTTCTGACTAATGACAGTCCCCATAGGTCCTTTCCAATGTGCTTTGTCCTCACTCATACAGACCCTGGAAAAATTCCCAGAAGGTCACCCATCCTGATCACTACTCCAAGCCAAGCACGCTTAACATTGAAGTTCTAATCAGTTAGGCTCCCAAAAAGGAAGGTGCAACTTGTTGACAAGGGTCATATCATTTTGTCATTTTATCATTTATCATTTGGTGGTGTTAAAAACACCTAAGGGTCTTCCCACATGCCTGAACAGGTCATATTCTGACTAAGGACAGTCCCCATAGACCAACACATGTCCTTTCCAGTGTGCCTTGGTCATCTTCTGACTAATGACAGTCCCCACAGGCCAACACATGTCCTTTCCAGTGTGCTTTTTCCTCACACACACACACCCTGGGAAACTTCTTAGAAATTCTAATTAGGCAGGCTCTCAGAAAAGAAGGTGCACCTTGTTGACATGGGTCATATCATTTTTTCATTTGACCCTTTATCATTTTGGATGTTAGAATCACCCCAATTTAGAGCTCATCATCCTCGTTGTGGGCCCTGTATCACAACCCTGGAAGTGCAACACACATAAAGATGGGTACCACCTCTGATAACAAATGAAACAACCGGGTTCTGGTGACAGCACATACACCCCATATTAACTTGGCCGTCATGTCTTATCCCTCCAGGTACCACAAATTTCCTCGCAGACACGTGGTCTCCACCCAAGAGCCCAATATCCTCGTTGTGGGCCCTGCATCTCAACCCAGGTAGTGCACCACACTTAAGGCAGGGTACTACCCCTCATACCAAATGAAACAAATAGGTCCCGGTGAAAGCACAGACACCCCGTCTTAACTTGGCCGTCAGGTCCTGGCCTGCCAGGTACCACCAGTTGCCCCGCAGAAATGTGGTCTCCACCCAAATGCCTGAACGGGTCATCTTCTGAATAATGAAAGTCCCCACATGCCAACACATGTCCTTTCCAGTGTGCTTTTTCCTCACTCACACACACCTTGGGAAACTTTCCAGAAGGTCCCCCATCCTAAACACTTCTCCAATCCTAGCACGCTTACCATTGGAGTTCTAATCAGGTAGGATCTAGGAAAGGAAGGTGCACCTTGTTGACATGAGTCAAATAATTTTTTCATTTAACCTTTTATCATTTGGGGTTGTTACAGACACACCCCTTTAGATCCCAACGTCCTCGTTGTGGGCCCTACATCTCAACCCAGGCAGTGCACCACACTAATGGCAGGGTACCACCTCTAATATCAAATGAAACAACTGGGTCTCGATGACAGCACAAACACCCCTTCTTACATGGTCATCATGTCCTGGACCTCCAGGTACCACCAGTTGCCCCGCAGACACGTGGCCTCCACCCAAGGGTCCACCCACATGCCTGAAAGGGTCATATTCTGACTAATCACAATCCCCACATACCCACACATGTCCTTTCCAGTGTGCTTTTTCCTCACTCACACACACCCTAGGAAACTTTCCAGAAGGTCACCCATCCTGATCACTACTCCAAGCCAAGCACGCATAACTTTGGAGTTCTAATCAAGTAGCTTCCTAGAAAGAAAGGTGAACCTTGTTGACATGAGTCATATAATTTTTTCATTTAACACTTTATCATTTGGGGGTGTTACAATCACCCCCCATTAGATCCCAACACCATCATTGTGGACCCTGCATATCAACCCAGGTAGTGCACCACACTTAAGGCTAGGGGTGTTATAGTCACCCCCTTTAAAGCCCAACGTACTCATTGTGGGACCTGCATCTCAACCCAGGTAGTGCACCACATTTAAGGCAGGGTACCACCTCTCATACCAAATGAAACAGCTGGGCCCCAATGACAACACATACACCCCATCTTAACCTAGTCGTCAGGTCCTAGCCTGCCTAGTACCACCGGTTTCCCTGTAGACACGTGGTCTTCACCCAAGGGTCCACCCACATTCCTGAACGGGTCATATTCTGACTAATGATAGTCCCCACATGCCAACACATTTCCTTTCCAGTGTTCCTTTTCCTCACTCACACACACCCTGGGAAACTTTCCAGAAGGTCACCCATGATGATAACTACTCCAAGCCAAGGACGCTTATCATTGGAGTTTTAATCAGGTAGGCTCTCAGAAAGAAAGGTGCACCTTGTTTACATGAGTCTTATCATTTTTTAATTTAACCCTTTATCATTTGATGGTGTTACAATAACCCCCTTTAGATCCCAACATCCTCGTTGTGGTCCCTGTATCTTACCCACGTAGTGCACCACACTAAAGGCAGGGTACCGCCTCTCATACCAAATGAAACAACTGGGTCCTGGTGACAGCACAAACACCCCGTCTTAACCTGGCCGTCAGGTCCTGGCCCGCCAGGTACCACCAGTTTCCCCATAGGCATGTGGCTCCACCCAAGGGTCTACCCACATGCTTGAATGCGTCATCTTCTGAATAATGACAGTCCCCACCTACCAACACATGTCGTTTCCAGTATGCATTTTCCTCACTCACACACACCCTGGGAATCTTTCTAGAAGGTCACCCATCCTGATCCCTACTCCATGCCAACCACGTTTAACTTTGGAGTTATAATTAGGTAGGCTCCCTAAAAGGAAGGTGCACCCTGTTGACATGAGTCATATCATTTTGTCATTTAATCCTTTATCATTTGGGGGTGTTACAATCACCCCTTTAGATCCCAATGTCTTTGTTTTGGGCCCTACATATCAACCCAAGAAGTGCACCAAACTTAAGGCTGGGGGTGTTACAATCACCCCCTTTAGAGCCCAACGTCCTTGTTGTAGGACCTGTATCTCAACCGAGGTAGTGCACCACACTTAAGGTAGGGTACCACCTCTCATAAAAAATGAAACAGCTGGGTCCTGGTGACATGATTCATATCATTTTTTCATTTAACCCTTTATCATTTGGGGGGTGTCAAAATCACCCCCCTTTAGAGCCGAACATCCTCATTGTGGGCCCTGCATATCAACCCAGGGAGTGCACCAAACTTAAGGCTGGGGGTGTTACAATCACCCCCTTTTGATCCCAACGTCCTCATTGTGGGACCTGCATCTTAACCTAGGCAGTGCACCACACATAAGGTAGGGTACCACCTCTCATACCAAATGAAACAGCTGAGTCCTGGTGACTGCACATACACCCCATCTTAACCTGGCCGTCAGTTCCTGGCCTTCCAGGTACCACCAGTTGCCCCGCAGACACGTGGTCTCCACCCAAGGGTCCACGCACATGCTTGAACGTGTCATGTTATGACTAATGAAAGTCCCACATGCCAACACATTTCCTTTCCAATGTGATTTTTCCTCACTCACACATGACCTGGGAAACTTTTCAAATGGTCACCAATCCTGATCACTACTCCAAGCCAAGCACGATTAACTTTGATTTTCTAATCAGGTAGGCTCCTGGAAAGGAAGGTGCACCTTGTTGACATGAGTCATATAATTTTTTCATTTAACCCTTTATCATTTTGGGGTGTTACAATCACCCCCTTTGGAGCCCAACGTCCTTGTTGTGGGAACTGTATATCAATCCAAGCAGTGCACTACACATAAGGTTGGGGGTGTTACAATCACCCCCTTTAGAGCCAAATGGCCTCATTGTGGGCCCTAAATCTCAACCTAGACAGTGCACCACACATAAGGCTAGGTACCACCTCTGATACCAAATGAATCAATTGGGTCCCGGTGACAGCACAAACACCATGTCTTAACCTGGCCGTCAGGTCCTGGGCAGCCAGGTACCACCAGTTGCCCCGCAAACACGTGGTTCGCACCCAAGTGTCCACCCACATGCCTGAACGGTTCATATTATGACTAATGATAGTCTCCACAGGCCAAAACATGTCCTTTTCAGTGTGCTTTGGTCATCTTCGGACTAATGACAATCTCCATAGGCACCACCAGTTGCCCCGTAAACACATGGTATCCACCCAAGGGTCCACCCACATGCCAGAACGGGTCATATCTTGACTAATGACATTTCCCACAGGACAAGAAATGTCCTTTCCATTGTTTTTTGTCCTCATTCACACACACCCTGAGAATATTTCTAGAAGGTCACCCATCCTGATCACTACTCCAATCCAAGCACGCTTAACTTTGGAGTTCTAATCAGGTAGGCTCCCGAAAAGTAAGGTGCACATTGTTGACATGAGTCATATCATTTTTTTTCATTTAACCCTTTATCATTTGGGGGTGTTACAATCAACCCCTTCAGAGCCCCATGTCCTCGTTGTGGGCCCTATATCTCAACCCAGGAAGTGCACTACACTTAAGGTTGGGGGTGTTAAAATCACCCCCTTTAGAGCCCAACGTCCTCATTGTGGGCCCAACATCTCAACCTAGGCAGTGCACCACACTTAAGGCTGGGTATCACCTCTGATTCCAAATGAATCAACTGGATCCTGATGACAGCACATACACCCCGTCTTAACCAGGCCGTTAGGCCCTGGCCCGCCAGGTACCACCAGTTGCCCCGCAAACACGTGGTCCCCACCCAAGGGTCCACCCACATTCCTGAACGAGTCGACTTATGACTATTGACAGTCTCCATAGTCCAATACATGTCTTTTACAGTGTTCATTGGTCATCTTCTGACTAATGACAGTCTCTACAGGCCAATACATGTCCTTTCCAATGTGCTTTTTCCTTACTCACTCACACCCTGGGAAACTTCCCAGAAGTTCTAATCAGGTAGGCACCCAGAAAGGTAGGTGCACCTTGTTGACATGAGTCACATGATTTTTCCATTTAACCCTTTATAATTTAGAGGTGTTACAATCAACCCCATTTAGAGATTAACATCCTCATTGTGGGACCTGTATCTCAACCTAGGTAGTGCACCACACTTAAGGCTGGGTACCACCTCTGATACCAAATGAACCAATTGGGTCTCGATGGAAACACAGACACCCCGTATTAACTTGGCTGTCAGGTCCTGGCCCGACTGGTTCCACCAGTTGCCCCACAAACACGTGGTCCCCACCTAAGGGTCCACCCACATTCCTGAACGGGGTATCTTCTGACTAATGACAGTCCACACATGCCAAAACAATTTTTTAGTGGCCATTGTCCTTAGTCACAGACACCCTGAGAAACTTCTGAGAAGGTCACCCATCCTGATAACTACTCCATCCAAAGCATGCTTAAATTTGGAGTTCTAATCAGGTAGGATTCCAGAAAGGAAGGTGCACCTTATTGACATGAGTCATATCATTTTTTCATTTAACCTTTTATCATATGTGGGTGTTATAATCACCCCCCTTTAGAGCTCAACGTTATCATTGTGGGCACTGCATCTCAACCCAGGCAGTGCACCACACTTAAGGATGGGTACCACCTATGATACCAAATGAACCAACTGGGTCCCGGTGACAGCACAAACACCCCGTCTTAACCTGGCCGTCAGGTCCTGGCCCACCAGGTACCACCAGTTGCCTCGCAGACATGTGGTCCCCACTAAAGGGTCCACCCACATGTCAGAACGAGTCATATTCTGACTAATGGCAGTCCCCACATACCAACGCATGTCCTTTCCAGTGTTCTTTGTCCTCACTCACACACACCCTGGGAAACTTCCCAGAGCCCAACATCCTCGTTGTGGGCCTGCATCTCAACCCAGGCAGTCCACCACACTTAAGGCTGGGTACCACCTCTGATACCAAATGAAACAACTGGGTCCCGATGACAGTAGAGACACCCCATCATAACATGGCCGTTAGGTCCTGGCCCCGCCAGGTACCACCTGTTGCCCCGCAGACACGTGGTCCCCACCCAACGGTCCACCCATATGCTTGAATGGGTCATATTATTACTAATTATAGTCCCCACTAGCCAACACATTTCCTTTCTAGTGTGCTTTGTCATCACTCACACACACCCTAGGAAACATCCCAAAAGTTCACCCATCTTGATCACTACTCCATGCCATGAACGCTTAACGTTGGAGTTTTATCATTTGGGCATGCTACAATCACCCCCCTTTATAGCCCAACATCCTCATTGTGTTATAGATAAATATCATAATGAAGATTTGAGATATAGGGATATTTTCCATACCATGCAAAATTGGTTCACTTACATTTGGGAAGAAACATTTAAATTTGGTAGAAAGTTTAAATTTTATTGAACATCATTTTTTTGAAATATGGGATTAGATAAAACTAGGATAAAATAAGTCACAATCTAACATTCCAATCATTTTGTGAAGTACCCCTAAGGAATTGTTAAAGGTGTTCTTATCATGATTGGAAAATTCTTACTCAGTTTTAGATAATCAAGATTATAGAAGAAATATACTGCCACACCACATATATATTCAATGTATGAATTATATATTTTTCCCAACCATGTGTATAGTGAGTTTTTTGGGTTATTGGATGTGTTGTACTGTGACCCATGGATTGGTTTTATGAGTTGGCCCTGGGTTTAGGTTGATAATTTTCAGTAGGTTTCTTGACCCAACACAACACTAAATGGTTTCATCATAATAAGGGTTGATTAAAGGACCATCATGCTAAAATAGAGGGGGGATAAACTGTGATGATTTATTCATAGAAATAATTGTAGGTCAACATAATATTAATATTTTCCCCTATGGATCATCGCATTACACCATATTAGGTTGTCAACGTGACTAACTATTGGAATGGGGCGATCATGTTGAAGTGTAGGTGGGTGAATCCTAAAGCCTTGTTTTATGAGATGTTGTTGATCTATGAGGGGGTGTAACATGATATAGTGTGACAAAACAAGAGGAGTCATAGTGTTCTAGTACTAGATTAGGGTGGAGTATTATTCTATGACACAATGGGCTACACCACTATCTGGCCCTGAAAGGGGAATTGCATCATGACCTATATTGTGTTGTCTCAACACTCTTCCTATATAGTTTTTAAATATTTTATTTTAATTAATAAAAATTATTAATATATTAAATGATGAATTCAAATTTTATTCAGTAGTGTCATGCATCCTCCCATTATCCACCCTGTTCTTCTCCCCTTCATTCAGTAGCTTTTCCATTCTTTCTTAGATTTAATTATATTTCATCCCAAGTGATAGATAGAGGTAAGTATATTACTACCAGTTTATCTATTACATGTTCTCTATATTATTTTAGAAAATTCTATCTTTTATTCCCTATTTGGTTTTTTCTTCGAATTTTATGATTCTTAATGATTTGGACCAATTCATCTGATTATTTTTTATAAGCATGATTTTGGTGGATGGAGGATGGTGGTCCTTAATTAATACTAACGGTTTATGCTCCTATAATTTGTCATGAGATATATGGTATCATGTAAAATATATTATTGGACTTGAATTAACATTGAATACTTCCCTTTTACCTCGATTGAGTAGGTTAATGATGTTTAAGACCACAATTTTCCCCCTAATTGTAAACCTTGATGTAATGGATACTGATGTCTATGTACTTCACTCAAGAAGTTTTAGAAAATTTACTCAGGACCCACTATGGATTCCCTTGGGTAGTTCTATGATGTTAATGGCCATTATTAGTTCATTTTAGACTCCATGGAATTTGGAGAGATATGGAATTTATAAGGGATACATTGGGCTTGGTCCAATTAGATCTATAGAGTTTCCATTTAGCTATTAAATAGTTGAATTTAATTTGGGTGATGGTTCCTCCCCCAGTATCCTATAGAATCAAGTAAGTTATTAATCATTTATGTTTATGAATTTAGTTTACATTTGTTAGAAGTGACATAACTATAACTATAAAAATATTGGTTGGGATACCAATATTAAAGGGAATTTTTAATACAATATTTCTTAAGCTATTTATTATTCATATTTTTTATGTTTGCTCTGTATATCATATGAGATAGACCGATGTTATTTATGATCAAGGATGGGATTAAATTCCCACTTTTGACACATTATTCAAGATAAGGGGTGTAATTCCCATTGTTTCATACATTGCGACAAGGATTCCATACCCATGGAAATGAGATATTATGCCTAAAAATATGTTATTAGCTATATAAGTGGGAAATACTACCCATGATGTCATGATTTTAAGAAGGGGATAAAATGGATGTATCAGAAAATTTATGCTGAGAGGTTATTACCTCTCTAATAATGTGGTCTAAGACATGGGACACTATATCCACATGATATTTTTTATGGCTAGTGATGATATTTTTGTCCTTGATAATGTTGTTAGAACATGATTCCTACTTGTATGTGTTTTTTGGGGATTCTATGACTAACACTCTGACTATGTAATCGAGTTGGACTTCCCATGTATTATTAATTATGTTATCTTAGGTATGTTATTTCCACTACTCTGGCTATGTTATCGGGATGAACCGCCCATGTGTTTGTCATTATATTAGGATAGGTAAATATGACCACTGACAATGACTTGGGATGTATATTCCATCAAATTATTATGGGATATGTTCAAAGAAACCCCAACATTTTCCAAAGTATAAAAAATCATACTCAAGTTGTTGTGTGATACCAATGGCTATGTCATATCAATTATTTGTTCCATTTATTTTTTACTTTTAGTTTCGAGTATATTAGTCTACACATGAACATGTAGTTAAATAACTATTTAGGGAAACTATCAGTTGTGTCCTACTAAGTTTTAATTACACCCTTCTTAGGTTCCTTAGTACCGAATAAAAATTTATGTGTCATGATACATGTAGGGAAATGGACCACTGTTTATGGGTGATCCATAAATCTTGGTTGGAGTTAGGAGATAGGACCCAGCATGGATTTGAGATTAATTTTTATGTTATCTCCATTATTTTTATCATATTTGGGACTTTTGGTGTGTATTTTATACATGAAAGACCATCTTTATATTTGTATGAATACCTACCATTACTACTACTTAGTCAATGATAACATGTGGGTTTTTTTTACTGATGGAATTTAGTATTGATGTTCACTTTTATATAATTTTTATATTTTGGTGTTTTTTTATTGATTTGTTGTGATTTATGTGTGCCTATAAAAATGATAGTATTGTCTCAACACTTATTACACAGACCATCACCACTGGTTAAAAACCTATGGTGTATGGGGAGGTACTCTTAAGGTATATGAAACAAAACTCAATTATAGTGGTGGTAAAATAAATTGGGGACACAATAATGTTTCATAAGAGACTTGTGCTTATTTTTTATTATGTAGGATTTGGTAGAAAATATAAAGGTAGTGGTAGTAATCCTAAACAGTTCTTCTTCTTTGGTGTATCTAACCCATTTATTTGGAAAATTCAGATTAATAGGGTTGAGATTATTTTTAATAGTTTTATCTTATACTATTGGGTTACTTTACTAGATATGATGAATTTTGGAATTGATCTATTACTTATTGGTTTTTAATCTTATCCTGAGGTGGAAAGATATCATGTGCTGAGGAATTATTCGTAGAACATATGATTCACACGACATTCATGTTCATTCCTATTTTTGAGCGCTAGGATAATGATATGAGTTTTGGTTATTTTAAGGGTCCAAAATAACTTATATATATTTTTTCTATATAACATTACGGTGATATTCTAATTAACTAAGGGATGTTTTTTTGTCGATATTAAATTTTTAATGTGAATACTATATATATTAAATTTTACCCCTGTGAAAGAGTGGGTGATTAAGGATGGAGAGATAGTTTTGGGTTATGTGATACCCTTAGGATACTAGTGTGTGTGTATAAGATGAAAATACTATCATTACTTATCCTATATATTATATTCAAATAAGTAATACATGTATCTTTACGTTTTTGAGATTATCAATGTAGATACAGTCCACCCCCATGACCACTCATTGGGTGATAAGAGGGTGAGGATGAGCATGTCCCATCAGTTTTTGAGATAATGACCAAAGTTGTGGCTGTACTCTATCTTGATAAATAGTTCCATAAGATCCAACTTGTTGTTATTCAATATTTGGTATATGGAGCCCACATATGTGAGCTTTTCATGTCAATATTGGTCAAAAGAGTTTCTTTTGTAGCATCCACCTATATTTTCTAGAGAGGATGAACCCTAGGATTTAGATTTTTAGGTAGAGTTTATATAGACTACCTTTTACTATTTGAGGTATGATCCTAGTAGAAGCTCTCATAGAATCAATTTTAATTTATTCATGGTTGTCATATTAATTTACCAATAGACGATATTCATGTGATTTAGGCATGATCATCGAGTACATATATAGAGTTATGTCTATTGATATTACTTTATGGGTGAGATATAAGGGTATTCATCGATTTTTTTGTGTCTTCCCTCATGAATAGTGGGTATTAAAATCTATAGGATTTTATTATGTTAGAGATGCATAATTTTGATGTCATCCTAGGTATGGATTTGTTAACTGAATATTAAAATCACATTGACTAATATGACTAGCTGGAATATTTACTATTTATTTACTCTCATTATCATACCCCTTATCGTGAGTGATATTTTACAGAAGAACATTTGGGACCTAACAATTAGAAACTATAGATGCTTTCAGCCTAGTTATCTAGTGAAATTTTGGATGATGAGGAGATTCATCAGATGGAATATCCTTTTATTTTAACTCATTTTAGGGTGTCTTTTTAGAGGAATTCTCAGTGTTTCCATATAATATAGAGGTTGATTTTACGAATGATCTTGTTTAAGATTTGGTTCCCATATTCATTCCTCATTATAGGATAGATCTTGCACAGTATAGGGAGGTGCAGTCTCAGTTATAGAAATTGGAGGCGAAGGTAATAATCCATCCAAGCATGCCTACCTTAGGTTATAACGACCCATGCTCCTTATACATGGATATTACATCATTTTAGATGAATATTCAATACATTAAATGAACACATGGATGGTGAATATAATTTTTTAGTGACTTTGGAAACAAAGAATACAATTTTCTTAATTCACGAGAGATCCTCAATGTCTCCAATAAATATCTTCCCAATTAGTATTCCTACTTAAAAACCATTATAAATAAACTCGGTAAAGGAAACATAAGAAAGGGTGATATTAGATTCTATGTAATGGTAAATATGGAGTTTTATAAGAATAAAAAGATCATACGGGTATGCTAACGAGAGAATAACATTTGAAAACAGTACCCTACACATCAGAGATCATAATTCTATTATGATCAAAGAACATTTTCCTTTATGTCATCGAATACATATTGTTTTCATGTATTATGATAATATTATTACTATTATGATCAAATAAAATTTTCCATAATAATATTACTACTATTTTTGTTATGATTATTATTAATAGTATTAGTTTTATTATTATTATTATTATTCCCTTTTCTTTTGTTTTTACCCTACCTACGTTTTCACCCCTCTCCTCGTCCTCTCCCTCATACTAGGTAGCCCCATTTTATCCAAATGGTTTCCTGATAATGACCTTTATTTCTCCCTAGGTAACCCACTAGCGGCGCCCCCCCTCTCCGTCTCTCTACTCATGTAACAACCCAAGCCAAAGCCCATCCCTTTTGTAAAATCCCTGCTCATCTAGGACCTTTAGAGAACCACCTCAATTCCTCAGGCCACCATTTCTTCCACCAATTTTGTGTGCGGTCTCCTCTAGTGAGCCTCTTATCCTTTCCTCTTCCCCTATTTTGTAGATTTATTTTATTTCATAGGATGCACACACCTTAGACGAACCCTAAATTTATTTTTGGGGCCTTCATTTATTTAATATAGATTATTAGGGTTCATTGGTTTGTGTCGAGGCTAGTTCTATCCACCACCATCAAGGGTAGTGTATTCTCCATGGTCTTTGGGTAAGGGTTTTTCAATTTCTTCACTGTGTCATAATTTTAATTTATGGGATTTATGATTTTTGAGTTTTTGGTATTTTTTATATTGTGTGTTTAGTCTTGTTGATGCATTTTCATGTTACGAGGGTCATAAACACCTACATATGAATGCATAAGGTAATGAATATATATATATATATATATTCCCTCTTTTTACATATTCCCTCATGGAATGGGGAATATTTTCAATGAATCTAGGGGTATATATATATATGTATGTATAAATTTATGTGCATGTTAGTGTGAAGTGTCAGTTTAGGTGATCACCATCAAAGAGCGGCATGTCTGAGGTAGGTCCCATATGCCTAACCATTTAATTTTTATTTCTTAATTGCTTGATGGTTTTAAAAATATATTTTATATTTATTATTAAATATATAATTGATGACATGTTTTTGTGAAATTTAGAAACAGTTCAACATTGTTTTACATAGTTCAACAAAGTTCCCAATGGGAGTTTTTCCTGTTGATATGTAGTCATGACCTTACATAAAAAATGTAAAAGCTATCTAATTCTCAATTGGTTTTAAAATTTTATATCATTAAAATCTAACTCTCTAAATGATTGGAATGTATGTTTTCTGTGAATTTTTATTTTGAATGAAGATGTGCTGGTATGTGATTTTATTTAAAAAGGGGAAATTCTTTGATTTGGTATGTTGGGAGAGATGTATGTACTTTTAAGGGAATTCAAACCTAAATATTGTCTTTCATTTCTTAAATGAGTTTATTTTATTCAATCATGGGTTTCAAGTTGTTTTAAAATGTGTGATGCCTTTTTTGTTTAATTGGAATTTCAAATGGTTTTTGAACATTAAAGTGTTGGGTGAAAATGTTTTATAAATAAATTATATTTCATGTAAAATGATGATTCATGTTTGGAACATTGAGAATGGTTTGAAAAATCAGAGAACCCATCATGAGGCATTCCCACATTATTTTAGAAAATTATGTTTTTGGATTGTGAGAATTGTGATATGTGCCCAGTAAAGAGGCTTGTTCATTATCGTGTGACGGGAAAAGGGGGAATGAACTTGAGGTGGAGATCGGTGGTGAGAGGGTGAATGTGTTTTTGAATAAATAAAATGACATGTCCATGTATGTTAGTTTTATGAAAACTCCCAACCACTAGAAATATAGCACATGGGATGCTCAAGGTATCTAGGTTGGTGGACTAGGAAAAGTTTTCTAGTGATTTGAGGTGGCTTCAGCCCGGTATCACTTAGTAGGATTGATGAATAAAACAACAACTAAATATATTGATAATGATTGGAGACCACTAGGGTTATAGGGATGTACCCTACTAGTGTCTCATGTATGCGAACATAGGTTTTCATGGTTCCTATACCACTTTTCACCGATACATAAGGTTCTAGGTTCCCACTTATGCTAGTTACCTATAATGATTGAACATGGATCTCATTTTTGACATGATTCTTGTAATGTGATTTTCATTTTATTCATTTCATTATTATTCACTCTTTTATGAAAACCATATTTTAATTTCAATATATTCCATTTCTTACTAAAATATTAACACAAACTTTGAATCTATTTCACAAATTAAGTGGAAGAGATAAACTTTCATTAAAAATGTAAACTTGTTACTTTATTTTTTTGAGAATGAATTTTTTTTAATATGCCTTATTTTCAAACTAGCATGATTGGGTTTCTTTTTAAAGGAAAGGGAATATGGAGTTGTTTATTTTTGGCATTCCTATAGGGCATCTCAATGCTCATGCCTGCTCTATTTATCAATTTCATGTTCCTCTAATTTTTATTACTCTTGGAATGAGTGTTGTTTATATTCCTTAGTGACCCACAAGACCACTTAGGTATGTTTTGTTTCTTAGTTTATTTATTTTTTTTATAGTTTTTTAGTTTTTTTTATTTACTTATCTATCTTTTCTAGGATTAATCATTCCTAACTGCTTTATTTTGATTCCCAACACCAGTTACCATCTTGTAGGGATCGCGAACGCCCTTCAGGCCCTATCACGGATCGACATGGTTGACTAGTTTGGGGTTTTATTGGGGTGGGTTCGTGAAAAAATGGTATTAGAGTAAGAATTTTATTGGGGGGGGGGGGTGTCAGGTAGCTTGGTGATTAGGTGTGTCAGGAATCGAATGGTATGTGTTGGAAGGTCATCATTAACCCTTTCCCGTCCCAAGCCTCAGTTTTCCATGGGTAGTTCAGGATTTGATTTTTTTTATTTGTCTGTGTGGATAAGGGGTGACAAAGGGAGTAATCCAGTGTAACGTGTTGAGTATTCATAGAGTATAAACCCATGTACAACCTGAGTGCATGGTTCATGATACTTCTTGTGGGTGATTCTCTCTTGAAGCATGGTATGCCGAACCCTGTTGTCAGGTTGGCATAGAAACTACTTCCTTATTTTTTTATATATTTTTGATGAGATTTATGTTTTTAATTTATTTTGGTTGGTGAGATTGTCTCTCAAAAATGGACATTATTTTTAGTGAAAGGGGTTTTTAAAATGGAGTTTTGTTTTTGGAGTGGTGAAATGGGTTTTGAGATGGAAATTGTTTTCTTTTAGTGGAATGTGTGTTTTGAAAGGAATAAAAGGGAGGTGTTTTTGAAATTCTTTTGGGATCTTGGAATCACATTTTGGAATGTGAATTAGAAATTTTTTACGAATTTGGAAATGTGTTACTTTAATGATAAGTGACATTTTCAAATTGGTTGAGAATTTCAGCATCACCTTGATTGATCTGTTTTGAAAATGATAATTGTATTTAATTGAACCTTTATTTTCCTATGAGTGATCACATATATGGAGGTACAAATGTGATGTAGGGATAATTAGTGGTATTTTGGATGGGTTCTTGAGATTTCACAAGGATATATATATATATATATATATATATATATATATATATATATGAGACCTCATGGAATATTAGAGGTG
The DNA here is from genome assembly GCA_963277665.1 of Viscum album. Classification (NCBI taxonomy): domain Eukaryota; kingdom Viridiplantae; phylum Streptophyta; class Magnoliopsida; order Santalales; family Viscaceae; genus Viscum; species Viscum album. The sequence continues at coordinate 1,910,910,995 of OY728161.1, read as the reverse complement.
GATATTTAAGTTGTTTTGTTTTATAAAATAATTTTGTTTTCAAAAAGGATAATTTCCACATTTTTAAAGGTGAGTGAGAAATCATTTAACATTTTATTTTAATTTTTGTTATTCTTTTTCATGGGCTTTTGGTTTTGGAATGTTGAGAATGTTGTCAAAAGGGAGACTTGAGTTTGATTTTTCACTTTTGATTGAAGTGCATGATTTCAGTTTATGGTGATTTTTTATTTAGCTTTGTGCCTCCTGTTTTTGATTATGTCACCGAAAAAAATCCCAGATGTTTTTAGTGAGACTCTTATATTTGTTCTTTCTACCTATAATCCAAGTGGAGTGGTTTACTAGAATCCTTCTTGGTAGTTTCCAAACATTTGTGGTGATATTTATCTATTGGAGGTAGCAAAATGGATTGATGAAGTCGTTGGTGGTTTCAGGTTATGAGAAACTTTGAAATATATGAGTGTTCGTTCTCATTTGAGTTCATTTGAAGGTTTAAATCTTGATTTATGGAAGTAGTTTATCCCATTTTCATTGATTAATGGGATGTCTTGGAAGGTGTTTAATACCAATTTTTTCTGATGATTTATACCTGAGGAGGTGAAGGAGGGGAAAGTGGAAGAGCTCGTGAGTGTCCAACAAGACCAACAAATGGTGAAGGCTTACATCAGACAGTTCAACGGGTTGATTCCCTTTTTACCTAAGGTTGTGTTGCAGAATCAGTTAATGTTTCTCTTGTGTGGGGTGTCCACCCATGGTTTATAGATCGATTTTTGTTGTTGTTCAGAGTGGTTCCCCATATGGTGAAGAGAGATGGAGAGATGAAGGAACCTCTTTTAATCAAGTCTTCTTGTCAATTCCATCTTTCAATAGTCTTATCTCTCTCTTATTTTCTTCTACTGCAGTTAGTTTGAGTACTTTAGGCTTCTTTTTTTTCATTCTTCAAAGGCTTTCTGTCAGTGTTAGTTGTCGTTTAGTGGCTTGAAATTTTCAAAACTTAGGTGGTTAAGGTTTTTGAGAAAATTCTGAATGAGTGTTTCTTTGAGTATTCTCATTGATGACTCTACTGAGACTATGAATTGATTGGAGGTGAAAAAATCCATCCTAATAATGGATCACTCCATAGTGTTCTTGGTTTTTCACCCACCTTCATTTTCTGAAAAAAGTAGAATGTCTCTTTTGTATTAGCTTATGACATGATGTTTTGTTTGGAATGGTATCTCGGGTTATTTTAAGGGGTTCTATGTGTCTCACTATAGAAAGAGAAGATTTAGTTGAGATTTTCAGATTTTGACTATGGTGAAGAATATGCATCAAGACATCAGAGCTCCAGCCATAGGTCTTGGAGTGAATATTTTCACACTGTTGGTCTATGATGGCAGTTTCGTCTTTGGTTCATGTTAGGAGTTATAGAGTTAGCCCATGATAAGAGTCTCAATGTTGGTTGTTCAAGTCAATTTTTTGTGGTGCGTAGAACCCTCCTCATTTCCAAATGGCTATTATCATTTTGTTTTATCGTATATATGGTTGAATGTGATTGGTGGACTGCAAATTCACACCGAATTTGTTATTTCTTCAGCCTAATTCAGTTTTCAACTCGAGTTTGGTTCCTCATTTAGGTGGGTGACTTTCTCGGGTAGAATGTTTTTGTTGTGGGAAGAATTGTCACACCTCGACCCAACATCTTGCGATCGTAGTTATTTTATTTATATTTTATTCATTTGGTTTCATAAAGTTTAAAAATTGTTAAATTAAAATAAAAATGAAATAAAAAAATGGAAAATTATTTAATAATAATGTTAATGATAATACTATTATTATGAACAATAATAATAATATTATGAAGTTTACTTTTATTATTTTTTTATGAATAATATTTTTATAATTAATAATAATAATAATATTATAATTATTAAATATTTTAGTTTTATTATTATTCTTTTTATCTTTTCTTTTGTTGTTTACCCTACCTATGTCTCCCCTCTTTCCTCATCCTCTCCCTCACGCTCTGTAGCCCAATATCCTCTAACCGGATCTCTGATGGAACCCCTTCCTCCTCCCTATGCGACCTGCAGATGATTCCCTCCCCTATCCCTATCTCTACTTGGGTAACACCCTAGGATGATGCCCCCCCATATTGTGTAAACCATACCGACCGAGGCCCTCTGGCAAGCCACCTACCTCCCTCCAATAACCATTTCTTCCACAAAGTTTGTGTATAGTCTCCTCTGGTGAGCCTATTCTTCTTTAACCTTCCAATATTTTGATTTATTATTTGATTTCATAGGGTTATCACATGTTGGAAGATCCCTAAATTTATTTTTGGGGTTTTATTTGTTGAATATTGACGATTAGGGTTCATTGGTTCCTTTTGAGGCTGGATCTAGCCACCACTGTCAAGGATAGTGGATTCTCTATTGTTTTTGGGTAAGGTATTTTGAATTTCTTAATTGTGGATTAATTTTAGTTTTGTGGTTTTATGAATTTTGAGTTGTTTGTATTTTTTATAGAGTTCATTGAGTCTTCTTGATGCGGTTTTGAGTTGCGATTGTCAATAAAACCTACATGTATATTCATATGATAAAGAATATATATATATATATGTATGTACATATATATATATATATTCCATCTTTTTACATATTCCATCATGGCGCGGGGAATATGTGTAATGAATCCAGGGGTATTTAGATATATATGTATAAATTCATGTGTGTGTTAGTGTAAAGTGTCTGTTCAGGTGATCTCCATCAAAGAGAAACATCTGTGAGGTATGTACCCTACACCTAACCCTTTAATTTTAATTTAATAATTTCATTATGGTTTTAAAAGTATTCTTTCTATTTATGTAGTAAATGTATAAGATGTTCAATCTAGTTGTAATTTTTAAAAATAGTTCTTCATTGTTTTACATAGTTTATCTAAGTTCCCAATGTGTATTTTTGCTGTAAATATGTGCTCATTACCTTGATTGGAATATAGAATACCTATCTAATTATAAATTTTCTTTTAATTAATAAATCTTTAAAATAGGTTTCTATAAATGTTAATTGTGTACATTTTTTATGAAATTTGATTTTGAATGATAATGGGTCAGTGTGTGATTTTCCTTAAAAATGGGAAATTTCATGATATTAGTAGTAGGTATATCAAAGTACCCTAATACTTTTTTAGGAATGGGTTTCTTTGGTGAAGCCCTGAAATTTGTTTGAGACCTATAGATTCTTGGGATTGGTTGGGTATTAGAGGAGATTCATCAAGAAATTGTCCTATTTGGTTGAATCTATGATGGTCCTAACTAAGGGGTGGAGTTTTGGTGATTTAATCCTTAAGAGAGATCTTTGTTGGTGTTAAATTATATGATGATATCAAAACCATTTTTACGTTAACTATATTGGTTAAAGAGTACACTTTTCATTTTTATGTACTAGGGGTTGGTATGGGATCTATGATGACACAATATATGAATATTGTTTCCAAAGGATCCATAAAATTGATTCCATATGAGTGGATTTATCTGAATGACAATTCGGTTCGGGTTCATGTAGGGTATGTGTTGAGATATCTGCATCACTAACTTCTAGTTGATAGGTTTTTTCTTATATATATATATCATAAGAGACTTATATATATATATGTATATGTATATATATATATCCTCATAGGGGATTGAAACTTTAACATTAGTGGTGGGTTAAGTATCATCGGTACTTTGATTTTCAATATGGAATATATCTATAAGAAGGGGAATATTGTTCCCAAAAAATGGATTATAATGACTTAGGTGTAGGTGATGAAGGTGACTAGAATCAAGTGGTTTAAACCATTCCTATTCAATGATATACGCCTTGATGTTCTAGAGTATCTGGGAAGGGTGTCCATGACATCCTTAGTCATTGTATCCTAACCCAGTGAAAGAGTAATGGAGATTTAGTAATATAATACAGATTATCTAGTGATGATGGAAAATATATATGGGTGTGAGTCATATAACTCCATGATATTTTAAATTATATATTCTTTTAAGACCTAATTTGTTCGATATCATATTATACACGAATCAATGAACCACAATGAACCACAAAAAAAATATAACTGTTAAAATGAATTCATATTATTAGTGGACAAAAAAATAAATAATCGAATTATATCATATAAATAGAAATAAAAAAATGTTATTATCAATGCTCGATCATTTATAGATTAAATTAGTTTAGCTAAATAACAAATAAGATTGATTTTTGATTTAAAATAAAACAATTACAAAAAATTGTATTTTTACGAGTTTTTTAAAAAGTTAATATATTATGGTTAAAATTTATATTTTATAAGAATATTATATTAACATAATTTGTTTACTAATTTATTTGAAATAATAAGAATAATTAATATTTTAAAAAAGATATCTTCCTATGAAAATATTTTTATTTATATTTTTATATATTTATTTATATATTTAATTCCTAAAATTTAAAATTTTAATTTGAAAAAAAATTCATTTTTAGATTCATCATTTCAATATTATGTTAATTTAAATTTTTGGTATTTTTCTAAAATAGTTGTTTCTAGGTGAATAGTGAAAAATATTGTTTTTATAAAAACTATAAGTTTTTGGAGTTTATCATTACATAAGAAAGGCCTAGTTGTTTATAAAACATTTAAACTTATTAAAAAAGAATTTAATGAGTATGGATATACATTTTTATGTATCACATTTAATTTAGAGAACCTATCTTTAACATTTTATAAACTTAAGTAATATTTTCCAATAAAATAATCTATTTTGGTCTTTGTTTTAATCAAATACTATTTCGGTAAAATTTGGTTTTAAATTTATATTAAATAGAAAAAATTTGTTTTTTCATAATAAACCAGTTTATATCATGAAACTAAAGTAATTAAAAATTTTACCCTACACAGGAGTATTATGTTCAAAAATATGCTTATTTTAAAAACATGATTTTACACGTTACATGTGGAAATGTCATAATTGAGTTTTTGTACCATTGAAATATTATCCGATAAATGTATTTAATATTTAGAATTATTAAGTGAATACTATTTAATAAGTCTCATTGTATTTTAATTAATAAATCATGATTTACTTAAGAAAAAACTAGTTACCATGGTAAAACCAAGCTTGGAACATTCAAATTTTGAAGATTAGAGGGCTTAGTTTTTTTTAAAACATGCGTGAAAACTAATGTTTAATGAATGATAAAAATATATATCATCAACCACTCTATTATTGTCCATTTTTTATTCTTCATGACATATTAAACATGTTCTATAATTATATTATGTTTATAAATTTACAATAATTCCATTCTTACCACTTATAACTAGGTCCTCTAAATACAAGCATGAAGGACTTAAATTTTTATTAAAATTTATTCACATTTTAAATGGATTTAGGGTTAAAATTATATTGTCTAAATCCACATGGAAATAGGGCCTATACCATGACCCATAGGGACCTATATATAGAGTATACCCTACCATAGCTGATAATTTCCCATAAATTCCCAAAGCACCTGTCATATAAGGTTGATCAGCTAGAAAATCCCCTTGAAGAACTGTATGGTGCCTAATACCAATGGTAAAATCCATACCCTCTTATTCATCAAATTTTTCAGTATTTTTGGTAGCTTCTCTTTTTCCCTTAAACAACATCTAGGTGACCCTATGTGAATTTGTTTCTTTCATTGTACTACCGCAACCTGGGGAGCCCTCTTCCAGCAGGAGGTCCTCGCTCTATCACACCCTTTCAAGATATTTCCACTAAATATACACACAAAAAACATATCCCCAAATCACGATTCGACCCCAAACAGTAGTGAATCCCAATTATGGCATCATCAACGATGCTGAGAACATCATGCCATATTGTCATTTTTTCAGAAGTCGCACCCACCTGCCTTTCATTGGATACAAATGTAGGATGGTACTTCCTCCACCCCTAAAACTACACCTATAGTACACATTTACTAGGATAACCCACACTATATAACCCCCCTAAATTTATCTACTTCTGTGACTTGAACCCGGGCTCTGATACAGGATTACGTGTTTTAATTGTCACTGGGCTACAACCCCACATGGGTTTTTTCCTTCCGAAATGATTTTTAATAAGTTCATATTAAAACCACTAAAATCACTACCAGTATTATTACCCTATAATACTATTCCATTTACATGTCCCTCTATTCATAATTTATCGGTTTAATATCTCAATTTACAAGGACTCTTCAAAGGGAATTCAAAAGTCATGAATGCGAGTACTTTTTTCCGAACTCATTTTCTATTCATTCGTACATTCCCAAAATAAATTTTCAACTTCCTATATAATTTCATTAGTTTTGTTTTTATAATAAACTTCATTATGTTAATATAATAGATATTATCCACCCATCTAATTTTCTATTCTGAAAAATGAAATCATCATTCTTGATTTTTGAGGACTACTTCCTCGAAAATTTGATGAATTCCATTTTTACCAATCACATATATTAGCTAGTTATAATCATAAAATTTAAGAATATGTTATATATATATATATAGTATAATTATTTATTATTATAGAGAGTCAAATTATAATCCACCTCCTCTCTCTCACATTCTTTTAGAAATGAAAACTTTAACCATGCGTGGTGTGGACTACCTCCTCCACAAAGTAACAAATATCATTTTTCATCTATTTTCTTTAATATTTATTAAAATATATTAAAATAATATTTTATGACATATAATTATCTAAATAACATTACTATTCTTCTATAATAGTGAAATTATTGAAATAATAATCCACTTTCACAATCAAAATCATCCATTAATTATGGTATGTTCATGATTGGTTTGCTCTAAAATCTTACTTGAACAATGTTATAAAATTTTATCATGAATTAAATTGAGAACATAGATTCAAATAATATATAATATAAATAATACAATAATTATTTAATTTCGGTTCTGTAATGGTAAGATTAATTTTAAATTCCTTAATTAAGATACCAACATCAATTCATGCCAAGCACGCTTAACATTGGAGTTCACCCATCTTGATCACTACTCCAAGCCAATCACACTTAACTTTGATGTTCTAATCAGGCAGGCTCTCGGAAAGGAAGGTGCACCTTGTTAACATGAGTCATATCATTTTTTCATTTAACCTTTTATCATTTCACTACTACAAATACGGCTTTTATCAGCACTAAAAATGGGCTTTAACAGTGCTAGAAAAGCTCTATAAATGCCGGTGAAGATATGGGGGTCCCCTTTATCAGCACTCCAATGAGTGCTGATAAAGACCCCTTTTATTAGCGCTAAAAAAAGCACTCATAAAAGGGGACTTTTATCAGCGCTAAAACAAAGCTCTGATAAAGGGGTATTTTATCAGTGCTTTCTTTTTAGTGCTGATAAAAGAACCATTTATCAGCGCTTTGATTTAACACTGATAAAAGTTAAAAAAATTAAAAAATTAAAAAACATTAAAAAAATCCTGCCAATCAGGGGGCTTTTATTGCGCTTGAGCCCCCCTTTTACAGCGCTTTTCCGTCCACCTCCAGCGCCCCGCACGCACCCCTCCACCCAATATCAGTGCTAGCCCAAGATTCCCCCATTCGCACGCGTCCCTGCATCCACTCGAATTTGATCTCAAGACCTCCCCCCTGCACGCCTGAAGCCTTTGCCACTCCCCTATATTGATTTGTTATCCAATTAGTGATATATCTATTTATATATATATATAGTTATATTTATTCGTATAGTAATATATATTTATATTAATATATATATATACATAGTTATATTAATTTAAATATATAGTTATATTAATATATATATATATATTTATAGTGATATTAATATATATATTTATAGTTATAGTTATATTAATATATATTTGTAGTTATATTAATATATATATATATAGGTAGATTAATATATCAGTATATAAATATTCATATATTTTTATTTTAAATAAAATGGATATTAGTTATTATTTAGATAAAGCTAATATATTTTATATGAAAATATATTTTATTATTTATATTTATAATTAAATTTTTAGGTGTGAATAAATAAAAAATATGTACATATAGTTATATATTTTATTATAAATAGCAGTGAAATATAAAAAACAATAAAATTTAAATGAAATAATATCAATATGAATGTAATAACTTAGAATAAATTCAGTCCCCACCAAAAAATTCCAATAATACCCCCTTAAACGAGGCTTAAAATCCACAAAATGTTAAAAAATTGGGGTACCCTGACTAAAAACTCAGTTTTGGAGGCCTTATACGCCTCTTTTGGACTCGAAAAAACATTGACCCAAGACCCCATGCGTTATAGCGACATAGAGCTTGTCACTGGCTTCGATTTGACATGTTGTAGAGCTCAAACGGACACCCAGACAAAAAGTTATGGCCGTTTGAAGTTCGAGTTGCGTTTTCAACATATTTTGGATCTTTTTTTAAATTTTTAAATTTTTTTAATCTTTAAATTGTTATTAAATGACTGTTATTCCATAATAATTAGAAAATTATTAATTAAAAATATGTTTTTAAATATTTTATATTCCATTTTCACTAAATATCTTATATATTAAGTGTAACTGTATATTTATACTTATCTGAAATATATTTAAAATTATATTTAAAATATATATATTATATTTATATCAATATAACTATATCTATATATTTAAATATTAATATATTTTGTTTAATAATTTTTTGTGGAGGTAGACCCTTTATCAGCGCTTTTTTAACAAGCACTGATAAAGAACCCCCTTTATCAGCGCTACTAAAAAAGCGCTGATAAAGGGGTACCCTTAAAGAGCGCTTAAAAAAAGCGCTGTTAGAGGGTGTACCTTTATCAGCTCTTTTTCTTTAGCACTGATAAAGGGTGGCACCAGGAATTCACAATTTTTTGGTAGTGTTTGGGGGTGTTACAATCACCCCCCTTTAGAGCTCAATGTCCTCATTGTGGGCCCTGCATCTCAACCCACGCAGTGCACCACACTTAAGGATGGGTACCACATCTGATACCAAATGGAACAACTGGGTCTCGGTGACAGCACAAACACCCTGTCTTAACCTGTCCATCAGGTCCGTTCCCACCAGGTACCACCAGTTGCCTCGCAGAAACGTGTACCCCACCAAATGGTCCACCCAAATGCCTGAATGGGTCATCTTCTAACTAATGGCAGTCCCCACATACCAACACATGTCCTTTATAGTGTTCTTTTTACTCACTCACACACACCATGGGAAACTTCCCAGAGCCCAACGTCCTCATTGTGGGCCCTGCATCTCAACCCAGGAAGTGCACCACACTTAAGGCTGGGTACCACCTACGATACCAAATGAAACAACTGGGTCCCAGTGACAGAAGAGACACCCCGTCTTAACCTGGTTGTCAGGTCCTGGCCCCGCCAGGTACCACCAGTTGCCCCATAGACACGTGTTCCCCACCAAACGGTCCACCCACATGCCTGAACAGGTCATATTATAACTAATGATAGTCCCCACAAGCCAACAAATGTCTTTTCTAGTGTGCTTTTTCATCACTCACACACACCCTGGGAAACATCCTAGAAGGTCACCCATCTTGATCGCTTCTCCAAGCCAAGAACAGTTAACTTTTGAGTTTTATCATTTGGGGGTCTTACAATCACCCCCCTTTAGTGCCCAATGTCCTTATTTTTTTTAAAGGTTGAGGATGAAGCCTTATTTTTATTATTAAATCAAGAAAATACCTCTTTTAACTGGGTAGAGGGAAACCCATTACATAGCCTGAAGGCCCAATGGGCTTATAGCCCATTACATAGCCCGTAGGCCCAAATTTTTGGCCCAATTCACATTCTGTGAATAGTAACCCGTCTGCTATAGTACCGCACAGTACCGCCGCCGCTACAGTGCCCTGCCGCCGCTACAGTACCTGTCGATGAACAGTGTCACCGCTGCTACAGTACCGCTACAGTAATACTACAGTAACCTGCGCCCAATGGGTTTTGAGCCCAATGTCGTTATTGTGTTATAGATAAATATCATAACAAAGATGTGAGATATAGGGATATTTTCCATACCATGCAGAATTGGTTCATTTACATTTGGGAAGACACATTTAAATTTGGTAGAAAGTTTAAATTTTATTAAACATGATTTATTTTGGAAATATGGGATTAGATAAAACTAGGAAAAAATAAGTCACACTCTAACATTCCATTCATTTTGTGAAGTTCCCCTAAGGAATTTTTAAAGGTGTTATTATCATGAGGGGAAAATTCCTACTCGGTTTTAGATAATCAAGATTATAGATGAAAAAGATTGTCACACCACATATATATTCAATGTATGAATTATCTATTTTTTCCAAACCAAGTGTATAGTGAGTTTTTGGGTTATTGTATGTGTTGTACTGAGACCCAACGATTGGTTTTATGAGTTGGCCCTGGGTCTAGGTTGATAATTTTAAGTGAGTTTCTTATCACAACACAACACTAAATGATTTCACCATAATAAGGTTTGATTAAAGGACCATCACACAAAAATTGAGGGGGGATAAACTGTGATGATGTATTCATAGAAATAATTGTAGGTCAACATAATATTAATATTTTCTCTTATAGATCATCTCATTACATCATATTAGGTTCTCAATGAGACTAATTATTGGAATGGGGAGATCATGTTGCAGTGTTGGTGGGTGATTCCTAAAGCCTTTTTTATGAGATTTTTTTGAGCTATGATGGGGCGTAACATTATATAGTGTGACAAAAGAAGAGGATGCAGAGTGTTCTAGTACTATATTAGGGTGGAGTATTATTATATGACACAATGGGCTACACCACCATCTTTCCCGGAACGGGGAATTACATCATGACCTATATTGTGTTGTCTCAGCAACCTTCCTATATATTTTTTAAATATTTTTTTTAATTAATAAAAATTATTAATATATTAAATTAAGAATTCCAATTTTATTCAGTAATGTCATGCATCCTCCCTTTATCCCGCACGTTATTCTCCCCTTCATTTAGTAGGTTTTCTATTATTTCTTTGATTTAATTATATTTCATCCCAAGTGATAGATAGAGGTAAGTATGTTACTACCATTTTATCTATTACATGTTCTCTATATTATTTTAGAAAATTCAATATTTTATTCCCGAATTGGTATTTTTCTTCTAATTGTATGATTCTTATAGATTTGGACCAATTTGTCTGGTGATTTTTCATAAGCATGATTTTGGTGGATGGAGGTTGGTGGTCCCTAATTAATATTAATTGTTTATGCTTTTGTCATTTGACATGTGATATGTGTTATCATTGAAAATATATGATTGGACTTGAATTAACATTGAATAATTCTATTTTACCTCGATTGAGTAGGTTACTGATTTTTAAGACCACAATTGTCCCCCTAATTGCCAACCTTGATGTAATGGATACTGATGTCTAGGTACTTCACTCAAGATGTTTTAGAAAATTTACTCAGTACACACTAGGGATTACCTTGAGTGGTTCTATGATGTCAACGTCCATTATTAGTTCATTTTAAACTTCATGTAATTTGGAGAGATGTGGAATTTATATGGGATAGATTGGTATTGGACTAATTAGATCTATAGAGTTTCCATTTATCCATTGAATAATTGAATTTAATTTGGGTGATGGTTCCTCCCCCATTATCCTATGGAATCAAGTAAGTTATTTATCATTTATGTTTATGAATTTAGTTTAAATTTGTTATAAGTGACATAACTATAACTATAAAAGTACTGGTTGGGATACCAATATTAAAGGGAATTTATAATAAAATATTTCTTAAGCTATTTATTATTCATATTTTTTATGTTGGCTATGTATATTGTATGGTATGGACCGATGTAATTTATGATCATGGATGGGATTAAATTCCCACTTTTGACACATTATTCATGATAAGGGGTGTAATTCCCATTGTTTCATACATTGCAACAAGGATTCCATACCCATGGAAATGAGATATTATGACAAAAAATATGTTATTAGCTATATTAGTGGGAAATACTATCCATGATGTCATGATTTTAAGAAGGGGATAAGATGGATGTATCAGAAAAGCTATTTTGAGATGTGATTACCTCTCTTATAATGTGGTCTAAGACTAGGGACAATGTATCCACATGATATTTTTTATGGCTAGAGATGATATTTCTGTCCTTTATTTTGTTGTTAGAACATTATTCCTACTTGTATTTGTTTTTTGGGGATTCTATGACAAACACTGTTACTACGTAACCGAGTTGGACTTCCCATGTATTATTAATTATGATATCTTAGGTATGTTATTTCCACTACTTTGACTATGTTATCAGGATGCACCTCCCATGTATTTGTCACTATATTAGGATAGGTAACTATGACCACTGACTATGACTTGGGATGTATATTCCATAAAATTATTATGGGATATGTTCAAAGAAACCCCAACATTATCCAAAGTATGAACAATCATACTCAAGTTGCTGTGTGATACCAAAGGCTATGTAATATCTTTTATTTGTTCTATTCCTTGTTTACTTTTACTTGCAAGTATATCAATCTACACATGCACATGTAGTTAAATAACTATTTAGGGAAACTATTGGTTGTGTCCTACTATGTTTTAATTACACCCTTCTTGGGTTCCTTAGTACCTAATAAAAATTTATGTATCATGATCCAAGTAGGGAAATGGACCACTGTTTATGGGTGATCCATAAATCTTGGTTGGAGTTAGGAGATATGACTAAGCATGGATTCGAGACTAATTTTTATGTTATCTCTGTTATTTTTATTATTTTTGGGACTTGGTGTATATTATCTACATGAAAGACCATCTTTATATATGTATGACTACCTACCATTACAAATACCCAGTCTATGATAACATATGGGATTTTATTTTTTTACTGATGGAATTTAGTAATGATGTTCACTTTTATATACTTTTTAGATTGTGGTGATTTTTTTATTGATTTTTTGTGATTTATGTATGCCTATACAAATGACAGTATTTTCACGACAGTTATTACTAGACCATCACCACTGGTTAAAAACCTATGGGGTATGGGGAGGTACTCTTAAGGTATATGAAATAGAACTCAATTATAGTGCTGGTAAAATATATTGGGGACACAATAAATTTTCATAAGAGACTTGTGTTTATTTTTTATTACGTAGGATTTGGTAGAAAATAAAAAGGACATGGTAGAAATCCTAAACAGTTCTTTTTCTTTGGTTTATCTAACCCATTTATTTGGAAAATTCAGATTACTAGGGTTGAGATTATTGTTATTAGTATTATCTTATATTATTGGGTTACTTCACTAAATATGATGAATTTTTCTATTTATCTATTACTTATTGGTTTTTAATCTTATCCCAAGGTGGAAAGATATCATGTGTTGAGGAATTATTCTTAGCACATAGGATTCACATTACATTCATGTTCATTCCTATATTTGAGCGCTAGGATAATGATATGAGGTTTGGTTATTTTAAGGGTCCGAAATAACTTATATAGATTTTTTCTATATAAATTTATGGTATTATTATAATTAACTAAGGGATGTTTTTTGTTGATATTATATTTTTAATGTGAATATTATATATATTAAATTTTACCCCTGTGAAAGAGTGGGTGATTAGGGATAGAGAGATAGTTTTGGGTTATGTGATACCCTTAGGATACTAGTGTGTGTGTATAGTGTAGGGAGATGAAAATCCTATCATTAATTATCCTATATATTATATTCAAACAAGTAATACATGTATATTTATGTTTTGAGATTATCAATGTAGATATATTCCACCCCCATGACCACTCATTGAGAGATAAGAGGGCAACGAAGAGCATGTCCCATCATTTGTTGAGATAATAACCAAAGTTGTGGCTGTACTCCCTATTGATAAATAGTTCCATAAGATCATGCTTGTTTTTATTAAACATTTGTTATATGAAGTCCATAGATGTGAGCTTTTCATGTAAGATTTGACAAGAGAGTTTCTTTTGTAGCATTCACCTATATTTTCTAGAGAGGATGAATACTAGGATTTAGAGTTTTAGGTAGAGTTTATATAGACTACCTTTTACTATTTGAGGTATGATCCTTGTATAAGCTCTCATAGAATCTATTTTAATTGATTTTTGTTTGTCATATTAATTTACCAATATAGGATATTCATGTGATTTAGGCCTGATCATCGAGAACATATATACCGTGATGTCAATTGATATTACATTATGGGTGAGATACAAGGCTATTCATAGATTTTTTGGAGTTTTCCCCCATGACTAGTGGGTATTAAAATCTATTGGATTTTATTATGTTAGAGATGCATAATTTTGATGTAATCCTAGATATGGATTTGTTAACTGAATATTAAAATCACATTGACTAATACGACTAGCTGGAATATTTACTATCTAATTACTCTCATTATTATACCCCTTATCGTGAGTGATATTTTACGGTAGAACATTTGGGACCTTACCATTACAGACTATGGATTCTTTCAGCCTAGTTATCTAGTGAAATTTTGGATGATGAGGAGATTCATCAGATGGCCTATCCTTCTATTTTAACTAATTTTAGGGTGTCTTTTCAGAGGAATTCTCATCATTTCTACAAAAGAGAGAGGTTGATTTTACAATTGATCTTGTTTTAGGTATGGTTCCAATATCCATTCCTCATTATAGGATAGATCTTTTAGAGTATAGGGACGTGAAGTCTCAATTATAGAAATTGGAGGTGAAGGTTTTCATCCATCCAAGCATTCATACCTTGGTGTATAACGACCCATTATCCTTATACATGGATATTACATCATTTTATATGAATATTCGATACATTACATGAAAACATGGATAAAGAATATAATTGTTTAGTGACTTCAGAAACAAAGAATAAAATTTTCCTAATTCACGAGAGACCCTCAATGTCTCCAATAAATATCTTCCCAATTAGTATTCCTACTTAAAAACCATTATTCATAAACTCGGTAAAGGAAACATAAGAAAGGGTGATCTTAGATGCTATGTAAGTGTAAATATAGAGTTTTATAAGAATAACAAGATCATAAGGGTATGCGAACAAGATAATAACATTTGAAAACAATACCCTACACTTCAGAGATCATAATGCTATTATGATCAAAGAACACTGTCCCTTATGTCATGGAATACATATTTTTTTCATGTCTTATGATAGTATTATTACTATTATGATCAAAGAACATTTTCCAAAATAATATTACTATTATTTTGATTATGATTATTATTAATAGTATTAGTTTTTTATTATTATTTTTTCTTTTTTTTACCCTACCTACATTTCCACCCTTCTCCTCATCCTCTCCCTCTTACTAGGTAGCCCCATTTTCTCCAAACGGTTTCCCGACAGTGCCCCTTTTTTCTCCCTAGTTAACCCACTAGCAGCGCCCCCCTCTCCGTCTCTCTACTTGCATAACATCCCAAGCTGAAGCCCCTCCCTCTTTTGAAATCCCTGCTAATCTAGGACCTTTAGAGAGCAACCTCAATTACTCTGGCCACCATTTCTTCCACCGATTTGGTGTGCAGTCTCCTCCGGTGGGCCTCTTATCCTTTACCCTTCCCCTATTTTGTAGTTTTATTTGATTTTATTGGATTAACACACCTTAGATGAACCCTAAATTTATTTTTGGGGGGTTTCATTTATTTAATATAGATTATTAGGGTTCATTGGTTTGGGTCGAGGCCAGTTCTAGCCACCACCATCAAGGGCAGTGGATTCTTCATGGTCTTCAGGTAATGATTTTTCAATTTCTTCACTGTGGCTTAATTTTAATTCATGGGATTTATGATTTTTGAGTTGTTGGTATTTTTTATATTGTGTGTTTAGTCTTGTTGATGCAGTTTCATGTTACGAGGGTCATGAACACCTACATGTGAATGCATAAGGTAGTGAATATATATATATATATATATATATTCACTCTTTTTACATATTCCCTCATGGAATGGGGAATATTTTCAAAGAATATAGGGGTATTTATATATATATATATATATGTAAAAATTTATGTGCATGTTAGTGTGAAGTGTTGGTTCATGTGATCACCATCAAAGAGCGACTTGTCTGAGGTTGGTCCCATATTCCAAACCATTTAATTTGTATTTCCTAATTTCATAATGGTTTTAAAAATATATTTTATATTTATTATTAAATATATAATTGATGAAATATTTTTGTGAAAGTTAGAAATATTTCAACATTGTTTTACATAGTTTATCAAAGTTCCCAATGGGATTTTTCCTGCTGATATGTGCTTGCAACCTTATTCAGAAAATGTAATACTTATTTAATGCTCAATTGGTTTTAAAATGTTAAATCATTAAAAGTTTTCTCCCTAAATGATTGGAATGTATGTTTGCTGTGAATTTTTATTTTGAATGAAGATGGGCTCGTATGTGATTTTATTTAAAAAGGGGAAAATCATTGATTTGGTAAGTTGGGAGAGATATATGTACTTTGAAGTGAATTAAAACCTAAATATTTTTTTTCATTTTTTAAATGTGTTTATTTTATTTAATCATGGGTTTAAAGTTGTTTTAAAATTTTTGATGCCTTTGTTGTTTAGTTGTAATTTCAAATGGTTTTTGAACATAAAAGTGTTGGGTGAACATGATTTATAAATAAATTATATTTCATGTAAAATGATGATTCCTGTTTGGAACATTGAGAATGGTTTGAAAAAGTGGAAAACCCATCATGAGGCATTCCCCCTTATTTTAGAAAATTATGTATTTTAAATGTGAGAATTGTGATATGTGCCCAGTAAAGAGGCTTGTTCATTATTGTGTGATGGGAAAATGGGGAATGAACTTGTAGTGGAGATCAGTGGTGAGAGGGTGAAAGTGTATTTGAATAAATAAAATGACATGTCCATGTATGTTAGTTTTATGAAAAATCACAACCACTAGAAATAAAGCACATGAGATTCTCGAGGTATCTAGGTGGGTGGACTAGTAATAGTTTGCTAGTGATTTGAGGTGGCTTCAGCCTGGTATCACTTAGTGGGATTGATGACTAAAACACTAACTAAATATATTGATAATGATTGGATACCACTAGGGTTATAAGGATGTCCCCTACTATTATCTCATGTATGAGAACAGAGGTTGTCATGGTTCCTATACAACTTTTCACTGATAGGTGAGGTTCTAGGTTCCCACTTATGCTAGTTACCTATAAGAACTGAACATGGTTCTCATTTGTGACATGATTCTTGTAATGTGATTTTAATCTTAGTCATTTCATTCTTGTTCACTCTTTCATGAAAACCATATTTTAATTTAAATTTACTCCCTTTCTTAATGAAATATTAACACAAACATTGAATCTATTTCAAAAATGCAGTGGAAGAGATGATCTTTCAATAAAAATGTAAACTTTTTACTTGATTTTTAAAAGAATGAAAAAAATTATTTTAATATTCCTTATTTTCAAACTATCATGATTGGGTTTCTTTTTAAAGGAAAAGGAATATGGAGTTGTTTATCCATGGAATTCCTATAGAGCATCTCAGTGCTCATGCCTACTCTATTTTTCAATTTCAGGTTCCTCTAATTTTTATTACTCTTCGAACGAGTGTGGTTTATATTCCGTAGTGACCCACAAGACCACTTAGGTATGTTTCGTCTCATAGTATGTTTCTTTTTTTTGACAGTTGTTTAGTTTATTTTATTTACATATCTATCTTTTCTAGGATAAATCATTCCTAACTACTTTATTTTGATGCCCAACACTAGTTACCATCCTATATAGATTGCGAATGCCCTTCAGGCCTTATCACTGATCGACATGGGTGAATAGTTTGGGGTAGTCCCAGGTGGGTTCGTGAAAAAATGGTATTAGAGTAGGAATTTTATTTTGGGGAGGGAGGGTGTGAGGTTGCTTGGTTATTAGGTGTGTCGGGACTCAAGTGGTATGTGTGGGAAGGTCATTATTAACTGTTTGCCATCCCAAGACATAGTTTTCCATGGGTAGTTTAGGATTTGATTTTTTTCCTTTGTCTGTGTGGATAAGGGGTGACAATGGGAGTAAGCTAGTGTAACATTTTGAGTATTCATGGAGTAGAAACCCATGCACAACCTGAGTGCATGGTTTACGATACTTCTTGGGGTTCATGCTCTCTCGAAGCATGGTATGCCAAACCATGTTGTCGGGTTGGCATAGAAACTAGTTCCTTATTTTTTTTATATTTTTGATGTGAGTTATGTTTGGATATTATTTTGGTTGGTGAGATTGGATCTCAAAAATGGAAATTGTTTTTAGTGAAAGGGGTTTTTAAAATGGAGTTTGGTTTTTGGAGTGGTGAAATGGGTTTGGAGATGGAAATTGTTTTCTTTTAGTGGAATGTGTGTTTTGAATGGAAGAAAAGGGATGTGTTTTTGAAATTCTTTTGGGATATTGGAATCACATTTTGGAATGTGAATTAGAAAATTATTGGGGGTTTGGAAATGTTTTACTTTAATGATAAGTTACATTTTCAAATTGGTTGAGAATTTTAGCATCACCTTGATTGATCTGTTTTGAAAATGAGAATTGTTTTGAATTGACCCTTTCTATTCCTATGAGTTATCACATATATGGAAGTACAGATGTGACATAGGTATAATTAGTGGAATTTTTGGAGGTGTTCTTGAGAATTCACAGGGATATATATATATATATATATATATATGAGACTTCATGGAATATAAGTGGTGGATATTTATGTTGTTTTGTTTTCTAAAAACATTTTGTTTTAAAAAAGGGTAATTTCTACATTTTGAAAGGTGATTGGGAAATCATGTAACATTTTATTTTGATTTTTGGTATTACTTTTTGTGGGATTTTGGTTTTGGAATGTTGAGAATGTTGTCAAAAGGGAGACTTTAGTTTGATTTTTCACTTTTGATTGAAGTGCAAGATTTCGGTTTATGGTGATTTTTTATTTATCTTGGTGCCTCCTGTTTTTGATTATATCGCTGAAAAAAAATCCCAGATGTTTTTAGTGAGACTCATCTAGTTGTTTTTTCTACCTAAAATCCTTGTGAAGTGGTGTACTAGAATCCTTCTTGGTAGTTTCCCAACGTTTCTGGTGATCTTTATCTATTAGAGGTAGAAAAATGGATGGATGAAGTCATTGGTGGTTTCAGGTTATGAGAAATTCTCAAAGCTATGAGTGTTCGTGCTAGTTTGAGTTCATTTGAAGGTTTTAATCTAGATTTATGGAAGATGTTTATCACATTTTCATTGATTGATGAGATTTCTTGCAAGGTGTTTAATACCACTTTTGTCTGATGATTTATACCTGAGGAGGTGAAGGTAGGGAAAGTGGAAGAGCTCGTGAGTGTCCAACAAGACCAAAGAATGATGAAGGCTTATGTCAGGCAGTTCAAGGGGTTGGTTCCCTTTTTAAATAAGGTTGTGTTGCCGAATCAGCTAATGTTTTTCTTGTGTGGGGTGTCTGCCCATGGTTCATAGATCGATTTTTGTTGTTTTTTAGAATGGTTCCCCATCTGGTGAAGAGACAGGTAGAGTTGAAGGAACATGTTTTAAACAAGTTTTCTTGTGAATTTCATCTTTCAATAGTCATAACACTCTCTTATTTTCTTCTAGTTCACTTAGTTTGAGTACTTTAGGTTTTCTTTATGTCATTCTTAAAAGGCTTTCTGTCAGTGTTAGTTGTCGTTTAGTGGCTTGAAATTTTCAAAACATAGGTGGTTATGGTTTTTGAGAAAATTATAGAATGAGTGTTTCTTTGAGTATTCCCATTGATGACTCTACCAAGACATTGAATTGATTGGTGTTGGAAAAATCCATCCTAATAGTGGATCATGCCATAGTTTTCTTGTGTTTTCACCCACCTTCATTTTCAGAAAAAAAGAAGAATGTATCTTTTGTATTATCTTATGACGTGATGTTTTGTTTGGGATGGTCTCTCATGTTATTTTAAGGGGTTATCTGTGTCTCACTATAGAAAGAGAAGATTTAGTTGATATTTTAAGATTTTGACTATGGTGAAGAATATGCATCAAGACATCAGAGCTCCAACCATAGTTCTTGGAGTGAATATTTTCACACTGTTGGTCTATGTTGGTGGTTTTGACTCTGGTTCATGTTAGGAGTTCTAGAGTTATCCCATGCTGTGCGGAGAACCCTCCTCATTTCCAAATGGCTATTATCATTTTGGTTTATCGTATAGATGGTCGAGTGTGATTGGTGGAGTGAAAATTCACACCAGGTTTGTTATATCTTTAGACTAATTCCGTTTTGAACTCAAGTTTGGTTCCTCATTTAGGTGGGTGACTTTCTGGGGTAGAATGTTTTTGTGGTGGGGAGAATTGTCACACCTCGAACGAACATCTTGCAATCGTAGTTATTTTATTTATATTTGAGTCTTTTGGTTTCATAAAGTTTAAAATTTATTAAATTAAAATAAAAATGAAATAAAAAAATGGAAAATGATTTAATAATAACTATAATGATAATAATTTTATTATGAACAATAATAATATTATTATTAAGTTTACTTATATTATTAAATTTTTTATTAATAATATTATTATAATTAATAATATTATTATTCTTATAATTATTAATGATTTTATTATTATTATTCTTTTTACCTTTTCTTTTGTTGTTTACCCTACCTATGTCTCCCCCTCTCCTCATCCTCTCCCTCATGCCCTGTAGCCCAATATCCTCCGACCGGATCCCTGATGGCACCCATTCCTCCACTCTATGTGACCTGCTAATGATGCCCTCCCCTATCCCTCTCTCTACTTGGGTAACACCATAGGCTGATGCCCCCCATATTGTGAAAACCATACTGATCGAGGCCCTCTGGTAAGCCACCTACCTCCCTTAAGCAACCATTTATTCCAAAAATTTGGTGTACAGTCTCCTATGGTGAGCCTCTTCTACCTTACCCTTCAAATATTTTGATGTTTTATTTGATTTCATAGGGTTATCACATGTTGGACGATCCCTAAATTGATTTTTGGGGTTTTATTTGATGAAAATTGACGATTATGGTTCATTGGTTCCTTTCGAGCCTCGCTCTAGCCACCCCGGTCAAGGATAGTTGATTCTCTATTGTTTTTGGGTAAGGTATTTTCATTTTATTCATTGTGGCTTAATTTTAATTTTGTGGTTTTATGATTTTGGAGTTGTTTGTATTTTTTATAGACTTTATTGAGTCTTCTTGATGCGGTTTCGAGTTGCGATAGTCAATAAAACATATAGGTATATGCATATGGTAAGGAATATATATATACATATATATGTATATATATATATTCCCTCCTTTTACATATTCCCTTATGGCATGGGGAATATGTGCAACTAAGCTAGGGGTATTTACATATATATGTATAAATGCATGTGTGTGTTAGTGTAAAGTGTCAGTTCTGGTGATCTCCATCAAAGAGCAACATGTGTGAGGTATGTACCCTACACCTAACCCTATAATTTGAATTTAATAATATCTTGATGGTTTTAAAAGTATAATTTCTATTTATGTAGTAAATTCATAAGCTGTGCAATCTGGTTGTAATTTTTAGAAATAGTTCTTCATTGTTTTACATAGTTTATCTAAGTTCCCAATGTGTATTTTTGCGGTTAACATGTGCTCATAACCTTGTTTTGAATATATAATACCTATATAATTATAAATTTTCTTTTAATTATTAAATCTTTTAAAGAGGTTTATATAAATGATCAGTGTGTACATTTTTTTATGAAATTTGATTTTGAAGGATGATGGGTTAGTGTGTGATTTTCTTTAAAAAGGGGAAATTCCGTGATATTAGTTGCAGGTATATCAACATACCCTAATACTTTTTTAGGCATGGGTTTCTTTGGTGAAGCCCTAAAATTTATATGAGACCTATAGATTCTTGGGATTGGTAGGGTATTAGTGGCGATTCATCAAGAAATTATCCTATTTGGTTGAATATATGATTGTCCTAACTAAGTTAGGGGTAGAGTTTTGGTGATTTAATCCTTACGAGAGATTATTGTTGGAGTTAAAATGCATGATGATATCAAAACCATTTTTATTTTACCTATATTGGTTAAAGAGTACTCTTTTCATTTTGATGTATTAGGGGTTGGTATGGGATCTATGATGACACAAGATATGAATATTGTTTCCAAAGGATCCGTAAAATTGAGTCCATATGAGTGGAATTATCTGAATCACAATTAAGATCGGGTTCATGTAGTGTATGTGTTGAGATATCTGCATCACTAACTTCTTGTTGATAGATTTTTTCTTATATTAATACCATAAGATACTTATATACATATATATATCGTCAGAGGGGATTGAAACTTTAACAATAGTGGTGCGTTAAGTATCTTCGGTACTTAGATTTTCAATATGGAATATATCTATAAGAAAGGGAATATGGTTCCCAACAAAAGGATTATAATTACTTAGGTGTAGGTGATGTAGGTGACTTGAATCAAGTGGTTGAAACCATTCCTATTCGATGAGATACATCGTGATGTTCTAGAGCACCTAGGAATGGTGTCTATAACATCCTAATTCATTGTATCCTATCCCATTGAAAGAGTAATGGAGAGTTAGTGCTATAATAAAGATTATCTAGTATTGATGGAAAATATATATGGTTGGGAGTCATATAGCTCCATGAGATTTTAAAATATATATTCGTTTAAGACCTAATTTGTTCGATTGCACGTGATACATGAATCAATGAACCACAATGAACCACAAAAAATATAAAACTGTTAAAATGAATTCATATTAGTAGTGGATAAAAATTTAATCGAATTATATCATATAAGTAAAAATGAAAAAAATGTTATTATCAATGCTCGATCATTTATAGATTAAATTAGTTTAGCTAAATAACAAATACGATTGATTTTTGATTTAAAATAAAACAATTAAAAAATTTTATTTTTACGAGTTTTTAAAAAAAGTAAATATATTATGGGTAAAATTTATATTTGATAAGAATAATGTATTAACATAATTTTTTTACAAAATGATTTGAAATAATAAGAATAATTAATATTTTAAAAAAGTTATCTTGCTATGAAAATATTTTTTTTACATTTTTATATATTTATTTATATGTTTAATTCCTAAAATTTAAAATTTTAATTTGAAAAAAAATTCATTTTTAGATTCATCATTTCAATATTATCTTAATATAAATTTTTGGTATTTTTCTAAAATATTTGTTACTAGGTGAATAGTGAAAAATATAGTTTTTATGAAAACTATATGTTTTAGGAGTTTATCATTATATAAGAAAGGCCTGGTTGTTTATAAAACATTTAAACATATTAAAAAAGTATTTAATGAGTATGGATATAAATTTTTATGTATCAATTTTAATTTAGAGAAGCCATGTTTAACATTTTATAAACTAAAGTAATATTTTCCAATAAAATAATATATTTTGGTCTTTGTTTTAATCAAATATTATTTCAGAAAAACATGTTTTTAAATTTGTATTAAATAGAAAAAATTTAATTGTTTCATAATAAACCAGTTTATATCATGAAAGTAAAATAATAGAAAATTTTACCCAACACATGAATATTATGTTAACAAATATGCTTATTTTAAAAACATGATTTTAGACATTACATATGGTAATGTTAAAATTGAGTTTTTATACCATTGAAATATTATCTGATAAATGTATTTAATATTTAGAATCATTAAGTGAATAGTATTTAATAAGTCTCATTTTATTTTAATTCATAAATCATGATTTACTTAGGAAAAGCTAGTTTCTATGGAAAAACCATGCTTGGAACATTCAAATTTTGAAGATTAGGGGGCTTAATTTTTTTAAACATGTGTGAAAACTGCTGTTTGATGAATAGTAAAACTATATATCAGCAACCACTCTATTATTGTCCATTTTTTATTCTTCATGACATATGAAACATGTTCTATAATTATATTATGTTTATAAATTTACATCAATTCCATTCTTACCACTTATAACTGGGTCCTTTAAACACAAGCCTGAAGGCCTTAAATATTTATTAAAATTTATTCACATTTTTAAATGGATTTCGGGTTAAAATTATATTGTCTAAATCCACATTGAAATAGGACCTATACGATGACCCATAGGGCCCTATATACAGAGTAGACCCTACCACAGCTGATAATTTCCCATAAATTCCCAAAGCACCTGTCCTATAAGGTTGATCAGCTAGAAAATCCCCTTGAAGAACTGTATGGTTCCTTATACCAATGGTAAAATCCATACCCACTTATTCTTCAATTTTTTTAGTATTTTTGGTCGCTTCTCCTTTTCCCTTAAACTACATATAGGAGAACCTATGTGAATTTTTTTTCTTTCATTGTACTACCGAAACCTGGGGATCCCTCTTCAAGCAGAAGGTCCTCGCTCTATCACACTCGTTCAAGATCTTTTCACTGAAGATACACATAAAAAAGGCAAAAAAAAAATTTCTGGGTTTTTTTGAAAAACATTTTTGTCTAAAAGGGAGAGGGCTTGTGGTATTTTTAAAAATGGGTCCAAGATGTGTGAACCTCGTTCACGAATCCCCGATCCCGGCAAGATGCATGAACGAGGTTCACACATCTTTAATCCGAGCGAGATGCGTGAACCCCGTTCACGCATCATGCATGATGTTTTTTAATAGTTTTAAAATTGTTTATTTTTATTTTTTGTTTTTTTTTGTTTATATACATACATACATAAATATATATATAACAAAAAAAATTCACAGAATTTATCTGCTATTTAAAATCTAGTAGCACTGCCATTACAACAGTCTGGATTCTGACAGAAACTCTCACCCAGGACTCCCTTTTATAAGAGGGCTTGCCCTGAAAATTATTCTGTATTTTCGATGTGGGATACAGGTTCTTCCAAACATGCATAGTACATTCTGCATTTCCGATGTGAGATTCTGTTTCAAGTACGTGATTTTGAAAGAGTATAAAATATAGACTATAAGAATAATATAAATGAAATTTTAAAAAATGATTAAACATATAATAAATAGTTGAAAAAAAAATAATTTCATAAAAAATGTAGATAAAAAATAAATTATTACCATTAAAAACAATCATATTGAAACTTATAAATGTTTTACGTATTTCAAGTAGTTGACTTTGAAAGACTATAAAATATAAACTATAACACTAATATAAATGAAATTTTAAACACGGATTAAACATATAAAAAAAGTGGAAAACAAAAATAATTTCATAAAAAATGTTGATAAATAATAATTTATAAGCTTTCAATGCCACCAACATGGAACTTAAAAATGTTTCAAATACGTGTCTTTGAAAGACTATAAAATAAAAACTATAAGACAAATATGAATGAAACATAAAACATGGATTAAATATATAAGAAATTGTTGAAAATAAAAATAATTTCGTAAAAAATGTTGATGAAAAATAATTTATGAGCTTTCAAAACCACCAACATGAAACTTAAAAACATTTCAAATACATGGCTTTGAAAACCTATAAAATAAAAACTATAAGACCAATATAAATATAAATTAAAACATGGATTAAACATATAATAAATAGTTAATGAATAATTAGTTAATTAGAAATATAATTATTAATTAGTTAATAATTATTTAATTAGAAATATAATTATTAATTAGTTAATAATTAGTTAATTAGTAATATCATTATTAATTAGAGAACAATTAATTAGTCAATTTGTAATATAATTATTAATTACACAATAATTAATTATTAAATTAGTAATATAATTATTAATTATAAAATAATTAGGTATTTAGTAAGTAATATAATTATTAATTATATAATATTTCATTAGTTAATTAGTAAATTTGTAATATAATAAATAATTATAATTATTCATTACAATTATTAGTTATTAATTATTAAAAATTAATTATATAATAATAAATTAGTAAATTAGTAATATACTTATTAATTATATAATAAATAACTAAATAATTATATAATAATTAACTAATTAATTATTATATAATTAATTTTGAATAATTAATAAAATAGTTAATGAATAATTAGTTAATTAGGAATATAATTATTAAATATTTAATAATTAGTTAATTAGTAATATCATTATTAATTATATAATAATTAATTAGTTAATTTAAAATATAATTATTAATTTTTTAATAATTAATTAGTTAATTAGTAATAGAAGTATTAATTATATAGTAATTAAGTATTTATTAAGTAAAATAATTATTAATTATATAATAATTCATTAGTTAATTAGTAAATGAGTAATATATTAAATAATTATAATTATTCATTACAATTATTAGTTTTTAATTATTAATTGTCAATAATATAATAATTATTTGTTAATTACTACTATAATTATTAATTATATAATAAAGAAATAGTTAATTAGTAATTTAATTATTAATTATAATTAGTAATATAATTATAAATTATAATTACTAATATAATTATTAATTATATAATAATTAATTAGTTAATTAGTAATATAAGTATTAATTATACAATAATTAATTAATAATACAATATTAATTATAATTATTAATTAGAAATATTAATTGGTATATAATTAATAATTAGTATATAATTAATAATTAATATTTATAATTAATAATTATAATTAATAATTATAATTACTATTTATATTATTAATTAATTATTGTATAATTAATACTTATATTAAAAATCAACTAATTAATTACTATATAATTAATAATTACTAATTATAATTAATAGTTATATTAGTAATTATAATTCATAATTATATTACTTATTATAATTAACAATTATATTACAAATTAACGAATTCTTTATTATATAATTGATAATTAAATTACTAATTAACAAATTAATTATTATATAATTAACAATTAGTAATTAAACATTAAAAATTATAATTAGTAATTATATTAATAATTATAATTAATACTTACATTATTAATTAATTAATTAATTAGTATATAATTAATAATTAATAATTATAATTAATAATTATAATTAATAATTATATTATTAATTAATTATTGTATAATTAATCCTTATATTACTAATTAACTAATTAATAATTAGTTAATTAATAATTAATAAATAATAAATAATAAATAATAATTATAATGAATAATTGTAATAAATAATTATAATTACTAATTATATTACAAATTAATTAAGTAATTAATTAATTATTTTAAATTAATAATTATATTACAGAATAACTAATTTATTATCATATAATAAATTATATTACTAATTAACCAATTAATAAATAACTAATTATAAACTAATTAACGATAACTAATTAACTAATTAATAACGAATTAATAATTATAATACTAATTAATTAATAAATAAATAACTATTTCTTATATGTTTAATCCGTGTTTTAATTTTCATTTATATTTGTCTTATAATTTTTATTTTATAGGTTTTCAAAGCCACACACTTGAAACATTTTTAAGTTTCAAGTTGGGGGTTTTGAACGATTATAAATTATTTTTCATCTAATTTTTCTATGAAATTATTTTTATTTTCAACTATTTCTTATATGTTGAATTCATGTTTTAAGTTTCATTCAAATTAGTTTTATAGTTTTTATTTTATAGTCTTTCAAAGACACGTATTTGAAACATGTTTATGTTTCAAGTTGGTATCTTTGAAAGCTTATAAATTATTTTTCATCAAATTTTTTTACAAAATTCTTTTTATTTTCAACAATTTCTTATTTGTTTAATCCATGTTTTATGTTTCATTTATATTGGTCAGATAGTTTGTATTTTATAGTCTTTGAAAGTGACGTACTTAAAACAGAATCTCACATCGGAAATGCAGAATGTTCTGTGCAGGGAAGATAACAGCTGAGTCCCACATCGAAAATGCAGAAGGATTCCCAGGGCTAGCTCTCTTATAAAAGAGAGCCATGGATGAGGGTGTCTGTTAGAATCTAGACTGTTGTAACGGCAGAACTGCTGGATATTAAATAGCAGATAAATTCTGCTGAAAATTTTTGTTATATATATATATATATAAACAAAACAAAAAAAATAATATTTTAAAAAAAATATATATTTCTCTACAATGCGTGATTGGGGTTCACGCATCTCGCTTGGGTTGAAGATGGGTGAACCCCGTTCACACATCTTCCCGGGGACGGGGATGCGTGAACGAGGTTCACGCATCACAGACCCGTTTTTAAAAATACCGCAAACCCTATCTGTTTTAGGCAATTTTTTTTCCAAAAACCCATTAAAAAAATATCCCACAAAAAACATATCCCCAAATCACGATTCCACCCCATACAATAGTGAATCCCACTTATGGCATCATCAACGATGCTGAGAACATCACACCATATTGTCGTTTGGCCAAAAGTCGGACCCACCTACCTTTTATTGGCTTCAAATGTAGTATGGTACTTCCTCCACCCCTAACACTACACCTATAGTACACATTTACTAGGATAACCCACACCATATAACCCCCCTAAATTTATCTACTTCTATGACTTGAACCCGGGCTTTGATATAGGATTACGTGTTTTAATTGTCACTAGGCTACAACCCCACATGATTTTTTCTTTCCCAAATGATTTTTAATAAGTTCATATTAAAACCACTAGAAACACTACCAGTATTATTACCCTATAATAATATTCCATTTACATGTGCCTCTATTCATAATTTATCGGTTTAATATCTTAATTTACAAGGACTCTTCAAAGGGAATTCAAAAGTCATGAATGTGAGTACTTTTTTCCCAACTCATTTTCTATTCATTCTTATATTACCAATTCAAATTTTCAATTTCGTATATAATTTCATTAGTTTTGTTTTTATATTGAAATTTATTATCTTAATAGAATAGATATTATCCACCCATCTAATTTTCTATTTTTAAAAATGAAATCGTCATTCTTGAGTTGTGAGGACCACTTCCTCGAAAATGTGATTAATTCAATTTTTACCTATCACACATATTATCTAGTTATAATGGTAAAATTTAAGAATAAGTATATATATATATAGTATAATTATTTATTATTATAGAGAGTCAAATTATAATCCACCTCCTTTCCTCACATTCTTTTAGAAATGAAAACGTTAACCTTGCGTGGTGAGGACTACCGCCTCCACAAAGTAACATATATCATTTTTCATCTATTTTATTTATTATTTTTTAAAATATATTAAAATAATATTTTATAACATATAATTATCTAAATAAAATTACTATTCATCTATAATAGTGAAATTATTGAAATAATAATCCACTTTCATAATCAAAATCATCCATTAATTATGGTATGTTCATGGTTGCTTTTCTCTAACCTCTTACTTGAACAATGTTATAAAATATTATAATGAATGAAATTGAGAACATATATTCTAATAATATATAATATAAATAATACAATAATTATTTAATTTCAGTTCTGTAATGGTAAGATTAATTTTAAATTTCTTAATTAAGATACCAACATCAATTCGTGCAGAATCATCAAAACATGATCATCATCGATTTCATCTATAAGGATCATAAAAAACATCATTTAATGAAATTATAAACTATTAAATAATTATGAAAAAAAAAATATAGTAACATTCATGATCTTTTAATAACTATTTTTAAGAGAAGAATCAATAACAACACCGCTATTACAAAACTAGATCATCCTAATCATAATTACTCACACTTGATATTAAAAATAGAAAATAACTGACTATTATACATGTAGAGAATAATTATAAATTTATAATGTAAATGGTCATTAATATAAGTAAGTTTATTAAATATATTATTAAAATAATAATTTTTTTATGTGGGATATTCAAGTGATTTAGTGGAATTCTAGAGTTTAGGTACATGGTTTCATGTCTCAAATTTAATTTTCTCGAATGTATTTCACACTGTGAACCATGATATATTTGGTATATCATGATTAAAAGATAACTAATATATTTTAAAATATTCATTAAATTCATAGGATTTTAAGAGATACATAATTTTATTTTATAAAATTTATTTTAATTCAAAAGGATACTACGGTTAAATAGGTTATTTGTCTCTATTTTTAATTACATGAGATAAGCGTGATATTATGCATAATAACCCATTTTATATGGATTATTCACTACCATAATCCTAATAAAGTATAATTAACATCTTCTAATTTATAATATTCTAATTTTTATTTCATGGGTATACTCTTATGTCCTCTGTATTCTTTCATTACCATTACTGTAATAGTTTTTCATCTCAAATTCCTAACTTTGAGACAAGTTTTTTACTTCTCACCTAATGTCAGTTAAATAGTGTATATAATACATATTTATAATATTTTATAATGAATTGTATTTTTTCATATTTAAAGCTCAATTTCAATCACTCTATCTTAGTGGGATTTTGATTAAAATGTTACCCAAGTGTAAATGGTTTCTTCTCCAATCTCAAGTTTAAGGCTGGGATTGCCTTTGAAAGACAACCCAACTTTTTAATTTCAATTCCATTTATCTCTAAAATCCATATAATTTTATTATTCTCTTGTTTATTTTGGGTTTTTTATTTTTTTTATTACTATTTCATTTTCCCACTTGACTCATTATTTAACTTTTGTAAAGAAACCAAACATAATAATTTTTTAGTCATTAATCTTCCACTTCCATTAGTATATTCATTAGATTATTTTACATATGTATTTATCTTTTCCTAAATAATTAATAAATGGAATTTTATACTTAATTTTCTTCCTTTACACTTATTTCAATGAAATTTTTATAATATTAATGATCAATCATTACCTTTGTCTTTCTAAACCATCCTATTTTATAGACATGATATTTATACAAATAACATCACTCTATGAGTAATCTATATTTCCTTCCTTTAATTTTAGTATTTTCACATAGATTCCATGCATTGATTGATTTTGGAAATTATTGAATTAAATTTATAACCATTTCTCTAAAGAGTTTTAGTTTGATGTATTATTGCATAAAAACATTTTCATATTATTTATTTAGAAAACATTAAATATATGTATATTTATTATTTATATAATAATGTTTATTGATTAATGAGGCATGTTTATTGTTTAATTTTAAAAATACACCTTATTTAGATGGATTATTAGGATCATATTATCCATTTTGTTGACTTGGGGAAAAATATTAAGATTTTCTTTTTTTTATTCCCACAGAAATGATTATGAAGGTAAGTTGATTATACATGGTATTGTTATTAATATATTTATTATCATGAATTCATTAGACATAATTAAGTGATGGGTGGATATTTATATTATATTTACCCTTGATGCATCAGTTGGTCTCATGAGAAAACAGTTTCAGATTTTTGGTGTATGCCTCCCTAATTCAATAATACTATATTGGTTGTGACCTTCACTGAAAGAAATATATCTAGGTTATAACCTTAGTATAAAGAATAATGTCTTAAATAAGGCCTTAAAAATAAATATAAACATGTTTTTCAATATTCATTCGATCAGCCTGAATTTAGTTATTTTTGTCCACATATTTATTTATATTACTAACCATGGATATGTTTGAAGATCATGTGATCATTTATATTGAATTATTTGATTATAACTTCTTTGCCTCTATATTATTAATTACAATTTAATTCCTTTATATCTTCTAATATATTTATTCCCAGACCAAGAATTTGGGATCAGCATTCTTATGTTTCCATTTCCCCAGGTTGTATAGAAAATTATTAAACATGTTATGTCTAGAGGAGTATCATATTTTGATAATTTTGTGGAAGATGTTGAAGTCTTATACTAGATTTAGTATTTTTATATATAGTTTTATAAATGTACATTGATGATAAATTATTGGGTTTTATTTATTTAAATTGTTTTCTTAACTCTATAATACACCTATCCTAAAAAGTCCTCCAAATGTAAGTGATTCAAATTTTTTAATGATATTTTAATTATTAATGGTTAAAATATTGTCACACTTTTTTATTAAAAATATGATATTTAAGGGATGAATTTATTGACACATGATTCTTGGATTATGGGTTTGGAGGGTAATAGTTGGTATCAAAGGACGGTTTAGATAACTTTAGTGGTTCTGATATTACAAGAAGATAATTTAAGGGTAATAAGTTAATGTTAATCCTAATTTCTAAAGTTTTTGTTATCCATTAGGTAAGTTGATGAAATATTAAATATATTAGGTGATAGTATAAGATATGTTTTTCAAAAACCCTAGGCATATGTCAAAGGGATATCACTTTATATAATATAAAATCATGATGTTTTGGTAAAGTAGATATTGTGTGGTTCTTCTAGAAATATAAAACCTGTATGGATAATGAAAAGTGGATATGGATATGATCTAGATGAACCTAGGGGTAACCAACATAAAACATGTTGGTTTAGTATCAAATCTATCTTCACTCTAGTGTACAATGGGTGAGCCTAAGATGCACACTTGTCTAGAAACTCCCATAATATATGTTTTGATTAATAATATTTTATTTACAATCAATTATGAAGGTTAGATTTTATAATATATTTAAGGTATTAGATCAAGAATTATGTGATAATAGAACTCAAAGGAACATAGGTTGAACCAATTCTGATATAAGATAATCTGAGAGTGATTTAGGTCAAACTAAAAGCTAATGTGATGGATTCAAAGAGTATGATATATTGAGGTATAATTTTTCATATAATTCGCTTTTAATAATTCTCTTGTAGTATTAATTGTTCACCACACATGATTAACACCTTTTGGGTTTAATATTGTATGACTAAAAAAGGAACCAAGTTAACAATGCATGCTACGGACAATGAATAGATTGTATTAATGAGAAACAAAATGAGATTAGAGATGAAGTGAGAAATCTTATGATTATTCCACACCACACACGAAATTAAAAATTATGATTAATAATGTAAACTTAGTTTAGTTTCTAAACACACCAAAGAATATAAATATAGTGTCTCATGGAATTCCATGTGATTAAGAATGTGAAGGAAACCAGATTAAATTTACTTTGTGTTAAACATGTTATTCAAATCACCAAGGTGAATGTATCAATGGAATAGGAAGGTGATTCACATGTGGAAAATAATTTTTATTGTAAAATTCAAAATTCAAAATATTATAATTTATCTTTTAAATGAGAACATAAAAATATAATGAATTATTTTTCATAAGAAGATATATTTTTAAAAATATTAACAATTATTATTATTATTTATTATAAATTACTAATAAAATTTCTGTTAATATATTATTCATATCAAAAATATTTTTTATCCATAATATATTTAGTTAAAAAAACATAGATTTTTTAGAAAGGTTACATTTTAGAGAATAAATTAGTCTTATTAGATATTTGGATATACTAGAGTAATTTATCAATGACATAACATTGATAATGAAATTTATTATTATTTATACATATATTTATAAAAATTAATTAATTTTATTTTTACTTTAAAACTCTACAGCTACATTTTTAATGCTTATATATTATTCCATGGTTCATTGTGGTTTTTTGTTTTAGTTATCATATGATATTGAAAATATTATGTCTTAAACGAATATATCATTTAAAATATCATTATGTTAAATTACCCCACACTTAAATAAATTACATCCTCACAATTCTAATTATCACGCCGTAATAGGATTAGTTAATGGTATCTAAATTATATGCATGACTCAAAATAAAATAAAAAATGAGGGCTATACCTTAATATATTATATAAAACTATGATACAGGAAATTTCCCCTCATTGTGTTAATAAGTAATCTCTTTATATTAATTTTATATATTAAAAAAAAATGTTATTTTCAACACTTAAAAAAGGGAAATCTTCCCACCCTTTCAAGAATACTCCAAAAAATAGGTTTCTTATTAAAAATATTCCATATTCCCCTTAAATAGTTATTTATTTCCATTTACTTGTCCCTAAAGTTACTAAATACTATCATAATGCTTCCATTTCCATGGAGTCTACTAAGAGAAAGGTAAATTACTCAACCTGAGTACTTGTTTCTTAACTATTATTATTTTCATTCTCACTTTCCCAAATATAATTTGTTTCTATATAATGCTTTCAATATTTTTATTATAATTAATTTTATTATTCTAAGTTAATAACTATTAACTACCTTTCTCATTTTCTATTAATAAAAATGAAATCATCATTCATGAGTGGTGTAAACTACATCCTCTATGATGCGATGAATTCTATTAGTCACGAACACCTCTATGAGATTGTTATAAGAGATAAACTGAAGAATAAATTTGTCATATATATAATATAATTATTATTATCAAGATAAATGTTATAATAAAACTTATTTCCCTCTCATTCTTTGATAAATGAAAATTTTAATAGTGTGTCATTTATACTATCACCTCCACACAATAATGTATATTATTTTTCATTTTGTTTATTTTTTGTTTATTAATCCATATAAGAATATAAATAACCACCCTAAAAATATCAAAATAATATAACTATTTTTATGAAATAGTGATATTATTCCCAAAATAATAACCTTTCATAATAATAATAATCCATTAATTATGGCGAGTTTACGTTTTGATCTGTGTATTCTACAATTTATAATTTATAAAACCACTTCAATATAATCAAGATTACTCACACCCGATATTGAAAATTGAAAATAACTAACTAATATACATATAGATAACAATTATAATTTATGTTTATAAAATGATATGAAATTATTGGGAGGGTGGACCACCAAGAAGAATAATTATAGATTGATCCCCCTCATATGATCTTAATTCATTTTAAGACACTCTTGGCAATGAGGCTGAAGCTCATAGTGTACATGTTTTTGGGACAATCTATGTGAGGTTAGGAAATATTGTTTCAAGAAAATCATCATGAGGGACTCACTTGGGACTGATTTAAAATGAGGTTCATGGTCCAATTATACATAGAGAAAGTGGGAGATGAGGGATATAGATTTTTCATGCACCTGACATAGAGGAAAATAATGGTGATGGATTATGATGTCTATTTAACATACCTACAACTTTTTTCTCTGACATTGGCTAGAGATGAGGTAGATTTGCAGAATCAGTTCAAGGAGGTGTTTCAATTGATGATATAGTCCCGCGAAAATTAATGTGGAATAACCAAATTTTTAGACACTATG
Source organism: Viscum album (assembly GCA_963277665.1). Lineage (NCBI taxonomy): Eukaryota > Viridiplantae > Streptophyta > Magnoliopsida > Santalales > Viscaceae > Viscum > Viscum album. The sequence continues at coordinate 1,910,875,759 of OY728161.1, read as the reverse complement.
AATTAGGATTTAATTTCTAATGGGAGCCTAATAGAGGTCTCAGGTTGATAGGATGTGTTTTTAGTTAGGATGTCTATATAGGCTTCCTCTAGAAACAAGAAGTATCATTTTGAGCTCTATCATTAGGAAAATTGTTTGTTGAGTAGTCAAGTTATTTTTCCATCCATTATAGTAAGTGACCAGGTGAACTATTTATAGTTTGGTAGGCCTAACCATAACCAAGATCAGTTCCTTTAACCACTGTCGACATGACACACTTGTGGTAAGTTGGTCCACCTATAAAAGTTTTGTAGGAGCACTCAAATGTCTAGTAGTGGAAGACGATCAAGATAGAATTGGATTTTGGGAACAACATATGTACCCCAAAGTTGATAGGTAGCTGGAGTTCCACTGGTAACTCATGTCATGGTAAAGAATGTGGTAACCCAATGTAGGAGTGATAATTTTAGCCAGAATGGGCGTCGTAGGGGAGTCAGACTAGAGTCCAAGGAAGAGAGATGGGTTAGATACATGACATGAAGACTACTCCAACCAGTCTAAATGTGGATACATTTACTATTTTAGGTACGATTTTATTAGTATCTACCCCCTCTAATACTCATTTTGATATTGGTCCATCTCACTATTTATTATCTACTCAAATTGTCCATGTCATGGATTTGACTGTGGAGTATTTTTTTTGGAGATTTATCTATCAACAAACCATTAAGAGAGCCATTATAGGGTATCAAGAACTGTTATGAGTGTTCTCTTGAAATTGTTTTATGTCATTTTATTTGGGATCTATTCATGCTTTAAATGAATAGATTTGATTTGATTCTGGGTATAAACTAGAAACCATACCCTATGGTCATCCAATGGCCCAAAGACCTCAATTTTTTAGTTATTTTGATAAAGCCCCATTTTAAGGGAAGAAGGGGGGAATCCCAGATAGACTTGATAAACATTAAATAAATCACACCCGAAGGACAAAAATAATAATACCAAACTGACAACGAGGAAATTACCTTCCCTAGAAAATGGTCATGATGAAGCTCTCCACCATTGCAGGTTGTTCGATAAGCATGTGTCATGTGACAAAGAACCGGCCTGATCTGATGGCTGACGCCATACCCTCTCAAACAACCAAATCCATAAATCTCTATAAAGATGAACTGCTATCTCTGGCACCACCTATAGGACTTGTCCAAATGGTCAAGTATATCATCAATTCCTTTCAACCTTCAGAATCAAATGGAGAACAATTGTAATTATACTAACCATCAATACAATACAATGACATAAAACAATATTCCATGATTCAACCTCCAACAAGACATAAAATCAATCCCTACCGCACTCCTCATGACTCCCAACCACCACTATATCCATCATAGCATCTGAAAGACAATCCAAAGGATGAGAATCCATGACAACATCTCGTATGACTAGATGTCCCAACCCTACACCAATGGATGTCACCAGAGAAGGAGTTCGGGCCACTCTAAACTAGAAACTCCACTCTGGGCATGGATCCATTCTCAACTGGACCGCAAACACACCTCCCCAGCGTCCAGCAAAAGCAACCACAAAAAATGGTAGAGAAAACACGAAGAATAGAATGAATTAGACAACAGATACACTTACACATATTCACAACAACATAGAAGATAACCAAAAGAAGAAAACACTAGGATTAGACTTGCTGGAATGAAACACAGGTCCTCCAGACACTAGAAAACCCCCTTCCCTCTACATCACTCCATGTTCGATGTTATCCCATCAAACAGGGCCAGAACACCTCTCCCAGATCGATTATATGCCCGACCACAGTAGACCAGGATCAAGCACTGAAAGCCCTTCGCCTCCCTATACAACGCACTCGCACTCCAGAACCGAGGCCATCGTCCCAAGCCTCAACTTTTGAGACAGACCCCATCACAGATGAAGTAGATCCCCTTCACACCGAAGCTTGCCATTTCCTAGATTGAGCAGGAGCCAAAGACGAGCTGCAGAACTAGAAGATGCATCGTCGCCGAGAAGAGCGCAACCCCGAGATGATGAGAAAAACCAGAGGGGTGGAGGAAAAGAGAGGGAGAGATCATGGGTGGAAACCCTAGCGCCGCGGAAGGGGAGATCGTTTTATACCATGTGGTCGATATCTTATATTATCAAGGAATGTATAACTCTTCTTAACAATGGAATAAAGTTCACTCACACCTGTAGAGAAGGAAATAATTTAGTGGATCATCTCAGCTCCCAAGCCGAACAAGCCCTTGAAGTCATTAGTTCTCCTAACATGTATTTCTTCAATCCTGAGGGTGTGTCTTTAATCTAAGGGGATTCCCTTAGCCTATACCATTTTAGGCCTCCTTAGGCCATGTGTGTTTCTTGTTGTTCATTTCTTCATTAAATAAAAATGGACATGATGATGATGGGTATAGACTAGATAGAGCTATTCCATGATCATATCAAATGTTATTAGTAGAGGGTGATTTTACTATATTCTTCTTGGAAGGGGATGAAAAGTCTCCAGAGTCCTTGGAATATTTTCCACTTTCATCCTGTCAGATTAGAAAAATCCTTCTAAAAGATCACCCTCTTACCATTCATGTGTAGAGGTATAACCTTATTTGACTTCTCTTCTATTATTTAGAACAACTTCAAAAGAAATATGATTATCCATCCCATGATCTGTATCATCAACCCAGGATTGCTTCTTTATCTTTCTGGCCTCTACTGATTTATAGCCTTCATCCTCATTGGGGTTTAGGATGACCTCTCCTAGGGGAACAAATAGGTTGACCAATTAAACCCTTGGTAGTCCATAAGTTCTCGACGGAACATTACGACATACATTTTCAATTTCTTTAATTGACTACCTATTGAGGGGACTTGGCACCACCATTTGGATGTCTCTTAGCCAAAACTAACCCCTTTTCATCATCACCCTATTCATAATAATATGTATTCCTTGATTACTATAAACATAGAGAATTAGTTATACCAAATATTTATATATTTATGGTTTTATAAGGATATTAAAAATGTTTCATCCAAGAAATATTTCTTTTGGTTTCTCTGATGTTTGTTCAGACCATGAAATGGGAGTGTTTTGTTTGGTCAAATTCTTATGAGGTGGATTTTCATGATTTGAAGATTATGTTGTCCTCAAAATTGATCCCCACCTCACATGAACCAGGTAAAAAGTATACATTGTATTACAACACATCAAGAGTTAAAATCAATGAAATTTTGATGCATGTGGATAATGTTTTTTCTTATGGGCACAAAAAATATGACTGTATAATTTCAATTAACCCACTCATTATATTGTGTCTTCTATAGTGGCTCAATCCTTGGGATATTGGAAACATTATCTTTTGGCATAGTGGGTTGTTTTCTATTTAGATCACAAGATTTTGAAGTATATATTTTCATTTAAGGACCATAACCTCCAATAGAAGAGGAGGTATGTACAACTGGAAAGGGAAATTTCATTTCCAATGACTTGAGTAGAAAGAAACAATCAGAGGTACTGCAAGAATCTGGTGATGTGTGGTAGATGAAGTCACTCTTTTTGTAATTGTATCTAGATTTTCAGGAGTCTCATGAGAGTGCCACACTAACATCAATGTCTATTGTGAATGTACTGATATATATAATCAATAAGAGGCAGTCATATAATATGGAAGGTTTATCATTGAGGGAAAACATTTATGGTGGGGAGCCATTGACAGGTTGGTTCCATAACAACACTGAGGTTATTCTTTTCGATGGTCATATCTGGGTTCCTATAGACATGAAAAAGGTAATTATGATGAAATTACATACTACTAAATGGGAGGTAAATCTTGGGCTGAAAAAGATGAATTATGATATCCATAGTTAGTTCTAGTGTCCATGTATAAGGAAGGATATAGTGGGATTCATGGAAAGATGATTCAACTGTCAGTAGGTGAAGGCCATGCATCAACAACCTACTAGGTTTATGGAACCTTTACCCATTAAATAATGTAAGTGTGATTATATTAATATTTAATTTTTGATATGATTACATTGGAAAATTTAGAAAACTGATGCAGTGTGGGTGATAATTGATCTTCTGATGAAGGTATCTCACTTCTTTCTGATAAGGGAGACCTTCACTATTAAAGATATAGAAAATAATTATATACAAGAGATAGTTTTATTGAATATTTTTTCATCGAGTATCATTCAAAATAGATATCCATATCTACATCATGGTTTTAGTAAGACTTTCAGAAGTAATTGGGATTGAATGTTTTTTTAAGTACAACATACCATCCTCAAATTGATAGACAATCCAGTTGGTTGATTCAAATTTTAGAGGATATGTTTTGAGTGTGTTTTTTGGACATAAGATGTTATTAGTAGAAACATATGGCACTCATGGAGTTATATTATAATAATAGATTCCAAGAAGAAATACAAACAAATACTTTCAAGGGTTTCTCTTAAATACCTTGTCTTTCTCCTTTGATTTAACTAGAGTTGGGTGAGTAAGCACTCATTGGACCCAGTCTAAAGTATTAGACATCTGATTAGGTACAACTAATAAAAAAGTGGGGTTTAACCTTATAGATAAGGATGAAATGATACTCTAACCATTATACATGAACTCTGGAGTTTGAGGTTGGTCATTATGTCTTTTTATGGGTGTTTTTTAGGCTAGATCGATACTATACCTAGATGAAAGGGAATTAATCACTAAGGATTGTTGATCCATTTGAGACAGAGGAGGGAATAAATCTAATGTCTTACTGATTGGCCCTTCCAAAACACTATAATTCCATTAAAAATGTGTTTCATGTGTCATATATTTAGTGATATCACTCAAATCCTTCTCACATTATGGATTTTGATGATGTTGAGATCAATGATTGTGTGTCCTTTGAGGAGAAGTTGACCTATATCATAAAATGTAGTGATAATAAACTCTATAGAAATATCATTCCCCTAGTGCGAGTTTAATGGAAACATGAGTGTGTGAAAATAATTACCTTCTAGAGGGACTATGATATGCGAACATAGTGTCTTGAGTTTTTTATCAATACACATCAGTGATGAATGTGATAATAACTCATATATGATCTATTATATGGTGGGTAGGATGTAATATCCCACCCTTCTATTGAGACTTTATTTCAAATTTGATCTGAAAAAATTTTAATTCTGTAAACTATCATTTATTTTGGTTAAATATGAGGTTTTAGTGATTTTCTGGGTCTCAAAGAAGATGGAGTAGAAAAGGATAGTAGTGGAATGAAAGTAGGGAGAAGTTAAAATTCCACAATATAGTTATTGGGTGAGTATATATCTAGTAAAACTATAATAATCCCACTATTATTCTAGTGAGTCCCACTAGCCAATCAGTGGGGTTCCCAATATTCTAGTCATATTCCTTGGAACCACTTTCAAGAAGGTGGAATCAAGTTATTATAAAATTATGAGGGGAAGAATCATATTTCTTCCCCCCAATACCCCATTTAATCCTTTAATTCCACTATTTAAATACTAACTCAATATTTTTTATTTTAAATGGTTCACTAAGGCTTTAGTTTCTGTTCTAATTCCAATCCTTAACTCCATGATCCATTCATTCAAATGAATGACTTGAATTGATGAGTTTCACTTTATTTTGTGGAATTACTAATGTTTTCTTGATGTATCATCATTTTATATCATTAATTACCTAGGTATATTAAATTCCATAGGAAATTGTGGTGTTTCACATTGATCGATAAGTTCGAAATCATGGTTTCATATACTTTTCTTAATATTAGTGGTCTAAAATTATCCATATGGTCTAATTTATTTCTTTAGTATGTGAAACTTGTGTAATAAAACCTACACACATTTTATGTGACCCATATTAATTTATATCCACAAGATTGGATTGAATAAACATCCTTAGACCTCAGAAAGATCATGATAGGTAAGATGGTGGTTGAGACCTAGACCTGTGGCCTCTAAGAGGTGTTCCTAACCTTGAAATTGAATTGGAACTTAAGAATTATAACCATATAATTGTATTAAAAAATTGGGAAATTATTTATAGAACAAATCAACTCGTAAATATATTATTTTATTGGATCACATGGCTTGTAACTGGAGAATTTTTATGAAATATAAAAAGGGAATAATGGCATGATGATATAATGACATAAAGATTTGTGATATGGTAATTAGGTTTTTTTTGGGAATGAGAATAATTTTTTTCATACTTATAATGTGAGTTGTTTCATTGGATTTTAATTGGTAATGTAATGTAACTGGATTTGGAAATATGACTATTTATTAGCATGAATAAACCAATATTACATATTTTATCATTTTGGGCATGAATGATGATTTTATATTATCTAGTTATTTCTTGCTTCCTAAGGGTGATAAGTAGGTTAGTTTGATGCCTGAGGGAAGGAAGCATGATAACATAATGAATGAGGGTGTGATTCATGGATATATAGTACCAAAGGGTGATATGCATATTTTCTTAATTCTTGGGGGTGAGATTCTAGGTTTCTTGATGCTTGGAGGAGAGGTGAATATTATATGTGATGCATAGAGGTTAAAATCTTGGTTCCCTAATTCTTGAGGGAATAATTTATTGTTTCATATAATTCTTAAGGGTTAGAATTGAGGAAGTACATGGAATATATTTCAGGTTACTTTACCTATGGTGAAAGGAAAAAAGCGTCAAAAATCATTCTGAGGTAGGTTTGGGCTGACCTAGGGTGTCATCCAAGATATTAGGAGTTAGGGAGTTTACTTTTATATTACATATGAATTTTGTAACGACCCAAAGTTTCATTAATGGAAAATCCCTCTTGATCCAGTTAAATGTTTCTTTATGAAAAATGTTTTTATAAGATGTCAACTTCTTTAAGTTTTACGTTAAGATTTGTGACCGTTACTTTTATAGCCGTTGAACAGTGATCATCTGGGTAGTTTAAATATAAGGCTTTAACGAACCAATTTTCTACTCAGACAAAGGAAGCGATGGCCTCATCCAGTAGAATTTCCCCTTACGAAGCCCATTTGTCGGAGCTCGGAAAGGAGGTGGCGTCTTTGGGCTTTGCCCTTGACTAAGCCCAAGATGAGCTTCATCAAGTCAAGCTCGAACGTGATCGTCTACGGGAAAAATGGAAGTTGATAGAGATTACCACTCGAGCAATGTTATCCGAGAAACCCCAAGAGTCTGTCACCATCGCACACCTTACCCTTAGGTATTATGCGGCTATTTTAAGGGGTTATGTAACAAATAAGTAGCACCATGTTCATGTACATTATTTTTTGTATATAATAATGAATATAATTTCTAGTCATTTTTGATGCATTGTAATTAGTTTTTAAAGTACAAATGATGTTTTTAGTTATTATATAATTAAGAATTATATTTTATTAAATTAAAGGATTTTTGAATTAAATAATATTTTAATAAAATATTATTATTAATATTAAATTAATTTTTATTAAATATAAATGATCTTATAATTTTATGAATGCAATTAAAATTTTTATTAAGGTTTGAAAGCCATTTCTGTCAAAACCCGTGAATTTTTTTATAAATGTCGGTTTTTATTTTAAAAGTGAAAATTCACATATTTAGAAAATTATTTAGATAAAATAAATATTATTTTTGGAATCAGGACGTCGAAATTATCCAACGGTGAATTTTTCATAATTTTCTGAGACAGTCAAATTTTTGGGTAAAAATTAAATACCATTTAAATATATAATGTGTTTTATGACATCATAATGACCCAATGGTGATGTAATAAAATACCATAATCCCTATGTTCGGACAATATGTGTTTTATCATTAAAATAATGAGGTTTTGGGTTTGTTTTACTCACTTTTCAAAGCATTAATGGAGCCCTCAAGACTTATTCAACACTTTTCCTTTTTAAATTAATTTCCATGGGAGTGTGACTCACCTCCACATAAGCAACCCTAATTTTTTAATAAGTTCGGACCTTGGCCTTGTAAAATATTGTTTTCCTCTTTCCTTTTCCAGAAACCATGGGCTAATACCATGGGATGGTTTGTGGTTTGGATTATTTTAATATAAGGGGTCCCAAACCTAAATAATAAAGAATTCTCTCACCTTTCATATATAAACCCACCCAAGCTCCCACTTCCTCCTCACTCAAAGCACTTGAAGTTCGTCCAACCTCTGCCCTACTCTCTCTAGAATCCTCTCAAGGTGCCCCAAGCTCCCAAGAAGCCTCTCACAAGCCTCTCTCTAGCCTTTGGAAGCACACTTCCAAGTAAGGTGTTTTTCTTCCTTTCTCACTTTTGTCAATTTTCCTTAAGTTGTATTGCCCTTTTAATTTCAATTATAAATGTTGGGGTATGGTTTCTCACCTCTCCCATACTGCCCTTTTATAGTTTGAACGATGGGAGACCCCTTTCTCTCTCATTAAATGCCTCCCATGTACACCCGTTACTATGCCGAAATTCCGAAAGGAACCTTTTTCTCCTCTTTTATATTCAAGCAATACTTTTGTATCATGAATCTAAATTCCATTTCTATTGTTGGGGAATGTATATATATGATCTCCTTACTGTCCATTACATGTAAATATGATGAGGAACCCCTTTCTCTCTCATCAACCTTTTTTTATGAATTCTTATGTCACGCCGTTACGCTGCCGAAATCGCACCGATTTTCTAAGCCAATGTCTTTGTGTAGTGAATACCATGCCCATTTCTCCATCAAGGGTATTCAACTTTATTCACATTTACATATTGATTATAAAGTTTCATGTATGAATTCCACATTCCTTTATCGTGGAAGAAATGATTATGTTTTATGAATCCATGTTTTATGATCCATGTGGCACACTTATGCATGAAATGAAATGTTTAAGAAGGGTGCGCCCTTTATAGCGCTCCAATGCATTGGGTAAAGTATAGTATCATGATACGTCATGTGCAATGAGTGTTGACTCATGCTAATTCAAGTGCAACGAGGGTTTACTCGTGCTTCAAGTGCAATGAGGGTTTACTCATGCTCCATGTGCAATGAGCCTTGGCTCATGCTAATTCAATGTTAAGTGTTGTTGCCACATTTCCATGTTATGATTATCATGCTTTATCATGCCTTTATGTTCATGTATCTCTTATGCTCTATTGATATGCCTATTGCCTAACATGTATTGTACTCCTCATGTTATTCATTATGTACTCCCTTACTGGGCTTTATAGCTCACCCTTTTCTTATGCATGTCCTCAGGTTATCCCATGCAATGCTAAGTACGAAGGAATGTAGTGGTCATGTAAAGGAAGTTTTCAATAAGGATGTTGTATTTCAAGTTTAAAGTTTTTATGTAATGATCCTAAGCCCCAAAGACACTAAACCTCTCAATCTTCTTTGTTGTATCAAGTGAAGTTTTATGTAATAAAGCATGTTTAAGTTGTAATAAAAAGCAGGGTTGTCATAGTTGGTATTAGAGGATAGGTTTAGTTATTTTTGGGATTAGGAAACCCTAGTAAAGCCTTAGATACAAGACTAAGAATAATAAAAACATCCCTAAGTTTTGGTAAATACTAAGTAAGTGTTTTATCAAACAAATACATCCCTGTCTGGATACGAGCAGGTAGAGGCGGCTCTGGCACAGATGTATCCTAGGGGTAAAACCCGAAAACACCGCTTTGAGCTAGACTCGAATGGGAACTGGTGCACGACAACGGGCCTTGCTACACTATTGGTTACGACACTCCCGGGGGATATGTTTTGATAAATTCACAATCTTAGTATGAAGCTCTGTATGGGAAAAGGTGTAGAACACCGACATGTTGGGATGAGGTCGGTGAACGTAAGCTGCTTGGACCAGAAATGGTCGAAGAAATGGTGGAGAAGGTGAAAACCATTCAGCAGCATATCAAGGAAGCCCAAAGTCGACAGAAGAGTTATGCAGATAATCGTCGATGAGACCTTGAGTTTAAAGTCGGAGACATAGTGTTTTTACGCATATCTCCGTGGAAGAAGGTCATGAGGTTTGGAAAGAAAGGGAAGTTAAGTCCAAGGTACATCGGCCCCTTCGAGATTCTTGATCGTGTTGGGGCTGTGGCCTATCGACTAGCACTTCCACCTACTATGGCCAAGGTGCATGATGTCTTACATGTATCCCTCTTAAGGAAGTACATACCAGACCCTTCACATGTACTCTCTTCTGAGGTGGTACAATTAGAAGACGATCTTTCTTATGAGGAGCAACCAGTGAAGATCTTGGATCGTAGAGAAAAAGTTCTACGAAATAAGACAATGCCCCTCGTCAAGGTGTTGTGGAGAAACCACAAGTTTGAAGAAGCAACTTGGGAGTCGGAGGATATGATGAAGCTAAGTTACCCACATTTGTTTTAGTGTGGGAAAAGGAAAATTTCGAGGGTGAAATTTCTTAAGGGGGGAATGTTGTAACGACCCAAAGTTTCATTAATAGAAAATCCCTCTTGATCCAGTTAAATGTTTCTTTATGAAAAATGTTTTTATAAGATGTCAACTTCTTTAAGTTTTACGTTAAGATTTGTGACCGTTACTTTTATAGCCGTTGAACAGTGATCAACTGGGTAGTTTAAATATAAGGCTTTAACGAACCAATTTTCTACTCAGACAAAGGAAGCGATGGACTCATCCAGTAGAATTGCCCCTTACGAAGCCCATTTTTCGGAGCTCGGAAAGGAGGTGGCATCTTTGGGCTTTTCCCTTGACCAAGCCCAAGCTGAGCTTCATCAAGTCAAGCTCGAACGTGATCGTCTACGGGAAAAATGGAAGTTGATAGAGATTACCACTCGAGCAATGTTATCCGAGCAACCCTAAGAGTCTGTCACCATCGCACACCTTACCCTTAGGTCTTATGCGGCTATTTTAAGGGGTTATGTAACAAATAAATAGCACCATGTTCATGTACATTATTTTTTGTATATAATAATGAATATAATTTCTAGTCATTTTTGATGCATTGTAATTAGTTTTCAAAGTACAAATGATGTTTTTAGTTATTATTTAATTAAGAATTATATTTTATTAAATTAAAGGATTTTTGAATTAAATAATATTTTAATAAAATATTATTATTAATATTAAATTAATTTTTATTAAATATAAATGTTCTTATAATTTTATGAATGCAATTAAATTTTTTATTAAGGTTTGAAAGCCATTTCTGTCAAAACCCGTGAATTTTTTTATAAATGTCGGTTTTTATTTTAAAAGTGAAAATTCACATACATAGAAAATTATTTAGATAAAATAAATATTATTTTTGGAATCAGGACGTCGAAATTATCCAACAGTGAATTTTTCATAATTTTCTGAGACAACCAATTTTTGGGTAAAAATTAAATACCATTTAAATATATAATGTGTTTTATGACATCATAATGACCCAATGGTGATGTAATAAAATACCGTAATCCCTATGTTCGTCCAATATGTGTTTTATCATTAAAATAATGAGGTTTTGGGTTTGTTTGACTCACTTTTCAAAGCATTAATGGAGCCCTCAAGACTTATTCAACACTTTGCCTTTTTAAATTAATTTCCATGGGAGTGTGACTCACCTCCACATAAGCAACCCTAATTTTTTAATAAGTTCGGACCTTGGCCTTGTAAAATATTGTTTTCATCTTTCCTTTTCCAGAAACCATGGGCTAATACCATGGGATGGTTTGTGGTTTGGATTATTTTAATATAAGGTGTCCCAAACCTAAATAATAAAGAATTCTCTCACCTTTCCTATATAAACCCACCCAAGCTCCCACTTCCTCCTCACTCAAAGCCCTTTAAGTTCGTCCAACCTCTGCCCTACTCTCTCTAGAATCCTCTCAAGGTGCCCCAAGCTCCCAAGAAGCCTCTCACAAGCCTCTCTCTAGCCTTTGGAAGCACACTTCCAAGTAAGGGGTTTTTCTTCCTTTCTCATTTTTGTCAATTTTCCTTAAGTTGTATTGCCCTTTTAATTTCAATTATGAATTTTGGGGTATGGTTTCTCACCTCTCCCATACTTCCCTATTATAGTTTGAACGATGGGAGACCCCTTTCTCTCTCATTAAATGCCTCCCATGTACACCCGTTACTATGCCGAAATTCCGAAAGGAACCTTTTTCTCCTCTTTTATATTCAAGCAATACTTTTGTATCATGAATCTAAATTCCATTTCTATTGTTGGGACATGTATATATATGATCTCCTTACTGTCCATTACATGTAAATATGATGAGGAACCCCTTTCTCTCTCATCAACCTTTTTTTTATAAATTCTTATGTCACGCCGTTACACTGCCGAAATCGCACCGATTTTCTAAGCCAATGTCTTTGTGTAGTGAATACCATGCCCATTTCTCCATCAAGGGTATTCACCTTTATGCACATTTACATAATTATTATAAAGTTTCATGTATGAATTCCACATTCCTTTATCGTGGAAGAAATTATTATGTTTTATGAATCCATGTTTTATGATCCATGTGGCACACTTATGCATGAAATGAAATGTTTAAGAAGGGTGCGCCCTTTATAGCACTCCAATGCATTGGGTAAAGTATAGTATCATGATACGTCATGTACAATGAGTGTTGACTCATGCTAATTCAAGTGCAACGAGGGTTTACTCGTGCTTCAAGTGCAATGAGGGTTTACTCATGCTCCATGTGCAATGAGCCTTGGCTCATGCTAATTCAATGTTAAGTGTTGTTGCCACATTTCCATGTTATGATTATCATGCTTTATCATGCCTTTATGTCCATGTCTCTCTTATGCTCTATTGATATGCCTATTGCCTAACATGTATTGTACTCCTCATGTTATTCATTATGTACTCCCTTACTGGGCTTTATAGCTCACCCTTTCTTATGCATGTCCTCAGGTTATCCCATGCAATGCTAAGTACGAAGGAATGTAGTGGTCATGTAAAGGAAGTTTTCGATAAGGATGTTGTATTTCAAGTTTAAAGTTTTTATGTAATGATCCTAAGCCCCAAAGACACTAAACCTCTCGATCTTCTTTGTTGTATCAAGTGAAGTTTTATGTAATAAAGCATGTTTAAGTTGTAATAAAAAGCAGGGTTGTCATAAATTTATGAATTAATTACACTATTTATCATACTATTTTACAAACTTCTTTAATAATTTTATTTTTTTAGAAACCATTGGCAGTGGCTTACTGAATTTTACTCATCCCCTATTCAATCCACTCTTTGGCTGTCACACATACTTTATAGATGCAGATCTGTATAAGGTAAAGGGGACCCATGCTTTATTGATTAATTTATTTCCATGTATGGAGCATCGATATGGGCCTATTCATGGTGTTTGAGACTAGATTTGGAGTCTTTATTTTGAATCACTCTTTCATTTTTTGTATTGAATAACATTCAACACAATATTTATACAACACACAATATAACATGAATTTGTTTATTATGTTTGGATTTATTGGATTTTATTTATAAGGAATTTTTATTATGTGTCTAATTGTTTTTATTACACTATATATGAGGATATAGTCTCCCCACTATACATATTTTTCTCACCACTAGTTAGAAATTTTTGGTGTATGGGGAGGCACACCAAAAGGAATATGGTGAACCCTCTCTATCACAGAATGGAGAACCGGGCTATGGAAGTTACACCCAAGTAAAATTTGGTAAATAATAATTGAATAGAAGAAGAATTAGAGTGTTAATTAAATAAATAAGAATGGTTGGATTCCTTGGTGGTTGATTATACTGAAATTTGATGATTTTTAGTGAATAATTTATTTTATAAACATTCATGGAGTTTGTTCTCTATTTTTGAGGTTATGTTCTCTTTTAGAATATTTATTGAGTTATTTTTTATTGGGGCCATGAAAATGTTCATGTGTGAGGGAATTTGATACCTCTCAATTATGAATATGTTTTAATCATAAATTTCAATTGTAAATAAACATAGTTATACCCAGTTTTATGTATTTTTGATGATTTTTAAAATAATTGAGTGTATAAGAGCCTTTAGAAAATATTTTACATATTTTAGAGAATTTTTGGACTTATCATGATAAAATAAAAATAAATTAGGGAATTAATAATTTAACTTGAGATGACTAATAAAAAATTATAGGAATATCATACAATAACCATTTTATTGTGGAATGATTGAATTTATGATAAGAATCCATCACACCAAAATCCAATATTCCATATTATAATGTTTTTAGCAGGATAAAAATAAATAAAAATAAATTTCCTCCCCATATTTTGTTCTCACACATACCCAAGGTATAAAGAACCAAGAAAACACTATAAGGGAAAACCCTAGATCTATATAAATAAGACACAATGTAGGGAGATAAAATGACTATAGATGAAGTGTATATGAGAGTCCCTGGATTGAGGTGGCACTAAATAAGAACCATGATAATCAGATAGAGTATTCTGAATTATGAGAAACCCATTAGACATACTAAAATATTTATTTTTGACATGTTTCTTGGGGTCCAGTAATGAATTATATTACAACTTGGTGAATGTATCCATGTAGTAATGTCCTTATGTATGAATAACATTGGATTTTGATGGTACCATTGGTTTTACCATTAAAAGGTACACTATGTTGTAATAGAGATACATAATAATAACCTGGATGAACAAGGAATCCATGGAATCATGATACATTACCTCAAGATGAAATCAAGATAAAGGATTTAACTAGTGAAACATAAAATTCACACTACAAAAAATACATCCTTCATGTCATGATGCGACTTAGATAGATGGAATGATTTGAACATGTATAAATCACCTAGTAATGTTTTCTATAATTACTAATATATTTGGATTTTTCATGAAGGGGGATAGATAAATCACACTGTAATGATAAACCTTTCACTGTGTGGACCCAATTGACGAAAATAGATATTATTTGATATCTAAGTCACATATATTTTTATTTTTGTAACTAGTATAATTTTATGAGGTAAATTGAGTATATATATATATATATATATATATATATATATCTTTTTAATTGAGTTATTGAATACCTTTGGTTTTGGTTCAACATTTTATTAGTTTCTTCTAGTTCTTTTATCTATTTTACATTAATTCATGTATTTTTTTTCCTAATATATTTTTGAATCAGTATTTCTATATTCTCAAATTCATAAGATAATGAAGATAAAAATGGGCGACTCTTACTCAATAATGAGTGGATATTCTCTTAAGGTGCAAGGGATTAAGATTTAGAGGATGGATTCTTAATTTCATTGATCATTTTCATTCATGAAAAACCATTTTGATTTTAAATAACCTCCAAAATTGAGCCTTATTTTATTAATCATTAAATATTTTTTAAAAATATTTATTATTGGAGTAACCCTAGGGTGATTGATAAAATTAAAATATTACACATAGTTCAAATTATTCTTCTTTCTGCAAGATCAAACAAAATGTGATATGTTAGTTTATTTACCCGATTAAGAGTTCTAGATTTACCTTTGTATAGTTAATGGAACTGGTCAAAAATTAGTTGGTAATAATTGAATCATATTACATATAATTGATTAGGTTAATTCATGAATGACATAGGTAGTCATATTTTATGAAACCATTATTTTAAATTTATTACTGTCTTTTAGTTTAATTAATTGTCTTAAATTATATTTAAATTTTCATTTTAAATTTGGTTTGATGTGTTTTTTATTCAAAACTATTGATTTATCAATAATTTATATAAAACTATTGGGTTTCACCATTATTCCTCACGTGTCTGAACATATATTTGTACTCTTCTATGACTTAGTATTGTAGAGAAAGCCTCTCCACATTACAATTCTAAACTGTAAATATTGTTGTAAGTAATGACAACCACAAGGTCATCAGATGGGCATGTAGTTTAGATTTATTAAAACATATATTCTATTGTTATGGATTTATATATCTCAAATTTTAATACATTTTCATTCAATAAATTATGAGAATTTTTTTAATCTTCGGTTCTTATCAATTCTATGCAGGGCATGGGAATGGTAAATTGAATGTAGGATTTTTTATTTAACAGATATTGTTCATATAAATATAAATTAATTAAATGAGAATTATATGGAAGGACTTGTACATAAATAAATGAATAAATCTCAATAAAAAATCATAAATGTCTAATTTTATCATAATATTGATAATGTGATACGTGAGTTTTCAACTGAACTTTTTTTCCACAAGAGGATTTATATATCATGAACCAGTTTAAATATCTAGATGATAAAGAGTAATATGACCAATAAAATAGAGTATATTTAAAATAAAATAATTGAATGAAAAATAACATGAATAAAAATATGGTTATGGTGAATTGTGAATTTAAATAACCATTTATGTGCACCAAAACTCATTCAATGGATCATAAACTTTAGGGTTAATTGGATTTTTATTTAGAAATAAATGACTATAATTATCTAATGAAGAATTATGCATCCTCTAAAAACCTATTCAATTGTTTTTTCTTATAATCAGATGTCTAATTACACAAGTGATACTTTAATATAAAAAAATATTAAAAAATAACTATCTATTTCATATCAATCCACTCTCTCTCTCTCTCTCACAC
Source organism: Viscum album (assembly GCA_963277665.1). NCBI lineage: Eukaryota > Viridiplantae > Streptophyta > Magnoliopsida > Santalales > Viscaceae > Viscum > Viscum album. The sequence continues at coordinate 1,910,859,171 of OY728161.1, read as the reverse complement.
ACACCTACCCACCTCAATCCAATGGTGATTCTATGTTCATGGTACAAATATTGGGTAATTACCCAAAATTACAACCACATCTAATGGAAAATACTCTTTCTGAAGCAGGCTCTCTAATCTATCCTTAAGACCAAAACAAATCAGTAACAAAAAACCACTAATTTCAATAAAAAACATATAAATATTACACACTACATTCACCAAACAAAAATAAATATAATTAATATCACAAATGTCCCCTTTTACCAAAAACACTCACAAACATGGAAAACACATGTTTATTTTCTTTGAAATCTATACACCCTAAAAAACCACGATTAGAATATAGAAATATTCATTTATAAATATTTTTAACACAATTTAAAAGATTTATTTTCAAACTCAATGTGAAATAATACCTACTTTACCACACAGTAACAAGAATGACAATCCAACTTTCTAAATTGAATCTAACCAACCTCATTTGATACCATATAATATAAAGCCATAATTTTATTCTATAATTGAAAGACTAAAAATCCACAATTGGTTAGAATTGGATACACACTTACCATCCAATAATTCTACATTTATACCACCACTGATGACATATAATCCACCCACCATGGATGCCTTTAGACTTTAATAACAAAATACCCAAGATATGTTAGAGATTATAAATTAATTGATGAAATAAAAAACCTAAATCCATATATATGGGAAAAACATTTTAGGAAGATAATTTGTTATAGAAAAATAGGAGGTAAGGAACTTAACTTATATCCAGGGGGCTTAGAGGCATTAAACTCACCTAGGAATCCTACAAAATATCTATGGAGGTACTCTCTCAAATGGGTCTCAAAAAGATATATGTATGGGATTATTTAAAAAATAACATTTAGGGAGAATTTTATGGAATTCACAACCTGACTACACGATCTATTGACCTATGAAAAGAACTATTCGTACCCTACTATCCATAAAATTATAGAATGAATTTTTAGACTTCATGGTCTCCTGAACAATTCACAAGACAATTTATTTCACTATGGACTCTTATTTTCACTTATAACCAGCTCTAACACCTCTAAAACACCTCCCAATACTGCCCATAAACCTTAATCAGAATCCTCACCACTGATATATCTCCACCATCAAAAATAAAAAAACTCATTTATCTCCCTTTATCCTAGAAACCCTGTCTTATACTAAAAGATTCAATGATATCAACTTGTTTCTTACTAATCATCATGAAATTAACTTTAACTGTAGTGGTCAAACCATTAATAAAAAAATGATCATAAATATGAATCTTTAAATAAAAAAATTATTTTTTGTGAATTCCATTGCTGAGTGACTAAACTACCTATATCATGACATTAATATTTTATTGGTTTCCTTTTATAAACATTTTTTAATACTTTACCACCCAATTTTCCAGGTTTTCTTAAATCTATTTTCATATCATCACCTTATAGTGCATCTTATAGAATTGAATTAATGTAGAACATGATATATTTCTCTATATAGTTATCTTTATTGACATATACTTATTTGGTTGATCAATTATTAATGTTATAAATTTATCATTAAAACCCTCAAACTCTTTAATTTCTAGGTTATTTAAATATCCTTATTCTATCATAGATGAAAGTTATTATTTCATATATACCCTTTCAAGTATTTAATCTATTTTACTTCCTTTTAAAGGATATTCTGAGATCATCATCATTACCTACTCTATTTTGGTACTTATTTGGACAATTTTCAATGATTTGTCAAAATGTTCCATATGAAACTCATTTTAGTGAATGTTTACATTTGATGTTTCCTTTTCCCCTTTTGATATTAAAGAAGTGGAATGGAACCACCTTATCAACTTCTATTTCTTCCAATTTTTCACCCATTATGATTTGTTTCATCAAATTAAAACCATCTTATTTATCTTCTTAAGTTGTTCTTAATTATCCTATTTCATCCTAATATCATATGAAAAAATTAAATTTCTATGATCTTATAAGGATACTATATTAATACCCCTTTCCTCGATCATTTAATATTTTTGATTAAAATATGTAGGTAATATTAATTGAATACAATTTACCTTGGTCATGTATTCAATTACATAACCATGTACTCTAATTTTGTATACAATTAAATAAACCCTATTGAATATTGTGTAAACAAATTTCATGAAGTTTATCTTTTATTATTTAAACTTATTTCATAGAATTTATTATTGTAATTTTTTGAATTTTAAATCACGTTCATAGATGTTAGATTGATTCTCCCCCAAAATCATTGATGCTTTTTAAGACATTACCTTTGTATACAATATTTTTAATACTACTCTTATTAGAGTACACTTTACTTTGGAATTATCATCCAACTCATAGTCTCTTTCAGTGACGGATACAGTTTTTATGTATCTGATAAAGATTCCACAAATCATAATTATGTATACATCCATGCTAGGGGATCATATATAATATTGTGTCTAATTCTTATATAATTCAAATCTTTATCAATTAAAGGTAAAAATTCCTTTATGATTCCCCAAGGTCATCATGATCTATATCATAAGAGAAAATAAACGATAAATAAAACTCAATTCTCTATTATCACTTGTTAAAAGCAAAACGGAAAGACCCACGAGATGTAATTTATGGTATGTAGTATAAAAAATACAATAAAGTATTTTTCAATTATGTTTGTGGAAATATTAGGATGAATACCCTTTAAATAGAGCATATTGATATTAATATAGGGAGTTTAATTGAGTTAATGTAATTTAGATATTTTTTTGTTAATGAAACAAAAACCATATGATGATTGTATATACTACATTAACATTGTTCATACAGTTTAAGAATTTTTTTTCGAATATTTATATTGTATTTTAAATACTATTTGATGAAACCACTATCCACCATGACTTGAAAACACATCATGTTTTAACTCATGGTTTAAATTGGAATTTGAAAAATAGATTTTTTTCAAATGATATGAGGTGGAACCATTGTCATTGTAAATAAAAAATTTATGAAGTTTATATAAAAATGGGGAACACTACAAAACTATGTTAGGATGGATTTCCATTTTTTGAGGATATATTGTATATAAATTGTGATTTATATGGGTTGAACTAGGAAACCATTTCATATGGTTTTCACGGTTTTCATTTTCATTATACACAATCTCTATTCAAAACAAGTACAATCTCTTAGTCAGAAGTGTAAAGTTGTATATTTTTCATGTAATCTACTAGTGTTGTCATAATGAAATGATTATTTAAAAGGTTATAAACCATGTCATGGTTTACTCTATATAAGAAATTTATAAGTAGGAAGTGAGAAAAATATACATAGGATGATGATTTGGTTATTTTTTCTAATTCAATGGTTAACTAATTGTAAAAAATCAAGGTCTAGGAATTTTTTTAACATTTTATAATATCTCTATTCAAAATTAATGATCCATATCTTTTTCAAAATTATACAGATAAATAATTCAATGAATTTATTTCAATTATATTTTTATAGGCTATTTGGATTGTTTTGGAGCAACCCCTAACAAATGATGAGAGAACATTTTAAATGGATAACATGATTGAAGAAAAAATTAAGTAATGATAGAAGATATTCCATGAGATATTCAAATAAATAGATTTTATAAATTATTGGAATATTATTCCAATGGAGAAATTATTATGTGTATTTCATTAAAATGATAAATATGGAGATCAATGATAATCCAACAATAATAGTTTAATTCTCATCCTATTTTGAATAATTCTTTTTTACATTTTACTTGTACTATTTAATACAATATAAAATGTAAATAAATTATGGAAATTTTAGTAGTGGAGGTTATAAACCTATAAGGACACTGGTTTTTATACAAACATTTAAATCAGAATTTAACTTATATGTTTTTTGTTCATCAGTACATTACGATTGTATGCTAAATGGATATAACCTTATTTAGCCAAAATATGTAAAATTGTTTACCTCAGGTTCATTATTTCATTTATAAATAGAGAGGATGAGAGAAGAGTTTCAACTATTTTTTTTTTTAAAATATTGTTGAAAGGGAAATTTTAAAACTTCTTAACCTAATTTACCCCACTCATGGTTTATTCCCTAATGGGTTTGATAATAAATATTACCTGAGAACCTATAGTTTTAGTGCCTTTAGATATTAAATATATAACCAACTTATTTTATAAATATTCATCAAAATATAATAAAAATAATCATAAAATATGATACCCTATTGGAAATATCATATAAAATAATCATCTTTATTAAGCAGGGAATGGAAACATAAGAAATGGTAAGCTCAAACATTCAATAACTGGTGAATATATTATATATCAACCAAATATCATAAGAAAATATAAGATAAACATGTAGGCCTAAAAACATTATCAAGGTACATGACATAACATAAGGAAATCATACCCAATAAAACATGGATTATAAATTCGGAATCCTTACATAGGGATTTCAATATAACATGTCAAAAGACACATAAGAATATTGAATCATGAGAAATTATCCAAATTCATAGAATATGAATGTGTAATGACATATAAATGTATAATAATAATGTCACTCAAATCTAAAAGTAGAAAAAAAATATATAATGTCAAGGTTCACACCATGTAAATAATCACAAAATATATTGAGTTCCATAAAATAATGGATTGGGTTTACTTCACATTCCCATAAACATAATGGACAGAGCCCCAAAGTGGATTGGGACCGCTCCTCATTCCTATAAACATCACAGAAGGTGTTCACTAACTAGTTCTATACATATTATATCATGAGATATAAATATTTACATAATTTATTGGAGGGCTATCTGATTTTGGGCCCGCCTATTACATAATAAAAAACCATACATATTTGTTCCATATAATCATAATCACATTCATAATTACATAATGGCATTATTAACCCCTGGGAAATAAACTAGTTTCCTGAAAATTTACAGAAGTCATGATTTTAATACATCACAAGAAAGAAGTCGGATGGTAACATTAGAGAAAATCCCCATAGAATCATAAGAAAAAATACATGATTTTTATATACATGAAGAAACATTAGATGAACATATAAAAATGTTTGAAAAATAAGAAGAAATATACTTTATATTTTTTGTTATTTTATTAAAATTAAATAACATGTATATATAAATTTCCAAAAAAATATACATTAAATTAAAATTACTTATAATAATTCTGAAAACATTCAAATTAAGATACATAAATAAAATATAAGAAAATGGTGGGAGAAAGAGATAAGGTGGAAAACATTAAAAAATTTCACTTCAGTTGTTTTAGAAATTAAAATTAAATAAAAAATAAACATGATAAATTATAAAATAATGGGTAAAAATTTATATAAAATAATAAAAAACACATATACATTGACGATAATGATTTCATAGTGAAAAGAAAAGGATAGGTTAGCTAAACTTACAGACACCCTTTCAGTTGAATTGTGAACCAGAGGGAGGTGAAATGATAAGGAGACATGTATAACCAATAAATAACAAAATGAGAAGAAAATAACTGGGGTTTTAAAGATAAATTACATAAATTTTATGTGAATATAAATTTATGTAGATAAAATATAGATTTCAATGTTATATTAGAGGAAAACAAATGATTTTACCCCAAAATTTTGTAAATGAGATTTAACATCTAATATAATAAATGTAAACATCCAAATAAATTTTTTAAAACCTCATTCATATATATAATTTTTTGTACTCTTAAATTATATCCATTTTTTATAAATATTTTCTTTGTTATGGTATTAGGATTACATAAGAGGTGGGGTGAATAGTTTCCATTTAAAAATCTTAAAAAAATTAAATTTTCCTATTTAATATAAGGATATCTCATCCTTTTATCTTAATAAAATGTAATGTAGTGGAAAATAAATAAATAAAAGATTAGGAGACTGTAAGGTAATGTGCTTTGTTGAAGATAATTCCCCTGGTTCACTCAACTAATTCTCTCATTATGAGTTTGGTTACTTTCACTAAGTAGGCGATTTTATTTGGTGATCCCGATAATGTGGTTAAGGATATTGAAACCTTAAAATTGGGATTTTATAGGGACTTTAGGTTCTTTTATATTGAACCTTAAAAATCTCCTCTTATTAAGAGAAACTAACACTATAGAAAAATATATTTGAGATGTAGATTGTTGAATATTGTTTCAACTCACAATTTCTATCAAAAATGATACATAGTTGGATATTTAATCAAGTACACAAAAAAGATAATAAATAATAATCATAGAGAATCCTTTTTTGTAATAGTGAAAATAAAAGAGAAAAATTCACAAAATCCTTCTTATTCATTAAACCATGAGAGAACAGAGATCCACAAATAATTCTATTCTCTGATATTATAATGTTGAAAAACAATAAGAAATTTTATAAAACTTTTATCTTTTTAAAAACATGAATTTGTACACATAGCTTCCGAAACTACCAATGAAATATTTATATATTTATAATAAAAACATCTAGTTGTTTTAGTGAAAACTTTTATTTACGAAATTCAAAATAAATCTACTAAGGAGATTTTAGAAATATATTTATGATTATCATAGAATCATAGAATTATTTTCTTTCTAATAAAATCTTTCAATTATAATATTAAAAATAATTTTAATATATCATATGATATTTTCTCCAAAACAATAAAAAAATTGAAAATTTTAAATCTTCCTCTTAAACCCATTCAAACTATCCTTAAACCTAGTCCAAAAATCTTCTTAAAACACATAGAAATATCCTTATGAATAATTTAAAATTTTGAATTTGAACCATAATGAATTTTTCTTCCAAAATTATCAGAACTTATAAACTAATATATTCTCATTAAAATGTGTATTAAATTCATTACTGTAACATAGATAAGATTCCATTGAATTTAAGAATAATTTTTATATGAATAAATATGACAAAAATGACCAGATAACCATTATAGCATATAGAAATATCAAATAATAAGTAAAAAATGTCTTGTAATCTTGATATTTTAGTTGAATATTACCACCACTTGATTATCATAACTTCTAATTAAAACTTTTAATAGAGGGAATATCCAAATTAATAGATGACCCTCTTCATGAGATATTCAGATACTATGTTGATATTAGTTCATTAAAGGAAATAACTTTCTGTTCGAGATCATTCCTCATGTATGATCTTGTGATATTGTTTCTAATGAAATGAGTGAGAATGATCATCCCTGAATGATGCTTCATTATATGGTTAAAGGAGAGATATTATAAGAATAAACAAAGTACAATTTATCATCTTCATCCTCAAGTTCTATTCAATGTGAATTATTCAAGTCTTATGATAAAAAATTCAAGGTGATTTTCATGGAACGAAATTTTGGTGAATTTTGGAAGAAAATACATGTTTATGGCGTATAGTTCATCTTAAGGATTATTCTCCTGACATCATATTCTTCTAGTATCATCCCTACAAGTATATAATATATGTTCTTTACCGATGATATTCCTCTTATGATGTTTGAATTTGCTTGAATTCATGTGAAATATAATTTTCCTAGAGATAGAAATCTCCTAGAAACTGAGATTCAATGGATAACATGAATGTGTGTTTCGTTTTACACTTTATAGTAGTATGGGATTCATCCAGTATGAGGTTAATTTTAAAAATGAATGGATAAATTCACACAACATTATTTTTCAGAACCTAACTCTTAACTCAATTATAGGTATCATCTGACAAATTTTAGGTCAATATTTTTCATGCTTAAAGGTAATATGGAATTTTCAAACAATGCATAAGGAAAAGTTTTAAAATACATAATCCAAAAAAAGGAAACATAGAAATAAAATAATGTGAATAAGGGAAAACTGGAACTTCTTTTAAGGGAAAAGGAAATATATAACAAGTCACATAAAGGTAAAATTAGTGACGCAAAAAGGTATAAAAAATTCTATAACGGTATATAAACAGTTACGTAAGGGTATAAAAAATATTTTAAATACTTCATAAGTGTAGATCAATTATTCAAAAAGGAAAACTCAATGTTGTGTAAAGGTAAATGTAATGTTACATAAGAGTAAGGAATAATTAATAAATTCTACACAAGGATAATAAATTATTTGAAAATATTGGTAAATATAGAAAGAAATTAAGGATAAATACAGATTTCTAATACAAGTGTCAGGGTAAAATTAGACTTATGTAAGGGTAATAGAATGTTCTCAAAACTAAAACAAGCCAAACTTTGCAGAAATATATTTTCAATGAAAATAACTAAATATAAATATAAATAATAATAATAATAATACAAAAAAAATAATAATAATTAAAAAAAATGAATAAAAAAATATTAATTTTATTAATGAAATATATTCCCAATTATCAAAATAATAAATAAATAAATATTTTCTAGGATCACTCCAACAAGAAATCTCCGCTTTTTTGATAATTTCCAAAAAAAAATATCTATTTAAAATTTTCCTCCACTTCTTGGAAAGGAAAAAAGACTAAAAATTTGGAAATCATCATTTTATCCCTAACTTTTTAAATGATAAAATAGATGTGTCAAAAAAGAAATCATGAAAATATAATACATTCAAAATACATGAAATAATATAAAACCACCCATAATTCAGGATTCCTTCAAAAAGATAAATGGTTATAAACAATGAGCCATAAAAAGCTATAAAATATTATTCAATGAATAAAAAAATATTTTCGTGGTATTAAAATATATATTAAATAATTTAGTTAATTGAATTAAAATTTAATATTTAAAAACATAATAAAAAGATAAAATAAAGAACCTATGATTAAGCATAAATATTAAAGATATTCACATAATTTAATGATTATTAAATAATTTTAATAAAAAATATATCTTTTCACATGCCATTAATATAAATAATAAGACATTAAACATGTTATCACATGAGAAATAACTTTTAATAGATTAACACATATTAACAATTTTTTTAAAGAGAATTACTTATAGTCATAAGATAATAATAAAATTCAAGGAATCACATAAACTAATGTAGTGAATAAATGATTTAACAATTCCATCATAAGAATAATGAAATGTAAAGGAATAAAAGATAAAATATTTTAAAGACCTACCCACAATATAAAAAAATTAGTTCACTAGAAATTAAATGAAACACTTCCTATATTTTGATAATTCCAGCTCTAAGGTATATCTTTTCTAATGAAAAACGACTTCAGAGTTGGTCAATATTTGTAATATAATTATGATTTTCCTCAAAGAAATAAGAAATATTAATAGAATAATTCTACACATATTTTAAATATCTACTTATTTATATAATGATGATGTCAAGTGACACAATCTAATAAAATATCAAATAAAATGGAATTTTGGTATCCATATGCTTTTAGGTATGGCAGTGTTAGTAGCTAAAGACAAAGGTAACCAAAACTGTGAACTCAAAGTAGAAATTTCATATTTAATGATAGATAAATCATTGGATACCTTACATTAACATAATTTATATTAATTCCACAATAACAACATCCAACATTAGAAATGACTTTTCTTTTAGAACCAATAAAAAAATAATTGCTATATAATTTTTTAATTTCACTATTAATACGAATATTGTGTCTTCCTTTATTAATTTTATTCTCATAAAGAATATTATTTTTATAAAATTTCACCTTAGAAAAAATTTCAACATGTTTTTTAAAGAGTTAAGTTTTTTTAATAATTATTTAATATTATTTTAATGAAAAAAAGATGATATTTAAAGAGAATTATATATTAAATCCAAAATCTAGTTAGTCAAACATACTTTTTCAATAAATACAAAATCAAATGATTTTCAGATATTTCTATGCTATTTATTTTCAGATTAAAATATATCTTGAAGAGTATATCAATATTCATTAAGTTCGTTAAAAAAATATTTTCATAATTTAAACATTGAGAGAAAGAAGATTTCACCTCATCGGCATGATCCATAAGATATAAATTTTCATTTTTTATTTTTAATCACAACATCAATGTTTGAAGTTGATTCATCACTATATATTTTTATCCACTCTAATTAGCCATCATTTTTATATTTTTTATTTTTATAATTAGTTTTCCTTTTATATTTCATAAAAGATAATGTAGGTCTCAAACGACCTTTCTTCTTACATTCATAGCATTTGACTTCCTTTTATTTATTATTCTTTAATTCATCATTTCTATTTTTTGATATATTTATATATTTTATTGAAAGTGATTATAACTCATTATTTAAAACCAAATTAATATTATTCGAAATAGAAAATTCATCCTTCAAAACATTTAGTGAAACAATTTTCTATTTGATGGAAACATGATCTTAAACTTCACATACATCTTAGCTTTATACATATTCATGGTTTTGATTAATTACTTAATTTTTAAATCATTAACTAGTGTGTCTTGTTGAATAATAGAAGTTATTCCATTCCATTTATAATTAAATTATCAAGGAACTATTGAATCCGTATCTACTTCTAAAATTTAATTTTCCATGGTAGTGAATTGAAAATATATGTCAATATCTCATTCAACGAAGTGATTATTTCATCTTCCTACATAAATAAAGTAATAATTGTAAGGTTAGTAGTATTTTACCTTTATTTTATAACATTATTAGTTCATTTATAGGATAATTATATTTTCTTCCAAATTTTATAAGCTATAGAACATTAAGATATATGATTAAATTATCTAGTTCCTAATCCATAAATAATAACATTGATAAGCCTATAATTAAGATCATAATCAGCCAATTTAGAAACACTCCAATTTATATTTACACATTTAAAAATATTATGTGGTTTGACAACATTAAAATAAATAGTTAATAAATGATTTTTTAAATAGATAATAATTCAATCTTTCCAGTAACCATAATTATAACTGTTTAATTAATAAACATAAATCACGGACATAACTTCTCTAATATTATCATTTGAAATTTTTATTAATCAAAATCCATAACTCAATATTTCGAAATCCAAAATAAATATATCTAATATTTCCTAGGATCGGATACAACTAATGGATGTGGGATGATGAAGATATAAGCAGTATGGTGTATTGTGTCCTTTTAATAATATTGCCAAATTAAAATCATCCATTTTGAAATAAAGATATCATATTCTTGAATCTTAATGTATTGTAAATAAATAGAAAATAAATAAATTAAAGAGTATGACACTATGATGTGTAGTGGTCTGGGGAATATAATTCTTATAATATAATCCACCAATGATCTCTTTGTGAGATTATGGATTTTAATTAAGAAAATAATCTTATTTGGGGAACTAAAAAATAGAGATCAGGTAGTTCACATGTTATAATAATAATATGATAGGGACTTTGGGTTCCTTTATAGGTATATTGGACTAACAAATATTAGTATGAAAATATGACACTTTAGAAAAATATAGATGAGATTTATTCATTTGAATAATGGTTCTTCTCATAGTTTTCTCTATGACTAAAAAATGGTTGGATCTTCAATAATGTACATAGAATCATCCAATAAATCTTTAAGAATAAGGAAAGGTATTATTATTATATTAAAAACATTAATAAAATAAAAAAAATTCATGAATTACTTCTTCATCTTTACAACATAGTAGAACAAATATGTAAAAATAATTATTTTATATCTTTTTCAAATGTCTGAAAATAATATGATATTTTGAAGCATGTTTTGTCTATATTAAAATAAGAGTTTTCTTGCGTAGCTTCTCAACCTTCTAGAGAAATATTTATATATAAATAATAAAAACACCCAATAGTTACAGTTTCTCCTCTTAGTTAGAAAATTCAAAATAAAATGAGTCAAGAGATTTCAATAATATCTCCTTGAATATCATAACAAAGTTGAATTACTTTTCTTCAAAGATAGTCTTCTAATAATATAATTCAAAATCATATACATATTTCTTACAATAATTTATCCAAAATTATAGGTTTTGAACAGTTTAAATCATCTATTTAAATCCATTCAAACTTAATTTAAAATTAATCAAAAAAACTATTTAAAACCTGTGGAAACATCCTTATAAATAATTCAATCATTTGAATTTGGATAATTACAAATTCTTGTTCAAAAATTATCATCACTAATAGCCTAATAAATACTCTTTTAAATATGTATTTAATTTATTTCAAAAAATTTTGATTGGATTTCTTGGAATTTAATATTAATTTTAAAACTAATCACTATGATAAAATTATCCAAACATCCATTATTGTATATATATTTATCAATATTATGTAAAGTAGAGTATCAAAACATTGATATTATAGTCACATCTTCCAACAACATGATTCTTATAGCTTCTCATATAAAATGTCTAAGGAGATCATATTCATATTAAATGATGATCATATCCATGAGAGATGCAAATGAAGAGTCGAGAAAAGTTCATGTATGGAAGAAACTTTGGGTTTGAGTCTTTTCCACCTATATGAGACTATGATCTTGTTCTCATGAAATGAGTCAAAACAATATTATAAGAATGATGATTCATTATATGAAAAATGTTTGATTAGAGATCATGTATGAATATATACAGTACTATTCATCATCTTTAACCTCTTATTCTATTTGAAGTGAAGTATTCGAGTTCTATTATTAAAAATCCATGACTAATTGCATGTAAATGAATTTACAAGACTAGTGTAATACATGGAATGTTTGTGGTGTATAGTTCATCTTCTATATTCTAATCATGGTATTACCCTCTTTGTATACCATCCATACATGAATATAACATACATTATGTACATATGAGATCCCACTTAGGATGCATGGCATAGATCGAATTCATGAGAGAGAGAGAGAGAGTTTCCATAGGGTTGGACATTTTATAGAAATATAGATTTAGTGGATGGAATAAATGGCTGTTACCTTCAATAGTTTATAGTAATGTGAGGTTCATCCAGTGTGTGGTTATTTTTCAAAACATAAGGATCCTATAACTAAATGTTAGGTTTATAAGAATAAATTTTAAATAAAATGTAGGTATTATTTTAAAAATTTTAGGTTAATCTTTTGCATGGATAAAGGTTACATGTAATTTTTAAACAATACATAAGTGTAAGTTTTAAATCACCTAAGATATGTAAAGGTGACTTAGAAATGATATAACATGTATAAGTGTAAATTAACACTCCGTGTAAGGGTAATTCATGAATATAATAAGATATATAAATCCAAAATCATTTCCACATATGGGTGAATAATGAATCTTAAGGGTAAATAAATAATTACATAAGGGTATGCAAAATATTGTAATGCCTGAGTAAGGGTTGATAAAATATACATAATGGTAAACTCTATTATATTTAAAGGAAAATTCAGTACTACATAAGGGTAGGGAAAAATTGATAAAGGATACATAAGGGTAAAAAACTGATATTGAAAACATATGTAAGGGTAGAACAAAATTACAAAAGGTTAAGTATACATTTCTAATGTATATGTCAGGGTAAAACTAAACTTATGTAAGGGAAACAAGTAGTTTTAAAAACTCACATAAGATAAACCTTAGAAAATTAGTATTTAACCAAATATAATTAAAATTAATTTAAGATAATAATATAAATAATAATATTAAATAAAGATTAATTAATAAATAATGAACAACAATAACTATATTATTATTAATAAGAATATATGTTTTATTGTTATAAAAACATTTAATAAAGATTCTGTTTCATGGAACCACCCCAACAAACATATGTTAGTTAAATATTTTTTATTTTAATTATTATTTTTTAATAGTTTTGATTTTTTTGTACACGTTTGTGATGGTAAATTAGATCCTCATGATTTGAAGATAAGTTTATCATTCATATATTACTAAATTTAGTGGAAATATTGTGTTTCAATTATTTATATGGTCTCATGTTCATTTTATAAAAGGTATGAGTAGTTTTTATGGGAATAGAATTTATGAAAAACATTTTTCGGGCAATTTATAGATTACCACATGTTACTTTATATGGAAGAATCATTTTTATGTGATCATTACAGAACCACAATAATAAAATTAATTAATATTTGATATTTTATTTTTTAGTATTAATGTATTGATATGAATCCATGATGAAAATGGTAGTGGTGGCTTAACTTTGTCCATGTAGGTGGTTGAGTCGACCCCAAAAAAACTTTTTATACTAGTGAATGACACAGAGTATAGAGTTATATAGTTGTGATATAATCTCCAAATAAGAATATTTATTTTAATATAACATAATTTTAGTGGATAATGAAATTTATAAATATTTTATATGATAATTTAATTGAAATATATACGGAGGAACTAAATATTCACTTGGATTGATATTCTATTTCATCACTCAAAATTATATTTTTATTTCAAAAATAAATATTTGGGAAAAGTCATAACCCTCACAAGATTTATGACAATGTAATTTTAAACTACATAAGAAATAAAAATTCAATTACATGAAAGATAAAAGTTATTAGAATCATTCAACTTATATAAGCTCAGTTGTAAAGTAGTGACCTTTGTGTCCAGTTCAACCTAAATTCAAAATTTGAAGTGATAGTACATCTAATACCAAGTCTAAAAGTACTTGACCATATTGATATTCTTATAATTGAATCCTAATATTAAAATTTTATATTTGTGTTAACTTAAGATCATTGATACTCAATGGTATCATCTTTGATCTCTCTCCTATATTCAATTAACACTTTCACATCAAATTACCTAAAATGTGGTACCTCAGTTTTTCATTGATAACTTATTATCACTAAAAAATAACATTTAACATTTTAGCTTATTTTACTTTTCTAATTCTATATTTGGAATTTTTATTATCTAAATAAATTTTAAAATATGAGAATTTTTTATTTTAAATGAAAACATAAAATACATTAAAAGATTATTTTTAAAGAAATATGAATTTTTTACATTTTAAGTGTTCTTAATATTATTTCATATTAATTACTAATTAAATTAGTGTTAATATATTTTTTAAAAAAATTTATAATTAAATTTTTTAGTATCAACCATTAAAAGTTATCATTTCAACTTATTAATATGGAAATTTCAAACACTTATGAAAACAATCCTTGAAAAATATCATTTTTTTTTCTTTAAATGATTTTAAACACATCCCATTAAAATTAATTACATATATTCTAACTATTTAATTTTAATAATGAATTGGTATTATAATATATATTTGAATTCTATAAAATGATCAAATTATTCTTTAAAAATAATATTGATGGTAATTATATATAACTATTAAAAACAAACATTTTCATAATAAAATATTTTGAAGAAATATTATATTTTTTATTTAATTTCAAACTTATGTACTGTATATGATTTATATTATGTTTAATTTTTCACAAAAAAATATAAAAAAAATGTACCTATTGGATACATGTCTATCTAACAACCATAAATCAAATGACGACATATACAACAACTATATGTCCAATTACCATATAACCAAGATCCATATGTATTATGATAAAATAATATTCATATTTATTTCCTTAGATAAATATCTAAATTCATTCAAAATATTATTTAATTTATTTTTCATGAGTTTTATTATATTTTTACGATGGTTTATTATTTTTATAGTAATTATCTCTGGTAAACTTTTAATGCCAAATCATGACGACGATAATTTAATTTTTTTAATAGTTTTATTTACTTGTAGTTTCATTACGTTAGTAAATTTACTAAATAGATTTTGTTTATTTATTTAGTATTGTATTTCCATTTATATTATTATATTTCAAAATAATGGAATACAAAATTGTTCATCTTTAGGGTTAGGTGTATCATAATATATAAAAAATTCATTATTTATTTAAAGGAAAATACCTACTAAAATCATGGGGTGTTACATTTTACCCAACATAAAAAAATTTCACCATAAAAATTTCTTTGCTCTAGTGAAAAATAGGGGTACTATTTACTCATTACATCTTCAATTTCCTTTTTTGTCTTCCAAAAACTTATGATTAATCTAGATAACTTTTACTATGTGATTAATATTATTTTTAATTTTTTATATCTATTATAAAAGTACTAAATTGGGTTTATCATATTATAGAGGTTTATAGTTATATGATCTCAATGTTTAGTACAAGCAAAGGGTTAGGTATGTACTTCTTTAAAAGTGATACATGAAATAAATGATGCAGTTTGGGGAGGTTTGGTGGGAGTGAAAGTTGATAAGCTACCATTCCCATTTAGTTGAGGATTGTTAAGGGGTTAATTTATATTGGGATATAATTTCCCTCTTTCCAAAATATAATAAACTCCTTCCATAGTGATATTCAAAGGAATACCTTGTCTCTAACTTATAACATTAAATATTGCTGATTATTATCAATGTAGCTCTTTTGTCAACTTTGTGAATTTTTAAAATGACATCGAATAGATAGAATATTCTATAAAATATATTGAGAAATATTTATTCCCATATTATTTAGTTCTACGAAATATTCCCAAAATGTTGGACATATACTCCTATTCTTATATAGAGCCTCATATGAAGCCATTTGAATTCCAGAATGGAAACTATTTTTATTTTATAGCAATACAAAGATAACATGTTAATCCCGAATTCATTTGAAATCCATCATGAAATATTTGAGTATATATTTCAATATTTTAACAGTATTTTTATATTGAACATCTACAAGGGGATGAAAATTAATGTTGATGATCAACATTAAATAAAAATATCATTGAATACTTCACCAAAACATTGAGGTAATCATCAAATATCAATCAGATACAACAATGGGTTATACACCACGAATCCTTAACAAATTATATATTTATAACATAGAAAGTTTATTTTGGATGTAATATTATTAAATAAAAAGAAAATGAACAAAATCTATAAGTAAATAATTTAACACCCCAAGATTTTAAAACAGGACACTATGTTTGACATCGTATTCAACACGCAATACCACGTTTAAGCATACCTGGTAATATTTTAAAATAGTTTTATATAAATAAGAATTTTTTAAACTAGTAACTAAATTGGTTGGTATGGATATTGTTAAATAATTTATGAAATATATATAATGGTTCTGATAAATATAAATGTATTTATAAATTCTTAAGAAATATGTACTCTGTTTTTAATTAAAACATTTACTTAAAAAATTATTCTTATTGATTTTTGTAAGAAAATATTATGATTTATCTTTTGAAATATGAAAAAATTTATTTTGTAAAATTAAAATGATTATTTTAATATTAAAATAATGTATATTTTTGTGATTTTTTTGAAAATATTAATTTTCTTCCAATAGTGAAAAATACAGATTTTAATAAAATTGTCATTTATTTTCAATAAATTAAGTCCCATTATTATTTGTATTTGATTTGAGATTAAAATAATAATTATTTAGCTATATTAAATCTAAATAATTACATTTAAATCTTCTATATACTAGATTTTAGTATAAAGTTTTTATTATGTTTAAAAACAAATTTTTTCAGAAAATTGTTTTAAAGTGCATAATGTTTATATACATTAATTAATTACAATAACACATAATTATCAATGTTTTAAACGAAATTTATTGATTATATATATATATATAAATTTATATTCATTTAATTATAACTACATTTCATATAGTTATTTTAAGAGCATCTTATGCTTGAAAATGCATTTATTGAAAAACCATTTTTTCGACACGTTTGTGAGTTTAATTATAAATTAAATTATACTAGTTATTTGATTTTAATTAAAAAAAATTGATTCCATGTTTAAAATTCGAAAAATTATTATTATATAATAAGAGCATCTTAAATTTTTACTATAATGAATAGTGAAAATAATAAAATTTATTTATGGTTGTTAACGTAAAAACGATTTTACAAGGGGGTTAGACTAAAAAGATAAGAGTAAAAAATTACCAAAATCAAGAATAATTCATATTTAATGGTCATAAATAAAAATTATATATTCATTGGTTAATAAATGAACAATTTGGAGCATTATTCAGTTTTAAAAATGTGTGTGTAATTCTTTCTTTTCAAAAAAATTACAATAGTGTCCTCTCCCCCAATTTTAAAATTCAACCCCCTATACTCTCCTTTACACAGTGACAATTTTTTTTCTTACAATAAAATCCCTAATATCCTACTTAATTCCCTCCCAAAATTTTATAATACATTTATTTATAATATATCTAACCTATATGAACTTTTAGTGTAATCCTAAAGAAGTTGTATGAAAAGAAGGTAACGCCCGTAACATAATATTTTATTTTTTATTCTTCATGATAATTAAATTATTATTAAACAATTATGATATAAATACAAAATTTTATTAATTATTTATATATTATATATGTTAAGGTCCTGACCAACAACTATCTTCTCCTCCCTCAAAAGGGAAAGAAAACTGTTGATCATGTGTACGACAAACTACAACCTTGTGAACCGACGAATTTTTTTTTCTATCACTGTTTGTACTAGATTGATACAATAACATATTAAAAATTTATGTATCATATTTATGATATAATTATACTTATATAATTATAATATCACATTAACCTTCTTTATTTCCATTTGATTGGGAATATGATAACTTTTCTCATGTTTGTGGCAGACTACTACCTCAAAAAGAGACCTGATTCATTTTTAACATAAGATTTTCATCGAGGTTAATAAGGTTTAATTATATTTTTACATAAAATATTAATTAAATATTAATAATTATGGAAAATAGATATATATTATAATTTTTACCTTATCACACATTGAATAAATGATAACTTTGTTCGTCTGTAAGGTAGACGACCGCCTCACGAAGCGATGTTATTCATTTTTTACTACCACATCACATGGATTGTATATGTAATTATATTAAAAGATATAATATTATATTTATTATATAATTATAAATATTGAAGTATAAAATAACAATTACCTTATTTCCATCATGATCGTTGAAAAATTGAAACATTACTCATGCGTACATGTGGCTTAACGTGTCCATGAGGGTAACGTAGTTTGTTTTTCCTATATATAGCTCATGATTGGTTTTAAAAGTATAATTTATATTAAATAATGATAATAATTTAATTATTAGTATTCTACAGATAACTAATCAATAATCTATTTGACTATAGTCAACTTAACAATGTGAATTTGGACATTTGAGCCAAACATCAACCAAAAGTACGACCTGAAACATAGTAATTAAGTAATTGAACATATCATGATAATAAATTAAATAAAATGAATATTAAATAAGAAAATGGTTATTAATAATTTAAATAATTAATATAAGTATATTTTTTAGGAAGATAAGGAACACATGTGATGATTCGAGCTTTAGGTAAGGGGTTATTTAACTCAATTTCAATTTATTGGGTAATACTTCTACTTAGTAAATTATATTATGATAATATTATGTTTGAATTTAAAATTTATTAATATATGTTTTATTTTTAATTTTAATTGTGTGTATATAGAATTTTTTTAGATAATCACTTCATTTATTAACTCTCACCTCAATGATATGAACTTTTTAAGGGTTTCCGTCTCAAGACTTCCTTCTTTGAGACATATATTAATTTATGCATCTATTTTTTTTAAATGGTTTATAGAATATCGATTTTCAAATTATATCATGAATCATATAAAACTAATGATACTTTATGTTACATTTCATTTACTTTATTCATGGTAGTTATGATTTAAATATTATGAAAGTGGTAGGGTTTTATGTTTTAATATCATTTTAATTAGAATTTCTTTTTCATGAATTTCTATTGTTCAAAATTATTTTATTATTTCCAATTAAAAAAATTAAATTTTATTATCCTTTGGTTATTGAGAATTTTTAGGTAATTTTACCATTTTATCCCTTTGGTACGTAAAATGATTGGAAAAAAGTTTTTATTAAAATTAGACTTCATTTATATCTCTAGTCGAAAATCCTTTTTTGTAAAATAAATTTAAAAGAATGTATTTTGAAAATTAATTTCTATTATTATTTAAACTAATTATTATCAATAATTATCTTTTTAAAAAATTAAATTAAAATTAATCTTCCTAAAATTTTCCAGTCAATTTACTTTTTAATTTTCATACAAAATTTTGAAATGAATCTTTATTTTTAATATACTCTACATGAAATTAACTTTTATGTAATCATGATCTCTCATTGCATTGAAGCATCATTTAAATTATTATAATCCTCTTTTCGAAGATTTTTTTTTCTAATATTTTGTAAATTTCATATTTTTAAAAGAAATTTTCAGTATGAAAATGGTATTTTCCTTCAAAATGTTTTTGATTATTTTTTCATAGTGTTTATATTCATAAATGAAAACAAATTTTAATGTTATGGAATGATTATAACATATTTATTATATCCATCTTACAAATATACCTTTCTCACACTCCCTTACTTTGATGGAGAAATGTATTCCTTCTGTTCATCTCTCACATGCCATCATTATGAAATTTCATTTAATTATTATATGAGACAATATTATGTAACCAATTTCTTTCCCTAGGTAAATATGTATATTTATTCAATATGATTTATAAATATTTTGGGAATATATAAATAATGAACATGTTATATTGGGTATTCCCAAATAATTTCAGGTGATCTCAATATAGATTGTATGATGGGTGTTACAAGATATCACTTGAATAAATAGTGTAATGTTTTTAGTCTCTCGAGGCATTATATATGGGATTATAGAGTAAACCCAATACATTATGGAATTTTTTCCACCATATGATAATGTCTAAGAAGTTAAACTTTACTCATATCTTTGTCATATTATACGTTTATCCACATTTTAAAAGTTTCCATGATCGTATGATACTATTTTCTTTCTGTTATGATTTCATGTGATTACTCATGATACTTAAATTTTATGATATCATGTTATACCTTTGACTAATATTTTATGTTTCCTTATCTTGTTTGTTACATACCATATATTTTTAGCCCACTAATTTCTTTAATGTATTTCCTAGACTATCCTATATAGTTTTTTGGTGCTCAAATAGATTTAAGATCACAATAAGTGAAAGAAAAAAATAAGTATTCCATGTTTTGTTTCATTTGATGTATTATGATCATAGTCTTCCATATAAACTAGGGATCATGAAATTTTGGATGTAATTAATCAATGTTTTATGTTAAAATTAATGTAATAAAATTTGGAAAAGGCATGGGTCACTATAGTTAGTACCAAAGGAAATGTGTAGTTAATCTTTAGAGACTAGGATTTAAAAACATTATTATGAACCATAAGGATAATTATAAGGATAAGAATAAGTATAAAAATATAGCATGTTATCTTGTTGAAGTACATAATGAGTGTTTTATGATAATTTAAACCACATATATATATAAAATAAGTGGAATAGGTTTTGGTACAGATGTACCTTGTGGTAATAACTCTGAAATCAGTGCATTGGGATTAATTTGATCATTACCTAGTATATGAAAATGATAATTACTACACACATTATTTGAAACTCTTGGGGGATCTGTTTTGGAAATTCACAAACTATTTATGAACCATTATGAAGGAATTGAAAAATTATTATCATTGAAAACATAATAGGAATAATTACCACGGATAACCTGGAAGGAATTTCAGAGACTCATAAGTCAGGATATAAATATCATTTATAAGTAATTACTTTTTTGTATGTATGTTTGACTTGTGTATGTTTTTTAGTTATTATATTATCCTATTTTATTATTCTTTTTGTTAATGGAAGTAAATAAGAGAAACCATTCCAACAACCAATGTGATGAGAAATGTAGTGATTTTCAAAAAAAGATTCCTAAACTAATAGGGATGACAATTATACATCTTATTATCACGGAAAACAAGATATCTATAATAATTATTAACAAATGGAATATATTTTAATTTAAAAACACTCTAAATAATATAATTATGGACTCTCATAGAAGTTAAAGTGATAAAGACAAAAATTAAAATAAGAAACAATTTCTTACATTCCAAAAATATGGTAAGAGGCATTAGGGATAATACATTAAGGGAACATTGATATTATTTTTGTGTGGAAAATGATGGAAATAATAATCTAATTACTGAAGAAAAAATGATGAGTTTAGTTAACAAGACAACAATAAATAAAGATCAACCAAAGGCACCACTATAAGATCAATTCCATAGATGTGGTAAACATGGTCATTATACGAGTCCATTACATAATCCATGTATTAATTACAAAGTTTTTTTTTAAATCATCGAGGTTGAATAAATTATGTTTTTAGGATTTTGAATTTGTGAATCATGTTGTAGAATTTTTTTCAATGGTATTATGGTTACATTAATGTTGAACATTCTATGTATTCTTCAACAATATATTTTATTTAAAGATTCTCAAGAATATATTGAAGGATACTAATGATTGAGAAAATAAATTTACTGGTAAGGTGATATATTATGGAATAAAATGAATAAGGAATGGATAATAATTTTTTTAGTATATCTATATTGAGGTAATTATATTAAATTAATATTATCATCGGGATCACTCATATCCATATTTATTCTATATCTCTAAAACATTCCATGAGAACTACCAGTGGCACCCAAGGTAGATAAGAAGCTAACTAAGAAGGAGCCGATCAAGGAGAAAAATAATGAATAGAAGAAAATCACTTTGGGAAAGAAGCCAAAATAAGGTAAGAATCTTCCCAAGGGCACTACGTCTACTAAAATGAGGGAAATGTGTTTTAATTAGGGTGTTGATACCTAAAAGTTATATATATTAATGGTTATAAAGAAGGTTTATCTTGATATCAATATCTCTATCAAGGCCATGGGGATTATAAACAACTTTATAAATTAAATCTTCAAGAAGCTTTCATAGGATTCATCCTATCTCAATTTATATAAAAATAAGAACACCCACAAGTCTCATGAGATTCATTCAAGTGTTTTCTTTATTCTCCCTAGTGAACTAGAAAAGCATGTTGTGTTTGAGGGTAATAAATTTGGTATAAAGTCCACCAGTTCTTAAATTCGACATCATTTTAATAATTCATCTTGGTCAATAACTTTCTATATTGGAAGTTTGTTTAGGGGTTTTTTATGAGTGTATGTAGTAGAATTCAAATAATACATTACCATCCCTATCCTTCTTTCCAAAAAAAGAATTTATAATTCTATGGGAAAATAGGTTATATGGAGGACAATAGTGGATAATAACTTATTTAATGATTAATGGTATATTGAGGATTTTCATCACATGTTTTTGGAGCATTTTAAAAAATATTAAAATATAGTTTTAGAAAAAGGAAAACATTTATGTTGGGTGAAAACTCATCGCACTCGGCAATGCCATGGGGCATGAAACCACAACTGATGAATGATAAGGGTGAATCGCCTACCACTATCCAATGTAGTGTACTAGTAGGTATAAAATTATTTTTAATTAAATTATTTTAGGAATAAATGTTACTATTTTAAATTATTTCCCAGGTAATTAATGACATTTTGAGAGATGTTTTATTGGGTTGAAGTATATATAACCTCTATGCTTAATATAAAGGAATTTTTGGAAGAATGATAATATGTTTTTATAGATATTAGATGAAGCATTTTAAGGATAAAAATTTATAAAATGGATTGATTTGATCTGTGGGAGTTACTATTGTGGTATTATATATTAATGTATTTTATCACAAAACTTGTGGTCAGAATTTTAGTTTTATTAAAGATAAGAGGAATACCCTATTAATCTTTTGGAAATTATGTGATCCATTAGTATTTTATTTTAGTGATCCAGGCATGAAAAATCCATATTTAATTTTCATACTTTGAATAAAAAATGTGATTGTGGATAAAATATTTAATAGATGAAATAATTCTAATAAAGTATATTTTCATAGTTCATTGTAAATAATGTAAAATAATCCCTCAACTTAGGAAAAGGATCTTGAAACAAAAATTTTATCCTCTAACCTTCATATCTAATGAATCAATAGTCACTAAAATCATCAAAGATATATGGTTTTGAGGTCCATATCCTTCCATTGATCATTCACTATATTTTGATCAATGATTTAGATCACTCTCCAAAATTATTTATTAATTTATTCCATATTTATATATTCACTTTCCACTCAATTTTCTTCTATGTGGAAACCAAACATTGTGATAACCTTTGTATTTCTCATTCTCTATTTTTAATATGATGTTTTTTAAACAATTTAATGATATAGGTTTTTTCCCAAAGAAATATTTAAAATTAAAACCCTTGACAACTAAGAACAAGTAAAAATTATGAGGACACAATTTATTAACGGGGGTAGAATATATAACCCTGGGAATTTTAAAAGTAATATTATGCTCGATAGCGTATTCAACATGAAACATAGAGTTTAAACATACAGCGTCATATTATGAAAATGTCATTATTTAAAAAATAATATTTTAACATAGTAATTAAATTTGAGGGTATGAAAATGACTAACAAATTTATGAAATATATATATAGGTTATAATAAATATAAATGTAATATAATTTTATTTTAAATAACAACTAATTTTTTAATAAAAACATTTATTTGAAAAATGATTCTTATTGATTCTTGTGAGAAAATATTATAGTTAATTTTTGGATGTTTTATAATTTTTTTAATAAAATTAAAATCATTTTTTAAATCATCATATCAATATAAAATTAGGGTGAATATTTTGGTTTTTATGAAAAATATTAATTTTTTGGTGAATATTTTAAAATATCATTTTTTATAAAATTGACATTTTTTTATTAAATTAAGACTAATTATTATTTTAATTTGATTTAAAATTAACAAAATTATTATTTATTTTTATTAAATCCAATTAATTTCATTTAAATCTTCATTATATTGTATTTTACTATAAGTTTATTGTTCGGCATAAAACTAGATTTCTCTGAAAACTATTTTAAAGTGCATAATGGTTTTCCATTTTAATTAATTAAAATAACCCTAACAAAGAATGATATAAAAGGAATTTATATAATATTTATCTATAAATATCAATTTAAACTAATTTAATCCTGATTAATTTCAATATAATTATAATAAGATCATCTTCTACATGAAAAATGCATTTATTAAAAAATCTTCTTTTCGACACATCTGCAAGTTTAATTTTAAATAAAATTTTGCCAACCATGAAAGTTTAAATTGGAAAAAATAAGATTATATATTTCAAATAATCATAATTTATATTATCTAATAAATTCAACTTAAATTCTTTTCATAATGAAGAGTGAAAAAAGTAAAAATTATTTACCGTGGTTAAGGTAAAAACATGTTTACTGAGGTGTTAAAATAATAAAATAAGGGTAAAAATCACCCATAAGATATATAAATAATGTTTTATTGTCATATTTAGATATGAAATCTCTATGTTTCTAAAATAGTCTATTTTGGAGCCTTTCAGCATGTGAAAACATGGGTTAAATTATTTCTTTTCAAAAAAATTAGTAATGCTTCCTCTCCCCCACTTATTAATGGCCACACCCTCTTCTAGACTTTACAGACATCTGAAACCCATTTATTAAAAAAATAAATAACTAATAACATTATTCACATCCCTAAAAAAACAAAAAACTATTAATTTTATAAAAAACCCTACCTAGAAATCCTTTTGGTGCAAACTTGAAAATGTTTTCTGAAGAAGATGTAACATCCTCAACTGAGCATTTTATTTTATTTCTTTTTCCTAAAGATTAAAATGTCATTAAAACATGAGGATATAATATACATAGTAACTTAAATATATTTATATGTTCTTATGTTAAGTTCATGAAAAAAAACTGTATCCTCCTCTCTCAAATTGTAAATGAAACCATTGATCGTGTGTATGACAGACTACCCCCAGGTGAACCGACGTATTTCATTTTTCATCAAAAATTCTCAAAAATGTATATAAGTATTTATTTAATTTTATTTATGTTTAATTTATATATAATTATAATATATCATACACTCTCTTTTTATAATTCTATAGGGAATATGATACCATTGTTTGAGTGTACAACAAACTACAGCCACACGAAGCGATGCGAATCTTTATTCACTTGCACTTTATATGGAAGGTAATAAGGATTAATTTTATGATTATATATTTTATTAATGAAATATTAATAATTATTTAAAATACATATATATTTTAATTTCATTCCATACAATCCATTGAAAAAATGATAACATTGTTCCTTTGTACAGTAGACTAGCACCTTATAAAGCACTGTGATTCATTTTTTTTACGGAATGACATGGATGGTTTATATAAGTGTATTTAAAGAAATAAGATTATATTTATGATATATTTTCCATTATATATAGATAATATTACACTTATATTATTTCAATTATGATCTTTGAAAAATGAAAATGTTTCACAAGCGTACGTATGACTTTGCATCTCCATGATTGTAAGATAGTTCATTTTTCAAAACCATACATAATGATTGGTTTTAAAAGTATCATTGATTCATAAAAATAATAATTATTTCATTATAATTTTTATTTAACTAATTAAATAATAATATCTCTGAATTTATTCTACTTACCAATTAAATTTGGGTATATGATCCGAATGTTATTAACATGTATGATGTAAACAAAAATATTTAAACAATTGATCATAGAATGAAATAATTAAATAAAAGGAATAATAAACATGGAAAAGTTTTTTAAGAATTTTAATATTTAACATAGTTACTTATTCAGTAGTAAAAATTAATTCACATGATTATTCAAGCTCAAGTTAAGGGATTTCTTAACAAAATTCCCATTAATTGGGTTATACGTATACTTACATGATTATATTATGAAAACATTATGTGTGAAAGGACCTTCTATTGAATTTAATTTGTTTACCCTTTTATTTTTTTGGATCTAAATATGTTATACATAATTAATTCATAGATTATCTCTCACCTCAATGATAGGAACTTTATAAATGTCTCCATCTCAATACATTCTTCATTGAGACATACATTATTTTATAACGTTAATTTCTTTTAAAGGGTGTATATACATCTACTTTACACATTATATCATGAACCAAATATAATTCATGATATTTTTTAATACCATTAATTTAATTCATTCAGGACACTTATTATTCAAAATTTAACAAATTGGTGAGGTTTTATGTTTCAATCTCATTTTTATTAGGACTACTTATTCTGGAATTTATTTCATTAGAAATTGTTTAATCATTTCCTAATAAAACACATAAATAATATTATAATATGTTTATTCAACAATTTTTCATTTAACTGTACTATATTTATATATTTGGTACAAAAAATTATTGAGAATTTGTTTTATAAAACATTACTAAATTTATTTCTTCATTCAAAAATCATTTTTTTCTAAATCCACGATTTCAAAAAACAAATTATTTCAGAAAATGATTTACTATGACTTTTTGAAGTCATTTTTACCCTTAATTGTTTTTTTTAAAATATCTTAAAAGTAATCATCATGTTATTTTCCAAAACAAGGTAATTTTTACTTTTGATAAAAAAGACAAAATGATTTTTCTTAACATACTTGGCATGAATGGAACCATTCATCTATCATGAACAATCAATCATTTTAAGATTACATTACATGTATATAATATTATTTTAAAAGATTTTTTTTTAATTTTTTTAAATTTAATGGTTTTTAAAAGTTAATTTTAAAATTAAAAGTGTATTTACCTCAATTTTATTAATAATATTTTCATGATATTTCTATTTATCAATGAAAAAACATTTAATGTTATGTAATTATTAAAAATATTTTATTATTAAGTATCTTAAATATATATCTTTATCACTCTCCCTTACATTGAAAAGGAAAAAAATTCCTTATGATCATCTATCAAATAACTTCATTTTAAAATATCAATTGATTATGATATGAGACAAAATTATGAAACCCATTTCCTTCCATGGGTAAATTATTATGTTTTTGTATTATGATTTATTTCCTTCTGATACACACATAAATAATAAAAATTTTATAATGGATGAACCCATATAGCATCAGGATAGCCCAATATAGCTTATATGATGGGTGAAACCAGATGGAATTTCAATTCATTGGATAATATTTTTAGTATCATGAAGGATCGGGTATTGGTGTATAGAGTAAACTTAATCCATTATGGGAATTTTTACACCATATGATCTTTTCTAGAAAGTTATCCACAAGTCATTTTTTGTTATGTTATTTGTTGTAGCCACATTTCCCATATTACCATGATATTATGATACCATATTCTTTATGTTATGTTTCCATATGATTACTCATGATGCATATATTTTAGGATATCATTATATACCTTTTAATCACATGTTATATTTCCCTGTCATGTTTATTCCCTTATCGAATTTTTCCCACACCCATTTCATTTATGTATTCCACAGGTTATCTTACCCAGTTTTAGGAGCTCAAATAGATTTAGGAAATCACTAAGGAAAAGAAAAAAATGATTCCATGTTTTAGTTGTATTTGATTTAATATGATACCAATATTAAAAATCTACTTGGCCTCATAATCTTTGGGTTTTAATTAATGGATCTCTATATTAAAAACCATGTATGAATATGTATAAAATGATTGGGTCACTATAAATAAACCTAAAAAATACCATTATGGACTTTTGAGTTCTAAGGAAGATTGTAATGAAATAAATGGCGCCGTATTCCATTTTGATTCTGGTATGGTTAATAGTTTAATTATATGCTTATACTTTGATAATTCATCATTAACATGATAGTATACTAAGAATTGATATATATACTCTAAGATTTCCATATTTATTTTTTCCCACCAGAAATCTTACTTTGGATATATATACATATTTTTGATATCAGTATGGATAGAAAATAATGATATATGTGCAACATATAAACAATTCCTATTTAATTTGAGTATTGAAGGTACACATATTCATTTCCCTAAAAATTATAATTTTACAAATTTCATGTTTTAATTCTATAATATTCCTTACTTTATTATGTATATCCATATCCTCCTTCCATACAACATTGATCTTCATATGTATGGATGGTTTAGAATTAAATTTTTAAATATGGGATTTATCCCCTCCCCTTATGATTAAAAGTTTCATCGTTTGAAAATACATGAGTATTGGGTTTCCTTCAATCCTCATCGTGGTGATGTAGCATGATCATTCCTACTCATAACATTTCCTCCGTTTTTTTCTTTCTACGGTAGAAATTTATTGAGAATGAATAGTCTTTCATCAATTGCCATAATCTTATTTAGTTTATGTTAAACTCATTTTTGTGAATATATATTTTGTGATTTTATGATCAGAATATATATATATATATAATTTCACTATCGAGATAATTCCTTTATAGCTTTAAGTAAACAATTACCACATCTAGATCTAAATCTTGATTTTGGTGATTTTTCATATCAACCTTTACTTTACATGAATAAAATATTACCACCTTATTATTTTTCTTGAGGAAACATCCCAATACTATATTTGATGAAAATTTGTATATCAAAATTTCTTCTACACTTTAGATTAGTGTGATTATAGGTAGAATAAAAAACATTATTTTATGCCTCTTAATTTTTTTTATATTCATCTTTCTATAGGAACTTGACTCCCTTACATGTTAACATGGTTAGTGGATTTGATAACTGTGATAATTTTTTCACAAATCATAATTAGTTTCCAACTACTGTAGGAAAAATATAGATATTTGATATGGTGTTCAGTCTGGTCCACTCTTCTAATCACCTCTATATTTTTTTAAATAACAAAAAACTAGGTTTTAGTTTTATATAATGCATTAATGTTTTTTATATGGTTTAAGAAACTTTTGGTGGAATTTTTCTTGTGGTGTTTAAAGACTACTTTATGAAACCAATGTTCACCATTACATGAAAAAACATCATTGTTTATCTCATGGTTTGAATTGGAGTTTGAAAATTAATTTTTTCATTTTACATGAGGGGGAAACATTATCGTGATTGAGAAATTATTTTTGAAGATAAAATAAAAATGTGGAACACCACTAGAAGGTGTCATGGTGGACTTCCATTTCTGTAGGAGATATCTGATAGAAAGGGTTCTTTCTATGGATTGATGGAGGAAATAACATCATGGTTTTTTCTAGGTCTGAATTTCTATTATATATAATCTATGTTAAAAATAACAAAATTTCTATTTATAATAAGTGTTAAGTATTATATTTTTTTTAGAACAAGCTATAGGAATTATCCGAAGAACCCATGCTATAAATGGTTTGAAATAATGTCTTGTATTACTCTATATATGGAATTCTAATGTTGAAGGTAGAAAAAAATTTGATTTAGTGATAATTGTTTTTAGATTAAATTGTTAACTAATGGAACCAAATCATAGTTTAGGTAAACAAGTTAAATTTTATAATATCTTAATTTAAAATTAATGATCTATATATTTTTCAAAAATAAAAAGATAATGATTTAAATGAAGGGATTTTAATTATATTTCTATAGGCTATTAGGATTTTTCCAACCCCTAATAAAGGATGAGAAAATGTGTGAAATATATAACTATATTTATGAAAAAATATGTAATGAGAGAGTGTATTCAATGATATATCCAAAAAAAGATATGTTATAACTCATTGAAATATTATTCAAATTGAGAAATAGGTATATGAATTTAATTAGCTTGGTAAAAATGGAGACCAATGATAAACCCATATTAATAATGTAATTATTATCTTATTGTTGATAAATTTTTTACATTTCACTCATAATTTCCAATATATCCGAAATTGTAAATAAATTTGCGAAATTTCAATAGTGGAGGTTATAAACCTATATTTATAGTGAATTATCTATTAATATTGTAATTATAATTTCTTTCATTAAATTTTAGTTCTTAAAACTCCAAAGATTGTATTATTATTGTATATAAACTAATTTAGGTTAAATAAGTATATTTTTTTACCTCATTTCATTTATTTCATATACAAATGGAGAGGAAGAGAGAAGTGTTCTAATGAAGCTTTTTAAAAATATATTTGAAATGGAAAATTTTAAACTTCCTACCCGGATTCACCCCCACTATTGGTTAATTCCCTTATGAATTATATAATAAATCTCACCAGACAACATAGATGTTTAGTGTATTTGGAGATTAGATTTGTAACAAACTTATTTTAAAAAAATTCTTTAACATCTCATAGAAATAATTTTCAC
The DNA here is from genome assembly GCA_963277665.1 of Viscum album. Lineage (NCBI taxonomy): Eukaryota > Viridiplantae > Streptophyta > Magnoliopsida > Santalales > Viscaceae > Viscum > Viscum album. The sequence continues at coordinate 1,910,827,842 of OY728161.1, read as the reverse complement.
ACCTCATACCCTTCAATCATTATCTATTATGACCCCTCCCTCCAAAGAGTCCAATTCTGAGCTGGAAATGGAGAAAGAGAGATAATGAACCCCGAGTCCCACCTACAGTAGACCTTGAGGCGGAGACCAACACCATGGGTATACAAATCTCATAGAATGGGAGGCATTACCCTTTTTATAGTAACCAAGATCGAGAGATAATATGTATTAACCACAATGAAACTCCAAGACACATATAAAAGAGAAACCAAAATCCATCACACATGTTTGTCTAAAGTAAAAACTTCTACAAATACAATGAAAAGATCTGAAGTAAATACCAAAAGAAAATCTAAGAAGTGACACAATAACCATCCCCAACATCTAAGCTACTATTTACCAACATGGTCTTCATAGTCCTACTGGAAACCTGAAACCAGTTTTATATACATAGGGTGAGCATAGACATATACTCAGTGGGGAAAAACCAAAGTCTCTTATGCATAAGTGGAGAATAAAACTAACTCCCCCGTGAGAAAAAAATAGTTACCAAAAGAACCTAACAAGGTATACTGACCATCCCATCCTAACTATAGAACACTCACAGAATAACACAAGTCGAGTAAAGTAATATAGTGTGTATTAATGATAGGTTACCCCACACCACACTCCCACTAATTAGCCACTCTTACACCCCAATAAAAAAACATACTGGCACTCCCACCTATTCTGAAAGAACCACATCACCACCTACCCACACACACCTAGGCCAACAAACTACATCACATACCACCCAAAAACACTTGGGCCACACACCACATCACATCCAGAATACACACAGGAACCATGACACAACTCATCCTAAAGACACCCGGGAAGCACAACTCCCGCGCACACACCTGGACCTAGAAAACCACAACCTGCCCAAAGATTCATGGACTATCACCACCTGGAAGAGGGAGCTAGGAAGAGTGGGTGGCCAGCCATCCATCCCCCACTAGGATGTTTGGGAAAGACACCCTCCCCCATAACAATGGGTGTGTTCGGCGCATAGCACTCAACTAAGGTGGGGTGAAAATATAAATCACAAGGAAATACATGCATATATATATGTAGGTAGAAAACACTCATCCAAACCTATGGGGTTCCAAAAAAAACCAACCCACAAAACTACCTTCCCTGCTACCTCTAAATAACCATATTAGAACAAACGACAGTCACCTATGAATTTGATAGGATAAAATCTCTTAACAACCAAGTGTTTTGATGACATCAAACATTTAACAACTATTCCATCCCTACTAGGGAAACTAACAACCAAATCACTTAAGAAACCTCATAAATAATCCAAATAGAGGAAGAAAACTATGATAAATTATCCCACTCCACATATTCTCCCCACTAACACCCATGAAAACCTCTATCATCATAATTATTCAAATTCATGCCGCCATGTCCTTTCTCTCAATAAAAAACCCCCCACTAAAATCCAAACCTTGAAACTCACTTCATCATAACTATACTTGGTAGCCCCGCTGTATATCCACACTATGCTCATCGCATCCATAAACACCTATCTCCTCCTTTAACATAACCATCAGTTGCACCATTGCATTAACATACCATACCCCACAACCATAACACATCCCAGATGTATTCCCATTGCATAAAAAGTTCATCCATTTCACAATAAACTAATCTCTTTAATTGATATTACTTTACACCACCCTTACCATCCCATACACATGCCCACACTCACAGCCATAACACCACACAACCCGCATGGGACACAAAATAGAACAAATCCAAACACAACGCATAACCACAACAATAGAGTAAGGTGTATTTAGATATAACCAACAATTGTTCCTTAATTACACTTTGGTAATTCGGGGACAATCATAGAATAAGTTCAATCCCCGGAAATCCATTTAATTAACTGTATTAACATGTTTAAACAATTTTGCAAATACATTAGTTCAATGTTGGATAAAAAACAATTATAAATCATCATCTTTGATCAATCAAAGACCACAAATGACTATGATTTTCATATATAATTTATCTCGAAAAAAACACAAAACAAGGATCAAAGATAAAAAATAAAAAAGGCAACCACCGTTATCTTTTATTCCACTCATTTATTACTAATTAACAGGATTGATTATCCATGTTATAATCATATTTTTTCCCTCATGTATTTATTCATTTAAAATGGATCTAGTTTTATTCACAGGAAACAAAAGTAAACCCACACCGAATAATGAACAATTAAAAGAGAGATGAAGGAATCCTTTCTTATAAGAACAGATGATCAACAACTCCTCCTAGCACCAAAACAGAGGGTGTGTGAGTAGCAGAAAAACTCCAAGGAAAAATGGATCTGAAGGACACATCACACCTCTCAACTCCATAGGGAATAATTGATCTGGGTTCACCTAGAGAAAATAGAAGGGTAAAAGGAATATAAGATCTTGAAATTAATAAAGTCCAAATCCTATATCAATGGAAGGAAGATGATTTCAAAATACATATAAGTAAGGTCATTTCCAAGACCATGTAAGTTAGTTATTTTAAAGTCTCTGGGAGTTATTATATTAAATATACAATTAATATCCTTTGAAAATTCTTCAAAAAATGGTCAATCAAGGTTTGAATCTTGATTTACATAAAATAAAATGTAAGATGGGTGAAACTAGAAAAAATGGGAAAGGATTGAAATAACTCACCGATGGGTGAGTCACCAATGTAATTCACCTATGTGAATCATTGAAACGAGTCACCAATTCCACCTAATAATGGATGACACACTAAATCCACCTACTGACACATAACTCAATGACACTACCAAATGACATGAGCCATCGATGCGACCTACCAACATCAAGTCATCGATTTGATCTACTGACGAGACTCACTGACGCAACCCACAAACAATGAGTCATAGACTCCACTCACTAACTCAACCCACCAACACCTGAATCACTGATTCCACTCACCGATGGAAGTAACTCACACCACTCGCCGATGCCACTCACCGACGTAAGTCATCAACACTACTCACTATTAGAAAATCTAGAAAACTAGAAAACTCTTGAAATAAGTCATGATGACCCCCCGCCCAGAACCCCATGAAACACTAGAATTTTTATAAATGAATGGACAAGAGAGGTATGTGACATTACATTATATACCTCTCAAACTAATATCACCCTCTATAATTCAATACCAATCCCAAAAAAGAGGGGTTCGAACAACCACCCTGTGAGATACAGCTCAATGATAAACCACCCTATGATGCTAATAAGTTGAAGTGAAACCTCAACATCCAATGACACCTCCTCACACCTCTACTACCCCAATTGACCATAAAAAACACTACACAAGAACCAATATTTACACTTATTGAACTCATGAATTAGGGAATTCATTTCTCCATGTTACAATAACATCAGCTTTGGGCGGCACTAAGTCACATGAAAGAGTTTAATCACATTAGAATTAATGAATATTGATGAGGGATCAAGTCATCCTCTATTAATATGTCTGGAATTTATTACACATTAAATAATAAGTAAATAACTCATCTTATATAAAACAAGGTTCAAGCATTAATATTAAAAATAGGACAAAGAAAAAATCAAAACAACTCCATGTACTGGGTATGCATCTACGCTTCTCGGTCCAACATACTCTCTTCTAGGCCACCAAGCCTCCAAAAAATCAAAACCAAGGGAATGGTCTATCTATAAAACATCTTCTATCAATGATCATAGATATCCACGGACCACTCCATGAATGTTGCATCATCCTCAATATCTAATTCTCCCCATTCAATCACATGGAATTCATCATGAAGATACTAAGGAATATGGGATATGTGAAAGACATCATGGATTCAATCTATCTATGTTGGAAACAACAACTAGTATACCACCTCTCCAGCTTTTCGCAACACCTCAAAGGGTCTGATGAACCTTGGAAAAATCTTTCTTCCTCTGCCAAACCTCTACTGCCCATGCCAAGGAGAGAACTTCAATAATACATAGTCGCCAAACTCGAACTCTACATGTCTCCTCCTACGATTGGTGTATGAATTATGTCATTCTTGTGTTGAATTCATCCTCCCATGGACATGTTAAACCTTCTATGTCGTGGTCTACACTACCCATGGACTAAGAACAACTATCTCCATAACCACTATCCATCTTAAGGGTGAACGAAATGGTCTCCCATACAATGCCTCAAACAGACCCATGCTAATGGAAGAGTGATAGATTTTATTGTAATAGAACCCAGCCAAGGGTAAGTGTCACACCCAAGACATACCAAAATATAAGACGCATGATTGCAACATATCCTCCAATATCTGGATATCCCACTGTGTCTGACTATATTTCTGATGGTGGAAGTCAGTGCTAAGGTGTAACTGAGTGCCAAAGGCATGTTGAAATCCCCTCCATGATCGTGAGGTAAATCATGTATCCCGATCCATGAAAATGGACCCAAGAAATCCAGGCAGCCATACCACCTCATCCACATACCTCTGGGACAAGGCATCCACTACACCAGACTCCTTGATCACTAATAATTGATTCAATTTCATTAGCTGATCCAATTATACTCAGATAGCATCATAGCCTCCCTGATCTCTAGGTAACCATGTGATTAAATCCATTAAGATTTCATACCACTTCGAATCGTGGACATCTAGGGGATGCAAAAAACAACTTGGAACATTGTTCTCAACCTTCATCGTCTGGAACAATAAGAACTTCCCTACAAAATCAACTACCACCACTTTCATCCCAGTCCACCAAAACTATTCTCTCCAGATATAGTACATATTCTAAACTCTCAGGTGTACTTCTAATAATGAGACGAGAAAATCACAGACAACTCCATCACACATTGTCACCAGAATTGATATCTTCTCATGATACAAAATCCAATTATAACAATATTCCGAATATCCTTCTAGAGCATCACCTTGGTAAATGTGAGCATACATCACATATTCATTTGAGTATCCCTATTGAGACTCCTACTCTTGTTAAATTAGTGGTGACTGCACTTTCAACTAAATTAGAAAACCTGTGCCACCTTATATTCTTACATTTAAGTGTATGGTGACTAAATCCTCCATCACCTTCCAAGAATCCACAGATTCAAAAACTTCCTCTCTCTGTGACATCCAACTCAAAGAAACAGCCATGAAATTTCCCTTTCCTAAGGTTTAGGAGTTCAAAAATTCATAATCCTTGGGAAACTCTATACACCTTCCCTTTCATATGTTCAGATCTTATTGGGAAAATATATACCTCAAGCAATTGGGATCTATGAAGACAAAAAGTGTTCCCCAATGATGTAATTCTTCCACAACATTAGTGGAAACACCGCCACTACTAGCTCAAGATCATGGGTTTCCTAGTTATATTCATGGGTACGTAACTACTGAGACCCATAAGATATCTCTCCCATTGTTGAATCAGTACACTCCCCAATAATAGAAGGAAATAATCACAAAACACCTCGAATATCACCCCTTCCTCTAAAAACTAGAGCACTAACCAACTTCCCATTTAGGTAGCCGAATGTTGCGAAACAATTCTCACTCCATAGAAAGGCCTAGGGTTTTCTGGTCAAAGACGTTAACAAAGCTACATCTCAACATAAATTGGGTAAAAATCTCAAATAATATCATGATAGACCGAGAAAATTGTGAACCTCATTAATGTTCTTAGGTGCTATACAAGAAAAAAATTATTTGACCTTCAATAGGTCCACTAATACACCCTACTCAGACATCACATGTACATGGAAGTGGACCTCCCGTGTCCCAAACATTCATTTGGACAACATTTTGTAGATCTAGTGTCAACGAAGAACCTCCAAGATAGTCCTGAGATGCTCGGTATTCTCCTCCTCTACCTTTTATTAGATCATAATTTTATCAATGAATACGAAGATGATCTAGTCTAGGAACTCATGAAAGACTTTATTCACAAGTCCCAAGAACACAGATAGTGCGTTCGTAACACCGAATGACATGACCATGAAATAAAATCACCCATAACTAAACCTGAAAGAAGAATTCATGATGTTAACCTCCATCACCCTCAACTAGTGATACCTAGACCATATATTGATCTTAGAAAACCAAATTTCTTCCCTCACATCATCAAAAATATCTTTTATCATTAGGAGAGGGTAAAAAATCATGACATTCAACTGATCTGTATTTCGATAGTCTATGCACAGCCTAAAACCACTACATTCCTTCTTTGAAAACAAGACCATAGAATCCCACATGGACACACTAGTCTAGATAAATGTTTTTTTTCATTAGGTCTTAGATTTGAATCTGGATCTCTCACAGCTCAGAAGGTGCTATCTGATAGGGAGCCATCAAAGTAGGACTAGCACCAGGTTGAAAGTGAACCCCAAACTCAATGTCAGAACGAGGGGGTAGAGTCACAACCTCCTTGAGGTAAATGTCCACAAAATACCTAAAAACATTAGAAATATCAACCATATTGTTATCTACAGATCCCACTAAAATCCCAGTCAACATTCATGATAGTTTCTCACCTGATAAATCCACTCACCAATGAATAACACATACTGACCATCCGCATCTGAACACATGACTATTCTTCAGATGAAATTAATAATAGCATGAATTGAAAACTACCAGTCGATTCCAAGTATAACATCGTATGGCTGAATATGTAGTGAGAAGATATCTCCATGGGATTAATGTGGTCCCAACATCAGTCTACATCTCTTCCAAACATCAAACAAGATGGTCTAGACTCCGACTGGGGTTCACAACACCAGGGGTACATAAAGTCATTCTATGTATAGTCCCATAGAAATGGATAGATTGGGTGCAATGAAGGAGTAAATATCTCCCAAATCAAATAAAGCACAATAAAGTGCACTGAAAAGGCTAATCATACATCGAATGATCTCTGGGCCTGTTGGAATTTCTGCCTCTGCGGCATGTAACTAACCACACATAGTTACTCTCCCCTATTCTAACAACCACCTCCTTGACCACACCAGGGAAAAGGTCCTCGAGGAACATCTTGAGGTTGGCCTCCACATACTTCATCTCCCATTGGTGGACCAAGAGACTACTATCACTACTTCTAAAATGACATGACTGAAAACTGTTTTAGAGGTGGGAAATGGAATTTCCCACCTCTACCACACCAATCCTGAAAAGTCATTATGAACTGACTCTGATTCTTCCCACAAAATATATAGATAAAAAACACCAGCCCTAGAACTATCAGATATTCATGAGGAATAAATTGTTGAAATAGAAACTGCTGAGGTTGACTCCCTGATGGCCGAAACCATGAAGGCCCTGGTTCTTGGGACCTTCTTCTGGTAGGATTTCCCTTTGAATAACCCTGGTGGATCCCCTCTCACAGTATTCCTACATGGGAGCGAATTATCTCAACTACCTCCTCCATCTATTGGACCTCTAGGTATGTTGACAAGGTGAAGAGAGATACTGTGTACTAAAAAAAGGAAGATCTGTCTCCTCTATGTTTCTTTCCTGATACTCCTCATCCAGAAAGAGATTTGGAGAAAAATCAAGGATATCCTTTAATTTGATCCACAAATCCTATAATAACATACTACTATACTAGAGGGAGAGTATCTCCTATGAGTTGTCATACTCCATGGTCAAATAAAATAATTCTACCTGAAACGCCTTCTCAAAATCGTCCCATAGAACATCATACTCTTTCTTATCACCTTGGTACAACATCCACAACTGAAGTGCTGCTCGTAGAATCTAGATCACTGCCAAAGGAACCCATAACTCCATCAGAGTCTTGATCAACATGAAGATGATCACAAGCTCATTGACCCAACTCTCTATCTGTGTCACTACAACGCTGCCCTTATACATTCCTAGATTCTTTCACTAGAAAGATCACAACATTTTCTTCCACTAGTCATCCAAATCCACTAGTTCAGCCCTCTGTCGAACAACTAGGTTGTCCTGCTGAGTCTCCACTTCCTATACAACACAAGAATGATGACCGTGTTCCATAGCTGAAAGGTATAAAAGGAACTCCTATGTTCTATTACTATGGAATTTTATTTAAGATTAATTTTAAAATTTTATTATTTAAATCCCTTGAAACAACCAATTAGAACATGAAAACAAGTCATAATGATTTATTCACCTTTCCTAGGGTCTATAACATGAAAATAGTGTAGCCTCACTTGGTCATTAGATAAGCTCGTAGTCCTTGCATCGGATCATGGGGGGCCATAAAATCACAGTTCCTAGCCTGTCTTCCCTGGCCTATGTCACACAATAAGATCACCTAACATTTTGACCTACCAACCCATGTAATCCTCACTATAACTAACTATAAACACCATCCTATCTATCAACGATCACCTGTGATACCATTATTTCTTTACCCCTCCCTCCAAAGATGCCCCTCCTTAGTTGGAAATGGGGAAAGCGAGATAATGACACCCAAGTCCCACCTCGAGTATGCCCTAGGGTGGTGACCAATAGCAAGGGTATACAAATATCACATCATGTGTGGCATTAACCTTTTTATAGTAATTAAGATCGAGAGATAAGATGCACCAACCACAAAGCAACTCTAAGACATATAGAAAAGAGAAACCAAAATCCACCCCACATTTATGTTAAATGTAAAACTTTTAAAAAACAATAAAAACCTCAAAAGTAAATACCAAAAGAAAAGTTAAGCAGTGACACTACAGCTGTCCCCAAAATCTAAGCTAGTACTACCCAACCCAGTCCACGCAGTCCACATGGAAGCATGAAAGTAGTTTTATATATGTAGGGTGATCATACAAGTATACTCAGTAAGGAAAAGTATCTCGTGAAGAAGTTGATAAGTATAATATTGCACCATGAGAAAACAACAGAAACCAGAATCACATAAAAAGATATATTAACCTTCCCATCCTCACCAGGCCATGCGCACCAAATATCACAAGTCATGTAATGTAATATATAGAACATCAATGATACGGTACACCACAACACTTTCACACTAATTAGATGCTCACACACCCTAATAGAAAACGTCCTGACACTCCCACCTCTTCTAATGAACCTATTCAAAAACCACTCACACACACCTTGGCCCCACAACTACATCACATCCTACCCAAAAACACCTGGTCCACATACCACATCACATCCTTGAGACACCTAGGATCCAAAGGTCATGTCATCCCAAAGACACCAAGGAAAAAACATTTCCCGCACACATATGGGCCTCACAAACCACAACATTCTTGAAGAGTATTGGGATATCACTACCTGGAAGAGATAGCATTGTAGAGTGGGTGGCTAGCCACCCATCCTCCCACCGAGATTTTTTGGAAATACAGCCTCCCCCATGAAAATGGGGGTGTTCAATGCACAGCGCTCAACTAGGGTGGGGTGTGTATGGAATTCAAAAGGAAATACATGTATATATATAGGTAGGTAGAAAATACTCAACCCAACCTATGGGGTTCCAAATAAGAACCAATCCACAAAAAAACCTTTTATGTTACCTCTAAATGCATGTATCATAAAAAACATTGGCCACTTCTGAATTTGATAGAATAATTCTTCTTAAAACCCAAGTGATTTGATGTTATTAGGAATTTACCAGAAATTCCATCCCTACCTAGGAAACTAACTACCACAACACACAACCAGCCTCACACCCAATCCAAAAAGAGAAGGAAAACTATGATAAAGTATCCCACTTCACATTTTCTCTCCACTAACATCCATGCCGACCATTTTCATCAACATTCTTCAATGTCATGCCACCCTTCCCCATTTTTTCATGAACCTCCCCTCTAAAGATGCCCATATTATGCTAGAAGTGGAGAAAGATAGAAAATAAACCCCCAAGTTCTGTATCTAGTAGGCCCCGTGGTGGCGACCAACACAATGGGTATAAAAATATTACAAAATGGGATGCATTAACCTTTTCACAGTAACTAATATCAGTAGATAAGATGCATCAAACACAATTAAACTCCATGAGATATATAAAAGTGAAAACAAAATCCATCCCACATGTATGTTTAAATTAAAAACTGCTATAAATATAACCAAAAGATCCAAAGTAAATATGAAAAAAGCTAAGAAGTGACACAACAACCATCCCCAACGCCTAAGATAGTACTTCCCATCACGGTTTCTGTTGTACTCCTAGAAACACAAAATAATTTTTGTATATGTGGGTGAGAATACTAGTATACTTAGTAGGGAAAACCCAAAGTCCCTCATGAACAAGTGGTGACACATACTAATGCCTAGGGAGAAAACAGAAGAAACCAAAATCACCTTACTAGGTATACAAACCAACCCATCCTCACCAAGTAAATCTCACCAAATAACACAAGTCAGGTGAATTAATATAGATCACATCGATGATAGGGTACCCCCACCAATTTCCCACTGATTAGATGCTATCAGACTCTAACATAAAATGTCCTAGCACTCCCACCTCTTCCAAAGGAACCACATCAAAACCTTCCCGAACACACATGGGCCTCACAACTACATCACATCCCACTCACAAACAACTGAACCACATACCATATCACATCCCAAAGACACCTAGGAATCACAAAACATCTCATCTTGAAGACACCTAGGAAGCATAACATGGCCGCACAAACTTGGGCCTCACAAACCTCAACCTGCCCAAAGAGTCTTGGGCCATCATTACTTAGAAGAGGGAGCATGGAAGACAGGGTGGATATCCATCCATCCATCTACGAGGGTGTTTGGGAAAGACACCCTCTCCCATGATAAAGGATTTTTTCAGTGCGTAGTGCTCAACTATGGTGGGGTGCGTATAGAAATCACATTGAAATACATGTATATATATATGTAGATTGAAAATATTCAGCTCAATATATGGGGTTCCAAACAACAACTAACCCACTAAACTAACTTTACTGATACCTTTAAAATCATGTATTATAATGAATAGTGGTCACATCTAAATTTGATAGAAGAAAGTCACTTAACACATAATCATTTTTATGTTATCAAGCATTTACCATCTATTCCATACCTACCTGGGAAAATAACAACCACATCACATAACAAACCTCACAACCAAGATAAACAAAGGATAAAAACTGTTATAAATTATCCCACTCCACATTTATTCTCTACTAACACTCATTCCAACCACTATCATCATCATTCTTCAAATTCATTTTGCCCTGTCCTTTCTCTCAACATGATAACCCCCCAAATTATAGCCAAACCCTATAACTCACCTCATCACAACCATACATGTAATCCCCACTACATATACATACCACCCTTATCACAACCATAAAAATCCATCTACCCTCTATCACAACCATCAGCATCCCCGTTGCATGAACATACCATGCCCCAATAACCATAAATCATCCTAGATGCAGTCCCAATACATAAAAAGTTCATCGATTTCACAATAAACCATTATCTTGACCTAATATTTCATTACACCACCCATACCCCCCAATAGAATAGCCACACCCCCATATGCAACCCCACACAACCCACAAGGGATTGAAAATAGAAAATATCCAAACACAACACACAACCACACAAATAGAGTAAGGTTTATTCAGATTTAACCAACAATCATTCTTTAATTCCACTTTAATAATTAGGGGGTGATTATATAATAATTTCAATCTTGGGGAATACATTTAATTAACCATATTTTCATTGTCAAACAATTTCACTATTTCATTAGTTAAACATGGGATCAATAAAAAGTATAAAGAATCACTTGTGTATATGAAAAGACCACCAAAAATCATTATTTTTAGATGTAATTTATCCAGAACAAAACAAAACATGGATCAAATAATATAGATAAAAAAATGACCTACATCATCATATTCCCGACCATTCATTTTTTACTAAATTAATTGGTCAGATTATATTTGTTATCATCATCTTCCGCACTTCATTTATTACTTCATTTAAAATGGATCTAATCGTGTTCCCATATAGAAAATAGTAAACCCACCCCACATGATGCAAAATTGAAATAGAGATGGAGGAATCCCTACATGGATGAAAATATTATCCAAAAATCCTCATAGCACAAAAACAGGGGGAACGTGAGTAGCAAGAAGACTCTAAGAAAAAACTGGATCCGAAAGCCACATCACCACCCATGACTCTACGGGGAAGAAATGATATGGGCACAACAAAAGAAAACATAATGGTTCAAGGAAGGGAGTATATTTTCATTAGAAAAGTTCAGATCTTATTTTAACACAAGGGAGAAAATTTCAATGTACATAAAAGTCATGTTGTGGCCAAGACCATGTGGGTTGGCCATTTAAATGTATGGTGGTGTTAGGATATTGATGACATAATTAATATCCTTTGAAATTACTTCAGAAATGGGAAAAAAGGTTTTAGACTATATTTATGTCAAATAAAATGTAAGTGGGTTGAAACTATAAAAACTGGGAAAAGATGGAAATTAATCACCTATTGGTGAGTCACTAACATGAGTCGCTGAGGAGACTCATCGACACGAGTCACCGACACCCCCTACCAATGCCTAACTCACCGACCCTATATACTAATGTCTGACTCACTAAAACCTCCAACCCACACATTCTATCGATGCACCCTATTGACATCAAATCCCCAACACGACCAACCAACATGACTCAATGATGTGACCCACCAATAGTGAGCCACTGGAGCCACTCACCGATGTGACTAATCAACACCAGACTCACCGAGGCCAGTCACATAAGTGAGTCCCCGATGACACTCACTAACATGAGTCACTAATGCTACTCACAGATGCAAGTGATCGATTCCTGACTCATCGACACCACTCGTCGACATGAGTCAGTAACACCACCCACCATTGGGAAAACAAGAAAATAGGAAAACTCTTGAAATGTGTCACCTTGACCTCTCAGAACACCTCAAAACTGTATTTTCACAAAGGAATGGACTGGAGAGGTCCAATACATTAAATTATAATTTATTACACTCATATTAATTACTCAGGTGTTGGAAACATAAGACAATGTGAGTTCAAACATTCAATACCTGGTTAATATATTATATATTAATTTCATATCACAAGAAATCATAAGATAGTTACGTAGGAATGAAAAAATAATCAAGTTACCTGAACATAACACAAGTAAAACATACCCAATTAAACATGGATTTTAAATCTTGAATAATTACATATGGATTTCAATATAACATGTGAAATGAGGCATAAAATATGGAATTGTGAGGGAATTATGATAATTCATAGCATATGAATGTCGTATAACATATAAATAAGTAATAAAAATGTAACACAAATATAATAATGGAAAAAAATTACATTTTCAAGGCTTACTTCCATGAACATAATCACATAATGGATAGAGTCCAATAACATTGATTATTGGGTTCACTTCCCATTCCAATAAACATAACGGATGGAGTCCAATAGTGCTTTGGGTTCACTCCTCATTCCAAAAAAGTTTGTGGAAAGGGTTAACTTATTAGTTTTATATATAGTACCTCAAAAGATATAAATATTTACCTAATGAAATTGAGGTCCTTATAATTTTTTGTGAACCAATCACATAATGAGTGACCATACATATGTGATCTATGTAAACAAAATCACATTCATAAATAAATCAATGAATAATTATCCCATGGGAAAGGAATTATTTTCATGAATGTAAACACAATTCGTGATTGAAATTCATCATGAGAAAGAAGGTGGATGATACCATTAAATAATACACCAAGTGAAACATAATAAACATTAAATTATTTTAACAAGATGAAAAAACATTTAATAACTCTATATTTATTTAAAAAATATGATGAAATTTCATTTGAATATTGTAGAACATTTTATAAAAGGTAATAAAAAAATATAAATATATATAATGGTTTTGAAAAATTATGATAATGTAAATAAATATTACATTGAATAATTATTAGAATTGGTGATTTTTAGCCTTATCGAAAAATGACATATTATGATTCGATTTTCGTTGAAGGAATATTTGAATATTTCATGGTAAAGAGACCCTAAAAATTGCAATAGGTGAAACTTATATCTATTTAAATGTAAATAAAATTTCCACATGAAGCGTGATTCTCATTCTAAAATTATTTGGGTAAAATTTCCCATACTCCAATTATCATTCTAAAATCCCTATATTATCTACATGTTTGGAAATTTGGTATGTTGATATTTTTGGTTTGATAGTCGAAAAAATTCAATTTCCACCCAATTTATCCTAGTAACTATGCTGAATTTTCTGTCCCAATGTCACCAATGGAGTTGACTTAGATCACAACTAGAAACGAATTCTGATGAAAACATCCAATGGTCTTTGAGTTTTGGATAGACAATTGTTCATATTATCGAAGTTTGAGTCATCTGGTTTCAATATGTCATCATGGGGGTAGGGAAAGGAATGGGGTTGTTATCTCAATAATGTATAAGTCATTGCGGAATGAAACATTCAATGGTCTTGAATATGATAAGTTAGGTAGTAACAGGAAAAAACATGACAATCCCATCTATAAATAGACAATACCCTTGAATTATGAACTGAATATTGGGGACATCTTTAACCATTTGTGTTGTGATTTAGTTGACCACAATTTGAAAGTGCATGCCCAGTTTGGTGTGGGGGGTGGGGTGAGTGGGTGTGTACATATGATTATGTGGAACCAAACATCAACATACTAAAACTTCATCACAACTAAAGGTAGTGTGAGATGGATGTGAACCTAATCAGGGGGTGATTATAGAAATATGTGATAGATGCCCAATGTGGTTCTTTGACTAGCTTATTTTAATGCATGTTTCACCAATTGAATTGGGGGATGGGTAAATTCATTGAATAGGTCAAGTCCTAGACAGACCTTTCTAAATATTAATATATGTAACTAATTTGAATATTAGGAAACTGAGGGACCGGTTCAATAAAAAAGAGTATTATTTTTGGTAGGAGAACATCATGGAGGGGAAACAATTCTCCTGGTTGGATTTAGGGGACATGTTTTATAAAAACATCTTAAGATATAATATAGAGTGAAGAAAAAGTACCAGAATTCACTACCTGAGGAAGAATCAGGGGAGGAAGGGAAATCAAGATTTGTGGAGTTTCATTTTTCTCAGAGGGAAGCAATTACAAGGGTTTAAAGAATACTCTAATTTACCTAAACCAATGGAAAAAATTTATGTTAAAAAGAGTAGACCCAATGAAATAGATTTTGAGAATTATATTAAGGATCAAGATTTGTATAAGAGTGTGGACATTATGTATGAAAAAATGTATGAATGTGTTAATACTAAGAAATAAGAAAATGTTATTGGTTCTATGGGAGAACTAAACTAGATACAGGGATTCTATGAGGTATTTTATCATGTAAACAGTTAGGCCATATATGATATAGACAACACCTCTAAGGGTGTGGCGACTAGATTGCAATGAGAGGTAGTTATAGATGATGTAAAAATAGGAAAGCATTTGAGCTGATTATTCATTATAAGGAAGAAATTTTGGGAGAGGATGTATGGATTAACTACTACCAAGATTATGTGGATATTATTACTGAAATAACGATACTAGTGGACAACAACATGGAGCATTTTTTTGGATAAATAAGAAATTTCATAGTTTTACAAGAGGGTTCTACAAAGAGATGGTAAAATTGGAGGAGAACATTAAAACATGGAACAAGATGGCAGATAATATTATAGACATCATCAAGGATGAACCATATACAAAGGTAAATACACTCCAATGGAAATTGTATATGGAGAATGATTCTAATAGTCTTGATCCTGATTTCATTGATTGGTGATCTCTTATGGTATCTCATGTTTTTTGGTTTAAACTTATATGCTGTATAACTATTTACCTAAAAGTGTTTCAGAAATAAAAGTAAATTTTTAGTCAGTAAATTGTTTTATAACCTTATTCATATATATTACCGTCTATACTCTTAAATTTTAATCATTTATCACACACAAATTTTTGTTCTTAGAAGAGGAAGATGTAAGAGGCTGGGTGAATTGTGTCATATTAGAAATCGTGAAAAATTTAAATTTTCCTTCGAGAAATAAGTAAATCCTACCATTATCTATTAGTATTTTAAAAGGAGAGGAAAATAAATAAATAAATAAAATTATAGGACATTGAATTGGATAATGGTTTGTGGAAAATAAATCCCCTAGTCAACTCCACTAATTCTCACTCCATGAGTTTGGTGATTTTCATTAAGCATGTATTTTATCTTGGGACTTCAAAAAATGAGTGCCGGAAATTGAAACCTTAAAATAAGGATTTTATAGGTCATTGAGGTTCTTTTATAGGGAACCTTGGAAATAATAGCTTAGTATGGGGAAATAACACCCCATAAAAACATTGATGAGATGTATATTGTTGAATAATATTTAACCTCCCAATTTCCACCATAACTAAGTGATAACAAGATATTAAATCAAGTAAACAATAGAAGATAGTATATATTCAATGTTGAGTATACATAATTTTCTTTAAATATTAATAGTAATATAGGAAAATTCACACAATAAATACTATTCTTTACACCACAAGAGAAAAAATATGTACAAAGAATTATATTCTATTTTTTTCAAATTTTAAACAACAATGTGAAAATTTATAACAGTTTTTAGCTTCATAAATAAAATAATTTTCACACATAGATTCAAAACCTACATGAAAAATATTTATATATTAATGATACAAAAATCAAGAATTTGCCGTGACTAATATTACTTCAAAAATTCACAATAAATATTATCAATAGCTTTAATAAATATATACAATAAATTCACAAAATAATTTCATTGTTTTGTTTCTATGTTAATCTTTAAATAATAATATTTAAAATCATTAGAATATTTCATCGGATAGTTTTTCAAAAATAGCACCAGTATTGAAAAATTTAATCCTCCTCTTAAATTCATTCAAAGTTACCTTAAATAGAGTCAAAAAATGCTACTTAAAACTCATCAAAGAATTCTTCTGAATAATTAATTTTTTTTGACTTTTAATCATAATGAATTATTATTTTAAAATTCGCATAACTAATAACCGTATAAACACTCCTTAAAATATATAGTAAATTCATTTCTACAACTTTGTGATTCCTTCTAATAATTTAATAATAATTTCCAAAATTATAATCAAGATAAAATTATCTAGATAGCCATTTCAACAAACAGAAATATAATTATTATGTACAACAAAGTTCCATTACATTAAATTGAAGTTAGATATTCCCTCCAATAGATTAACATAACTTCTCAATAATAATTTAATGTGAGATAATATTATAAACATTACCCCTATTCATATGAGATGTAGATACTTAGTTGAGATATGTTCATTAAAGACAATAACATTGGGTTCAAGAGAATTCCTCCATTACAAGATCATGATATTAATTCTCTTGAAATGAGTCACAATGATCTTTTAGGAATGATTATCCATAATATAAATAAGATGATATGATAGATCATTTAATAAGTGATGCACTACTATTTATCACCTTCATCCTTGATTTTTTTTCAAAGTGAAGTATTCTAGTTTTTTTAGACAACACAGAAGGAAATATATTAAGGGTATCAAAGGTATTAGAGAACAAGAGAAAAAATCCATTGTGGTAAATCATTCAAACTAGTGATAGAATCATTTTATAACTTTTAGTCACCAAAAAATGGGTTGATTTATTCCCTTACCTTTTTACAATAGAGAAGGTAAAATTCTCAAAGTGCTAGAGCAATGACCAGATCATCAAAATAGGATAGAAAAAAGACTGAAAGCCTCTATACATTGCATAAATAGAATTAATCAACATGATCCATTCTGATTCTAAAATTATATATTTAAATTCTCCCTCTATAGAAAGTATCATTATAAAGTAGATTTCATGAGCTTCAGCTGTCAGTGGACCCTAGAAGCCATTGTATGGAGTATGAAAAGAAGTTATGATTTGTCCAATGTAATTTTGGGAAATAGCCCCATACCAACTATACTTCTCCGGAGAATAGTCACATCCATATTAATTTTGAGGACATCCTTTGAGGGAGGTATCCATGTGCATAAAAAAGGAAGATCGCTTGACTATATATTCTTATTTTTTAGGGATTTCTATGAATCCAGCTAGGCCTAATCCCATCCAATATAAAAGGAATCATTCTTGGAAATCTGGTTGCAATTATGGTCATTACACCTCACCCAAATATATCGACAAGAGTACAAAAAAATGACATCGTCTCTATAGGTAGATATTCATACCAAGCCACAAATAACTCATGACGTTCCATGTCCTAGGAGAGGGAATGATCAAAAAAAGGATTCCAAGAGTCCCAGATTTCCTTATCTCTTAGGCTATTAACGATTGGATGGAAAAGAGATTCTAGGGCTACCATGCCATGAGGACAAGAACAATTTTCTAAAACATGATTATGAACTAGATACCCCAAGGAGGGGTGGACGCTTCTAAAGATCTTCCACTAGATGAATCAAACATTTGGAGGAACCAAGTGGATCCAAAGTGAATTCCGAAGTTTATCATTTCCTAGATTCTAGAGTCGATAGGCAAAGGTGTAACCAGATATGAATGAGAATATAATCTATTATTATTTACACGAAAAATATTATCTTGGAAAATATAAAAAAATAAATGGATGCTCAGAATAATATTTTTATCCCTATCATTAAAACAATTCCCTAATTTCTCCAAGCACCATCCATCACCCAAGTAATAAAAAAGAGAGATTACTCCCTTATCTTTAAGACTAGGGACTGTGAGAGAGGTAGCTTACCTAACTTCATCACCAGAAATCCAAGGGTATTTCTAGATTCTAATTGAGCAGACCTTTCCAATCCCACACCCTATATCGGCCTTATGTATGGTGCAGTATCCTCAGAGAAATTGTAACACCATGATATTTTTTGATTTTTTTTAGAATTAATTTATCCTTTTTGATATTTTTCAATTCACACAACACTAAAAAAGTTTATTTTTTATTTAAGAACAATGTTTGGATTTAATTATATGAAACTTAAAGTTAACCAAGAACTACACAAAAAATAAATTTTAGCTTTCTCTACATGGAACACAGTGTTTAGATTTCATTACATGAAAAAATGACTTTCGTAGATGGCTTGTGTAACATGCAAGACCGAGTTTCACCAAACAATAACATATTTATTAAAATTTTATTATAATAAGATATAACATATATGTTAAATTATAAGTTATGAATAAACTAATTTATGAAAATATACGTTCTACAAAAATATAACATGAATTCACAGGTTTCTAATTAATTAGAATAGAATATGAAAACTGATTGAATATAAAATGAAATATTACTATTTTTATTTTCATAAAGCTGTTTTACCCAAATAAATTAAATTAAATAAAATTTGAGAGTGATATTAAGGTAATATATATATTATATATTAAAACAAATATTTTTTATATTAAATCAACATTTTCTATAGACATACGATATGAGCAAACCCCATTTTATGTTTAAAATCCTATATTTTTATATAGGTAGTTCAACCACTTTTTCATTAAAAACTGATTTTAATCAAAATTTTGGCACTTTTATAGATTTTATATGTGAAAAAACATCATATTTTCAATAGAAACCTAAAAAATAGGGTAGGATAATTGTTTGGTTTTTTTCTATAAGATTTCATATTTAAATAAATAGTTGAAAATAATGAATTTTAATTAAAAACTATATTTCCATCTAATTTAATTATAAGGTTAAATTATATTTTAAATTAGTTCAAAGTTTCATTAGATATATTTTTTATCAATTAATCCAATTCAGTTCAATGGAACCAATTTCATATTAAAATTGGATATACTAACTTAGAAATGGTTTAATAATTTAAAATTTTAAAAACCCACTGTGTCATCCCATGAGGTGGATTAATTTAAATTAATTTATAACACTTATGTGGTTAGAATTAGGAAAAGTGGGTTATATATTTGATTAATAATAATTTATATTATATAATAATTTTAATTTAGTTTTTGAATAATAATATTAGTGAAGGTAATTAAAATTAATTATATCGATTATGGTAAAATTAAGCTTAACTAAGGACTAAAACTTATATTTATTACCCAAAAAACCTATAAACATTTAAAAGATAAATTTTATGTCCATATTTATAACCTATAATCCTTTGGATCTAATTGGTTCCATTATTGGATCCACTTGGAATGTGAAAATCGGAATGAAATTCCTTTTCCAAAATATTACAAGAGTTTCACTCCTCCTCCACTATAAAAGGCCTCCTGTCCTCCCACTTCTACACAAATATCAAGCCACTTATGTTCTCCCAGGTTATACTAAAATATTCTTAAAATGTCCCACCCCTTATCCTATAATCCACCCATTGTTCAGAAAGCTTCCATGGAATTCAATTGTTGAAAACCAAAAGGAGTTACCTGATTAAGAGGTGACACCATCCCTTAAGCTCTTTTATTTTATTTTATTTCTCCAACACCTTAATTAATCTTATTCTATGATTACTAAAAAAAGTATGCAAAATATATTAAGATTTTTTTGTGAAGGGTTTTACCTATACTTACACACACATCCAAATAATGGGTAATGAACATACTATTTATGTGTATGGTGAACTACAGCCTCACTAAACGATGATTATTCTTTTTTATTTTTCCACCTCTCATGGTGGATTAAGATAAACAATCTACTTATATATTTTTTATACTATATTTATTATGTAATTAGGATTCTTTAATCCTTTTAAATCAAAAATATTTATACATTACATTTAGTGTAAAGATGATAATTTCATTTGAGGAAGTGTGGGTTATCGCCCCCTCAAAGTTTTTTGATTCGCTCACACACTACATGGAATGTATTAAAGATGGGTTTAGAGATATTATATTATATATATATATGATATAATAATTATACAGGAATAATTATTTATATACATTTATATATATATATATATATTTCATTTACCATCCTTCTTTTAAAATGAAAATTTAATGGAAACAACTTTCATGCATATATACAACCTACTATCTCCAGGAATGGTGTATTCCATTTCATACTTATAAATTATTTATATTTTTAAAATATATATATACATAATATAAATTATATTTATATTATGGATTATATTATATAAATCGTGATATAATTATAAGGACAAAATATATAACAAATTAAGACACATCCAAAAAACAAAGTGAATATTACCTAAAATATAACCTTAACATTGAATAGTTAACAAGAGGGTAATATAAAGTCACAATAAATCCATATATGGTATTATATATAATAATATGATAATTTTAAACATTTATAATAAATTTATATTTAATATACATGAGGATTGAATGAGTACAGTGACTATCAAGACACTAGGTAAGGGAATTTCATCTCACTTTTTAATTCCATGAGATACATGCTTTATTCACCACCCATTAATTTTTTGTGGTGTGTATAATTCCCATAGATGTATTGTATGATTAATATATTTAAAATTATTTTTATTTACATATCCATTTTATTATCTTTATTTAAAGGTATTTATGTTTCATAAGTTAACAAATCGATAATGCAATTTTATCTCAATTTTCCTACTTTTAGACACATGCCATGTTATGAACCAATAATTTTACATGAGGTGTATATAGTGACTTTGAAATTTTATAACATGAATATCCTTCTTTTAATGATAATTTAAGCTTAATGTAATTTAATTTTCTTACATGGGGATTATGGTTCATAGTTACCAAACGGTAAGAGTTTTTAGAAACAGTCTCATCACTTTTTGAGATTGTTTATATTATGCTTCATTTGATGAAATATTATGATTCATCTCCCAAAACTATTCAGGAATTTTATTATCCTATGGTTATTCAAAATTTATTCATGTATTGGTACCATTTTTCTACTCTTTGGTACATAAGATAGTTATGAATCTGTTTTTTATGAAATCCTTACTTTACCCTATATTCGGTCAGAAATCTATGTTCCTTCAAAACTAAGTTTCATAATAAGGGTTTCTAAAAATATTCAACAATTCTCCTATAATTATTAAAATAATTTTCTTCCTTTTTTATTTTACCAATTTTTTAAAATGAATATTCATGTATCCTTCCAAATAACTAATTTTTCTAACCTTTTACCTTGGAAAATTTATATTTTTTACCTCCTATGACACATATAGATTTTCTTGCCGTTATTTCTATGAAATTCCATTCCATGTTTAAAAAGGATAATTTTTCCAAAAAAATGTTTTTTAAAATTAATTTTCGTATAAATTTTTTTTCAAGATAATTTAAATATTTCATTACATGTTTTTGAAATTTATTTTCCAAGAAATTGTTTTCAGAACATTTTCAAGTTTTCTTTAAAAGTTTTCGAAGAATTTTAGATGAAATAATTTTCAAAACATTTTGAAGATTTATTTTAAAGTATTCAATGTGTTTTAAAAGAGATTTTTTTAAAATAAATTGAATATTATTCTGTACACTTTTAGGGAAAAATGTTCACAAATTGATTTGAATTATTCAATAATGTTTTCAAGGTA
Organism: Viscum album; assembly: GCA_963277665.1. Lineage (NCBI taxonomy): Eukaryota > Viridiplantae > Streptophyta > Magnoliopsida > Santalales > Viscaceae > Viscum > Viscum album. Next base: position 1,910,805,192 of record OY728161.1, on the reverse strand, counting down.
TTTTCTAAGAAATTGATTTTCAAATGATTTTATGCATTAAAATTCCCCTTTTCAAATAAAAAATCATATTTTCCACAATAAATGTTTTTAATGATATTTAAAAATTATTTTCAATTTAATATGACATCCATTAAGGTAACTCATCCCTTTCTACTAAATTCTCTAATAGTTACATTCATATTATTTCTCTAAATGAGATTTGTTTAATGAAACTGTCATTATGAAACCGGCCTCTCTTTCACAGGTTAAATTTTTATGAAGTATATTTAAATTTCTTGGGTTATATGTTTATGAAATCTATTTCTATTTCATGGTTAATTCTTTTGATGATACTATTATGAAACCTTTATCTTTTTTCATAGTTTATGATATTATTACATGTTTATGATAACAATTTCATTTAATGGGATACGATACGATTGTTTACGGTTTCGTGGAACATGTATGTATGATTACATTATGGGATGGGTGGGACCTATATCGATATATTTTGAATTGGGTAAAGATTTATATCTCATGATATAGTCATGGATGGAATGAGAAATGAACTCAGTTCAATATCACATGGCTGGAATGAGGAGTGAACTCAGTTCATTAATATAGGGCTGGAACGGGGTGCAAACCCTATTGAGTAAAAGGCTTTTTTCAACTAATATGGCCTTGTAAATGATTCCATGACTATTATAGAAATCCTTATATACTCATATATGTTTACCAAAATTCCATGTATTTTTACTATGTAATGATTTCAAGGCATATTTTTTATCTTATGAATCATGTCTTATGAACAACCAAGCTTTTGGACATGAGTCATGTATATGATCTTTGATATGCAAGGTATGATATTATATTTTCATTATCATGTTCTCATACCCCTATTATCATGTTTATTTTTACATGTTTCCATTGTCTACCCTTATCAAGCATATGAGCTCACCCCATTTTATGTTTCCGACCCCATGTTATGAAGATATATATATTATATGATATTTCTAAGAGGGGTTCTAGTCTTTGAGAACATAGTGGAAGATAATTTAGCTCTCTCAAGTACTAGTGTTTACATTCTGGAAATCATGAAATTAGTATAATGACCTAATATATAACATATTATGACACATGTGAAAAACAAACCGAATATTACCCAAAGTTTGACCATAACATGGAATTATTAACAAGTGGGTAATAAAATGTCATAATAAAAAATAAATAGAATTATATATAAGAATATATTTATGTGATATATGTATAATAAAATTATATTTTTTATATAGGAGGTTTGAATGATTATGAAGAGAGCCAAGACACACGGTAAGGTAATTTCATCTCACTTTTTATTTCCCTGATATATATCCTTAATTCACCAGCCATTCCATCAATGTGGTTTGTATACTTCACATGGATGTCTTATATAATTATTATACATAAACATATGGTTATTTAAAAATCCATTTTATGATTTTTATTTCAAGGTATTTATGTTTCAAATGTTACTAAATCAGTAATGTAAATTTGTCTCAATTTTCCTTCTCTAAGATGCATGAAATGTTATGAACATATATTTTTCCATGAGGTGTATAGAATAAATTTGAAATTTTATATAATGAATCTATTTATTCTCATGATATTTTAAGAATCATGTAATTTAATATTCATACATGGGGAGTATGGTTCAAATTTATCATGTGGTAATAGTTTTTGAAACAATCACATCTCTTTTCAAGACTGTTTTTGTTTATGATTCCTTCGAGAAAATCTAACTATCCATATCTCAAGAACATTCATGAATTTTCTTCTCATATGGTTATTTATGATTTATTCATGTATTAGTTCCATTATTATACACTTTATCACATAATATAGTTAATAATGTGTTTTTGAGAAAGCCCGACTTTACCCTATCTTCAGTCAAAAATCTACATTCCTTCCAAACCGTGTCTTCTAAAAATGGTTTATATGAATCTTATACTATTATCCTATAACTATTAAAAAATATTTTTTCCTTTTTTTATTTTACCAATATTTGAAGAGGATTATTATGGTTTTTTTTATAGAATACATTTTTATAAAATTTTAAAATGCAAAAAGAATGTAATTTTACCTCGTACAACATGTACAAATATTCCCTCCTTTATTCTTGTTAAATTTTTAAACATGTTTAAAAAGGTTAATTTTTCATAAAAATGTTTTTTTAAAATTAATTTTCAGGGAAATTTGTTTTCAAAAAGTTTTAAAGATTTATTTATATGTTTTAAAAGTATTTTCAAAGAAATTTTTTTCAAAAAGTTTTGGAAGATTTCATTTAATGATTTCAAAGTGTTATCAAATAAAACTATTTTTAAAATGATTTGAATATTATTCTATAGGCTTTGATGGGAAAGGTATTTCAAAATTATTTTAAGTCGTATTTATATGTTTTCAAGGTATTTTCCATGAAAATGATTTTTAAATGGTTTTATTCATTAAGAATCCATTTTCAAAGAATAAAGGATATTTGGTCATGAAATATTTTTGAATTATATTTAAAAATTATTTTCAATATATGATGAAATATTTTTAGGTTACTCATTCGATTCTAGGTAATGATAAAAAAAGTTACATTTATATTATTTCATTTAATGGGTTGTGCTTAATGTTATTATCATTTTAAAACACATTTCTCTTTCACGGGTTATATATTTATGAAATCCATTTCTATTTCATGGGTTATATGTTTATGAAATCCACTTCACTATTATGGGTTATGGTTTTGATGAAATGATTATGAAACATGTATCTTTTTTCATAGGTTATGATATAATTACATGTTTATGAAAACCAATTTCATTTCATTGGTTATGATATGATTGTTTATTATTTTGTGGCACATATATTTATGATTTCATTATGAGATTTGTGAGACTTATATCTCCGTATAATGAATTAGGTAAATATTTATATCTCATGAGATAGACATGATCGGAATGAGAAATGAACTCAGTTTGATACTACAGGGGTGGAACAAGGAGAGGACATGGTTCAATAATATAGATATGGAACATGGTGTGAACCCAATTTAGTAAAAGACATTTTCCAATGAAATAGAATTGGAAATGAAGCATTTAATAATATGAAAATAAATATATATGCTTATATGTCTACTAGAATTTCAGGTATTATTCCTATTTTACGCTTTCATGGCTTATGTTTTTTATTTTTTGATGATTCATGTATTATTAACTACCAATATGTATTCCATGATTCATGTATATGATATTTTTTATGTAGGGTATGATATTATATATTTGTGATCATGTTCTCATACCCCTATTGTTTGTTTATGCTTATATTTATCCCTTTTTTACCCCTACTAAGCATTTGATATCACCCCCTTTTTATATATCATTTCCCATGTTTTGAAGATATATTTCTTGTACGATAGGTCTAAGATGTGTTCTAGTCTTGGGGAGCCTAGTAGGAGATAATGTAGCTTTCTCATCTACAGATGTTTACATTTTCATTTTTCCAAAGGCACTAATCTAATATGTTATTTGGGTATCTTTTTGTATAATGATTTGTGTATTCCACAAAGTGATGTAATTTTTAAATATGAAAAGAGAGGGATTTTGTAACACCCCGACCCCTCTAGGCTGGAGCCGGTGCATTACTTGTGATATTGGAACAATTATAAGGAAAGAAAATCCCGAAGTAATGATCAGTTTAGTAGTCTTGAAGAAACTAGATACATATATGTAACACAAATTACATTTAATAATGTTACAGAACACAGTACATAACAAAACTAAAAATTACAACCACATGAACTCAATAAATGATCTTCTCTTCATCACCTATTGAAGGTAAACAATGAAAGGGGTGAGCTAAAATACTCTGTAAGTGTAAAAAATAATGTAAGCATGAATAAAATAATAAGTGAATCATAATAAATCTAACATAATCAATATGGCATGGTGAATAAATGAAAAACTCATGCCATTAATAAACTAAGAATGAAACTGCATCCATAGATTTTGACATTTTGAAAACCTCATAGATAATAAAAAATGATAATGAATAAAGATAATTCTTATGAATTGGACATCATGTATCTGGCACATGAAACCATAACACCGTTAAAATGGTTTAGTTCTATGGGTAGAAACCCGTCTGATTTTTGGAAACAAACCCAAAGGGTTTGTCGCCAAATGGATTTATCTCATGATACCAACCGATGCATCGAGGGGATATAGCGAGCCACACACACCACTGCATGTCCAAAGCATTATTTATACATTGATTCAATACAAGAGAAATATTCCGTTTCAATATCTGTATAGAGTAGAGTATACAGATTCATCAATATTTCCATAATTAAAATATCTTTCTAAATAAACACCGTATGTAAAATGATATACGGTTTTGAAAACAGACATATAAATGACATGAGATTATTCATATTAAATATAAATATAATTTAAAATCAAAATTGATCTTAAATGGGCTGTAGGTATACCACATAAAGATTATTAGGTGAAAAATACAAGGTTGGTCACAAAAAAATAGTAGTTGAGACAAAGTCTCTTACCAAAATGTAATTGGTCGAATCATGTGAAAAGAACTTAATAAACCTCAAAATAACCATTTAATAACATGAATATAAATAGAATAATTTTATTATATATCAAATGGCATTACACTTATACCACACACAAGAAATAAAAGGCAAACAATGGAAATCTCATTGAAATTAAAGTGAGATGAGAAACCCCTTATAAACATTTCGGCATGGTAACGAGTGTTATTGCGAGGGATTAATGAGACAAATGGGAATTCCATTATCTATATGTCACAAGGGCAGTATGGGGGAGGTGAGAAAACATACCCAATCATTAGTAATTAAAAATAAAAGGGCACAACATATGGGAGATTCTTGAACAAAAGTTAGAGAGAGGATCCCTTACAAAGGTTGTGTCATTAGAGTGACGATAAATCAATGAAATATTTATGTGTGACCAATAAAAATCCAAAAAATATAAGTGGATATATAGTATAAAACAATAATATGTCATTCACACATATTCTTGGAACAATGTAACCAATGAAATAGATGTTTAACTCATTGAATGAAAATTGAGTTAATCAATCCCTTACCTTATGCTTGAAGGTGTTCCTGACTTGTTATTTAAGACCCGAATAAACAAATTAGGCTTATTAATTAATAAGTATAGAACATCCTTTATATGCAAATGATTTATTATAACTATTTTGAGGTCTTTCAAGGCTTTTTTGATTAGTTATATTGTTTAATTTCATTGTTGGGGCTTGTTTGTTTACTTGTATTCATGAATGGATGTTTGTTTGAAATATGGTCAAACATCAAGAATTGTTAATTTAAATTATTAGTGACATAAAAAAGATATAAATGATCTTATAATTTTTCTGGTTATATACCATGAGGATGACTCATTCTATGAGTTAAAATAAACGCTTGGATTTGGCTTGACGGTTTTGTGCACAATAAACTTGTTTTGTATTATTATTCCATATTATGAAAATATAAAGATTCCAGAACATTAATCAAGATAAAATACATATATTATGACCATGTTCAACCATTGTAAAGGTTTCATGACCATTATTGAAGATAGTAATGAAAATTTTAAAACCCGACTTCCTTGAGTGTGATAAATTTACACATCTCGGAAGGTGTTTGCATTTACTGTATAAAATGAGGGGGAAAAGAGAGATTATGATAAAATATTCCATTAGCACAATGAAAATTCACTACATGTAAGGTAATGGAATTATCATGGAATTTTTATGAGGGGAGGTGAGAAGGGAGATCAAAATAATGGAACTTTGTAAAATAAATTGAAAGAAAAGAGAAGGAAGGTTCACCTCTTGAGTACTTCTCCTTGAGAATCTCTTTAAGGCCTTTGTTTTTGGCCTTCTGGTGAGACCAGAAGGTATTGGATGTGAGGAGAGGCTTGGGAAGAGTATTTGGCAGCATTTAGGGAAGGCTGGAAGCTTGAGTGGTGTTGTAGGAAGAGGGGGTGAGGGGTGGTTTATATAGTGGAGGGGAGAAGAGTTTTCTTAATTTTGTAATCATTAATTTATTATTTTCTCTCAAGACAACCAATAGTGAGTATTCCATGACCAATAATAGAAATATATTCTTTTGACTTCGAACCAATTGGGCTTACATCAGCAGATCATCATCAAGGACTCAGTTAATCCATTATTTATCATTTATTGTGAATTATCAGATTTTACTATTCATAAAAATTCAAGTATTTACGAAAAATCCCAAATATTCACCCTAACCGTTTTTCAATGTGTAGAATCCAAAAATGAAATCCATTTTTCAAAACTAATTTTATAAAAACTATCAAATAAATATTTAGTTAAAATAAATTTTTAATTGAATAATCTAAACACTAAAATATCCATCTTCATTTTTAAGGTGGCTAAATTCATTTATACATTCAAGGGCATGGATACCATTCATAAGAGTCATATTACTATTCATAAGGGTATGTTATTATTCATAAGGGTAGGGTACTATTCATAAGGGTAGGTTACTATTCACTGAAAATTAAGTTAATTATATCAGACTCTAACTATCATCTTGATCACAACCGTGTATGTTAGATTTTTAAAAATAAAATCACAAAGCTGAAAAATTTATGTTTTATGGAGTGGTTATGGCTATCTCGAATAAGTAACCATGTTTGGTTCTATATAGGCTCAATGGTTCTTGAAATATAGGCTATAATTAAAATGTATTTAAGAGAAAAATACAAATTTTTTTTGGGTGATACATTATTCCCTCCATCGGAAATTTCAACAGCGAAATTTTACATATGAAACTCAACAAAAAGATGTGGGTGGTTCTTTTTCATGAAATCCTCGGGTTCCCATGTCGCTTCTTTCATATTCCAATTCCTCCAAAGATCCATTACAGGATGAGTTGTCTGATTTCTCCATAATTTATCCCTTGTGTCACGAATCCGAATAGGTTTTTCACAGTACGAAAAATTAGGTTCTAGTTCAATTTCTTCATAGGTGAGTACATGTGTTGGGTTTGGAATGTATTTTTTCAACAATGACACATGGAACATATCATGGACTTGGGAGAGATTTCGCGGCATTGCTAAATGGTAAGCTACTCCTCTGATTCTTTATAGAATTTAAAATGGTACGATAAACATGGGGATCAGTTTCCATTTCTTATTGAACCATAAGACACCCTTCCATGGAGATATTTTCAGAAATACATGATCTCCCACTTGAAATTCCAAGTCCTTTTTCCAGTTGTCAGCATAAATCTTCTGTCTAGTTTGGGCTGCTTTAATATGGGCTAGTATTTTCTTCACCTTTATCTTGGTCTCTTCAATACATTATAGACCAATAATTTTCCTCTCACCAACTTCGTCTCAATAAGTTGGATTTCGACATCTCTTTCTATACAATGGTTTATATGGAGTCATTTTAATACTAGAATGGAATCTATTATTTTACGAAAATTTCATCAATTTCAAGTATTGATCCCACATACCTTGAATGTCAAGAGGGCATGAACTCAGCATGTCTTCTACAGTTTGAATAGTCCTTTCAGACTTTCCGTCAGTTTGAGGGTGATAAGCATTACTCATATGAAGCTTAGTGTTCAAAGCCTTATCGAAACTTTTCCAAAATTTTGATGTAAAACAGGGATCTTGGTCAGAGACAATCGATATAGGTGCACCGTTAAGTCTTAAAACATCATTAATATAAAGTATTTTCAGGCGATCAAGTGGTAAATCCTCTCTTATTGGATGGAAATGTGAAGATTTTGTGAGATGATCGACAATTACCCATATTGCATCATTCCTTCCTGGTGTCCTTGGTTGTCCAGTGAAAAAATCCATTGTAATGTTATCCCACTTCCAAATAGGAACAGGTAGAGGTTGTATCACTCCTTTGGGATGTTGTCTCTATGCCATCATTTGTTGACAAACTAGACATCTTTACATGTAGTCAGCAATTTCCCGCTTCATATTATCTGACCAGAAATATTCCTTCAGATATCTATACATGTTTGTGCTACTTGGGTGTATTGAGAAATTTGAGCTATGAGCATCGTCTAATAGTTCCATTTTTATCTCAAGTACTGATGGAACGCATAACGTCTTCCCAAATGTCAGAACACTTTTTTTATACACGAAGTCAGCCAGTCTCCCATCATTGACAACATTAATTTTCTTGTGTAGGTTCTCATCATCACAGTGAGATCTTTTTATCTTCTCTAATAAATATGGTTTAGAAATCATTTGAAAAAGGAAAGATGTTTCCCTTTCTTTAACAATTCCTATATCCATCTTTAGTATATCCAAAAAAATAGGATCTCTCTTGATCCCTATTTGATTCAGAAGACCATGGTCTTTTCTGCTTAATGCATATGCCACCTTATTCACCTTTCTCAGGTGGTAGTGTATGGAAAAATCGTAATATTTGAGTAACTCAAGCCATTACCTCTACCTCATGTTTAGTTCATTTTTGTGTTAAAATGTATTTCAAACACTTTTGGTCTGTACAAGTCTCACATCTCTTTCTGTAGAGATAACTCCTCTATATTTTTAGAGCAAAGATTACAGCTGCTAACTCAAGATCACGAGTTGGAAAATTTTTCTCATGAGTCTTCAACTGTTGTGATGCATAAGAAATAAATTTATCATTTTTCATAAGGAAACAACCTAGTCCATTCTTTGATGCATCACTGTATATTACAAATCCACCACTTCCAGATGGATGAGTCAAAATTGAAGCATTGACCAATCATCTTTTCAATTCTTTGAAAAATTTTGTACATTATTTTGTCCACACAACCTTAACTCCTTCACATGTGATCTTGGTTAATGGGTTCTCCAGTCGGAAAAAGTTTTGAACAAAATGCCGATAGTAACCTGCTTAGCCAATAAAACTGCATACCTCAATTATGTTTGTTCATGTGGGACAATATCATATATCCTTTTTCTTCACATGATCTAATAGGATTCCATCCTTACAGACAATATGGCCTAGAAAAGAAACTGATTGAATCCAAAATTCACATTTTCTAAACATCCCATATAATTTATTGCTTTTATGAGTTTTCAGAATGACCTGCAAGTGATTATCATTGTCTTCATAGCATTTTGAGTATATGAGGATATCATCGATGAATACCACAACAATGTTATCGAGATATTCCTTGAAAACTCTATTCATTAAATACATGAAAATAGAGGGTGCATTTATTAGTCCAAAAGGAATTACTGTAAACTTGTAATGCCTATACATGGTCTGAAATGTTGTCTTAGTAATATCTTCCTTCCTTACACGCAGCTGATGATATCCGGATCGAAGGTCAATCTTCAAAAATTATTTAGATCCATGAAGTTGATCAAATAAATCATTAATCAGGGGTAGAGTATACTTATTCTTTATTGTAATAGCATTGATTTCCTTGTAATCAATACAAAGCCACACATATCCATCTTTCTTCTTGACAAAGAGGACAGGGACTCCCCATGGATAAACTCTTGGTCGAATAAATCCTTTTTCACTCAAATCCTCTAGTTGATTCTTTAGATCTACTAATTCCACAATAGCCATTCTATATGGAGTCGTTGATATAGGTCTTTCATCAGAAATTAAATCAATAGGTAACTCAACTTCCCACTCTAGAGGATGTCTAGGTAAATCCTCTGGATATACATCAATGCATTATTTCACTATGTGTAAATATTTAATTTGAATATTTCTTTACTCGCCCATAGATATTGGTTTATCTTGCTCTCCAAGTATTTCATTCAGTAGAGATACGGGGGGTGGTTCTAGATAAGAATTAGGTGGTGAAGTTTCTTCCCTAAAGACAAGGTATTCTACAACATTTTCAAAAATTATATCTTCCATCTTCTTATAATAAATCTTCAGATCATAATTTGATATCCAATACATTCTGAGAATTATATCAAATTCACTAATTGGTATAATGATAAGGTTAGAAACTAAAGCACGTTTTGGTGTCTGGAGGGGGACTAATCGATATGCCTTTATTGCAATGATACATCCCCGAGGATTTTTTACTGAACACTCCTTTATTAAATCAAATTGGACATATCTAGTATTTTTGGAAAACTGGGAAGATATAAATGAATGCGATGATCTAGAATCAAATAATGTATTGGCTAAGTTTGAGGAAACAATTAAAGTATCTTCCACCACGTCATTAGGAACTTCAACCTCTGTAGATATAATCGCATAGGCTCTCCCTTGTTCTCATGGCTTTTTCTGAGGCATGTTTCCTTGGGGATTAGGACACTCATTTGCATAGTGCCCCATTTCTCTACAATTGTATCATTGAATATCATTGAATTGTTTCTTCCCCTTACATTCATCAGATCGATGAATCTTTTATCTGTAGTTATAGCAGACTCCAATGCCTTTGAAGAATTTACCAATATGATTCTTTCCAGAGTTCTCACATAATGGGAATAGCTTTATTCCCATGCTCTTCTTTGGTGCTTCTCATTTTTCTTTGTTATCAGAGTACCGCTTCTTATCTTGGTTTCCTTTGAAAATATTTGATCTATAAAATTCCCTCTCTATTTTGATGGCACTTGATATAATTTCATCATATGAGGAAAATGATTTAGAAACAGTATCATTCGAAGACTTGGCTTAAGACCTTCAAAGAAATGATCATTCTTGTCGGCAGAGTCAAGTACATAATATACGACATATCTAGACAGCCTTATGAAAGTATCCTCATAATCTGCAACACTTTCTTCTCCCCTTTGTCCTAAGCTAAGGAATTTCATATTCATTTCATTTAGTTTCTCATGAGGGAAATATTTTTTGACAAATATTTCCTTAAAATCCTTCCATTCCATATCTTATATTTATTCTTCCTCCATGGTATTCTGAATCAAGGACCACCATTAATCAGCATCACCCTTGATACAATATACAGTCAATACTACCTTTTTATTTTCATTGCATCTTAATTCCATGAATATCTTTTCAAGGTACTTGATCCATTTCTCACCAACCACTGGGTTATTAGTCCCACTATAATATGGGGCTCTTGACGCATGAAATGATCCAACACAGGTTTGGAATGGTACTTCATTACAACATGAGTAAGTTGTCCCAATATGGCCATGATCTGATCTGCTCCAACATTGATTGTGTTGACTTTCTCAGTAGGGAGATCCCTACTTTGCCAACAAGTTTTTATTCCCCTTATTCCGTTAGATGTTATATCTAAATAATGGGATAAACAATATTAGTTTATGAATCTCAAATAGAAAATCACTCAACATAGATTAAAATTCTATGCATAGATAATCTGATAAACATGATTTCTCTGAGGAATAATTTACATTAAACTCCTTAATAATGTCTTATAAAGAAAATGTGAATTATCCTATGCATATTACCTGGGAGTTTTGTAACCAAAAGTGCATCATGGACCATTTTCGTGCACTAGTTCCAGTTCGAGTCTAGCTCAAAGCCGTGTTTTCGTGTTCTACCCCTAGATACATCTATGTCAGAGCCGCCTCTACCTGCTTATTTCCAGACAGGGATGTATTGCATAAAATATCCATATAATCTATTCTTTACCAAAATACCAAGACATTCTTGTATTTTTATCCTCAAATACTACCTTAGGTCTTTGTTCCCTACTATACATTTCTTACTCAAGTTTCAATGTTTTTTACTAAACTTCCTCTAATACCAACTGTAACACCTCGACCCCTCTAGGCTGGAGCCAATACATTACTTGTGATATTGAAACAATTATAAGGAATGAAAATCCAAAAGGAATGATCATTTTAGTGGTCTTGAAGAAACAATATACATAGATGTAACACAAATTACATTTAAAAAGGTTACATGATATAATACATAACAAAACTAAAAATTGCAACCACATGAACTCAATAAATGATCTTCTCTTCCTCACCTGTTGAAGGTAAACAATGAAAGGGGTGAGATAAAATGCTTAGTAAGGGTTAAAAATAATGTAAACATGAATACAATAATAAGTGAATCATAGTCAATCTGACATAATCAATATTTCATGGTAAATATATAAAAAACTCATGCCATTAAAAAACTGAGAATGAAACTGCATCCATAGATTTTGACATAGTGAAAAACTCATGAATAGTAAAAACTAATAATGAATAAAGAGAATGATTATTAATTGGAAATCATGTATTTTGCACATGAAACCATAATACCGTTAAAACAGTTTAGTTCTATGGGTACAAACCCATCTAATTTTTAGAAACAAACTCAAAGGTTATATCGCCAAAATGATTTGTCTCATGAGACCTAAAGATTCATCGAGGGGCTATAGCGGGCCCCATCCACCAATTCATGTCAAAATAATTATTTTTACATTAATTCAATACAATATAAATATTCATTTTCAATATCCATATAGATTCGATTATATGGATTCGTCAATATTTTGATAATTAAAATAACATTCCCAATAAACACCATATGTAAGATGATATACAGTTTAGAAAAAAAACATATCAATGACTTGATATTATAGATATTTAATATAAATATAATTTCAAAGTAAAAGTGATCTAAAATGGGTAGTAGGTACACCACATAAATATTATTAGGTGTACAATACAAGGTTAGTCACAACAAAATAGTAGTTGAGACAATGTCTTTTTACCACAATGTAATCGGTCAAATCATATGACCAGAAATTAATAACCCTCAAATAAATAATTTAATAACATGAATATATAGGGAATAATGTTATTATATATCAAATGGTAGTACACTTATACCACACATAAGAAATATTACGCGAACAATAAAAATATCACAGAAATAAAAGTGAGATGAGAAATGCCTTACAAACATTTCGGCATGGTAACGAGTGTTATTCCGATGTATTAATGAGAGGTAAAGGGGTATTCCATTATCTACATGTTACAAGGGTAGTATGGGGGAGGTTAGAAAACATAACCCATCATTAGGAATTAAAAATAATAGGGCACAACATTGGGGAGATTCTTGAATAAAAGTGACAGAGAGGATCCCATTCAACGATTGTGTCATTAGAGTGAAGATAAATCAATGAAATATTTATGTGTGACAAATAAAAATCCAAAAAATATAAATTTATATATAGTATAAAACAATAATATTTCATTTACACATATTCTTGGAATAATGTAACCAACCAAATTGATGTTTAACTCAAAGAATGAAAATTGAGTTAAGCAATCCCTTTCCTTATGCTTGAAGGTGTTCATGACCTGTTATTTAAGACCTGAATATAAAACAAATTAGGCTTATTAGTTCATAATACCATAACCACTTATATATTTAAATGATTTATTATAACTCTTTATAGTTCATTCAAGTCCTTTTTGATTAGTTATAGGGTTCAATTTCATTGTTCGGGCTCGTTTGTTTACATGTATTCATGAATGGAAGTTTGTTTGAAATATGGTCAAACATCCTGAACTGTTAATATACATTCATTGTGAAATTAAAGAGATATAAATGATCTTATAATGATTCGGTTTATATCCCATGAGTATGAATACTTCGATGAGTTAAAATAAACGCTTGGATTTGGCTTGGCGGTTTTGGGCACAATAAACTTGTTTTGTATTATTATTCCATAATATGTAAATTTCAAGATTATAGAACATTAATCAAGATAAAATACATATATTATGACCTGGTTCAACCATTTAATAGGTTTCATGACTTGTATTTAAGATATTCATGCAAATTTGAAAACCCTTCTTCCTTAAGTGTGATAAATTTACGCATCTCGGATGGTGTTTTATTTTATTGTATAAAAGGAGTGAAAAAGAGAGATTATGATAAAATATTACATTAGCACAATGAAAATACAGTACATGTAAGGTAATGTAATTATCATGGCACTTGGATGAGGGGAGGTGATAATGGAGAACAAAATAATGGACCTTTGTAAAAGAAATTGAAAGAAAAGAGAAGGAAGGTTCACCTCTTGAGTACTCATCCTTGAAAATCTTTTTAAGGCCTTTGTTTTTGGAATTTTGGTGAGACCAGTAGGTCTTGGAATTGGGGAGAGAGCTTGGGAAGAGTATTTGGCAGAAGTAAGGAATGTCGTGAATCTCGAGTGGTGTGGGAGGAAGAGGGGGTGAGGGGTGGTTTATAGAGTGGAGGGGAGAGGAGTTTTCTTAATTTTATAATCATTAATTTATTATTTTCTCTCAAGACAACCAATAGTGAGTATTCCATGACCAAGAAGAGTAATATATGCATGTGACTTCGAACCAATTGGTCTTACATCATCAGATCATCATCAATAACTCAATTAATCAATTATTTAGCATTTATTGTGAATTATCGGATTTTACGATTCATAAAAACTTCATGTATTTCAGAAAAATCCCAAAAATTCACCCTAACCAGTTTTCGATGTGTAGAGTCCAAAAATGAAGTTCATTTTTCAGAAATAATTTTATAAACATGATTAATTAAATATTTATTTATAATATTTATTTAATCAAAAAATATAAAAACTTGAAATATTCATCTTCATTTTTAAGGTTCCTAAATTCATTTATACATTCAAGGGAACATATACAATTCATAACAGTCATATTACTATTCAAAAAGGTAAGTTTCTATACATAAGGGTATGTTACTATTCATATGTGTAGGTTACTATTCACCGAAAATTAAGTTAATTCTATTATACTCTAATTATCATTTTGATCACAACCATGCATGTTAGATTATTTAAATTCCAGTCACAGAGCTGACAAATTTGTGTTTTATGGATAGGTTATGACTATCTCCTAAAAGTAACCATGTTTTGTTCTATAAAGGCTTAGTGATTCATGAAATATTGGTGACAACTAAAATGTATTTAATAGAAACATACCATAAAATGTTTCGGGTGCTACAACTATTTTTGGTATCTGAAAAGGAATATGGGATGGGACTGAAGAATGTGTCCCAGAAGTCAGAGTGATGGAAATACATAGCTTTTAGGAAATAGGCATAGAGAGAGTCTAAGTGAAGCATGATTCGCCATCCTTGTTTGGCCAAAGGTGCTTCATGAAAGTGAAAGAGATCCCTAAAAATCATCCACCACAATATTTAGGAATCCAAAGCATATTCTAGGACATCTAATGGGTTTTTTTCTTCCCATTATTTAGGCCCCAACAAAAGTTAGTAATTCACCCAAATTTTTGGAGAATAATCAAGACTAGGAGCATAAAGATAGACCTAACATAGCTTGGGATATATTGGTTGGAATAGTTAAAAAGATTTTCCTTCAAATATTTTAACACCCTCTTTAGAGTCCACCCCTGAATTTCTTTTCCACCCTATCAAGAATAATAGAAAAAAATTCATTTCTTGAACAAACGAAGAGCGTTGGGAGGATAAGTTAATTTTTTATGATTATCCGTAACTTGGATATCGAAGTGTTAGTTGAGGGAATATTTATTTTCCCATTGAATACCAGAGTTAAAGGAATGTTCAAATTTCTCCATTTTGATATATTTTCCGGATTTTGTCTTATATTGTTGGATGAAATGCATATAGACATTAAATCCACTATAATGGACCTTCTCAATAGGAGGCTGTCATCGATGAAAATAAGGTGAGACACATGAGGTTTATTTCTACAAAACATGGCCCCATTGATTGAGTTTTTCTTTACTGCCACTAAAAGAAGGCTTGAGAAAACATAAAACACAATAAAAAAAGTAATGGGGGGAGAGGGTATATCTTTTTCAATGATCTATGTAGGGATGTAATGACTAGGAAAACCCCAATTGATATTTATTTTAAAGAAAACTATGTTGACACATTGCATGATTATATCAATCCACTTGGGAAAGAAACCCATATTCTCTATGAAGAACTAAAGGAATAGCCACTCAAATCTATCTTAATCCTTGGTTATGTCATGTCTCCATGGAATTATTCCACTCTTTGAAATTTAATATGTCTTCATATATTGGATTTTTCATGAGGAATAATAAAATTATCATCAATTTTTTTAATGGGAAAAAGGTCCTTTTATTTTTAGAAGTTCTAGCAGGAAGCCAAACATGCTACCATTTCACCTCCTCCATGGAGAAAATCTTGTAAACAACATTAAATAAACAAATTATAAAAAAAATAAAAGTATGTAAGGACATTTAATTTTTAGAATAATAGTAATGATGGTTACATTAATTAAATGAAATTCAGATGTTTTTTCCCAAATGATGTTCATAAGGGTTGCGATATTGTTACTGATGAAATTCCATTTTTTTATATATAGGGCATAAAATACATCTTATCTCGGGGATTTCTTTGAGTGTATTTGGTTAAGATCCCTAATAATTTCATCATTGGAGAGATCATGCATAATATGGTAATTCATGGTGTCCATGATCATAGATTTGATTCAAGAGCTAATGAAATGGGATATTGAATAGTCACCCACCTTGTAGAGCACTTTTAAAAAGTGAAAAATTCTGTAATGAATCCCCCCCTTCATTGAGGTGGACCTACCTTCTGAGGTGTTAAGGCTAGTGATAGAGTTATTATGAATCTTATATGAATCTTTATTGTGAAAATATGCGGTTTTAGTATCACCTTCTTTGATGTGTTTTTCATATGCCCACATAGCCCAAAATAATTACTTTTTATAGAAAAACTTATCGAGCTCTACTTCCTTTCTAATGATTATGGAAATGGTATAATATGTTAATGAGTTGGAATAAAGGATATAAAACTTAATTTAAATATTATTATAAAGGAGGTTTGGATTATGGTAATTAAGGGTACTCCATTTCCTCATATGTGTAGCTACACAGTAAAGTTTATTCTCGGTACCGGGTTCTACCACACTCCAGCATGAGCAGATGATTTCCTAACACTCATTGTATTTGGTCAAAAAACATTAAAAAATGAATCTATGATTTAAATTTTTATTCCCCTATAAAAACACTTTATCTTAAAAATAATACAATGATTAGAAATGGAAGGCGACATGTGGGCCACATTGAAATGACTGAACATATTAATCCATTCAACCGTACCCAAGAAACGATCCAGCTATTCTGCAATGCAATTGTTTTTTTGATATTCCTATTAACTAGGTAAATGGGTTTCCATTGTATCCCAAATAAACTAGAAGGGTATAATATATTGTTTTCTAGAAATAAATAATTTTGGAAATTTTTTTGAAATCACTACTTTTCGTTTTATACCGATACAAAATATCATTAAAATCCCCACCAAGAAAGAGGGGGATATGGAGATTTTCTTGCAGGGAATAGAGAAGTTTCCAAGATTTACATTTTTTCATTTGGGACGACCAACCATAGAAACCTACAAAGGTCCATTTTGGGATGATCAATTGGTGAATAGTGGCTGGAATATGGGTCAAAGTGAAAGATGAAATTATGACATCAATTTCATCTTAACAAAGTATGAAATGACCCAAGTGGCCCACATGGGGGGAAGAGAGGTCACATTGAACACCTATGTTTTTTGTGACACCATACATATCCTTGATTTCCAAAATGGGTTCAAATATATAAACCAAGTTGAGGTGACTTTTATCACAACGGTGGTGATGCATCCAAAATGAATATAGGTTACCAATCCCTTTATATTCCCATCATAGAATAATATTTTGGATAGGTGGGGCTGGTTTATTCTGACCTCCATCTCTGCGAATCAAATTAAGGATCCATAATCATTAACTTTTTATCATTTGGGGGATCCCTCACTAAATAACTATTCATTATCACTCCTTTTAGACCTAATATTTTCCACCATGTTATGGTCGCATTCATGTCCACCTTTTGGTTTCCTCTTACATATTATTGGTTTCATAATATTATTCACCATGAGAGAAAAGGTATAATCAATTAAAGAAGGTAGGGTTAGGGATTCATCAGAGTTTAGGATAAGGACTATTCCTCAGGGCAACTACACAAAATTTATTTTGGATAGTGTGATATTTATGAAAGTCTTGATAGGATGGAAGGCCCTAAACTAGTGCAGTTTTCCTCATTATGACAGAGTAAATGAAATGGTTTTAATGATTTTGTGGCCATCCAAAATATACTTTATTCCTTTGAATTCATCTTCAATTAGCTAGAGAAAATATTTTGTGGCTTTACAGAAACATGGCAGTGTCAATATAATGAATTTTCTTGGGCCTGTAGATGTCTATCCATTAAATGCTTTGGAAATTTTACATATGTATTTCTTTTTTTTCATACTTTTACAAAAAATATCCACTTAGTTTATGTTTCACATCCCAGTGCCATACTATATTATAGTGTTACCATCCTTATCTGTAACATTAGAAGTGAAATCCTTCACTATGTACCCTATATGAAAAAATAATGAATCAACAATTTCTCATAATCAAAAGAGATCAAATTATATGATCCATATATGGACATAATGATAACACACATAAGGGGATAAACAATATCTATCAAAACCCAAATTCGTACCACTAGACCCCAAAGGATGGGATCTGAATGATCCCATTACACAAACTCACCGATTCTTCTGCCAATGTCCTATATAATACACTCATTTATTCTATAGAAATACATTAATTTGAGGTGTATCTAGAATAGGTTTTTAGAGAAGGTGACATTTTGTACATCCATTCTGCATACAAGATCATCCATTAGTATGATTTGATTTTCATATGACCATGGTATCCCTTTTAGGATCTTTGGTTTATAATTATCATTGAATTATTCAAATATTTGGTGATTTCCTCCAAACACTATAATAAAAACACAATATTATAATCAAAATATGTTCTATAAGGTATTTTTTTAGGCATCGATAATGAATCATCAATTCACAGTGAGTTTTATAATGATGAGAAGGGAAACATGATGAGTCTGGAAAGTGACCTCATTCATCTTAGAAAGGATCATTGTTTTATCCTTATTTGTCGAAGAAATGTTTTTATAGTGGATAAAAAGTTCTTATGTAATCCAACTGAGATTAGAAGTGAGGGGAAGTGGATACACTAGAAAATATGATGAAGGATAAATAAATAATAACCACTAAGAATCAATATTTATGAAAGAAAAAATGGAATAATGGACAATGTGAGAAGTGGAAACCCTAACAGAGGATCCTAGATGATTATCTCATCCAATGAGAGATTATAATTATTCAAGTTCAATGATAAAAAAATCATTGTTATTTTTAGGGAAAACACTTTACCAAAACTTTAGAAGGTAGCAATTGTTTGTGGTGTGTAGTTCATATTTAAAATTATCTTCATGACAACATCTTCTTCCTAAATTATGCCAAAATGAATTTAATATACATTCTGTAGAAGTGACATTCAACTTATGATTCTTGACATAGTTTTAATTCATACAAAAGAGAGTCTACAAACAGACGGGCATCCCTTGGAATCAAAAATTCAATGGATACAATGAATGTGTGTTGCCTTATCTACTTTGTAGTAATTTGGGGTTTATCCACTATGGGATTCATTTTAAAATTACATGGATAAACCCCCATAAGGATATGTTTCCTAACCCAACCATTAACTAAAAAGTAGGGATCAACAAATAACTATTAGGTTAACCATTTTTATATGTAAAGGTAAAATTTAATTTTTAAACAATGGATAAGGGTAAGTTCTAAACTAAATAATCCGCATATGGTAAAATAGAAACAAAAAAAATTAATAAGGGTAAATTGGTACTCTATGTATGGGTAATACACACACACAGAACCATATATATATATATAGATATAATAAGAAAAATCAATTATGCATAAGGGTAAAAAATGTTGTGCAAGGGTAAAGGAAAAATTATCTAAGTGTATAAAAAAGTTTGTATATCCTTCGTAAGTGTAGATAAATGATGTTTAAAGGTATACTCAATGTTTTTAATGGTAAATAAAATTATAATTAAGCGTAATGAACAATTGATAAAGGCTACATAAGGGTAAACAATGATTTTGAAAACTTATGTAAGGGTAGAAGGAAATTACTTCAGGGTAAAGAAAAGTTTCTAATATAGGTGTGAGGGTAAACATGGACCTGTGTAGGGGTAATAATAGGTTTTCAAAACTCAAGTAATATAAACTTAATATAAATATTTTTTTATCAAATAAAATTCAAAATAATTTTTAAAAAAATGACATATAATTAATAAACAACGCGTAACAACAACATTATTATTATTAACAAAATTAATATGTTTTTTTAATTATAAAAATAAAATATAATTAAAGTTGTCCATGGAGCCACTGTAATGAAAAATATCCTCAATTTTTATATTTACAAAATAAAATATCCATTTCAAAACTTCTCCACTAGCTTGGGGGGGTAAAAAAGATTTAAGAACTAGAAAAAATGATTTTCTCCGCCTTTTTGAAATAATTAATGAAAAGGCTTAAAGAGAAAAGTGAGAAAAAGATAATACATTCACAATATAATATACAATATAAACACCCTTAATTCAAGCTTCCTAAGAAATAATAGAATGTCATACTCAATGAGTCATAGAAACCTCTAAACTTTTATTCAATGAATCATAAAATATTTTCAAGGAATTGAAATATTTAATAAATAATTTAATTAATTTTCTAATAATTAAATATTTAAATACATACTAAAAATATCAAATAATCCCGTAATGTTGAGCATAAATATTAAAGATATTCAAGGAATTACAATTTTTTAAATAATTTTAATAAAAAATTAATTTTTTAAAATTAATTTAATTTAAATATTAAGACATTAAACAAATCTTTATAATATAAGAAATATTTAATAGATTAAAAAAATTCAAACATTAAATTTTGAAGAGCATGCATGATGGTCATAAGTTAACAAAATAATTTTTTTACTCACAAAAAATAACATAGTGAATAAACGTTTTAATAGTTCAAGCATTAGAATAATAAAATGCAGAGGAGTAAAATTTAAAACATTTAATGGCCCTTCCCCCTACATAAATAATATTGTTAATTAGAGAATAAATGAAATAAGTCTGATATTTTGAATGTTTTACCTTTATGGATCTTTCCTTTCATACAAAAAACCACTTATGGGTTGGTCAATATTTCTAAAATTAATAGGATTGAATTAAATGGAATAATAAATTAAAATATTTCAAAAATAAATATATTCCAGATATCCACTTAATGATATAACAATGAAGTCTAGTATCGTAGACCATTAAAATAAAACAATACAAGTTCACTTTGGTACCATATAGTTTTTGGTCTAGCAATGTATGAAACTAAATAATTTAATAACCAAATATTTTTACTATGAGTAGAAATGTAATATATGAAGGCATCTAATATTTTAGAATAATAAACATTATCAAGACCAAAAGTTTATGAAAACTTCAAATAACAATCATTATTATAATTTCCTTTAGTACCATATTCAAAACATATAATATTAGATATGTGTTTCTTTATGAACCAGTAATAAAATAATTCCCATATAATTTGGTTATTTCACCACTAATAAAAATAATAATCATGAATTAATTATTTTTATTCGTAGAAATAATTTAATTTTGATAATTTTTACCCATTTTAAACATTCTAACAATGCGTTTTAATAAAATAAATTTAGAAAATAATTATTTAATTTTATTTTCATGATAATGATATGATTTTTTAAGAATTTGATCATAAAAAGACAATCTTCTATATCAAACTAAATTGTTCAATAAAAATTTAATCATAATACTTCTGAATATTCCTATTATCTTTATTTAAGTATTTAAATTTATCTTGAATAATATAACAAAATTCATTATGATAATTAAAATAATATTTTGTAGAATTATTACTTTGAGAGAATGATGATTGTATATCATAACCCTGAGCCAGAAGACATGGGTTTACTTTTTTTTATTTTGATGCACAACATTTGAGTTGGAAAAACATTCATCATTGGAATATTATTATTCACTACAATCAGACATCATGTATTTGTTGCCTTTTATTTTAAATTCATATTTCATTTGATCTTTAATAAGAGTCTATCTAGGTCTCAAATGACCATTCCCCTTACATTCATAAAATATGAATTTCTTCTCTTTATTATTATTTACATTATCCTTCATTTTTTATATATTTTTAAATTTTCTAGAAAGATATGATAACTCATCACTTAAAACCAAATAACTATAACTAGAATTAGAAACTTCTTCAATCAGAAATTTGAGGGAAACATTTTCATATTTCATATAAATATGATCATATGATTTACCATTCATATCAGCTTCAAATAACTTCAAGCTCTTAATTAATTACTTCATTTTGAAATCATTAAATAGTGTGGATTGTTGAATATATGTAATTATTCCATTCAATTTAGATGGTAATACTCTAAGTAACTTTGATGTGTGATCTAGTTTTATAATTGAAGTAACCAAGGTACTGACATCATTTAAAACTTCATTCAATCTCTCATTCATTAGAGTGATTATTTCATATTCCTACATTCTAGAATTACTGAATTTAAGTTTAGTAATATCATACCTTAGTTTTATAACTTTATCAATTCCTTCATAGAGAACTTCAATTTTCTCATAAATTTTATAAGATATAGAAGACTGGGAAACTTGATTAAATTATTGAGTTCTTAATCCAGAAATAATAATGTTGATATGCCATCAATTATGATCATTACCAACCTATATATTAGTCCTTAAATTTTTATTGTCACCTTTAGGAATCTTATATCGTTTGATAAATTTGAAATATATAGTCAATCCATGATTATTTAAATAGAAAAAGTTAAATATTTCTAATAACTATAATTATCACCATTGAAGTAAGGAGAATGAATCCTAGAAATACCTTCTATGAGATCAACCATTGAAAATTTTCTTCATATAAATATTAAACTCAAGATTTTAAAACCCAAAATAAATATATCCAATAGAGGTTAGTCAATGATATAACCATTGGTTTTGGGATGTTGACAGAACAAATTAGGGGTAAAGTTTTTACTTTTAAAAGTATGGACAAATCTAAATAATACATTTTGAAATAAAGGGATCATGTCCTTATCTCTTAATATGTAGTGAAGTAATAAAAACAATTAATTAGTTTTACATGATGATGTATAGTGGTTCAGGGTATATAATTACCCTAGTCCAATACACTGATTTTCTCACTATGTGATTAGTGATTTTCACTATGAATTTTATTTTACTAGGCTCATCAATAATTATGTGTAGGTAATTGACACCTTATAACAATGATTTTACAGGGTATTTAGGTTCTTTTGTACATATAATTTAAAATAATAACATAGTATGAGAAGCAAACACATCAGTATAATATAGATTAAATGTAGATCCTTGAATATCGGTTTATCTCACAGTTTCCTTTGTGGGTGTAAAATGGATCAATCTTCAATCAATTATACAGTAGTTTCCAATTGATCTTTAATAATGGGAAAATTTTCCTTCAAAAAAATCACTAAAATAGACAAAGTGATTCATTCATTCTTCTTACTTACAAATTGAGATAAAGACTATATAAAAATAATTTTTTTTCAATCTTATTCCAATGTGGAACCATAATATGATATTTTGAAGCATTTATTATTTAAAAAAACAAGTGTTTTCATGTGTTACTTTTAAACCATCCAGAGAAAAATTTATATATAAAGAATAAAAAATTCAATAGTTGTAGTGGATCCCTTATTTTTAAATTAAAAATAAATTGAGTTAAGGGCTTACCTAAATACCTCAATAAATATCATATCTTTTTTATGTTATGTTATTTTAAATATAATCTTATATTAATAATATTATAAGTCATTTGAATATTTTATTTCATAATTTATTAAAAAAATAGTAGAATTTAAAATTTTTAATACTCCTATTATATCCATTGAAAATTACTTTGAAATCATTCAAATGCTTGTCCTTAATTATCATAGAATAATACTTATGAATAATTCAAACATTTGAATTTGAATTATACTTAATTTATCTGCAAAAAATATTATAATTGATAACCATATAAATACTCATCTGAATATGAGTGATATTCATTGCCATAAATTTGAGTTGATTAAATTAAAATTAATAATGATTCCCCAAATGATAACCAATTTAAAATTATCCAACTAACTATTGTATTATATAGAAAAACAATATTTTGAAAAACAGAGTGTTGTGACCATGAGATTATAGTCACATATTCACACATCTTTATTTTCACATCGTCTCATAAACAATCTTATGGGAGATATTCTCCATTATAAAGTACACTCATATCCATGAGTGATGTAGATTCTTAGTCTATATAAGTTCAAACAGGGAAGAAACTTTGGGTTCGAGATTGTTCCTCCTATATGAGATAGCGACCATGTTTCTCATGACATGAGTATCGGAAATATTGCAAGAATGATTCTTCCTTATATACAAAAGGTGAGATTAGAGATTATGTATAAATACATATAATATTGTTCATTATCATTATCCTCCAATTATATTTTAAGTGAATTAATCCAGTTCCATGATAATATATACATGATGATTTTCATGGAAAGCACATTATGTGAACCATGGAGTATATGAATAGTTAATGGTATGTTGCTCAATTTATGCATTGTGATCATGATATAATATTCTTCCTATACTATCCCTACATGAATATAAATTACCTTATGTATATATAGTATTCCCCTTATGATGTACGGAAAAGTTCAAATTCAAATATAAGAGAGCCTGTACAGGGATATACATTTCTTGGAAGTCGATATTTTGGGGATAAAATGATTGTGTTTCATCATCAATAGTTGTACAAAAATATCAGGTTCATCCAATGTGGGTTAATTTTAATGAAATATGGATCATCTCAAATAATGTTAGGTTTCCAAACCTATATTATAACCCAAAAGTTTGGATCACATAACAACTACTAGGTTATTCATTTAGCTTCAAAGTAACTCGAGTCAACGAAACAAATCACCCATGTCAGCCAATCATGATGAAGTATAAAATATATATTGGAAAAAAGTCTTGAATATAATGAAAAAATAAATAAAACTAGAGTAAAACATAGAAGAAAAAGATACAACTAGATCCATAAAGGCTAAACCCGAAATGTATGAATTAGACATGTCTAATAAGTGTCCATGTGGAAAACTATCACCTTAAAACAATCCCAAACTGAAGGTAGTGACAACAAGAGAACCCATCATGATATAATATTCCCTTCCCTTTACCTTGATCCTGAAACACAACAACTAAAATATCCTAAAGGAAAAATTAGGGTGTGAGAAAAAATCCCAGTAGGATACCACCATATAGTATATACAAGGAAAAATATCATGCATTCATAAGTTGAATCTTTTTAATCAAAAAAATTTTCAATATTTTTTTCATATATCCGAACCCATTTATAAATCATTTTCATTTGGATTTTCATAAAATCATTTCGTATCCACAAAGTGAGGAATATTCCAAGTACATGTGATAAAGTAATAAAACATATCCATACAGTACAAGGTAAACAGGTAAAAAACATCCATGAAATAATTCGTCATGCGAAATCATGTGATATAACCTCATTTGAAACCATGTGAGCAGCAATCCATGATAAAATCTATCATGTGATAAATATATATATATTGAAAAGAACTATGTATTGAGACCTATACTATGAGAATATATACCAAACCTAATATATCCTAAACTAAGAATATTGTATGTACCAACCAATGTCGAGTCCTTATATAGTCTATCAATATTATGAAAACAACCCCTAGTGGTTCCAGACACATTAGGGGAAACTATGTTTCTTTCCCGATGCACCCCAGGTTACCAATGATCCAAGACTTTTAGAATCCATTTTAAAAACATGATCAGAATTTTAAAAACCATTTTCAAATTCAAGGAAACCAACTTCATTGTTTGAAAACCAATTTCCAATTTAAAACCACCATTCAAGCATTTATTCAAAAACTTGATATGAAAAAACCCTTTTAAAGAATAAACCATTTAAAAATGTTTATCTTTCCATGAAATACCTTAGAGTCACAAATAAATTCAATTAAGTGAACAACACAAATTTATTTTACAATAACTATCATAAATTGATATAATTAACCCATTGTATTGAAACACCTACCTCAAAATAGAGGAAGTACAATTCACCTTCAATAATGGAAACTGAGGAAGGGTAGATCAGGTCCTCATAATACGATTTCTATAAGAAACCACATAAATAATCCATAAAACCATTATATCTAGCATACAAAACCCCTTAAGGATCCATGAGATAAGAGAAGGAGAGATATTATGAGGATCTACAAATAAGAGGAGCAAAAAGATCAAAAATCCAACGTACCTCGATGAGATCCATCAAAAACAAACAATTTCTACCTATAATTTATGGGGAGATACTTCCAAAGTGATTAGGAAGGATAATTACAAGGCAATATGAGATTAGGGGTTTATTAATATTTAAATGAACCAATGGAAAAGGTAAAAATACCTTTTTTAATAAATGTTTAGTGGGAGGTCTCACTGTTTCTTAGATAAGGTTGAACTGTTAAAAAAACATGCACCTTAAAAATTAACCCATAATACCCACATTGTATGGGTGACAAGTTTAGAAACATGATTAGTTAAACTATGATACAATAGTGTAAACCCTTCTATCTAATGTGTGTACCATTTTCACTGGGTGCTTCTTGGTTTGGGAAAATGTTGTGCTGACCATGTGACAGCCCTTGAACACAACTAAACACCCCAGGTAGTTCTTGGTCATGTCGTATGGTTTTTATAACCATGATTTAATCTCAAAAAGATATACAACATGGTTACTGAATGGTTAACCTAATCATGTGACTTGCTAATTTCTCCCAAATTCCTTTGCTTTTACCCTTCAATCCCTTGAATCTTCACAAAATCCATAAGTGATTGGCCAAGGAATAACTAAGGAAAATGTATGAAATTGAAGGAATCAAAATTCACCCCACCATAAGAAATTTATATCCCAATAAATTTCTAAATATTTTTGATCCTCAAAGAGATAAGGTCTATGTCGCCTCATCGATGATTCACACTCCCATGTCTTGTGGATATCCCACCCTCCACACCACAGTACCCTGACCAAGGGAATAGATTTACTATAGAATTCCTTATCTAGGTGATCTATCATCTAAATTGGTAACTCAACGATGGTGGTTTTGTGCTCAAGATCAATATCCTCTCATACAATCACAGGGGAAGGATTCAAGTGATACCATCTCAATAGGGAAACATGAAACCCATCATGAATCGAAGTCAAGTGAGATGGTAAGTCCAAATGATATAATACCATTAAAAGTTGATCCATGATCTCAAAGTGGCCGAAAAACCATGAAAATAACTAACCCTAATTACCCAACTAACGATTTCTCAATTTTGTTTAAACTATGAGAAAACCACGATCACCATCATCAAATTCTAGAGGCCACTGATGATGGGTCGCTTAAGATTTCTGATGGATATATGATATAACCAACCTCATCTAGATCAACATCACCATTTCCGTCATCTCCTTAATGAGACTTGTCCTAAACAAGGAAAACATTCTCGATTCTATCTTACATGGGAGAAATTTATATAAATTCATATACAATGCTTCAAAGGGAACCATATTTATCAGAGACTGATTACTATTATTATAGGTAAATTTGACTAGAGAAATATTCTTTTCCCAAGATCCTCAAAAATCAAGTATGCAAACTTTGAGAATATCCTCAAGAACGTGTATTGACCTCTCTATCTATCTATAAATCATTGGAAGATAATATGTTCTCAATTTAATGTGGGAAACCATCTCATATTGTAAAAAATTTTATAACATGGATGTGAACCTCAAGTCCATATCAAAAAAATCCAAAAATTGCACACCAAGAATTCTAAAAAACTCTCAGATGTATGAGTCCTCAAGTTGATCTCCTTTCATCATCTCATTAATAGGTGTTGGCACCAAAATTTGGGATAGAGAAGAAGAAAAAACGAAGGCACCGTTGACTACCTCACGAAGCTACTTCACGGAGTCCCTCGAGCACCGCGGCCACCGCAATGCAAGGAGATGGGATGCTCCATGAACGCATTCGACGTTCCCAACCCCACCACGAAACAAGTATGCGGGATGCTGCGCGAAGGAATTTGAAATTTGTGAGACCACCACGAAGCAAGGTGGCAGGATGCTCCACGAACACATTTGACATTCGCGAGCCCATCACGAAGCAATGAGGCAGGACGCTCCGCGAATGCATTTGACATTCGTGATCCCTCCCTGAAGAAACCAAGTCCCTCTTCACACCGTGTAATATCCACTTCGCGGTACCTATTGCCTATAAATACCGGGACCCCCCCTGATCCCAAAGGACCGACAATCCGATCTTTTGACTTCCTAGCTCTCGAATCACGAAGCATCATTCTGCTCTGCGAACCAAGAGTTATGCGAGGTACTCATACTCAATGAAGTGCCTCCCCTTTGTCTCGTTTTGATCCCCTCTTCCGAGAGGGATGCATTTCAGGAAGCCTAAGGGCCTTCACTAAGGAAGGGTATCCCGAAGCGGACTCAGGTTGTCATGGAGCATTTATTCTTCGCGAACCACCCTTTATGTACACATGATCCACATGCTAAGGCGGGGTCACAATACTTTGCGAAGCATATTTCTTCATGACATCTTGCTCCACGAGGCACCTTTTCTCCACGAGGTAGTGCTCCGCGAATGCCTTTCTACTTCATGAAGAACCTCCCATATACACCTCTTACCTATTCATAGGCTAAGGCACCCCACTTCATGAAGTACACCCCTTCGCGAGTGCCCTCCTCCACGTGGAGAAATAGAGCTTCACAAGTCCCTTGCCTATGAACCCCTATGCTTTGCAATTAATTTTCCTGTGTGGCCCTCCAGGTTTTCACGATGTGATTTTAATGTCCCCTAGATGATATCGCCCATTGTGTTGCTCTGCCTCATGCTTTTTCGCATAGGCATGCTAATGGCTGTTGCTTCTTCTCATAGCCACGCTAACGTGGTCCCTTCAATGGTTCACTCCATGACACCCCCTCGCCATGGCTTTTCTTGTCCCCTCTCTGCACCAAGGAGCAGAGGGTACCATTTATGTAAGTCCTAGGGGTGTGGAGAAAACCCACCTCGTTTGAGCTGCATGATGTTAAACTGCCAAGCACCATCGACCTCAGCACATGAAGTTAAACTGTGACATCACCCCATGCCTCATATATGGGGTACCCTCACCTAGGGAATTCTCCATGCCCACTAGTCTCCATAGGGGATGATATCCTTCTTATGGGAGGGGAGTTTGTTCATGGGGGGAGGGCGACCATTTCGGTGTAATACCCTAGCCTTCTTGTAGGAGGTAGCATCCCTGCTCCTCCATTCATGGATTAACGTGTCACCGGATCCAGACATCCGACAATGGGAAGGGCGACCATCATCATATGATGTTAAACTGTGTCCATTTTTCAGTGGTAATCTGTTGTCATCCCATCCAGTGGTATTCCATTGGGACCCCAACCAGTGGTAAGCCGTTGAGACTCCATCTTGCGGTAAGCCATTACGACCCAATCCAGCGGTAAGCCATTGCGACCCCATCCAGCGGTAAGCCGTTGTGACCCCATCCAGCGGTAAGCCGTTGCGACCCCATCCAGCGGTAAGCCATTGGGACCCCATCCAGTGGTTAACCATTGGGACCCCATCTAGCCGTAAGTAGTTGCGACCCCATCCAACGGTAAGCCGTTAGGACCCCATCCTGCGGTAAGCCGTTGCGACCCCATCCAGCGGCAAGCCTTTGGGACCCCATCTAGTGGTAAGCCGTTGCGACCCCATCTAGCTGTATGCCATTGCGACCCCATCCAGTGGTAAGCTGTTGTGACCCAATCTAGTGGTATGTCATTGAAAACCTCAATCGGAGGGAATCCATCATCATATGAACTACGTGGAATTTAATTCCCTACCACAGGGATATCTAGGAAGTCTCTTTGAGGCTCAAGTAGAAAAACATCGTGACCCCATGACGGTTCTATCCCATTCACCATCCAATTCAAAAAACCTTTAATCATCCATCCTAATTATTACCGAGGCCGGTACATCCTGGTGGGATCAGGCCACCCATTCCCCACTCCCATTAACAGTATTCGTGAATCCACCCCCCGTGTTGGCCCTAATATCGGTGTTCCCTCCTGGGGGTTCCTCAATCTGATCCACTCTAGACAGTGTTCTGATCCTCCCGATCTATCACCACTGGATGTCAAACCTACGGGATACCTCGTGTTTAACATGGGACGCTGAGGAAAACCTTAGATACATTCCCATGGAATATGATTCCCTATGTTCAATGTGGGATGCCTCAGGCTTCCGCGCCCTCGATAAGCCCTATAATAAAGGACAGAGGACAGACATTCCAATACCCCAGTGTCCAGACACGCCAATGATTCCCCACATGACTACTACCCTAACCGAAGGTTGCTTCCTTGACTGAACCCCTTGGAATGTCTTGAAAGAATCAGCGTAATTAACTGATGTCCATGAATATATGGCACCAGGAAGAGTTTCACGAACAATGTCTTAAGTTTATAAGGGAGACACGAACTAGGTGACACGTTTTGAGGAGGAATCCACGGAAGGAAGAACTGACGTCCCATCATCCCATTTCGATCAAGGAGAAGACGTCTCCAAATAAGGAGACGATGCCACCCGCCTTTGGAAAGCAGGAATACGGGGCAACAAAAAATAGCATTCCTCATCCTCGAATGAGACGGACGCACATGGCCCGACGAAAGCATTGGATACAGAAATGGTAAACCCGATGTGAAATTCTTCTCCGCAAATATGAAGATTAGTAGCTCTTGGGGCATGAATGGATTGACGTGTCACCGGATCCATACATCCGAAACTGGGTCTTGCCAAGAAAATAGCGGGCCTATCATGAAACTCACCAGAAGTAGGGGAAGTAGAACATTGGACATCCTGTTCTGTGACGTTGTTAGCGTAGATCCATCTTACTGATCATGGAGGACGGGATGGCGCTGGGGCATTGGTCGTCGATTCCTTTTTCTTTCAACACTTATGAGTTCATCTCTACGGTTTTTAGAAATCGGGTTTCTGCCTCAGGAATGCGATCAACACCTTCTCGTCTATCCAGGGACAGGGGCAATGCCAGAATAGCCGCACTGCATGGCTTCACCGCTTCCGCGATGGCCTCTGTATCCACAACCGTGGAGCACCCACGCCCCATCTCCCTAACGAATGTTATCCAAGAAAGGGTAATTCACGACCTCGTACATCATTACGAAGAGGAGGACATAATCCCAAACCGAGATATGGCATGCCTGGATCTAGAGACATCCGCCCCTCGCCATCAACACTGCCTCCGAGGGCCGCGTCGGTAGCTGTTTCTCCCCACCCCGACATACAACCGCTTCAGGAGCCTGTCCTCGGAGGTCTTTGATGACTTCTTACCTAATTCTTATGAGGTGGGTGATGTCTAGCACCGCCCGATCAGAGTCCTGATCCAGGGGCTCCTTGAAAGGGCTCCCACCCGGCCGCGCCATCACCGCCGCCCGGTCTTGCTGGAGGAGGAGCAGGTAAGCTATGCACTTGCACCACCAGCCCCGGCTCATCTAAACCAATGCCAACATCGGGCATGAAATGAGGAGGACGTACAGCAAGGGGCATTAATGTTGATGGCTACTGTGGCCCGAGCCACCGCCAACGCATACCACTATGTCCCTGCATACACTGAGCAGGGGAGCTTATATACCCAACCGGGATTGAGGTTCCAACCGCCCCATCGGAAGGTTGGGTCGACTATCCTGGCCATAGGCATGATCAGTGGTCGCCGCAAACCAACCAGCAGTGATGCCACCCCATACATAGGTCCTCTCTGTACCACCACCATAGAGAGCGCAGGTCTTCCCCGCTTTGAGACTCGGCATGGAGGTCTGCCCCATGCTACCCGTAGTCTG
This sequence comes from Viscum album, assembly GCA_963277665.1. Lineage (NCBI taxonomy): Eukaryota > Viridiplantae > Streptophyta > Magnoliopsida > Santalales > Viscaceae > Viscum > Viscum album. The sequence goes on along the minus strand of OY728161.1, from coordinate 1,910,773,161 downwards.
AATGAAGGTCTGCCCCGCGACAGTGATTCTCGGTACGAAAGCCCCTCCTGTGCCAATTACACTGGGTATGAAGTCATTCCTCCTTCCCCTGACCATCGGTGCAGGGATATTGTACCTCTGGTCTCTCTTCCACGTGGGGACCCTACCCATATCCTTTCAAGAGCCGGGGAAGCTCTTACTCGCCTCGGAAACCAGAGGGGCGAGGCCAGCCTCGCTCCACCCGAACCAAGCATGGAGGTTCTCCCATTGATCATTCTGGTTCTGGCGGAGGTTTTTCCCACTCGAGTGCTATTCATGGATGTCCTCCCCACATCCCCTTCAACATTTTTCCTGGTGCTTTTCACACCTCAGATTTCTCAAGTGGAAACCCTCTCCACCCCAGCACCAGTGTGGCCGAAGGACCCCATGTCAGAAATCATCCCTTTCCCAAGGATCCACAAAGGGGCAGGAAGGCTTGTTGTCACCACCACAAGAAGAATCATGGGAAGGCCCGGACGTATATCAAATTGGTCCGCTTCATAGACTCTAAAGCAGAGTATGACTCTTGTCGGGAACCCTCCCCTCGCTCATCCGAGTTAGGGGTTGGGGTAGGAACGAGGCACATCATCCTGGTGCTCCCGGAATGAGAGGTCTACAGGATTCACCCTCCCCTGTAGGTATATCCAAAAGGATGAAAATCTGGCGTCCTCACAGGTTATGGTCGTGCAATCACGACCATCGTCGCCAGAAGTGATTTCTACCACCACAAGAGATCACATAGAGCTATTTTGGGGACTAATGGAAGGCAAGCAACATTGAGACCTATCACTAGCTGCCCTATCCCCTGAGGTCGGAACGACGACTTTCAACCCATCCTATTGTGACAAAGAGGCCATGTCACTACCCTCTTTGGAGGACAGCCTGAGATATAGCCGCCAGTCAGCCCGTTCGCCGTATTCTCCACCGGCCGACCTATCATCCTATTGTTCTGCCTCAGTACCACTGCTAGTTCCTCATCCACCCCCAGTTGGAAAGTAGGGTAATCAAAGGCCAAAACCTTAATTTGAGCTGATGAGCTTTTGGAGCATCCTTGTAGCAGACCACTTCCCTGAGAAGTTCTGACCCATGGCAGTGCAGAGTTTCTACATACCGGAATCTCTCACCATAGGCAAGTTTGAGTGTTTCCGCTACACCCTTTGGGCGACACATTTCTATCTCCTTCATTTCTGTGTTGTTTATCCACGGAGCCAAATGAATTCAAAGACATCAGTGAGCAGTTTTGACGAGTCGATTTGGCCGCACTCCCTGTGGCCCAGTGCCCGAAGTGACACGGTCTCCTTGAGGATCTCCAGCAGCAATGCGTTCAGAATATCAAGGTACTCCACAAAATTATCAGGGAGGCTACCCCCACGTGTAAATTCGTGGTTGGGGGAAGTATGATTCCCTCCTCTTCAGCCCTATCTAGTGGAAACTTGACTCGCTATGCGATATTGGGGACATGCCCACAGGATGGGTCATAGTCAATATGGCCGACATAGTGGAAAAATAGGAAGAGCCAGAGATTCTCGATGGAGAATTACCCCTTGAGGGTGTGCAACCATCGTTGGACTCATAGAGAATGTTTACGTGCCAGCAGGGGAACCTACTAGGTCTGCCTGTGCCCACTGAGGCATTGGTAATCGGTAAGAATTCTAGTAAGGGAAAATAGCACGTCGGAGTGGTCAAGCACTCTGATCCATCTACCTTAGTGCAGAAGATGGAGGAGGTCCTAGAGAAGGCCACGTTTCGCCAACAACTTTTTTATCAAAAGAGTTTGGTCGACGAACTCATAGATAAATGCACTGTAGAGCGACGGCCTGACTACGCAATCCTAGGCCAGTACACCAGGGGCAGGAACAAATTCCCTTGGCGAGCTGCCCCCAGCCAACCCTGATCAATCCGCTCCTGTGGATAGGGCTAAAGTCAGATATCATGGCAATAGGGCACAGTATGTCTCACCAAATCCTCCCGAACGACATGACAATCCAAGGAATCCATCCAAGGTTTCCCCAGCTGCCCCGCAGGCCATCCACCAGCCGCTCCACAAGCTGGTGAGCCTATCTACCATGTTGAAGAACCCGTCAAAGTGCTCATGGTAAGGGATCCCCATCAAGACAGGGACCTTTGCCTAGATGATCCTATGGGGGCACTCATAGCCTGCCTTTAGGAGTTGGAAACATGACTGGTGGAAATCCCACCTGATGGTAAGCCATATCCGGCATGGGTGGATGATATGTCGGCTCTTCCGGGATTCCGGAATCCCACCTTCTCCCCCATTAACGGGAAATGGGATTCGACACAACATCTGGCCCACTTCAACTCAAGCTGTGGGCCCATGTTGGGGACTCCAGCGCAGCAGGAGGCAGCCAAGCTCCACTGTTTTTTTCAAACATTGGAGGGGCCAACATTCGTCTGGTACAACCAGCTCCCCATCAGATTCGTGACCAGCTTGAAGGACTTTCACGTGCAATTCCTCAACCAGTTAAGCTCTACCACCCAGAAGAACAGCATCGCATACCTCTTCATGTGCAAGAAAAGTCTGGATGAGTTAGTTGTGTACTTTATCGCCCGGTGGAGGGGGCTAGCATACTCACTTGACATGCCACTACCTCAAGAGAAACCACTGAAAATTTGAATAGGGAACGTCAAGACAGAATTGGTTCCTTCTCTGATTACCCAGAACTACCCTGGAGGATTCCGAGACTTCTCTGAAAAGGCCTAGCGCCTTGAGGAAGCCCTGTAACAGGCCATCCAGGCACATCCATTCCCCCCTGCGATTCAAGCGAGGAGAAATGCCAGAGTCGATCCCACCATGGTGGCCCAAATAGAATCCCCAAGGCAACTAGAATTGCTACTAGTAGCACCGACCCCACAGCCCTGCAGAGGCCCTCCTCCTCAGGCATAGCCTCCGGCTTAGCAGCTTCCTCAGAATCGGCAAGCGCCTCCACGTAATGCGCCACCACCACCCAGGAGGGACAATCAGGGTCTACCTCTTCAATAGGCCCCTCTGGCTCCTCGTTAGGGATAGGCTCCAAGGTCCCCCTTTCCAGAAATAAGAAACTAGAATTACTCATTCAATGAGAATCAGGTCCCCAGTTACTTCCGTAGCACCTTAGATTAGGGGATTGTATGCTTTCCTGAGTGTAGAAAGCCAGAAGAGGCGAATCTCACTGATCGCCCCAACTACTACCCCTATCATCAGATTCTGGGACACACCCTCAAGCAGTTCTATGTGTTTAAAGATTATATCCAAGACCTAGTTTATAACAACATTGTCAAGTTGGGCCCAGCCCCGACACAATTGGCGGGTGTCTTGGTAAGGTTAGACAGCGGCAGCGACAACGAAGTCGAGTGGCAGCAGGTTTCCAACCATGGGTCCCAGAATTATGAGGATTGGATGGATTGAAAAAAATTTCTCGTACCCATGGTATCATCTAGGAACTCCTGAATCAGCTGGAGCCTTTAGAAGCTATGGCCACCACTTCTGCATCGTCATCTAAGCAGGCCTCTTCCCAGAAGAGCAAGCATCAGCGGCACAAGAAGAAACAACGTGCCCCGCAGATGACATCATAGTCTCGAACTCTTGGTGACTTAATGGCCCCCCGAGATGGGGATGCCTCATAGAATCCACCCAGTGGTGGATGACTCTTCATGTGACAGTCAAGGGTACGCTTCGGTTAAAACTGTGGAGTTGGTAAACCCATATATGACTCCCTATGACGGGGAGCGCCAGGAGAACCTTCCCAACACCCCCAGCCAACGCCAACTTCGGCGGAGCCGCGACCATATGGGTTGTCGAGGCACATCAGTTGACACCTTCATCCAGGCCGTGCATGCCATTGAGGCCAGGCAGTAGGCCCAGTACAGAGCTCAACACGCGCAGCCTCTTTATCTGGTGTCGTTAGGATAGTATCCACAACCGTTTGTGCTACTGGATCAGGCAGAGGTACCTCATCCAGTCCGCGGCTAGCCTCACCCAGCTACAGGAGGATCTCAGTCGTCCGGTCCTCATCTAGCAGCTACTCTTCGTGATTCAACTAGCGACTAGCGGGACATGCCTAGCACTAGTCAGTCGCCGGTCTAGCCGGCAGGGCCCACCATGTCTCCAATCACAGAGTAGCCTCCTGTTAGCAGATGTTTGTGCCTGGGGTGGAAGTATGATGTTTTCAAGCACTTCTTCAGCATACCAGTGAGGGTTTCCATCCGTGAAGACCTTATCCTATCGTCTGATATGCACAAGGCCCTCGCTATGGCTTTAAGAAGTCCTCTCCACTTTGAGACGGAGGTAGAAGCTATAGAAGATTTTTAGGATGAAGTGGTCGAGAATGCTAAATTCCATGCCATTATTTCTCTCTCTGGAGAAGATGAAGGCTCTCCCATAAAAAGGAACATTCGCCCAAAGTACATCACCATACAATTTAACGGCACAGAGGTCCATCGTTGTCTCATCAACACTGGCTCCGGGATCAACCTTATCCTGATGCGGTCATTGTAGAAGATGGGGTTATCCAAGGATGAACTGACTCCATCTGATTTAAGGATCTAGGGATATGACAGGATAGAGCATACCTCGGTCGGTAAGATTCATTTGAAGACCCTGTTCGGTGGCCTAGTTTCCAGTATCGAGTTTATGTTTATCTCCTAAGACATCGCGTTCAATGCATTGATGGGCAGACCATGGATCCACCTGCACGCGACGGTTCCCTCGTCGTATCACCAATGCCTCAAGAACTCCCTTGATGGATGATTAGGCGTACTCGAAGGTGATGCATCTCCTTTTTACTCTCGTGATGCCCTTTATCTAGATGCTGAATATTACAAGAGCAAGGATATGCAGATTCTGCTAAGTGAGGTTGAGCCCGCCATGGTCACAACTGACCCCTGGGTAGGTCTAGATGACGCCTATGTCTTCCTAATCTATCAATTGGAGGCCATAACCCCTGACATGGGGAAATATTTTTTTTTCTTTGGTACAAGAGGAAGGCATATTCCTAGTTCCAAGAGATGGCGAAAAATCACCTCGTGCTCCTACACAAACCAGGCTCAGGTGATCCCGGATCCTCCTACCCCCGTACGACATCGGGATGTCCGCACCATGGCAACGACAGTACGTCATAAGTGTCTATTCTGCCAGGCTAGAATTAACTAGATCAACCCAACGCACCACTATTTCTTTGATATCATCAAGTATAACCCCTTAGGTTGAAGACCAAATGGGATTGGATCGACTACATTCACCGCTATGGTCTCAGTGGCATGTGAATATCCTGATATGCTATCCACTGCTATCCAGGCTGGTACCAGCCTCCTTTCAGGTTCTCCCGACATAGAGGTAGCTCCTCCCATAGGGAATCTTCCCTCCCGAAGTGAAGAAGTGGATCTGGAGGATGCTCCCCCACCTTTGGAGAAGGCATTTCTGCCACGGTCGATGAACTGGCATAAGTGAACCTTAGTAGTGAGGCAGATCCAAGACCCACATTGATCAGTCCATCCATGTCCCTCGAGGAGCAACAATGATACATAGATTTCCTGAAACAACACCGTGATGTGTTGTCCTAGAGTTATGTCAAGATTCCAGGACTAGATCGTCAGGTAGCCATCCACCGCCTCAGTCTCTCGACAAATCATTGCGGGTTCATGAAGCCTCCCAAAAAGATGCACCCTTCTCACAGTGCCATGTTCGAGGCCGAGATTGACAAGATCATTAATTACAACTTCTTCAAGGTGTTCCAGTACTTGAAGTGGTTAGCCAACATTATGCCAGTCAGGAAGAAGAATAAATAGATTAGAGTCTGCATCAACTTCCGAGATCTCAACTGTCACAGTCCAAAGGATGATTTTCCCCTTCTAGTGACAGAATTGTTGATCGACGCTATAGCTGGATTCCAATCCCTCTCCTTCATGGATGATTACTATAGATATAATCAGATCCGGATGTACCCCAAGGATGACGAGTCTACTGCTTTCAGGGTGTCCCAAGGTACATTATGTTATCAGGTTATGCCCTTCGGCCTGAACAATGAAGGTCCCACCTATCAGCAGTCCATGCACTGCATATTCAAGCCAATACTCGAGACATTGTGGAATTCTATGTGGTTGATCTGGTGGTCAAATCTCACCAGTTCTAGGACTATCTCAAGTACCTTGAGAAAGTGTTCTACTTCCTCTATTCTCGCCACTTGAGGATGAACCCGTTGAAGTGTCCCTTCTGGGTCACCGCCAAGAAGTTTCATGGATTTATTTTCAGGTACCAGGGCATCAATATTGACCTAGAGAAGATCAAGGCAATCGGCCAGATGCCTCCCTCGAGCAATATTTAGGAACATCAAGGTTTTAAAGTACCCTTATCCTATATACACCAATTCATTGCGAATTTGGCCGGCACATGTAATCCCTTTTCTCGGCTCATGAAGAAAGGTGCTGCCTACGAGTGGGAAAAATATTTACAAACCTCATTCGAGGAAATTAAGCAGTATCTACTCCAGCCTCCAGTCTTGAATACACCAGTCTCTGTAAAGCTGCTGATTCTATACGTGACCACCCTGGAAGGATCTCTCAGTGCCCTTCTCGACCATAAGAACAATGAGGGGATGAAAAATAGTCTATACTACCTCAGCTGCATGCTCTTTGATACAGAGACCATATACTCCCTCATCGAAAAGAGCTGCCTTATGCTGGTGTTCGTAGTACAGAAGTTGCGACACTACTTGTAACACCAAGAGGTACAGCTCGTGTCATGGGTAGACCCACTGAATTACATTCTGAACTGCCCCATGTTGATCGGCTGACTAGCATGGTGGGCAGTAATCCTCCAGCAATTCAACATCAGGATTGTTCCCTAGAAAGATATCAAGGGATAGGAATTGGCAGACTTTCATGCTGCCCATCCGACCTCCGTGGACCAGTCCCTGGACAAGGATTCTCCGGACGAGGCAATCATCTTCTTTGATCTTGTCATCCCATGTTGGCAGATGCACTTTGATGGTGACTCCTGGATCCCCACCGGGAGAAGGCTCAATGATCCCAGACTCAACAGAGTAGGCCTGGGTATTGTCTTTATTACCCCGGTGCAAGCCATTCTGCATTATTCATTCCTATTATCAGAAAGTTGCACCAACAACGAGGTAGAGCATCAGGCACTTATAACCGGACTCAAGCTCGCTCTTGAGATCAATGTACCCCATTTGCATGTGAAATGGGATTCCGAAAAAGTCATCAAGAAAGTCAACAGTGACTACGTTGTCAGAAAGCCAGAGATTGTACCTTTTTTGGAGCACACCCTCCAGCTAATGGCCTGGTCACCATCACGACGAGAAGTTACTCATGTCACTTGATCTCAGAACGGTCGAGCTGATGCCCTGACCAGCCTGGCTTCATCACTTATAGAACCCGAGCAGGATGATCTGATTAAACATGTGGCACATCGGAGTGTCATTTACCCCCATCACCCTAGAGGATGAATTCAGCCTCTGAGTAAGCCATCTTACCACCAGATCCTCCAAATCAGGACCCCTAGGTTCTTCATATGCTTTGGTCGAAGCGACTCATGATTGGATAACCCATTTTGTCGAGTATCTACAAAATGGTTGCCTCCCGGCTGATCGGGCCGAGCGTGAGAGAACCCGACACCACGCACTACATTTTACCATCTAGAGTGGTCATATTCTCGAGCAGATCCTCTACAAGAACAAGTTATATGGTGTTCTCCTTCATTACATACTAGGAGTCAAGATTTCTCAGGTCATGCAGGAGGTTAATGCCGGTTCTTCCGGTGCCCACCAGACAGGGCCGAAGCTATCCCATCAAATCTGGAGACTAGGGAACTTCTGGCCCTCTATGATCCATGATTTTATCGAGTTCGCCAAAAGATGTCACACGTGCCAAATTCATGATAACTTCATGCATCAGCCACCAAAACCTCTACACTCCACCAAGTACTCTTGGCCATTTGTGGTGTGGGGACCTAATGTCATGGGACCATATCCACTGACGATAGCTCGCCAATTCAGGTTCATCCTAACCACCACTGATTTCTTTTCCAAGTGGGAAGAGGCAGTTCCGCTCAAGGAGGTCAAGGAGCCGTTTGTGGTGTGGGGACTCGATGTCATGGGACCATATCCACCGATGACAACTCGCCAATACAGGTTCATCCTGACCACCACAGATTTCTTTTCCAAGTGGGCAGGGGTAGTTCCGCTCAAGGAGTTCAAGGCCCATTCTATCATTGACTTTGTGAGCTCAAACATCATCCACCAGTTTAGAGTCCCTCACGCTGTCCTCACCGATAACTGCACCAACATCTGAGCAGCCGAGATAAAGAAATTGTATGCCAAGTAAATCATTCGTTCGAACCATACCTCTCGCTATCACGCACAAAAAATGGGTCGATCAAGGCTTTCAACAAAACCCTCTCTAACATTTGGCAGAAAATAGTTGGCCAGAACAAGAAGAGTTGGCAAGGCAAGCTCCCCAATGCCCTCTGGGCCTATCGGAAAATGACTCACAATTCCACCTAGGTGACTCCCTACTCCCTGTTGTATGGAGCTAAGGCCGTCCTACCCATCAAGATCCAGCTGCCTCCATTACACACAGTGTTCTTTGACTAGAAGGTGCCAGATAAGGTAGCCAAAATCCGTCTGGCTAAATTAGAAGAACTTGATGAGAATAGGCTTCGAGCTCTACACAATCTGGAAATGCATCAGAATAAGACAGCTAGAGTCTTAAATAAGAAGGTTCGACTCCACTCTTTTCTGCAAGGTGACCTAGTATTGGCCCTCCGGGAACCAATGATCTCTGGTAGGAAACCACCCAAGATGGATCCTAAATGGGAAGGACCTTACATAGTTCACAGGGTTTACCCCAATGGAGCATACTCCCTACTGACCATGGATGGTGAGCATATAAATCTCCCCACCAATGCCAAGTTCCACAAGAAATACGTTGCATGAGCCTAATGGTCATGTACGACCTTAAACTGGATGGTCCCACATGACCCTAAACTGCACACTGTTCATGCACGACCTTAAACTGGCTGGTCCTGCATGACCTTAAACTGGATGGTCCCGCATGACCATACACCGCATGCTGGTCCCGTATGACCTTAAACTATCCATTTCTACATGAATTTAAACTATGAATCATCCCACAAGATGTTAAACTGTTCCCTTAGAACTACGTATGTCTTTATTCCCACCATTAAGGGATACGTAGGAACGCTCAGATGCCCCGTCCTAAGACCAGCCCCAAAACTATCCTTTTCGACTATACCCCTTGGGTATAGTCCTCTCAGAGGGTCCTCATGTGGTGTAGTGTAGGCCTCCTTGGCCTCGTTCATGTGGGAGTTGCGATGATTACACCATGTGCTCCCTCTTTCTTCTATTCTCCCACGTCCTCACCGCATGACGTTAAACTGCGTGGCCCTCAAAAACTTCGTTTGGCTTGATTCCCATCCTTATGGGATACGTAGGAATGCCAAGTAATTTTGTCTATTGGCCCTACCCCAATACGAGAGTCATCCCCTCAGGTCAAGACATATGCTGGGGTGCAGAATTTTTCCCTAATTCACATCGAGCTAATCTCGGTCCGGCCATACATCCCGCTCCCTAGAAACGTTCACTTCATTATTATATGGGTACAACTATGCTTCACCCACTCCTTTGATTAGTTCTCCATCATCGTCCACATCCATAAGGGCCCCCGAATGGTATGGATGCTCGGCCCATGGGTCCTAACACCATTACGGGCCAACACCCTCATAGATGTTGAGCTACAAGCCGATACAAGTACCCCATTTCAAATATGGTCAGTGGTCGATGCTCATTTGTTGTTCCTATTTCAGGTCACTATAGGGACTCTGTGTTTCGAACATGGTCAATAGCTATCCTATGTCATTAGAACCACCCCAAGATGTCCCAAACATCGAGTGTAGTGGTTCATTCTGCCTCTTTGTATCTCCAAGCGACAAACACCCTTTGGGAAATGCCAACTATCAGGCCCCGTATGACGGGGAGAGTCGAGACCGGATCCTTCTTTCCTACAATGAGAACTTCTCACATGGGCTTAGAAGTTGTGATGTGGGGGTAACTATACAATTGGATGTATGGCCTTCCCATCTGAGGCCCAGCATCTGGCCCCTAGGCCTTTTCATGCCCCCGACCCAAGTTCTATCTTATGGGATTGTACGGTGTGGTATGGGATTATGTCCTCATTCACATCGGGCTACTCACTATTCTGTACACATCCCCAGATGAGATAACTTATCCCCTCGTCATCCTCACTATAATATGTTAAACTGTAAACTAGTCGGGCCTTCCTGACCGAGGCTCAGCCTCAGGCTCCTTGGCCTTCTCGGGACCCGACCCAAGTTCTTACCAGGAGTGTGTTGTGTGATATGGGATTATGTACTCATTCACATTGGGTTATTCACCATGTCGTACACCTCCCTTGTTTTGGACATCTTAATCCCATATTCGTCCTCACTAAAAGACGTTAAACTGCAAACTGGTCGGGTCTTTCTGACCGAGGCCCAACCTCAGGCTCCTTGGCCTTTTCGGGCCTCCAACCCAAGTTCTTGTTTAGGGTTGTACGATGTGGTATGGGATTATTTCCTCATTCACATCGGGTTACTCGCCATGCTGTACACCCCCTTCATTAGGGTATCCTACCCCTATGTGAGATTCTAGAACTACGTATGTCTTGATTCCAATCCTCATGGGATACATAGGACCGCCCGAGCATCTCGTCTTCGGGTCCAGACCCATATTGGACCCTCGACCGAAATTCTTCCATGAATGGGATACATGGTGTTGTAGATGATTATATTATCATTCACATATTTTTTGTAACCACCACGCCGTGTACCACTTTCCCTTGAGATTTTCCATCCTCTTTTGCTATCCTTTTCCTTCAAATCGGCCGCTCTCTAGATGATTCCCTCGGACCTCTTCAGCGATTCACCAATGAGCCTAAGGGTACTCTTGTTTAATACCTATAATTTCGGGCATTACTCGTTCATGATTTTATCCATTTTTTTGGCTTTGTTTTCCCCTTCATTAAGGCTTCCATCACCTTTCATACCTGAAGGGACCCCCAAATGGAATGGATTCTAGGCCCAAGGGCTCTCCTACCATCAAGAGCCAACATCCTCAAGGGTTTCAGACAAAAAATCAATACAAGTCCAGCATTGAAAATACTATCAACAATCAATACTCATTTATTTGTCCCCATTACAGGCTAATGCGATATGGATACTGTGTTTCGAACATGGCCAATAGTCACCCACATCATCACACCAACCCCTTTAATCCCAAAATGTCAGTTACATAATTCACATCTTTCTCCACCTCATCATGTCCAAGTAGAACTTTGAAACTCTTGGTACTATTCCCAAGTGTGAATCCGCACGTTAGGAAGGAAAAAGCCGCGATAAGGCAGTCACCCGGGGCTTCACCGACTTCCCTTATCCATGGTCTGAGTTCGAAGACCCTAAACTAAGATCTTTTAGTATCACGACTTTGAAGAAATACGTATAGCTTGATTACCATTATTATGGGATACAAAGGACCACCCAGACATCTTTTTTTCAGGTCCAGCTCAATTGGGAGCTAGTTTCTCCTACCCCTTACCCTCTTACCTCTATTTAGGCCCCTTGGCCCGAGGATCCATTCTCAGAATTGCATACTATGTGGTATGGGATTATGTTCTCATTCACACTGGGTATGTTTTATTGCACCATACACATTCCCCACTTAGCGTCGTCTCTACTACATTTGCACTGAATGATGTTAAAATAAATGACTGGTCCTATCACATGACCCTAAACTGTGACATTATCATCCTAACCGCATGATGAAAAACAACACCATATCATGGTGTAATCACTCAAGAGGACACCATTTTTGTTATCAGTCACGCACCATACCATTTTTCAACGCTTGCAAATGGCTTGATACTTGTGGGGATGCTGGGACATGCTATCCCAGACTTATCGCTTCACAAAAAAACTACTCACCTTAAAGGAAAAACAAGATACATCAAATACCACTTCATTTGGTTTGAGGGCCACAACCGCACGCCCCTTTGATCCCTATCACTGGTACCTTACCGTGCCACCTCTTAGAACTACGTGCAGCTTGATCCTCATCCTCCTGGGGTATGTAGGAACATCCATGCACCTTTCCTCGGGCCCAACATAACTTTTTTTTGGTCCCTTGACCTCAAATCTTCCCAGGGAATGCATGGTGGTCAGAACCCCAGGTTCCCATTCACGTCAGGTATTATAATTACCCAACCATGTGTCTCCTGCGTTTGCTGCCATCCATGGTCCGAATTATATGACCCTAAACTAAGATCTTCCTATGGTAAGTGACTCGACTCCCTCTATCTGATATGTCTAATTTTCATACTCGGATGTGTTTTGACAAATAGCCCGAAGTGTATAATTTGCATGGGAAAATTCCCCTCGTTCCATGTCCAAGCTTCGTGAGATCGATATTTGGATCCTTATCATCTTCCCTATCCAAAAGGACCCCCGAATGGCATGGATTCTAGGCCTAAGGGCTCTCCTACTGTTTCGGGCCAACATCCCTGAAGATCTCAGACAACATTTGCGACATGTATCATGTTTTGAACATGGTCAGTGATCGACCCTCATTTGGTTTTCCCCATTCGTGGCTAATGATATGTGGATACTATGTTTCGAATATGGTCAACAGTTATCCCTCATCAGCATGCCACCAACATTGTGATCCAGATTTCGAGCATCATGATTCACACATTTCCACTTCCTCATGTTCAAGTGGAATTCTCACATACTCCGATTTACTTCTTCGCGCATCTAGGTGCTCTACATGGACGGGCTAGCATCATTAGGCTGACATTCACTGAGCATCCCTTCTCCCTAAAATGTTCCTTTTTGTGTCGGTAATGTCCCACCACTACTACTTGTTTCCCACATCGAGCATGAATCACGTGGGATTAGTAGTTTTTGTCGGATGTGAACCGACACAACTAGGCTTTTCATCATCCCGCATGACGTTAAAATGTGATTCCAGAACTACATATGGCTTGATTCCCATCCTCATGGGATACATAGGGACACCGAGGAATTTCACCTAGGGTTCAGCGCCATGAATCATAATTCATGTTCCTCCTCATTTCTGTCCCCTGGCCTGACCCCTTGTGGGGTACCATGTAACAGAAATTTTCCCTTCAACAAGTTTAGAATGCCCCCAGATGACATTGGGAAGCGGTGACTCCCTCACCAGAGAAGTCCTGTCTAAGAAATAATGAATGATCCATGATCAAAATGATGCACCCATCTAATGTTATTCCACAACGGTGGCATAATTTAGAGAGTGTTGGATTCTGTTCGAACAAACCATCACTCCACATTCCACGCTTTGCATGACCCTTATTCGGACCCTCGTCCTCTTTCACATATAGAAGAACCCCCTAACGGTATGGATGCTCAGCATATGGCCCACCTATGGTCCGGGGCCAATATTTTGGAAGACCAACGGATGACATTTTGAGTCAGGCCCCGTGTTTTGAACATGGGTAGTGGTCGACCCTCATTTACTATCCCCACTCTAGGAAATACAATAAGGATACTGTGTTTCGAATGCAGTCAAAAGTTATCCTTTATTGTCACACCACCCCCACAATGTTCTAAATGCAGGGTATCATGATTCACACCTCCCATTCCCATCTGTTCAGATTGATTCCAGCGCCCCTGACATTACCCCATTCATGCACAAGAGAACCCTGGGAAAATGGTAATTCGGCTATTCTGAGAGCTTCATTCTCCAGTCAGGTCTCCCCCATTTCCTCCTAGAATTCCGGACCAGTTTTTCAAACCCTGGATGCCCGAAGAAAGGTTTTCACTCTTACGTTTGTGGATTTTTAATCATTACAGTACCCAAGGGTTGACTCCCCCCATGGATGGGTTGTGTAACAGCCCGAGATTTTATTAAAAATAATCTTTTTAATTTTAATATCTTGTGTTGTACGCTACACCAAAAGGAGCTTGCACAACACACATCCTTGACTTGCCTTGCATTACACGCAATCGCGACCTTCCTCGATAGCGTGTGTAATACGCAATACCGAGTTTCACTAAACAACGATATGCTATTAAAATATTATTAAAACTAGCCGTTATGAATAGTAATAACCAATTTTTGAAATTCTGTAAATCTTATTTTTCAAAATGAACTTCATTTTTGGATTCGGAGCATCGAATTTAGCCTAAGGTGAAATTTTGGTACTTTTCGGATAACTTTTATTTTATGATGAATAGTGAAAATTACTAAATTATAATTAAAAAACTACTTTTTTTTAATCGAAATAATTAATAGTGATAAATCATTAATTTGAGTGGTTTTAAAGTATATTTAGAAAATATTTTTACAATTTAATACAATGTTGGTCATTGGATATAATTTCACATTTAAACCAGACATAATCAAGTGTCAATCTTTTGATAGATATTGTTTCTTAAAAACACGCTATTTGTTTTAACAGCAGGATTTAATTATAAAATTAATTAATGCAACATTTATGTTATGAATTTGGTAAAATAGACTTCATTTTTGAATTCGGAATATGAAATATAGCTTAGGATGAAATTTTGGCATTGTTCTGAAAAACATCAATTTTTGATGAATAGTGAAACTACTAAGTGGTAGTTAAAAAAACTGAATTTTGCATAAAACTTAATTTTACCGCATCTGTGAATGGAATTTCGAAAATCCGAGAGACACGGTTAATATCAAGGACTAAAATGTGGTTCAATGAGATGAAAATAACTTTTTGGTGAATAGTAACTTTTTACTTTTTTTACCGCGGTTAATAGTAAATAGGGTAACTAAGGGTAAATATGATATTACTATTACCCTAACACATGTCCTAATTCTATTGGATTAGTGTAATTCGACCAAAAACAACCTTATGAATATAATATAACCATTTAGGCCCACATAGATTAGATTAGGACATTTATTATTAATTTATTTAAAGAAGGGTTAAAATAGTTAAAATCAAAGTTTAATAAGTAAATCATTTTTAATATGGGGTTATACATAAGATAAATTCGACTATAAATATTCATTAGAAAGCTAAAACGATTTCCTACATAATGGTATTTTATTTATAATTTTTAGATATTATATAATTTAATTTATTTATGACACAACGATGATGCAGTAATTATCTTATTAATGAAATATTGACATAATTGATGTTATAAACACCAAAATAAATGTAATTTGAGATTTTTTATGAATTTCACTAATTTTCTAGGTTACTATGATATATTAATGTTGATTTAATCAACTTGGTTTGAACATTTAATTCTGTTATGACTTTCACAAAAATCATATATCAAATAGTGTCAAAATTGACACAAAATAGTTTTTAAATCAAATATTATATTATTAATTGTTATTTTATTCCTAAAAATCTATGGTTCGGCCAAATGACTTATATAAGGATATATATATTAATAATAAACAATTTGGGGTTCGTTTGGCATGTTATAGTAAGTTTATTAACCATATAGTGAAAGAAAACAAAAAGACACGGTAAAAGTTAAATTATTTAACTTAGAGTTAAATCTAATTGATAAGGTTTAAAATAAGATCCAAACATGTCTAAATTTAATTGGTTGATGATATTACAACCCTATCTCATCTAAGATTCGAATATGAGTCATTTTTGGAGGTTTTTAAGTGGGGTTAGATTTATTATAAATTAATATTTTTAAGAATTCCTAAGGTGCCCCTCTCCTCCCTTATAAAAGGGCACCTCCTTCCCCTCCTCCTCACACCAATTTGAGCACTCAAGATCGGCCAAACCCTGCCAAAATCTCTTCTCCAATTCCCTAGAAACATCCTAGAGGTTCTGGTCTTCCTCAAAGACCAATTTTAGTTCCCTAAGAGGAGGTCTCCAAAAGGCGCTTCAAAGAAGAGGTAATTACCGTTACCAATTCTTTCATCTTTATTTCTTCTTCCACTTCTTCTTCTTAGGTTGTTTCATTATGAAGTAATAACATCAGTATCACTCATATACTGATATGTTATTATAAGTATGAAACAACCCTAATTCACCTTCTATCCATCCTACGGAAAAATGAAATCACCGCGCGTGCGTACGTACGGAATACCGTCTCCACGCCGTGGTGTAATTTATTTTCCGCCACCACCTTAATAGGATGGGTATAATGGTGTAATGAGTAACTATATATGATTATTATAAAGTGATATTGATACTGAAATAATATTCATAAACTTTAACACAATTCCATGACCATGGGAACGATATCATCGCTCGTGCGTACGTACGGAATACCGTCTCCACGATGCGATGAGATTCATTCTCCACATTAACCATTCATGAATGATTATAAAGCATATATAACAAGTAATAATGAAATATATGACATAATAATGATACTGGATTTATGTATATTTATATGTATGTCATCTACTTAATTCCATTCAAGACAATAAGGAAAGGAAAACAGCGTTCATGCGTACGTACGGACTACCGTCTCCATGAATGGTGTTTTTCATTTCATTTATCTATCTATTATATATATATATATACTGAATATATATGATATATAAATCATATTTCATATTATTGAAGTAAGTAAATCATGATATAAGTAATAATAATGTCAAGAACAAAAAGTCAAAACACCTACGATAAATGAAACGATTTTACCCAAAACGCTACTTTAACATGAATTTACAAAACAACGGGTAATATAAAGTTATAAGTGGACCATATATGATATCATAACAATGAATATGATTCTGTAATAAGTCAATAACATTATGTAAATCATTATACAAGAATTTCGGACACGTACAAAGCAAGTCGGACCTAAGGTAAGGGAAATATCACAATCTCATTTTTATCCGAGATTGTTTATTCGTAAGTAATTACTGGGGTGTATTTTATCATCCACATCCATGTTTCATCAATATGTAATATTATTTCCATCCACCTACAATTGTTTAAATCCATTTTTACCCTTCGGTAAGTTTTTAGTAAATAAAATGAAAGGAATCTTTGTCGTTTTTCGTACGAGGTACTTTTTGACTTTTCCGACAAAAGTACGAAAAATGTTTTTTTTTACTTATACGGCACGAACGGATTTCTACTGTTTTATAAAGCCTTATTTTCATGAAGCTTCCTCTAAAATATTTCATGACTATTTTCAATAAAATCTCTTTCTTTTAAAATTGCATGATGTTTTGTGAAAAGAAATTGATTTTGAAGAAGAAAGGATATTTTCCTCAAGAATTCAATTCAAGTGTTTTATCAAAATTATTTTCCATCTAAGATAATAAAGGGTTTTGTTTCTATCCATATTTTTACATTGATTTGACTATGTTGTGATGGAATTATGTTTATGAATTCCTTTATCTTATATGAATTTATTTATGTTGTCATGATGTTTCAAGAATCCCATTTTTGTTACATGTGTTATGCGATGATGTATGTTTTATGATTATGTGGCACACATAAGAAAGGATTCATTATAAGATGGGTGGGACCTATATCTCCCTCCAATGCATTGGGTAATGATTTTATATCTCATGAGATAGACATGGCTGGAATGGTAGGTTATACCGGTTCAGTGAAACAGGACTGAAACGAGGGTTACTAGATTCAGAAAGGGACTTTGTCCACTAAGATAGTCTTGGCAATGAGTCATGACTAACAAGAAATGATTTTCTATGATTATGTGTGTATGCCAAAAAGTTTCATGTTTTATGTTATGATTATTGGGATTACATTTCACTTCTATGATTTATCCCATGTTATGATATTATGAGCTCTTTTGCAGGTTAAGATTTCCAAAAAGCTATGTTCTTATGAATATGATGTGATTGATTTCTCTTTTGTTTACCCTTACTGAGCATTTGAGCTCACCCTTTTATGTTTTCTTTTCCCCAGGATATAAAGAAAGGTTTTAGGTAAAAAAAAAGGGAAGATCTTTATGGGAGATATTGAAGATCTTTCACCACGATTAGAGGATTACGTTCCGAGTTTCCAAAGACACTAAACTATTACGATCCTTGTGTGTGTGTTTTTTTGTTATGTACTAAGTATTCCGCAAATGTAATGTAATGTCAATGTACGTCAGGCTTCGGGTCTCTACAGTTGGTATCAGAGGAAAGGTTTAGTCAACCTTTGGAAACTAGGATGCGAGAACTTTAGTGAGATCCCTAGAGATATTTCTAAGGTATGTCTAGGGATGTCTGTAAGGTTAAGTATACGTATTGGTTATAGTACTATAATTACGCTAACGATCATAGAATTAAACCTAAGATGTTAGATATTGAAGGTACTCCCCCTTTATTATGTTATTTTCCCTAGAATGAGTTTTGCCTCTCACACTATTCTTTTTGGGTTTTAGACGATGGTTGGAACCCGAAGGAACCGTGTTGATCAATGCAACAGACAATGCAATGATTACCCTCCTGAACAAAAAAATGTTACGGGAGATGGAGTACAAAATTTTATTGCTATACTTACACAAGCTATGAATCATTCTGGACTTCCAAATGAGCAGAGAAGGGAACAATATTCTATTGAGTCATTCATGAGGCAACATCCACCTTCTTTCAGTGGGACTACCGATCCACTTGTTGCTGAATAATGGATTAGTACTACTGAAAAGATATTTTCAGTTCTTTAATGTTCTGAACATGATAAATTCATCTTAGCAGTATATCGTTTGGAAGGTGAAGCTGATCAATGGTGGAATCTTATCAAGAATACGAGGCAAAGAGATGAAATAGATTCCATGGAATGGGACGAGTTCAAGAACTTGTTTTTCAGTAAGTAATTCCCTCGTATTCTTCGAACGAAGATGGAGAAGGAGTTTCTTGAACTAAAGCAAAAGGATTATGAATCTGTTGGTATATATGAAGCGAATTTTACAAGACTTGCAAGGTATGCATCTGGCATTATCATCCAACCTGAAAGTAAAGTTGATCGATTTTTCAGTGGCTTAAAACCAAGTCTTCGAAGGGCATTAGCTATAAGAGACTTCAGTAGCTATGAAGAAATTGTGCGTTGTGCTATCAAGGTAGAAATGGAAGTTGGTGTTACATATCCATCTCATGGTTTTGACAAGAAACGAAAGATGGAGTTCAAGGAGAAATCTCAGAATAATGGTGAAAAGAAGATGAAGGTTTCCTTATGCACAAAGTGTGGAAAGAAGCATGGTGGAGATTGTCTTAAAGGGACTAGAAAATGTTTTAAGTGTGGAAAAGAAGGTCATCGAGCAGTTGAGTGTCGAAGTAATGGAAAAAGGGATTCTAATGAAGTGAATAAAGCAAACACTGCAGAGAACGCACAACCAACACTTCAATGCTTCAAGTGCAAGGAGATGGGACATTATGCCAATAAATGCCCTAATCCAAGGGTTAGTGATGATCGACATGAGCAACCGCTTAAGGCAAAGGACAAAGGGAAGTCACATGCGATCACTATTGGAAATGTTGAATATGACAACAATGTGGTGGAATGATTAAGTTTTTATGTAATGGGATTCCAAAATAATGTTGTACCATGGAATATTGGAATATTTATGTATTGGTCTAATGTGGTATTCAAAGTGATTGAGATATTATGCACATAATGAAGGGAAAACGAGAAAATGAAATGTTTAACAGTATTCATGAGCTCATGATTGATATAAGGACTAAGTGATATCATGGTTTGAGTATATAGAATTTTGAGGATTTTGGTATGTGGAAAGTGTTAACTTTTAACTACATTCAAGTTTTCACTAAGGTTCAATGGGTATTCAAGAGAGTACAAGATTAAGGCCTTTAAATGTTTGGAATGTGTCCAACAAGATATATCTTATGATATATGGGGATCAACGATGGTATTAAATCTCTGGTAATCGTTTTCACTATGTTATGAGAATGGACTGCAGTATTATGGATATGACTAAAGATTGGAATGGATTATGTTGTACATAACTTAGTATTGTTTAAGGATATAAGTTTTTTCGATATTATTTATGGTATGTTATAGTAATATAGTTATAGAAAAAGGAGAACCTGCAGGACGGGCGACAGCCCATCGCTTCGGACAAGGCTGTGGGAATCGAACCCACAACCGAAGTGTGACTGGCCTTTATCGCCTACCACTGGCCTACAGGAAGTCCCTGTTTAGTAGAAACTAGTTTTATTATATTAAGCAGTATGATATATGAAGTATAAGTCCATTTTAGGAACTATATATGATTAATCTCACTATAGATCGACTTATGCTAACCTTTTGTTTGAGACAGATGGAATGACCCGTCATTCTATCACATGATCTGCTAACACTTCACGAATAACAAATTCAACTTCATTTATTTAAGAGATGATGTGGAAATTGTTCTAGGCACGAACAATAGTGAGATTGTACCAAAATAAAGAAAGTATTTATTCTAATTCAAATTTTCAACTTTAGGGAAATGATCTTGAAAACCAAAAATGTTGTCCTAGTGATCTTATACCTGATGAATCGGATGGTACCTTAGATCGTCACAAATTTATGGATTTGTGATTATTGGCTTTTCCATAGCCATGTTCTCTACCACTCTCCATCAGAACATGATGGTTAGATTTCTCTTCCATACCCATATTTTCACCTATGTGGAAACCCAGTGATTAGTTTATTTGGGTAATCGTTACATTTCATACTTTAGTTTTTAAAGCCAAGTTTTGGTATTCCTTTTTACGATGTGGGTTTCTATTAAAGAATCTTTCGAATAGTAAACCATTTATAACCCCGACGAATTTCGAGGGCGAAATTCATTTTAAGGGGGGGTAGAATGTAACAGCCCGAGATTTTATTAAAAATAATTTTTTTAATTTTAATATCTTGTGTTGTACGCTACACCAAAAGGGGCTTGCACAACACACATCCTTGACTTGCCTTGCATTACACGCAATCGCGACCTTCCTCGATAGCGTGTGTAATACGCAATACCGAGTTTCACTAAACAACGATATGCTATTAAAATATTATTAAAACTAGCCGTTATGAATAGTAATAACCAATTTTTGAAATTCTGTAAATCTTATTTTTCAAAATGAACTTCATTTTTGGATTCGGAGCATCGAATTTAGCCTAAGGTGAAATTTTGGTACTTTTCAGATAACTTTTATTTTATGATGAATAGTGAAAATTACTAAATTATAATTAAAAAACTACTTTTTTTTAATCGAAATAATTAATAGTGATAAATCATTAATTTGAGTGGTTTTAAAGTATATTTAGAAAATATTTTTACAATTTAATACAATGTTGGTCATTGGATATAATTTCACATTTAAACCAGACATAATCAAGTGTCAATCTTTTGATAGATATTGTTTCTTAAAAACACGCTATTTGTTTTAACAGCGGGATTTAATTATAAAATTAATTAATGCAACTTTTATGTTATGAATTTGGTAAAATAGACTTCATTTTTGAATTCGGAATATGAAATATAGCTTAGGATGAAATTTTGGCATTGTTCTGAAAAAACATCAATTTTTGATGAATAGTGAAACTACTAAGTGGTAGTTAAAAAAACTGAATTTTGCATAAAACTTAATTTTACCGCTTCTGTGAATGGAATTTCGAAAATCCGAGAGACACGGTTAATATCAAGGACTAAAATGTGGTTCAATGAGATGAAAATAATTTTTTGGTGAATAGTAACTTTTTACTTTTTTTACCGCGGTTAATAGTAAATAGGGTAACTAAGGGTAAATATGATATTACTATTACCCTAACACATGTCATAATTCTATTGGATAAGTGTAATTCGACCAAAAACAACCTTATGAATATAATATAACCATTTAGGCCCACTTAGATTAGATTAGGACATTTATTATTAATTTATTTAAAGAAGGGTTAAAATAGTTAAAATCAAAGTTTAATAAGTAAATCATTTTTAATATGGGGTTATACATAAGATAAATTAGACTATAAATATTCATTAGAAAGCTAAAACGATTTCCTACATAATGGTATTTTATTTATAATTTTTAGATATTATATAATTTATTTTATTTATGACACAACGATGATGCAGTAATTATCTTATTAATGAAATATTGACATAATTGATGTTATAAACACCAAAATAAATGTAATTTGAGATTTTTTATGAATTTAACTAATTTTATAGGTTACTATGATATATTAATGTTGATTTAATCAACTTGGTTCGAACATTTAATTCTGTTATGACTTTCACAAAAATCATATATCAAATAGTGTCAAAATTGACACAAAATAGTTTTTAAATCACATATTATATTATTAATTGTTATTTTATTCCTAAAAATCTAAGGTTCGGCCAAATGACTTAGATAAGGATATATATATTAATAATAAACAATTTGGGGTTCTTTTGTCATGTTATAGTAAGTGTATTAACCATATAGTGAAAGAAAACAAAAAGACACGGTAAAAGTTAAATTATTTAACTTAGAGTTAAATCTAATTGATAAGGTTTAAAATAAGATCCAAACATGTCTAAATTTGATTGGTTGATGAGATTACAACCCTATCTCATCTAATCTTCGAATAAGAGTCATTTTTGGAGGTTTTTAAGTGGGGTTAGATTTATTATAAATTAATATTTTTAAGAATTCCTAAGGTGCCCCTCTCCTCCCTTATAAAAGGGCACCTCCTTCCCCTCCTCCTCACACCAATTTGAGCACTCAAGCTCGGCCAACCCCTGCCAAAATCTCTTCTCCACTTCCCTAGAAACATCCTAGAGGTTCTGGTCCTCCTCAAAGACCAATTTTAGTTCCCTAAGAGGAGGTCTCCAAAAGGCGCTTCAAAGAAGAGGTAATTACCGTTACCAATTCTTTCATCTTTATTTCTTCTTCCACTTCTTCTTCTTAGGTTGTTTCATTATGAAGTAATAACATCAGTATCACTCATATACTGATATGTTATTATAAGTATCCAACAACCCTAATTCACCTTCTATCCATCCTACGGAAAAATGAAATCACCGCGTGTGCGTACGTACGGAATACCGTCTCCACGCCGTGGTGTAATTTATTTTCCGCCACCACCTTAATAGGATGGGTATAATGGTGTAATGAGTAACTATATATGATTATTATAAAGTGATATTGATATTGAAATAATATTCATACACTTTAACACAATTCCATGACCATGGGAACGATATCATCGCTCGTGCGTACGTACGGAATACCGTCTCCACGATGCGATGAGATTCATTCTCCACATTAACCATTCATGAATGATTATAAAGCATATATAACAAGTAATAATGAAATATATGACATAATAATGATACTGGATTTATGTATATTTATATGTATGTCATCTACTTAATTCCATTCAAGACAATAAGGAAAGGAAAACAGCGTTCATGCGTACGTACGGACTACCGTGTCCATGAACGGTGTTTTTCATTTCATTTATCTATCTATTATATATATATATATATACTGAATATATATGATATATAAATCATATTTAATATTCTGGAAGTAAGTAAATCATGATATAAGTAATAATAATGTCAAGAACAACAAGTCAAAACACCTACGATAAATGAAACGATTTTACCCAAAACGCTACTTTAACATGAATTTACAAAACAACGGGTAATATAAAGTTATAAGTGGACCATATATGATATCATAACAATGAATATGATTCTGTAATAAGTCAATAACATTATGTAAATCATTATACAGGAGGTTCGGACACGTACAAAGCATGTCAGACCTAAGGTAAGGGAAATATCACAATCTCATTTTTATCTGAGATTGTTTATTTGTAAGTAATTACTGGGGTGTATTTTATCATCCACATCCATGTTTCATCAATATGTAATATTATTTCCATCCACCTACAATTTTTTAAATCCATTTTTACCCTTCGGTAAGTTTTTAGTAAAAGAAATGAAAGGAATCTTTGTCGTTTTTCGTACGAGGTACTTTTTGACTTTTCCGACAAAAGTACGAAAAATGTTTTTTTTTACTTATACGGCACGAACGGATTTCTACTGTTTTATAAAGCCTTATTTTCATGAAGCTTCCTCTAAAATATTTCATGACTCTTTTCAATAAAATCTCTTTCTTTTAAAATTGCATGATGTTTTGTGAAAAGAAATTGATTTTGAAGAAGAAAGGATATTTTCCTCAAGAATTCAATTCAAGTGTTTTATCAAAATTATTTTCCATCTAAGATAATAAAGGGTTTTGTTTCTATCCATATTTTTACATTGATTTGACTATGTTGTGATGGGATTATGTTTATGAATTCCTTTATCTTATATGAATTGATTTATGATGTCATGATGTTTCAAGAATCCCATTTTTGTTACATGTGTTATGCGATGATGTATGTTTTATGATTATGTGGCACACATAAGAAAGGATTCATTATAAGATGGGTGGGACCTATATCTCCCTCCAATGCATTGGGTAATGATTTTATATCTCATGAGATAGACATGGCTGGAATGGTAGGTTATACCGGTTCAGTGAAACAGGACTGAAACGAGGGTTACTCGATTCAGAAAGGGACTTTGTCCACTAAGATAGTCTTGGCAATGAGTCATGACTAACAAGAAATGATTTTCTATGATTATGTGTGTATGCCACAAAGTTTCATGTTTTATGTTATGATTATTGGGATTACATTTCACTTCTATGATTTATCCCATGTTATGATATTATGAGCTCTTTTGCAGGTTAAGATTTCCAAAAAACTATGTTCTTATGAATATGATGTGATTGATTTCTCTTTTGTTTACCCTTACTGAGCATTTGAGCTCACCCTTTTATGTTTTCTTTTCCCCAGGATATAAAGAAAGGTTTTAGGTAAAAAAAAAGGGAAGATCTTTATGGGAGATATTGAA
The DNA here is from genome assembly GCA_963277665.1 of Viscum album. Classification (NCBI taxonomy): domain Eukaryota; kingdom Viridiplantae; phylum Streptophyta; class Magnoliopsida; order Santalales; family Viscaceae; genus Viscum; species Viscum album. The sequence goes on along the minus strand of OY728161.1, from coordinate 1,910,748,209 downwards.
GATCTTTCACCATGATTAGAGGATTACGTTCCGAGTTTCCAAAGACACTAAACTATTACAATCCTTGTGTGTGTGTTTTTTTGTTATGTACTATGTATTCCGCAAATGTAATGTAATGTCAATGTACGTCAGGCTTCGGGTCTCTACAGGTTGACCTCATAAAAAGAGCATAGAAGCTCCGCCACCCTCTGTTTAGTGGTGTACAAGAGTAGCTGCCACGTGTTTAGCTCCTACTCCACCTTGTCAGTGAGAGGGCACAATTCATTGGCTGCAATCTGGGCCTGATCCGCATCGGGCCGGATGGCGGTTAGCTCCATAGAGGCTCGCTTCATTCCATCTTCGGCTTCTTACAACTGGGCCTTCAATTACAATATTAGCTTAGATTGCACGTTGAGGGAGGACAAGTGCTCGTCTGCCCGATTCTGCAGCCACTGGACCTCGTCTTCAGCCTCCTAGAGCCTCTTGATGTTTACCGCCTTCCTCCCCTGCTAGCCCACTCCAAGGCCACGATCATACTCCCGGATCTTTTCTGGCATAAGATCTCGGAAGAGTATGTGAGGATGCTGGGCATCCACTCCCCCAACACACAATTCACACAGTCGCGAGCGAAGTCTATCCATCTCATCCAACCATAGTGCTTGGGGGTGTCATTGATGAAGCACGTGATCAGCTTCCACGATCGGCGACAATCTATTTTGCTGTCCTCCTCATCAAAGGTTGTCTCATCCTAGTCAGCACGGTTGGCAGGCTCCTATGCAGGGTATGTCCCCAGAAACTCCTTAGCTGGGTCCAAGTCTAGTGTTGGATCAGGCATGGGAGGGACTGAACTATCTAGTTGATCCTCATCATCAGATCCCACCTCAATAACCTCAGGAGTAATTCCACTGGAATTACCGCCAGTTATCAACTGCAGTTCGGTCAGGTTAGATGTCCACCACCACAACCATTGGCATTATTCTAGGAAGGACGCTACTAGATGACCCGACCAACTTCGCCGCAGCGGACCAGGTAAATTGAAGGATTTTACAGGCCAAAAAAGGGGACGTGAATGTTAGTTAACATGGTTAGGGGATGGTAGTGGTAAATTTGGTAGAGGAGAATTATAGAGATCAAATCCCTAGTCTCACTCTAGGGATGTTGTTGTCGGGACCCCGAGACATGGCCCCCTATATATGGTTGGCCGGTCAGGAGACTCTGGGGGAGCCGCCTCAAGTGTCCTAGCCCCACCAGACACGGAAGTTGATGCAGCAACAGGTGTGGATCCTAAAGGTCCCACATTGGCACCCACTGAGGGGCGAGAATGAGGTATATGCACAAGGTCCTCCTGCATAATGCAGACAATGATAAGGAATCTAGAGTAACCTATGAGAAGACCCTGAGGAAGGAACTTGGGATTTTACCTTGTGGGCCTCCACTAAATCATTGTGATCCAAGGGCTGATCACTGACTTCACCCTCCTCTAACGGACTCCCTCTACTAGTCTCGTCTCCCCGTGAGGACTTGTCTGATTCTTCCAGAAGAGGGAAGCGCTCCCTCGGGTCTGTAGTTGATAGTTACAGAGGGACTGTATGATCCAACCACACCCTGTCCTGGTCTGTCATTGGGTGAAGGGTACCCCAGGAGTGGATAAAGTCTTCCAACTCGGCCATTTATTGCTCCGCATCCACCTGGGATACTGCAAAACCGGCTCTAATAGGGCCAATCCCTGGAAAGTCCATCACGAGGTGGTTAAGGTTCTACCATAACTCAGATCAGCCAAAAAATTGCTGGTTGACTTCCTAGATGTCCCAGGTCGCTGGGAAGACAGCATTCTACAACATGTCAATATGGCGCAGCTGTTTCCCCGGGGCCTTAGTAGAAATCCTACAGAATTATCTCGATGGCCACCCCTCTGGATGAATATGTTCTCCTAGGACCACCAGGTACGCTGTTGCTGCCAGATATTCTACCACTACTTCCCCCTCAGCTGGTGCAGGCATCGCCACGATAGGAGACCTACCATTGCAGGATTCACTTGCCACCTTTTGGCCACGACCCCGAGGTCGGGGATGCTCACCATCACCGACTAGAATGGTTTTCCACTTCAACATCTCCCCCAGGTAGGCCGCCTCCTAGCTCTGGGAATATTCCATTACCAGCCCGAGGATGGCGGTTGGCAGAGGCTGTTCATTCCGCATCTTCCCATCTTCTCGTGTGAACATGAGCAACCTATGCCTCATCACACACAAGTTCTCCTCATGACGCACCTCCATGTAGACCTGTGGGGTCAGTCACTGCAGGCACCAGAATTTCATTGCAAATCAATGTGGGGTGTATGGCTCGCTGAGATGCTCACGGTCCAACCTTGCCACCAAGACTCCACCTCGAAAGGCCAGGAGGTTTCCCCAGTGCTCTTCCGCTCCCCGACCATCATCCTTGAAGGCCCCTGCCAGAAACGAAAAAAATGGAAGTTGAACTCTTCTACCTTCCAGACCCGAGTTAATAAAGATGGTATGGCCAGGTTGGCCAGAAAACTCCACACGTCATTGAGAATCGAGGGGAGGAAGTTTGACCCTGGAGGTGAGATGGGGTTTGATTACTCATAGATCCCCCTGATTTGTGCTGCTATCCACCCGTACAGAAGGTGGAATGTCCCGCATACCCTCTGTGTCCTCTTCCCCTCGCTGATGTGCCACAACATCTTATAAAACTTGGAAAGCATCAGGATCCCTTGGTTGACTTGCCCTCCTGTCACCAATGTGGACACCATGATTGAAGTGCTTGGTCACACTCCTATGTTGGTATCCCTCAATGGAAGGATCCAACCATAGATATTAGCCTCAATGAATTCCCCCAACCCGACTATTGGTTATTTCTCAGTGCTGACACAGAACCCCCAGGTCTTCCGCTGGCCATTCTCCAATAGCTGCTACTACGAGTGTTCCTTACTCCAGGCCCCCTTTGGGAATGTTCGATGTCTCACTAGGAACTAACGGTCTATCAGGATGTTCAGAAACTTTCTGAACCAATGCTTGAAGTGGACATCCCTCCCCGCCTCCTTGTCCTCTCCTGGCACAAGATTCATCAATGACATCGCCAGATGCGACATCTACTCCAGATCCTACCATGCACCCATAGCAGGGAGGAATTCATTGTACATCGCCCACAGTATCGGGACCCCCAAGATCTGATGCACATCCCATAAGCTGATTCCAACCTACCCATGATGCAGGTGGAAGGTATTGGTCCCCGGTGACCACTGGCTCAACAACTCTGGCATTAGATGGTTCAGCTGGTAGATGTGAAACTCGAAAGTCCATGCTGCCTCATACAAGCTCACTCTTCTCAGCTCCGCTCCGAACTCCTCACACGAGGTGCCTACCCAGTAGGCCCATGCCCAATCATCCGTGAAGTTTCCGCCCTGGCGCAGGTCCAATTCCTTAGACCAACCCTTCTTTGGGTTCCCCTGCGCCACCTCGAGGATAGTTTGATATAGAGGAGGGGACATTTCTAGCTGCAATTCCTTCCCATAGACATTATTCAGATGGTTTTATAAGTAGTCGGTAATGACGAAAATGAAGTCCTACTGAGAATGACCATCGACCACCCTGAACCAATGGTGATGACACGACATGCTCTGGAACCAGTAAGCTGGATCGTCCCTACTTGCTTTAGGGATGAAGACGTTATCCCTCAGCCTGAATCCATACTAGGGAAACCCCTTACATGACGGGTAGTTCTTCTAGATCGCAGATAGCATCTTCAATAATGAACTATGGTCTGAGTGTCTACAGACTAACTCTCCAAGTCCCAGACTGTTCGCCATCTCATCCCTCCAGGTGGCATCCTCAAGGACCCCCTGGGAAACTATTTGGTTGGCAATTCAATTTTGGAACTTGGATGTTTTTTGGGTTGGATCGTGAAGCTCGTTCTAAGAGCGCGTTCGCGAAGAATGTTCACAAATATTGTTTGTAGAGAGCTACCTAGGCATTCAGGCACCGGATCGAGGAGCGAAAACGTGGAGTCGATGACTCGTTGTGCGCTGCGAATACTCGATTTGCAGAGAACACTCGCGGAGTACGCAGATCTTCGCGAATGAAGAGATAAAAAGGAAAAATTCTTGGAGAATGGAAAGGAAAAAAGATATGGAGCTCCCCTATTTATAAGAGATGTCCTTTGGAGCATTGCGGTGCATTAATTTGGCACTGAGATTCACGGAACATTCCACCCATGCATCTCCTATCTTCCTTGCGAGCCCTCTTCATGAGCCAGCATCGTGAATGACCCAGGATTTTGGTGATTACCCTCAGACTTAAACCCTTGATCTCTCCATTGATCCATGTCTAAGGGTGGGCATTTGTTGGTGCCAATATTCAGGATAGAGAAGAATCCATAATGAAGGCACTGTTGACTGCCTGGTGAAGCTATTTCATGGAGTCCCCTTAGCACCGCGGCCGTCGTGAAGTAAGAATGCGGGATGCTCCGCAAACACATTTGACATTAGAGAGTCCACCATGAAGCAACCAAGTCCATCTTCACGCTGTGTAAGCTCCGCTTTGCAGTGAATATTACCTCTAAATACCAGGATCCCCTGAGCCCAAAAGTAGGACCATCTGACCTTTCAACTTTCCATCTCTCGAATCATGAAGCATCCTTCTGCTCTGCGAACCATGAGCTCTACGAGGTACGTCTTCTCCGCGAAGTGCCTTCCCTTTGTCTCATTTTGATCCCCTCTTCCGAGAGGGGTGACTTTCACTAATCCTAAGGGACTTCACGAAGAAAGGGCATGCCCAAGGGGACCTGTGTCATCGCAGAGCATTTATGTTGCACAAAACACCCTTCATGTACACATGATCCACACGCTAAGGCATGGTCACTGTACTTCGCGAAGCACATTGCTTCATGACACCTTGCTTCATATGGAAACTTTGCGCCGCGAGGTAGTGCTCCATAGATGCCTTTACACTTCGCGAGGCACCTCTCATATACCCGTCTTCCCTATGATAAGGCTAAGGCACCCCACTTCACGAAGCACACCCATTCGCGAGTTCCCTCCGCCATGCAGAGAAATAGAGCTTCACAAGGCCACTACCTATAAACCCCTCTGCTTTGCAATTCCTTTTCCCATACTGCCCTCCTAGTTTGCACGATGATATTTCAAAGTCCCTTGGATGATATCACCCATTGCATTGCATCACCTCATGATTTTTCTAATAGGCACGCTAATGGATATTGCTTCTTCTCATAGCCATGATAACATGGGCCCTCTGATGGTTCTCTCCATGACACCCCCTCACCATTGCTTTTCCTATCCCCTCTCTTCACCAAGGAGAAGAGGGTACTAGTTATGTAATTTCTATGGGTGCGGAGAAAACCCTCTTCATCTGAGATGTAAGACATTAAACTGCCATGCACCAACATCCTCAGAACATGACTTTAAACTGTGGCATCACCCCGTGCCTCGTACACGTGGTACCCCCACCTTGGACATTCTCCACACCCACAAGTCTCCACAGGGGATGATATCCTTTTTATGGGATTGGCATTTTTCGGCGGTGGAAGGTCGACCATCTCGGTGTAAGCCCCTATCATTCTTCTAGGAGGCAGCATCTCTACTCCTCCTTTCATCTTCGTTCCACAGGGGTAGAGAAGGGTGTGGTAGGGAATAATGCTTCTCCTTTCTTTGGTCCCAAGTCCCTCCCCCGTTGCTATTTGTCACCATTGAGCCTCCATCCTAGAGTAAGTCTCGACTTCTTAGGCAGCCTAGAGCGTATGCCCATCTTCACTTCCCACAGACGCACCATTCGTGACATGATCATCGGGTCTCTACTATATCTTGTTTCACACACTGAACATGACTCACGTGGGATTAGAGTGAGTACCAACCATGAAAAACACCCTGGACAGCCTAGAGTGTAATCCCCACACCCGTATTCTGAACTATGAGGACTTTGATCCTTTCCAACACAGGGTATGTAGGAATCCTCCATGAGGCTAAAGCACACCACCCATTGGTTCTGACCCCCTTCATGTCTGTTCACCAAACACCTTGTTCCGCCTCAGAGAATATGCCCCAAATGAAACCACACTTCCGATCTATGAGGAATTTGATCCTTGCTAAGGCATGGTACGTTAGAAGCCTCCACAAGGTTCAAGACCACCACCGTCCATTGGACCCCAGTTCCTCCTCCATGCCGGTTCACCAACACCCTGGTTCGCCTTAGAGCGTAAGCCCTAAATTTCCCCATATCCAAACTATGGGGACTTTGATCCTTGCCAAGGAAAGGTACGTAGGAAGACTCCATGTGGTTCAACCTCACCACCAATAATAGTTGGACCCCAGGTCCCCCTTCACGTCTGTTCACCAACACCTTGGGCAGCCTAGAGTGTAATCCCCACACCCATCTAAACTACATGGTCTTTAATCCTTTCCAAGGAAAGGCTCGTAGGAAGCCTCCATGAGGTTCATGCCCAACGCCCAGAAGTTCTGACCCCATTGACGTCAGTTCAACCCCATCCCGCATGACATTAAACTATACCCCTTTTTCAGCGGTAATCCATTGTCATCCCATCCAGTGGTAAGCCGTTGCGACACCATCCAGCGGTAAGCCATTGCGACCCCATCCAGAGGTAAGCCGTTGGGACCCCATATAGTGGTAAGATGTTGCGACCCCATCCAGAGGCAAGCCGTTGTGACCCCATCAAGTGGCAAGCTGTTGGGACCCCATCCGGTGGTAAGCCTTTGTGACCCCATCCAACGGTAAGCCGTTGTGACCCCATAGAGGGGTAAGCCGTTGCAACCCCATCCAAAGGTAACCTATTGGGACCCCATCTGGAGGCAATCCATTGTGACCCCATCAAGAAGTAATCCATTGCAACCCCATCTAGCGGTAAGCCATTCTGATCCAATCAAGCGGTAAGCCGTTGAAAACCTTATTTGGCGGCAAGCCATCATCAGATGAACTATGTGGACTTTGATTCCCTTCCACGGGGATATGTAGGAAGTCTCTTCGATGCTTAATCACAAAACCATCATCACCCCATGACGGTTTCATCCAATTCACCATCCAATTCAAAGAACCTTCCATCATCCATCCTGATTCTTACCTGGGCCGCCATAACCCTGTGGGATCATGCCACCCCATTTCCCTCTCCCAATAATATAATTCGAGAATCCACCCACATTTTGGCCCCAATATCGGCGTTCCCTCCAGGGGGTTTCTCCATCTGATCCACTCTAGTCAGTGTTCTGATCATCTTGATCCATATCTAGTGGACATTAAACATGAGGCATTCCCCGTGTTAAACATGGGATTTTGAGGAAAACCTCAAATACATGCCCATGGCATATGATTACCCGCATTCGATGTGGGATACCTCAGGCTTCCTAACCCTCGAGAAGCCCTATAATAATGGAAAGAAGATAGACATGCCAATACCCTAGCGTCCAGACACACCAGTGATGCCCCACGTGACTACTCCCCTAACCGAATGTTGCTGCCCTAACCGGACCCCTTGGAATATCCTGATAGAAGTAGCGTAATTAACTGGTGTCCATGAAGATATGGTGTTGGGTAGAGTTTCATGAACAACGTCTTAAGTCTATGAGGGAGACCTGGACTAGGTGAAGAGTTCTGAGGAGGAATCCACAAAAGGAAGATCCGACATCCCGTCATCCCGTTTCGATCAAGGAGCAGACGTCCCCGAATAAGGAGCAAATTCCCCACACCTTTGGAAATCATGAATGTTGGGTAACAAAAACCACATCCCTCGTCCCCGAACGAGGCGGACATGTGCGCCCCAGCGAAAGAGTCAGAAACAATATGCAAGAAATATTCCAATTTCATAATTCAATAAATGATCAAACAAATATCATCCTTTATACTAGGATTCCAGTTTAAAAAAATAAAAAAAATACATGGAAGTTTCATACCACTTCAATAATGGAATGTGTAATGGTTTCAAAAAAATAATAGGTCTCTAGTGTTCGACCTTAATTTGCTGAGAAGTTAGACAAATATGAATCAAAATTTAAAATCGAATGCCTCTTCATTGGAATGTAATACTAGAACCTATATTCACAATCCATCTTGGTATCCCTATAGGGTATAGACCAACATGATCAGTTTCCACATTCTATCAACTACAATCTTAGAGAAATCGTAACATCCAACCTATTATAGAAGCCCAAAGCTCCATTGAGAGATCAAGATTACTCACCTAAGGTCTCCCCACAAAAAATATTTTTCTCAATAATAGGAAGATATTTTCTATCACCTAAAAGAGGTTAAATAACTCATAAATAATGATTCATATTTCATGGAATCCATGAGAAACTAATAACTAACCTCATACACTACCAAGATCATATTATAAAATAAACTAATTAGAGACCACTCCTAATGATTTTTCTACACTGATTGCATTAATAATTTTCTTCTCAACACATCAGCAACCACATTCCCTTTCCTAGAAGTGTATGGAATATCAAAATCAAAATTTTGAAGATATTCTACCAAAATTCGTTATTTCATGTCCAAATAATCCTAATTAAGGATATATTTTATGCTCTTATATTCAAAATACATTTTAAACCATGGCCCAAAAGAGATAGTGGTTCCAAATTTTGTGTGTATGAATAACTCCTTCCAACACAAGACCATTAGTAGGGTAGTTCTTGTCAGGAGAGAATAACTGGAGTGATCCATTTTACACCATAAATTTCTTCTACATTAAGATACCAATCCCATAACACAAGCATCATTGAAAACATCATAAGAAGAACCTGATTCTATAAGAATCAAAATAGGTGCTAAATTCAATCGTACCGCTATATCCTCAAACAATATTTTAAATTTTTCATTCCATTCATTTTTTACACCCTTACTAGTTAAATATATCATTGAAGAAGTGAGGATGAATAAATCCTGACAAATATATTTATAGTAACCAACCAAACTGTAGAATCTCCAGATCTCGAACACATTTATGGGTTTCTCGCAAGACATAAATTCCTAGACATTTTTAGAATCTATTGAGATTAACCTCACATATATAACATGACCAAGAAATTTCCCTTCCCTGTTACAATAATAACATCATGAAATATTACAATATAGAAGATATTCTTTCATGGTTGAAAGACTAATATCTAAATGTTTCATATAATCCTCTTCTGTCTTGGAGTACACTGAAATATCATCCATGAACATAATAAAATAGATTCAAATAATGAATGAAATTTGTGGTTCATCAAATCCATAAATACCATAGGAATGTTAGTTAGACCGAATTTCGTGACAATAAACATGAAATGATTGTACTAGGCTCTAAATGTTGTATTATTTATATCCACTTCTTAGAATCACAACTCGAGGTACCCTGACTGATGATTAATCATTTAAAACCAACATTCCCCACTAATCATTTCAAAGAGACCATCAATCATAGGAAAATGTTATTTTTTCTTAACATTCTTCTGATTTTACTTTTGGTAATATATGAAATGTATATGATTAGAGTATTTATTCTATAAAAGAGAACATATCAATCCCATGGTTATTTTCTAGGAAAAATAAATCCCCTCGTCTATAGATCCTTATGGTAAAATTTAGGTTCCACCAACTTAGTGTGTTCTATTCGATACAATGAAATATATGTGGCCATTATACATGGGAGAAGTAAAATGATAATCAGGTCCAATATTTATAGTATTAAAAAAATTGGAAAAATATTTGAGAACATAAATACAACCACATGAAGAATAATACTAAAACATGGGTGAATAGCATTTAAAAACATCTCTAGAAACTATCAGGAGATTAACCAAACATAATGAATAATAGGTCCCACCCTTTCTGATCTAGAGTCCCACTCACCTGGAAAAACATGTGCGACCCCATCAAAATATAGGAACCAAACATGCAATAATAGATTATCTGGAATTTAACACTGATAATCCAATACATGCTGATAATAAAGTCAAATAAGTCATGATCGATAACTTAAATGTCCCATATCACATCATAGTCGTCAATCATTACCCAACACACATGACACTTGAAACCTCGTTAGAACATATTTCCCAAAGGTGTGAAAAGATACAATAATAATGACATAAGATATGAATGTAAGCCAAAAACATCAACTAAATTTGATGATATTAAGGAATTAGTAGCACTTGTATCAAAAAAATATCGAACCATAAAATTTGAAATAAACATTGTGCCTCTAATAGTAGCTAGCTTTGGTTTATATTATTCTAGTGCATACTCAGTCAAATTAACTAATACAATATTATCCACATGAACACCCCTTTCCATTAACATTAGACCCACCACCATTGGAAGAATCAGTATGCCCCCACGTACCCTTGGTGAGAGTGGACTGTTCTTTACTACCTAGTATATCCTTTCACAAACAAAGCGATTCATATGCAATGATAATCCAAAATGATGAAAAGTCAAAATATAGTTAGACTTGGTATGGACAATCCTTCCAAATTGATAATAGAAAAAATACTATTGTCCTATAGAATCCCCTAAAACTGTTCCTAAAAAATAACCATCCTTGTGCTTATTTTTCTGGCTATAAAACACAGCTCTGAAAACAACTTCAGCAAATAATGATCCAACGAAACCAATCTTTCTAGCTATGTCTACCTTAGAAAAAAAATTCATTATTAGCTACCTTTATAAAGGTAATAAGGAACATGAGAACTAACATTGATCAAATATCTGGCCACATCACCATCTCAGACCTCCAATCCTTTAGGTACTTATTGGTAACTAGATTTGGTTCATGATACACTAACTCAACATGGAATATAGAATACCCCAAAATGGTATTCTCCTCTTTCTCCAAGCATAGAAACTCTAAGGTCTTATCCATAGGTAACATCTCAAGGTAAAACTACTGATTAATTATTTTCTTGAAAAAATTCTAGTTGAGATCCTCGTGAATCATAACTTGAATAATATATTCCCATTGTCTCTTTCCTGACCTCTAAAGCATATATATGAAAAATCCCACCATAGATTCATCCAGAATCCTCAAAAATTTAAATATCCTCTCAACACACTCATGATACACCACATATTCTTCGGGGTCATTTTTCCTTATAGAGAACAAATGGATTCTAACTAGTGAATTTAGACAAGTGATCCACCAAACATCCCAGTTTCTTCACTCCCACTTAACCCTGAGGCTAAATTGTATGTATTACAGCTGTAAATAAAGAAGGGTCCACTGGAGTATTCACAAGTGGATCATGTATCATTTATTCTTCTATAAGATTTGGAAGATATATTCTTGGAGATATTTTACATTAATGATAATAACATGACCAGTCATCTTTAGAAAATATTCCAAAAATCATAGGACAAATTTCAATAATTCACATCAATGCTTAAAAATATCAAGAATTTAAAGTAATAAAGAAAGGAATGAATGAAAATTAATTATTTATGAAGGAATAAGTCCATTAAAAAATTTACCCACTCATTTCATTCAAATTACCTATGATTCCAAATATCAAATTTGAATAAATTTATGAATACCCATGGTAAATCGAATTCAGAAACATATGTGAGTTGTCTAGGAACCCTCCCACACCCACTACATGAATTCTGAGAGTCTTAACCCCTATATACCAATGAAAAAAACAAGAATATGTAGCATTAATACACTACTATATGAGAATACCCTAAGATACCAAATTGTAATAAACCAAGCTAAGTTAACTAGACAATCCACTCTAGCTGATCGATCACGGTGATGTATAATAATGTTAATAGGAACAAGTCTGGAATATAACCAAAAAAATTATACAAAAATAAGAAAATGTAGAAGTAAAGGATACAATAAAATCCATAAAAACTAAAAAATAAAGGAAAAAACAGAAAATTGTGAATCAGATAAGATCAATAGGTCTCTATTTGACGAACCATCACCTTCAAACTGTCATAAACCAAAGGCAACAACAACAAGAGAAGATAACATTCTACAATTTTCCCACCCCTTTTCCTTGATAATAGAATAAAACATTGAAAACCTTCTAAATTAAAAATGATTGTGTGAGAATAAATCCTATTATGATACACCATAGATTCTACACAATGTCTAATATCAAAATTGATGTAGTTTTAGCTTTAAAAAACCTAGTTTTATAATAAATTTTAATTTATCCCAACCCATTTGTAAATATTCTTCCATTGGTTTTTTGTAAATTAATTACATGTATAAAAAGTAATTAACATTACTAGTATAAGTGAAAAAGAAGGGAAACATATCCATACTCCATAAGGTAATCAAATAAGCACACATCCATGTCATAATCCATCATGAAAAACCATGTGATGCAACCTCATGTAAACCCATGTTTGGAACAATCCCTGATAAAATCCATCATATAAAAAATAACCACAAATGGAAATGAACTCTTTATTAGGCCTTAGCCTATGGAAATAAGTACTAGACACAATAGAGAAATTACTATGAATAATGTTGGTAAAAACAAATATCAAGTCCTTTAACAGTTGATCGATATCCTGAAAGAAACACCTAGTGGTACCACACACACTAGGGTCACATATGTCTCTTTCTTGATGATCCCAAGGTTTATAATGTACTAATTTATTAAAAAACAAATTTAAAATCATGATCCCAATATATAATTTTTTTAATTTTCAATCCAATTCACTACTATGATTGAAAACCCATTTCCAATCCAAAACCACCATTCAATCATTTAATCAAATACTTATTATAAAAACACATTTTTGAAGATAAAACTATTTAAAAACATTTTAATTTACAAGAATTCCATTTAAAACAAACATATAATAAATTCAATGGAAAAACCATTTATTTTATAAGAATCATGTGAAATACATAAAATTGAATGATTATATAGAAACACCTACCTCAAAACAGAGGTAGAATAATTATGCTACAACAATGATGATCGGGAAGAGTATATCTAGTCCTCATGATCATATATTCATAAGAAACAATGTAAATACTTCATAAACCCCTTATATATGTCAAAACAATCCCCTTTGGGTTCCATAATATGGGAGGAGAAGAGATATTGTGAGGATCTACAATGAAGAGGAGAAATATTGATAAAAAAGAAAACAACTCAATGTGATCCATCAATAATGATATATTTAGACCTATAATCCAAGGTGTGTGACTAAAAAAGTGATGGAGAAGGTTAATGATGTTCAAGTAAGATATTATTGGTTGATTTTTATTAAAAACTACCAAAGGAAAAAGGGTAAAATCCCATTTTATAATAGTTTTGAGGGAGGTTTCAAAATTTCATGGAGGAGGCAACATGATTAAACAAATTTTCCCACATTAATTGAAACATCCCAAGTAAGTAATAAATAATAGATATTTTTATCTATGTCTATTAATGATAAAGATAGTGTTTTAGAGGCTTAAAATGAAAATAAATACAATCTTATGCATGAAATACACTAATATTCTTAAAAGATTGTTTTAGTGCCTTTTGATGGAAAACCATTTTTGAATCTATATTTTGACAATTTTATAAACTATGTTTGTCAAAATAAACTTATCCTTTATGATTGGGACATCAAAATTTACCTTGTGTGAATTTTTGGTATTTTTCTGACAATGTTCATTTTTTAATGAATAGTGAAAAATACTGCATTTTACATCAAAACTACTTTTTAATCTAATTTATTTATATGATTAGATTATGTTTTGAATTGGTTTTGAAGTAAAATTAGAATATATTTTTACCATTTTATCCAATGGTGGTCATTGGAATCAATTTCACTTTGAAATTAGACTTAAACTGGTGTCAATCTTTTGATACTTATTGTTTTGTAAAAACACGCTATTTGCTCTGGCAGCGGGAATTAATTATTGAATTAATTAATGTGACTTATATGATTTGAATTTTGTAAAATAGACTTCATTTTTGAATTCGGAATATCAAATATATCTTAGAGTGAATTTTTGGTAATTTTCTGAAAAACTTCAATTTTTGATGAATAGTGAAACCACTAAGTGGTAATCAAGCAAACTGATTTTTCAGTTAAATGAAAGTTTACCACTAATGTGTATTGAATTTTGAAAATCCGACATACATGGTTGTCATTAAGAAGTAAAATGTGGTTCAATGAGATTAAAATTTTTTTTTGGTGAATAGTAACTTATTAAGTTTTTAATCGTGATTAGTGGAAATTAGTGTAGTTTAAGGAATAAATAATGCTTTAATAATATAAAATGACATAGACACATGTCCCAACCTTATTGGTTGTGTCATGGCCGACCAAGACAAGCCATGTACTAACTTGGGGACCCCATGGATCCACTTTTTTTGGGAAATGACATAAATTACTTTTTATTTAATGTTAAAGTGAAAATGACACAAACATAATATGTTTTACGAAAACAATTTTTAAGTTGGGTTATACAAGTCCAAGTTTTGATTATAAATATTAAATGGAAAGATAAAAAGATTTCCTACATCATAGTAATTTTTTTATAATTTTTAGACATTAAATAAATTTAATTATATATGATATAATAATGATGCAGCGATGACATCATTATTTGACGATTTAAATAAAATGGAAAGATAATATAAAATCTATGAACTAAACATGGCCAAAACCAATTGGATGAGTGGATTTCGATGCCTTATAACCTTATCCACGAATTCTATCAATGTGGGACCTTTTAAAACCGAAACACATTTTCAAATAATGTAATGTTTCTTTACTTTCCAAAAGTGCCCCTCCTCTCCCCTTATAAAAGGCCCCCACCTCTACCTCATTTCACACACTCTTCAAGCCATTGGCTCGGCCAACCCCTGCCCATTTTCACTCTCCACATCCCTCTCCTCATCCTAGAGGATTCCCTTTGGGCAGAATCCTTTCAAAGGAAGCCTTTAGGCTCAACTCAAAAGGAGTTACACTTTTTAAGGTAATTCATTCTCTCATGTTCATTTGTTTTATATTGCTTCTCCAACCCCCTAAACTCTTTTTATATACTTCTTTTGTAACAACACCAGTATCATAAATATACTAGGATGTTGTTATAAGATTTATTTGATCTACACTCTCACACAACTACATAAAATGGTTAAAGAACATACGGTTTCCGTGGATGGCGAAATTCTGCCTCCCGAAACGATGATTGTTCAAATACTCATTTAACACCTTCAAAGGTGGCCATTATGATGTCACTATTTTTATATATGATATATAATATGTTTATGTTTTCCTTAAGCTTCTGTTCTTTTCATTTTGGGCATACCTTTATGGTTTCCATTATGGGTAAAACACGATATCTTCATTTTAGGAAGTGCGGACTACCGCCCCCTAAAAGTGATTTGATTCGTTAAAACCATATGTGGGATGTGTAAAGGATAAAGTTAATGATATTATATATATTGTTATACTGGAATTATAATATACCTATATATATATCATTATCAATTATTTACATTAATGTATGAGATAGAAATGAAAGTAGCGTTCATGCGTACGTACGGACTACCGTCTCCATGAACGGTGCATTTCATTTCTTATCCCCAAATGTAATTTATTATTAAATGTACATGTATATAATGGATATATATAATTAATGATATATCTAAATGATGAATATAATTCTGGAATTAAAATATACATACCTCTCATTTAGTTTTAATTCCATTAATATGACAAAGAAATGAAAGTAGCGTTCATGCGTACGTACGGCTTACCGTCTCCATGAACGGTGCATTTCATTTCTTACCTCTAAATGATTATGTAATATTTTAAATACATGTATGTACTGGATATATATGACATATATGATATCTACATCATGAATACCATTCTGGATATAATGAAACATTGACCAAATTAACAATATGTAAGTGTAAGAAGTCTATTTTTGACTTAAGAACCAAATACCGACAAAATGAACATTATTAACTTAAATGATTACATGATGTTAATAACATGGTATAAAAGGAATAATGAACTTGTAAAAGATTCATAATCAAGTAGAGATTAACTAAATTTTATTATTCAGGAGTTTAAAGAACGGTCGGGTCAAGTCAGATACGAGGTATGGGAACTTCTTAACCCAATTTCCATTCTTTGGGTTAATCTCCTACTTCCAAATTATGTCATTATATTATTATGTCGTATCTTGTATTTGCACTTTATTTATGTGTACTTATAGTGAATACACATAATGTATCTATTTTATTTTAAAAATTATCTTTGTATGGGACTTCGTCTCAATCTCCTTTCATTGAGGCATATTTTATTTTATACACAACTTTCTTTTATACGGTGTATAAACCCCTTTGACTTTTAAATTTATTCAAAAGGAATCTTTTTTATACGAAGCGTTTACTAAACGACAAAAGGGAATGTTTTTGTCGTACGTATGCGGCGACAACGACTTCTCCGCCGTCGTGACCGTTATTTGAGTTTCGGCTTCCTCTACAAGCCATTCCTTCTTTTTAAAAGAAAAATACATACCATGTTTTACTTTTCTTTTACTTTGGTATTGAAAATGGTTTTCATAATGTTTTTATTATATCAATGTGTTGTATTGATATCTCGTGATTGAAATGTGGAAATTTTATGTTTCCTTTATGCATGTTTTATGTGATATGATTATGTTATGGTTCTTGGGCATTATTATGAAAACGAGTGGTTTCGTGATAAACTAAGGGCGGGTGAGCCCGTTATAGCTCTCCAATGCATTGGGTAATGCGAAGGAGTGAAACGTTAAGGTTTCTCCGAAGAGAGTTTAGGGAATATACTGTGATGGGTATTCCAAACGTAACCAAGAGGGTTACTCCCTACGTAAGAATGTTATGAATGCCTCAAGTTACCTTTATGTCTTATGATTTCTATGATTTATTCATGATTTTATGAGGTATGTTAAAGTGCCTATGTTTTATGGGTAAAGTATGATTTCATTCTTATTTATATATGAACTCATGTTTCCTTTCCATGTTTTTTTTATAACCCATACTGAGTTTTTATGCTCATCCCAAGTTTTTGAAATGTTTTTCACAGGGCAAGGGAAAGGTACATGATAAGATGATAGAGTCAAGGATGTGTCAAGAAATAATCCATGTTTTATTTTAAATGTGTTTCCATTGATGGGAATGAAGAATACTATCTTTATGTAACCACTTTGTTTATATGTGGAATGTAATGCAAGTCTTATGATCTAATTCTCTAAAACTCTAAACCCGAAAAGATCCTCAACGTGTAATCTTGTAATAACTCAAGATTAAGTAAGGTTTAAGGCTGGGGCCTTATAGTTGGTATCAGAGGTCGGTTTAGATAACTTTAGGAGTTAGAATTCTATTAAATGATTATCCAAAAATATATATTTTTTTTTGAAATGATACAGCATTTAAAGATTACCATGTTGCTTCATATAAGACATGTTTGTTCAGAATGGTTTTCCGCAGAGGAAACAAAGCAGCTATGTTGGGACGACATCAGGAGGAAGACAACCTTCCAAATCAGCAACCTGAGATGGTCGGAATCGGAACTGAATAGTTTGTTGCAGTAATGGCGCAGTTGACTCAAGCGATAAATGGCGGTGGTATCCATGCACGAGATCAGCCAGATCAACCGCAGAGGAACATGTCAGTGGTGGAACATTTCATGAGGCAACATCCCCCATCATTCAGAGGATCATCTGACCCTGTGCTAGCTGAAGGGTGGATTAAAGCACTGGAGAATATTTTTGATGTCATGGGGTGTTCAGACAATCAAAAGGTTAGTCTTGCTATTTACCGTTTGGAGGGTGAAGCAGATCAGTGGTGGTCTATGGTTAAAAATATCAGGGACGCCGATGAGATTGATGCTCTTGACTGGGATGAATTCACAGGTATGTTTCTTGAGAAGTATTTTCCTAAGGCTGTTCGACTTAGGATGGAAAAGCAATTCTTGGAATTGAGGCAAGAGGAAGACTCAGTGGCTGGCTATGAAGAAAGGTTCACTCGATTGGCAAGGTATGCTCCAAATATTATCCGGGACCTTGATAGTAAAATCAATCGTTTTTACTCAGGATTAAAGCCAAAATATCGAAGGGCATTAGCTTCTCGTGAGTTTAAAAGTTATGAAAAGCTTGTTCGATGTGCTGAGAAGGTGGAAATGGAGTTTGCCGATGACCAAGTGTCCTATAACAACCAGCAGAAGAAGAGAACGAGGTGGCAGGAGAAAGGTAAGAATTCTTCAAAGAAGTCTGATGGTAAGAGAACTAAGTTTCCAGTTTGTGATAAGTGTGGCAAAAGGCATGCTGGGGAATGTCTTCTGAATTCTGGGAGGTGCTACCGATGTGGTAAGATGGGACATAAGGCTCGTGATTGCACTGAAAAGGATCAAGGTGAAGGTAAAAACAAATTTGATTTACAGTTAGTGAAATGTTATAAGTGCAATGAGATGGGTCACTATGCAAACGAGTGTCCGACAAGGAGCTTGAGTGATGGGAAGCAGTTAGACTACAAGCAGAAAGGGGTGGTGAAATCCTTTGCAACTACTTCAGCAGATGTTGGGCCATCGAATGAAGTGGTGTCAGCTCTAGGGAGCTCAGTATTTTTCGAAGATTGACTTGAGGTCGGGGTACCATCAGTTGAAAGTAAAAGAAGCAGACAACTGCGTTCCGTACTAGATATGTCCATTATGAATTTGTAGTTATGCCTTTGGGGTTAACCAATGCACCTGTTGTATTCATGGACCTTATGAAAAAAAATTTCCATGAGTTCATGGATAAGTTTGTGTTTGTGTTTTGAGGTTTGTGAAGAGGTTATGTGTGCCTTGTGATTCACAGTTGAAGAATGAGTTGTTTTTTCATCCGGGCAGTACTAATATGTATAGAGATCTGCGGGAGTATTACTAGTGGGATGGAATGAAAAGAGATATTGCTGATTTTACTGTGAAGTGTTTGACATGTCAACAGGTTAAAGCAGAGCGGCAGTTACCGAAAGGGATGCTTCAGCCTTTACCAGTGCCAGAGTGGAAATGGGAGAATATATCCATGGACTTTGTTGTTGGATTACCGAAGACATCTCGAGGTAATAATGCAATCTGGGTTATTGTTGATCGCTTGACCAAATCTGCTCATTTCCTTGCTATACGAGATACTTTCTCTCTTGATCAACTTTCCCGTTTGTATATTAAAGAGATAGCCAGGTTACATGGAGTTCCTCTCTCCATTGTATCGGATCGTGATCCTAGGTTTACTTCTAACTTTTGGAAAGGCCTTCAGAAGTCGTTGGGTACTGAATTAAATTTTAGTACAGCCTTTCAGCCTCAATTAGATGGGCAGTCAGAACGAACAATTCAGACATTGGAGGATATGCTACGAGCTTGTTCTATGGATTATCAAGGAAGTTGGGACCAACATCTTTCTTTGGTTGAGTTTTCATATAATAACAGTTTTCATTCTAGTATACAGATGGCACCATTTCAGGCATTATATGGGAAGCGATGTCGAACTCCAGCTTTCTGGGATGAAGTGGGTGAAAGGAAGTTGATGGGACCAGAATTGGTAGAAGAGATGGTAGAAAAAGTTCAGCTGATTCAGAAACACATGAGAACAGCTCAGAGCAGGCAGAAGAGTTATGCGGATAACCGGAGGAAGGATCTATCTTTCGAGGTAGGTGATCATGTTTTTCTCAAGGCTTCTCCTTGGAAAAGTGTGATGAGATTTGGTAAGAAAGGAAAGTTGAGTCCAAGGTTCATTGGACCATACGAAATTCTGGAGAGAGTTGGATCAGTTGCATACCGAGTGGCTTTACCTCCGAGTTTATCTCAGGTACACAATGTTTTTCACATTTCGATGTTGAGAAAGTATATGCCAGATCCATCTCATGTTTTGAGTCCCGAGGTAGTTCAGCTGGAAGAGAACCTATCTTATGAGGAACAACCGGTCCAGATTCTTGACCACAGGGAGCAAGTGTTACGGAATAAGGTGATTAAGCAGGTAAAGGTTTTGTGGAAAAACCACATGATTGAAGAGGCAACATGGGAATCCGAAAATGCAATGAGGGATAAGTACCCCAATTTATTTGATAAGTAAATAAATTGCGGGGACGCAATTTTTTAAAGGGGGGAAGGATGTAACATCCCAAGTAAGTAATGAATAATAGATATTTTTATCTATGTCTATTAATAATAAAGATAGTGTTTTAGAGGCTTAAAATGAAAATAAATACAATCTTATGCATGGAATACACTAATATTCTTAAAAGATTGTTTTAGTGCCTTTTGATGGAAAACCATTTTTGAATCTATATTTTGACAATTTTATAAACTATGTTTGTCAAAATAAACTTATCCTTTATGATTGGGACATCAAAATTTACCTTGTGTGAATTTTTGGTATTTTTCTGACAATGTTCATTTTTTAATGAATAGTGAAAAATTCTGCATTTTACATCAAAACTACTTTTTAATCTAATTTATTTATATGATTAGATTATGTTTTGAATTGGTTTTGAAGTAAAATTAGAATATATTTTTACCATTTTATCCAATGGTGGTCATTGGAATCAATTTCACTTTGAAATTAGACTTAAACTGGTGTCAATCTTTTGATACTTATTGTTTTGTAAAAACACGCTATTTGCTCTGGCAGCGGGAATTAATTATTGAATTAATTAATGTGACTTATATGATTTGAATTTTTTAAAATAGACTTCATTTTTGAATTCGGAATATCAAATATAGCTTAGAGTGAATTTTTGGTAATTTTCTGAAAAACTTCAATTTTTGATGAATAGTGAAACCACTAAGTGGTAATCAAGCAAAATGATTTTTCAGTTAAATGAAAGTTTACCACTAATGTGTATTGAATTTTGAAAATCCGACATACATGGTTGTCATTAAGAAGTAAAATGTGGTTCAATGAGATTAAAATAATTTTTTGGTGAATAGTAACTTATTAAGTTTTTAATCGCGATTAGTGGTAATTAGTGTAGTTTAAGGAATAAATAATGCTTTAATAATATAAAATGACCTAGACACATGTCCCAACCTTATTGGTTGTGTCATGTCCGACCAAGACAAGCCATTTCCTAACTTGGGGACCCCATGGATCCACTTTTGTTGGGAAATGACATAAATTACTTTTTATTTAATGTTAAAGTGAAAATGACACAAACATAATATGTTTTACGAAAACAATTTTTAAGTTGGGTTATACAAGTCCAAATTTTGATTATAAATATTAAATGGAAAGATAAAAAGATTTCCTACATCATAGTAATTTTTTTATAATTTTTAGACATTAAATAAATTTAATTATATATGATATAATAATGATGCAGCGATGACATCATTATTTGACGATTTAAATAAAATGGAAAGATAATATAAAATCTATGAGCTAAACATGGCCAAAACCAATTGGATGAGTGGATTTCGATGCCTTATAACCTTATCCACGAATTCTATCAATGTGGGACCTTTTAAAACCGAAACACATTTTCAAATAATGTAATGTTTCTTTACTTTCCAAAAGTGCCCCTCCTCTCCCCTTATAAAAGGCCCCCACCTCTACCTCATTTCACACACTCTTCAAGCCATTGGCTCGGCCAACACCTGCCCATTTTCACTCTCCACATCCCTCTCCTCATCCTAGAGGATTCCCTTTGGGAAGAATCCTTTCAAAGGAAGCCTTTAGGCTCAACTCAAAAGGAGTTACACTTTTTAAGGTAATTCATTCTCTCATGTTCATTTGTTTTATATTGCTTCTCCAACCCCCTAAACTCTTTTTATATACTTCTTTTGTAACAACAACAGTATCATAAATATACTAGGATGTTGTTATAAGATTTATTTGATCTAAACTCTCACACAACTACATCAAATGGTTAAAGAACATACGGTTTCCGTGGATGGCGAAATTCTGCCTCCCGAAACGATGATTGTTCAAATACTCATTTAACACCTTAAAAGGTGGCCATTATGATGTCACTATTTTTATATATGATATATAATATGTTTATGTTTTCCTTAATCTTCTGTTATTTTCATTTTGGGCATACCTTTATGGTTTCCATTATGGGTAAAACACGATATCTTCATTTTAGGAAGTGCGGACTACCGCCCCCTAAAAGTGATTTGATTCATTAAAACCATATGTGGGATGTGTAAAGGATAAAGTTAATGATATTATATATGTTGTTATACTGGAATTATAATATACCTATATATATATCATTATCATTTATTTACATTAAAGTATGAGATAGAAATGAAAGTAGCATTCATGCGTACGTACGGACTACCGTCTCCATGAACGGTGCATTTCATTTCTTATCCCCAAATGTAATTTATTATTAAATGTACATGTATATAATGGATATATATAATTAATGATATATCTAAATTATGAATATAATTCTGGAATTAAAATATACATACCTCTCATTTAGTTTTAATTCCATTAATATGACAAAGAAATGAAAGTAGCGTTCATGCGTACGTACGGCTTACCGTCTCCATGAACGGTGCATTTCATTTCTTACCTCTAAATGATTATGTAATATTTTAAATACATGTATGTACTAGATATATATGACATATATGATATCTACATCATGAATACCATTCTGGATATAATGAAACATTGACCAAATTAACAACATGTAAGTGTAAGAAGTCTATTTTTGACTTAAGAACCAAATACCGACAAAATGAACATTATTAACTTAAATGATTACATGATGTTCATAAAATGGTATAAAAGGAATAATGAACTTGGAAAAGATTCATAATCAAGTAGAGATTAACTAAATTTTATTATTCAGGAGTTTAAAGAACGGTCGGGTCAAGTCAGATACGAGGTATGGGAACTTCTTAACCCAATTTCCATTCTTTGGGTTAATCTCCTACTTCCAAATTATGTCATTATATTATTATGTCGTATCTTGTATTTGTACTTTATTTATGTGTACTTATAGTGAATACACATAATGTATCTATTTTATTTTAAAAATTATCTTTGTATGGGACTTCGTCTCAATCTCCTTTCATTGAGGCATATTTTATTTTATACACAACTTTCTTTTATACGGTGTATAAACCCCTTTGACTTTTAAATTTATTCAAAATGAATATTTTTTATACGAAGCGTTTACTAAACGACAAAAGGGAATGTTTTTGTCGTACGTATGTGGCGACAACGACTTCTCCGCCGTCGTGACCGTTATTTGAGTTTCGGCTTCCTCTACAAGCCATTCCTTCTTTTTAAAAGAAAAATAAATACCATGTTTTACTTTTCTTTTACTTTGGTATTGAAAATGGTTTTCATAATGTTTTTATTATATCAATGTGTTGTATTGATATCTCGTGATTGAAATGTGGAAATTTTATGTTTCCTTTATGCATTTTTTATGTGATATGATTATGTTATGGTTCTTGGGCATTATTATGAAAACGGGTGGTTCCGTGATAAACTAAGGGCGGGTGAGCCCGTTATAGCTCTCCAATGCATTGGGTAACGCGAAGGAGTGAAAGGTTAAGGTTTCTTCGAAGAGATTTTAGGGAATATACTGTGATGGGTATTCCAAACGTAACCAAGAGGGTTACTCCCTACGTAAGAATGTTATGAATGCCTCAAGTTACCTTTATGTCTTATGATTTCTATGATTTATTCATGATTTTATGAGGTATGTTAAAGTGCCTATGTTTTATGGGTAAATTATGATTTCATTCTTATTTATATATGAACTCACGTTTCCTTTCCATGTTTTTTTTATAACCCATACTGAGTTTTTATGCTCATCCCATGTTTTTGAAAGTTTTTTCACAGGGCAAGGGAAAGGTACATGATAAGATGATAGAGTCAAGGATGTGTCAAGAAATAATCCATGTTTTATTTTAAATGTGTTTCCATTGATGGGAATGAAGAATACTATCTTTATGTAACCACTTTGTTTATATGTGGAATGTAATGCAAGTCTTATGATCTAATTCTCTAAAACTCTAAACCCGAAAAGATCCTCAACGTGTAATCTTGTAATAACTCAAGATTAAGTAAGGTTTAAGGCTGGGGCCTTATAGTTGGTATCAGAGGTCGGTTTAGATAACTTTAGGAGTTAGAATTCTATTAAATGATTATCCAAAAATATATATATATATTTTGAAATGATACAGCATTTAAAGATTACCATGTTGCTTCATATAAGACATGTTTGTTCAGAATGGTTTTCCGCAGAGGAAACAAAGAAGCTATGTTGGGACGACATCAGGAGGAAGACAACCTTCCAAATCAGCAACCTGAGATGGTCGGAATCGGAACTGAACAGTTTGTTGCAGTAATGGCGCAGTTGACTCAAGCGATAAATGGCGGTGGTATCCATGCATGAGATCAGCCAGATCAACCGCAGAGGAACATGTCAGTGGTGGAACATTTCATGAGGCAACATCCCCCATCATTCAGAGGATCATCTGACCCTGTGCTAGCTGAAGGGTGGATTAAAGCACTGGAGAAGATTTTTGATGTCATGGGGTGTTCAGACAATCAAAAGGTTAGTCTTGCTATTTACCGTTTGGAATGTGAAGAAGATCAGTGGTGGTCTATGGTTAAAAATATCAGGGACGCCGATGAGATTGATGCTCTTGACTGGGATGAATTCAAAGGTATGTTTCATGAGAAGTATTTTCCTAAGGCTGTTCGACTTAGGATGGAAAAGCAATTCTTGGAATTGAGGCAAGAGGAAGACTCAGTGGCTGCCTATGAAGAAAGGTTCACTCGATTGGCAAGGTATGCTCCAAATATTATCCGGGACCTTGATAGTAAAATCAATCGTTTTTACTCAGGATTAAAGCCAAAATATCGAAGGGCATTAGCTTCTCGTGAGTTTAAAAGTTATGAAAAGCTTGTTCGATGTGCTGAGAAGGTGGAAATGGAGTTTGCCGATGACCAAGTGTCCTATAACAACCAGCAGAAGAAGAGACCGAGGTGGCAGGAGAAAGGTAAGAATTCTTCAAAGAAGTCTGATGGTAAGAGAACTAAGTTTCCAGTTTGTGATAAGTGTGGCAAAAGGCATGCTGGGGAATGTCTTCTGAATTCTGGGAGGTACTACCGATGTGGTAAGATGGGACATAAGGCTCGTGATTGCACTGAAAAGGATCAAGGTGAAGGTAAAAACAAATTTGATTTACAGTTAGTGAAATGTTATAAGTGCAATGAGATGGGTCACTATGCAAACGAGTGTCCGACAAGGAGCTTGAGTGATGGGAAGCAGTTAGACTACAAGCAGAAAGGGGTGGTGAAATCCTTTGCAACTACTTCAGCAGATGTTGGGCCATCGAATGAAGTGGTGTCAGCTCCAGGGAGCTCAGTATTTTTTGAAGATTGACTTGAGGTCGGGGTACCATCAGTTGAAAGTAAAAGAAGCAGACGACTGCGTTCCTTACTAGATATGTCCATTATGAATTTGTAGTTATGCCTTTGGGGTTAACCAATGCACCTGTTGTATTCATGGACCTTATGAAAAAAAATTTCCATGAGTTCTTGGATAAGTTTGTGTTTGTGTTTTGAGGTTTCTGAAGAGGATATGTGTGCCTTGTGATTCACAGTTGAAGAATGAGTTGTTTTTTCATCCGGGTAGTACTAAGATGTATAGAGATCTGCGGGAGTATTACTAGTGGGATGGAATGAAAAGAGATATTATTGATTTTACTGTGAAGTGTTTGACATGTCAACAGGTTAAAGCAGAGCGGCAGTTACCGAAAGGGATGCTTCAGCCTTTACCAGTGCCAGAGTGGAAATGGGAGAATATATCCATGGACTTTGTTGTTGGATTACCGAAGACATCTCGAGGTAATAATGCAATCTGGGTTATTGTTGATCGCTTGACCAAATCTGCTCATTTCCTTGCTATACGAGATACTTTCTCTCTTGATCAACTTTCCCGTTTGTATCTTAAAGAGATAGTCAGGTTACATGGAGTTCCTCTCTCCATTGTATCGGATCGTGATCCCAGGTTTACTTCTAACTTTTGGAAAGGCCTTCAGAAGTCGTTGGGTACTGAATTAAATTTTAGTACAGCCTTTCAGCCTCAATTAGATGGGCAGTCAGAACGAACAATTCAGACATTGGAGGATATGCTACGAGCTTGTTCTATGGATTATCAGGGAAGTTGGGACCAACATCTTTCTTTGGTTGAGTTTTCATATAATAACAGTTTTCATTCTAGTATACAGATGGCACCATTTCAGGCATTATATGGGAAGCGATGTCGAACTCCAGCTTTCTGGGATGAAGTGGGTGAAAGGAAGTTGATGGGACCAGAATTGGTAGAAGAGATGGCAGAAAAAGTTCAGCTGATTCAGAAACACATGAGAACAGCTCAGAGCAGGCAGAAGAGTTATGCGGATAACCGGAGGAAGGATCTATCTTTCGAGGTAGGTGATCATGTTTTTCTCAAGGCTTCTCCTTGGAAAAGTGTGATGAGATTTGGTAAGAAAGGAAAGTTGAGTCCAAGGTTCATTGGACCATACGAAATTCTGGAGAGAGTTGGATCAGTTGCATACCGAGTGGCTTTACCTCCGAGTTTATCTCAGGTACACAATGATTTTCACGTTTCGATGTTGAGAAAGTATATGCCAGATCCATCTCATGTTTTGAGTCCAGAGGTAGTTCAGCTGGAAGAGAACCTATCTTATGAGGAAAAACCGGTCCAGATTCTTGACCACAGGGAGCAAGTGTTACGGAATAAGGTGATTAAGCAGGTAAAGGTTTTGTGGAAAAACCACATGATTGAAGAGGCAACATGGGAATCCGAAAATGCAATGAGGGATAAGTACCCCAATTTATTTGATAAGTAAATAAATTGCGGGGACGCAATTTTCTAAAGGGGGGAAGGATGTAACATCCCAAGTAAGTAATGAATAATAGATATTTTTATCTATGTCTATTAATGATAAAGATAGTGTTTTAGAGTCTTAAAATGAAAATAAATACAATCTTATGCATGGAATACACTAATATTCTTAAAAGATTGTTTTAGTGCCTTTTGATGGAAAACCATTTTTGAATATATATTTTGACAATTTTATAAACTATGTTTGTCAAAATAAACTTATCCTTTATGATTGGGACATCAAAATTTACCTTGTGTGAATTTTTGGTATTTTTCTGACAATGTTCATTTTTTAATGAATAGTGAAAAATTCTGCATTTTACATCAAAACTACTTTTTAATCTAATTTATTTATATGATTAGATTATGTTTTGAATTGGTTTTGAAGTAAAATTAGAATATATTTTTACCATTTTATCCAATGGTGGTCATTGGAATCAATTTCACTTTGAAATTAGACTTAAACTGGTGTCAATCTTTTGATACTTATTGTTTTGTAAAAACACGCTATTTGCTCTGGCAGCGGGAATTAATTATTGAATTAATTAATGTGACTTATATGATTTGAATTTTGTAAAATAGACTTCATTTTTGAATTCGGAATATCAAATATAGCTTAGAGTGAATTTTTGGTAATTTTCTGAAAAACATCAATTTTTGATGAATAGTGAAACCACTAAGTGGTAATCAAGCAAACTGATTTTTCAGTTAAATGAAAGTTTACCACTAATGTGTATTGAATTTTGAAAATCCGACATACATGGTTGTCATTAAGAAGTAAAATGTGGTTCAATGAGATTAAAATAATTTTTTGGTGAATAGTAACTTATTAAGTTTTTAATCGCGATTAGTGGTAATTAGTGTAGTTTAAGGAATAAATAATGCTTTAATAATATAAAATGACCTAGACACATGTCCCAACCTTATTGGTTGTGTCATGGCCGACCAAGACAAGCCATGTCCTAACTTGGGGACCCCATGGATCCACTTTTGTTGGGAAATGACATAAATTACTTTTTATTTAATGTTAAAGTGAAAATGACACAAACATAATATGTTTTACGAAAACAATTTTTAAGTGGGGTTATACAAGTCCAAATTTTGATTATAAATATTCAATGGAAAGCTAAAAAGATTTCCTACATCATAGTAATTTTGTTATAATTTTTAGACATTAAATAAATTTAATTATTTATGACATAATAATGATGCAGCGATGACATCATTATTTGACGATTTAAATAAAATGGAAAGATAATATAAAATCTATGAACTACACATGGCCAAAACCAATTGGATGAGTGGATTTCGATGCCTTATAACCTTATCCACGAATTCTATCATTGTGGGACCTTTTAAAACCGAAACACATTTTCAAATAATGTAATGTTTCTTTACTTTCCAAAAGTGCCCCTCCTCTCCCCTTATAAAAGGCCCCCACCTCTACCCCATTTCACACACTCTTCAAGCCATTGGCTCGGCCAACCCCTGCCCATTTGCTCTCTCCACATCCCTCTCCTCATCCTAGAGGATTCCCTTTGGGCAGAATCCTTTCAAAGGAAGCCTTTAGGCTCAACTCAAAAGGAGTTACAGTTTTTAAGGTAATTCATTCTCTCATGTTCATTTGTTTTATTTTGCTTCTCCAACCCCCTAAACTCTTTTTATATACTTATTTTGTAACAACACCAGTATCATAAATATACTAGGATGTTGTTATAAGATTTATTTGATCTACACTCTCACACAACTACATCAAAGGGTTAAAGAACATACGGTTTCCGTGGATGGCGAAATTCTACCTCCCGAAACGATGATTGTTCAAATACTCATTTAACACCTTAAAAGGTGGCCATTATGATGTCACTATTTTTATATATGATATATAATATGTTTATGTTTTCCTTAAGCTTCTGTTCTTTTCATTTTGGGCATACCTTTATGGTTTCCATTATGGGTAAAACACGATATCTTCATTTTAGGAAGTGCGGACTACCGCCCCCTAAAAGTGATTTGATTCGTTAAAACCATATGTGGGATGTGTAAAGGATAAAGTTAATGATATTATATATGTTGTTATACTGGAATTATAATATACCTATATATATATCATTATCATTTATTTACATTAAAGTATGAGATAGAAATGAAAGTAGCGTTCATGTGTACGTACGGACTACCGTCTCCATGAACGGTGCATTTCATTTCTTATCCCCAAATGTAATTTATTATTAAATGTACATGTATATAATGGATATATATAATTAATTATATATCTAAATGATGAATATAATTCTGGAATTAAAATATACATACCTCTCATTTAGTTTTAATTCCATTAATATGACAAAGAAATGAAAGTAGCGTTCATGCGTACGTACGGCTTACCGTCTCCATGAACGGTGCATTTCATTTCTTACCTCTAAATGATTATGTAATATTTTAAATACATGTATGTACTGGATATATATGACATATATGATATCTACATCATGAATACCATTCTGGATATAATGAAACATTGACCAAATTAACAACATGTAAGTGTAAGAAGTCTATTTTTGACTTAAGAACCAAATACCGACAAAATGAACATTATTAACTTAAATGATTACATGATGTTCATAACATGGTATAAAAGGAATAATGAACTTGGAAAAGATTCATAATCAAGTAGAGATTAACTAAATTTTATTATTCAGGAGTTTACAGAACGGTCGGGTCAAGTCAGATACGAGGTATGGGAACTTCTTAACCCAATTTCCATTCTTTGGGTTAATCTCCTACTTCCAAATTATGTCATTATATTATTATGTCGTATCTTGTATTTGTACTTTATTTATGTGTACTTATAGTGAATACACATAATGTATCTATTTTATTTTAAAAATTATCTTTGTATGGGACTTCGTCTCAATCTCCTTTCATTGAGGCATATTTTATTTTATACACAACTTTCTTTTATACGGTGTATAAACCCCTTTGACTTTTAAATTTATTCAAAAGGAATCTTTTTTATACGAAGCGTTTAATAAACGAAAAAAGGGAATGTTTTTGTCGTACGTATGCGGCGACAACGACTTCTCCGCCGTCGTGACCGTTATTTGAGTTTCGGCTTCCTCTACAAGCCATTCCTTCTTTTTAAAAGAAAAATAAATACCATGTTTTACTTTTCTTTTACTTTGGTATTGAAAATGGTTTTCATAATGTTTTTATTATATCAATGTGTTGTATTGATATCTCGTGATTGAAATGTGGAAATTTTATGTTTCCTTTATACATGTTTTAGGTGATATGATTATGTTATGGTTCTTGGGCATTATTATGAAAACGGGTGGTTCCGTGATAAACTAAGGGCGGGTGAGCCCGTTATAGCTCTCCAATGCATTGGGTAACGCGAAGGAGTGAAACGTTAAGGTTTCTCCGAAGAGATTTTAGGGAATATACTGTGATGGGTATTCCAAATGTAACCAAGAGTGTTACTCCCTACGTAAGAATGTTATGAATGCCTCAAGTTACCTTTATGTCTTATGATTTCTATGATTTATTCATGATTTTATGAGGTATGTTAAAGTGCCTATGTTTTATGGGTAAAGTATGATTTCATTCTTATTTATATATGAACTCATGTTTCCTTTCCATGTTTTTTTTATAACCCATACTGAGTTTTTATGCTCATCCCAAGTTTTTGAAATGTTTTTCACAGGGCAAGGGAAAGGTACATGATAAGATGATAGAGTCAAGGATGTGTCATGAAATAATCCATGTTTTATTTTAAATGTGTTTCCATTGATGGGAATGAAGAATACTATCTTTATGTAACCACTTTGTTTATATGTGGAATGTAATGCAAGTCTTATGATCTAATTCTCTAAAACTCTAAACCCGAAAAGATCCTCAACGTGTAATCTTGTAATAACTCAAGATTAAGTAAGGTTTAAGGTTGGGGCCTTATATTAATAATGTTCCCCTATAATCCATACTAGATGGGTGAATGGTTTAGATGCATTTTTAGTTTAAACATTCAACAATTTTGTAGAAATTTCTATCCAAATGGTGGTTTATTTGTAATAGATGTCACATAGTATGGGAAAAATGTGTGCCAGCCATGAGACACCCCAAGACAACCACCATAAACCCTACACAACTCATGGGAATGTCTTAGGGTTTGAATAACTTTGAGAAAGACCTAAACTATTCCACGGGAAACTCATATATGCATGCCACCGGGTTACCTCTTGTTCAAAATAATAGTGAGCCATAAATGTGTGTCTTTCTAGTTTCTCCCAAATTACATTGTTTCAGGCCTCTAATCCCTGGAATATTTGAGGAATCCAAAATATAAAAGCCAAGTATTAAATAAGGAATTCCTATGACCCAAATGGTGTCAAAATATTTCCAAAAAAAGATAACATGGAATTTTCAAACAATTCATAATGATAATTTCTAAAAAAATGCTGTGTAGAGAAGAATAATAAATGAAATAACATGTGTAATGGAAAATTATCACTCTACATAAGTGTAATTCATGAATATAATGAGGTAAATAAATGTAAAATAAATTCCATGTAAGGTTTAACAATGGTGTGTAAGGGAAAGTAAATAGTTTCATAATGGTATGATATATTTTTTTAATCTAGAGTCAGGGTTTATAAAAAATACGTAAATGAAAAATCAAGGATATGTAAAGGTAAATGAAATGCTATGTAAGGGTAGGGTACAATTCATAATGGCTACATAAGGGTAAACAATGATTTTAAAACCTTACATAATAGTAGAATGAAATTACGTTATGGTAATGAAATATTTCTCATGGATGTTAGAGGGTAAAATAAGATTTATGTAAGGGAAATAATAGGTTTTCAAAACTCAAATAAGATAAAATTTTGAAAATTAATTTTTAACCAAAAATATTAAAAATTTGTTAAATGAAATAATAATAATAGTAAAATTAAATGAATAATAGTTAAAAAACAATGAAAAAAACTACATTATTAAAAATAATTAAATAAATAAATTTTGTAATTACCAAAATAATAAATAAATATAGTGGTTCAAAGAGAAACATAGAAAAATATATATTATTTAGTTATAATTTATTTTCATCATCAGATGTTAATAATTTAAATTGTTTTGTATACATTTTGTGATAGTGATGTAGACCCACATTCTTCAAAGACATGTTAACAATTCATAGATTATTTAAGGTAGTCTTATAGTTTCATTTTAATTATTTATGTGGTCACATGTTCATTTTTTATAAGTTATGTGTATAGTTAGTGAGAATAGAATTTATGATGATCATGTTTCGAGTAATTTACAGATTAGAAAAATTTACTTTATAATGAACGTTCATTTTTTATGTCACATTTATATAAAAATATTCATAATATAAATTAATCTTAAATAAAATATTCTATAGGTATTAATGACTTTATTTGAATCCAATATGATAATGCAGGTGGTGGTATAGAATTTTTCATGTATGTGGTAGAACCAACCAAAAAAATGTTATACTACTAAATTAGTAAGAGTATATAGTTATTTAGTTGTAATAAAATTATCAAATAAGAATAAAGATTTTAATAAAACATAATTACAGTAGAAAATTATAATTTTAATGAGTTTATATGATAAGTTAATTGAATAATGTGGTGCATAACTAGATATTTATTTTGATGAATGTTATATTTCTTGAAATATGTTCAATTTTAATAAACGATTTAGGAATATTTATTGGTAATAGGGGAAAATAATTTATACTTAAGATTTATAGAAGGTAATATGAGTAATTATTAAATATATAAGATATGTAAAAGAGAAATTGGGGGGGGGGGTCAGTGGAGGGGTCCTTTGATAGTTATTTTTTGATTGGAATTTCTATAAATACTTTTTCTCTAAAGTGTAAGGCTATCATTTTAGATTTAAAGTAGACCTTATGTGTAAATATTATTGCAATTTCTCATGATTCCCCTCATACAATAAATTTATATTTATGGATAGTTATATTTCAATTCTTTACTCATTAATATAACACATTTAAATCATTTTACCCAAATTTTTGTAATTCTATTTTTTCATTGCTAAATAATATGTATTTTTAAAAAAAATAAAATTGAGCCTTATAACGAATTTTGATTTGTTTAATGAAAATTGATACATTGTTTAATCTAATTCAATTTTTAAATATGATAAATTTTATCTTTAAAGAAAAACATAAAATACAATTACAAACATGTTTTAAAGAAATAATATTTTTTTAAACATTAAGGGTTCTTAATATTATTTTATATCAATTACTAATTAAATTAGTGTTAACATTTTTTTATAAATTTAAACAATAAATTTTTTAGTGTCTACCTTTAAAAGTGATTAATATAATTAATTAATAAAAATATGTACACTTAGAGAAATACTCTTTGAAAAATATACTTTTCTAGAAATAAACAATTTAAATCACATCCCATGAAAATTAATTATTTATCTTCTAACAATTCAATTATACCATTTGAATTATAACTTTTCATTGAAATAAAATAAAAAATATAATTATTCATTAAAATAATATTAATAAATGTAATATATAATTATTAAAATATATAATTTTATAATACTGTATTTTAATGAGTGTTCATATTTTTTATTTCATTCCAAAATTATATACTATTTGTGAGATATATTTTTGTTAAATATTTTCTAAAAAATAAACAACATACTTGTACCTATTAGAAACCAATATATCCAACAATTATATATCTAATGATCGTATATCCCAAAACCATATATCCAATGGCCATATAACTAAGATCCATATGTATTAAGATCATATTACATTCTTATGTATTTCCTTAAATACATATCTAAAATCATTGGTCATATTCTTTAATTTATTTTTCAACATGTTTATGATATTTATAACATGTGTCATTCTTTTTATGGTAATTATCAATGGTATGATCTTCATGTCAAATCATGATAACGAGAATTTCCACCTTGTAATATTATTATTTACCTATGGTTTTATTCCTTTAGAAATTTACAAATTATGATTTATTTAATTATCTCATATTTCATTTCATTTTATTTTATAAAATTATATCATAATGAAATTATACATTATTTATTTTAGTTTTGTGTTGCGTGTTTCATAAAAAATCAATGAAAGATGATTTATTTAAAGGAAAAAAACATAATAAAATGAGAGGGTGTCACATCTTACTCCACTTAAAATAATTTCACTCTTAAATTTTTTTTGCTCTAATGAAAAATAGGGGTACATTTGACTCAGTAAATCTTCAGTCTCCCACATCACTTCCTCAAACATAAGATTCCTCCAGAAAACATTAAGTAGGTAAGATATATATTTTTTAATACATTATATCAATGATCCAAGATTTTTATCAGTTTTTTATTATAATGGTGATCGTTTTCTTGTTTTATTACCTCTAAGGTTAGTACATGTAAAGGGTTGGTAATCTACATCTTTAAAAGTGATACACGAAACACATGATGCATTTTTGTGAGGTTCAATGGAAGTTTAAGGCTATAAGATAACTTCTCTATATGGATGAGGATTTTTAAGGGGTTAATATAACTAGGGATAATATTTCCCTTTTTCCAAAATATAATAACCTTTTTTGGTGTTGATAATATAAAAATTATCTGGTTTTGAATTTAAAATCCATATATTTTTTATGATTATAGTTTTTCTCTTTTTTGATCTTTTTTATTTTAATAATGTTATCAAATAGATTGAATATCGTCAAACATAGATTGAAAAATTTCCATTTTTAGAAGCTTCAATTCAATGATATTTTCAAAAAATGATGGATTTATGTACTTATTATCATATATAACCCCATATGGATCCATTTGAATGCTAAAAATAAACTTTTTTGACATAATAATTCAACAAAGAAAAGATGTTAATCCCAAACTCATTTGAAATCCATAGAAAATATATCAACATATCTTTCAGATTTTTAATGGTATTTTTACATTGAAAATTAATCAAAGGACAAAAATCAGTACTGAAGCTCATATTTAAAACCAAAACTCATTGAGGACTTATCCTAAACATCAAGGTAAACCTCGAATCTTGATCAGATACTATTGAGAGTGGTACCCCATGAATACATACCGATTCATTTATTTATAACATGAAAAGTTGATAGAAAAATAAATTTTATAAAATACAAATTAAATACACTAACTATATAAGTAAATTATGTAACACCTAGAGATATTATAAAATAACACTATGTTCGATAGAATATTCAACATGCAACACCGAGTCTAAACTTACTAGGTCATATTAGTACAATTATATTATTTAAATAATACATTTTCAACATAGAAATTAATTTTTGTTAATATGAATATGATTAACTACTTTACGAATTGATATAATGGTTATAATAAATATAAATGTATTTATAAATTCATAGGAAATCATAACCTGATTTTTAACAAAAACATTTATTTCAAGAACGATTCTTATTTTTTTTGATCAAATATTATAATTTTTTTTCTACTTTTATAAATTTTCATTGATATAATTAAATTAATTTATGAAATAATAATATCGATATTAACTTAAGATAAATTTTTTGGATCTTCTAGATAATATTAAATTTGTTTATGAATAGTGTGACATACAGATTTTTATAAAATTTTCATTTATTTTTAATAAATTAAGTCTCATTGTTATTTTAATTTGATTTAAATTCAACATAAGTATTATTTAGTTATATTGAATCCTATTAGTTATAATAAAATCATCTTTATACTAAATTTTATTATATTCTTACTATTATGCATAAAAGCACATTTTTCTGAAAACTGTTAGAATGTGAACAATGTTTCACCATATTGATTAATGAAAATAACACCTAATGAGGAAGTATTTAAACTAAATTTAAATAATATATATATATATTAATTTAAATAAATTTATTTATGATCACTTTTCATATGTTGCTATAAGATCATATTTTTTCTAAAAAATGAATTTCTTGTGAAATCTTTTAATTGACACATCTGCAGGTTTAATTTGAAATTAAATTATGACACTTTTTTTATTTCAATTTTTAAACATAGAATTAATACATAGAATCATAATAATTTATATTGTCTATTATGTTCAGCTTCAATTTTTACAATAATGAAAAGTGAAAACAGAAAAAATTATTTACTGAGATTAGGGTAATATTGAATTTACTAGGTGTTTAATCTAAAATGATACGGGTGAAAATTTAAAAAAAAATTATAATTATTATTTTTCAATATTTTTCCATTATATCTTTTATTATTCAATAAATATTCCATTTTTTATACTTTTGGAATGTGAAAAATGTGGGTGTAATTCTTTCTTTTGGGAAAATTTCAAATGTGAACTCTCCAACACTTATAAAAGGCCACCCACTATCCTCTCCTTTGAACACATAAAAAACGCATTGGTTCATAAAATACCTAAAAAAATAAATAAATAAATTTCTTACAAACATCTTATAATCCTTTTATTGATCATAAATCTTATCTAGAAATTATTTTTGTGCGAGTATAAGAAAGTTTTCTAAATAAGAGGTAACATTCTTTACCGAACGTTTTATTTAATTTCTTCTTTAAACTACTAAAAATATTGGTAAAGAATGACTATATAAAAATATCAGTATATTAAATATATTTAGATGTTTTATTGTTATGTTAATGACCTAAAACCATCTCCTCCTCCCATAAATAGGAAACAAAACTGTTGATCATGTGTACGGTGGATTACCGCATTACTAACCGACATTATTTATTTTCCCTAACTGATTATAATGATTATATATAATGATTTATTTATTTTTTATATTTTATATTTAGGATATAATTAAAATTTTATAATTATTATATCACATAAATCTTCAAACATTCCATTCTATATGGAATACGATAATGTCGCTCATGTGTATGATGGACTGCTACCTCGCGATGTGATGTGATTAATTTTTAACATACACATTACATTTAATGTTATAAGGATTAATTTTATATGATATATTATATTAAATAAACATTAATCATTATTGAAAATAAATATATCATCTAATTTCATTTGTTATAATCCATTTAATATATGATAATTTCATTCGTGTGTGAGGTAGACTACAACCTCAGAAAGTTATGTGAATCGTTTTTTATAAACGAATCACCTAGATAGTATATGAAAGATTATTCAAATTAATAATATAAAATTAATTATATAATTATCATTATGGAAAGTTAAAATGACACTTACCTTTTTTCCTTCGTTATCTTTGAAAAAATGGAAACATTACTCATACATACATATGACTTACTATCTCTATGATTTTAATATAGTTTATTTTTCATAAAAATACTTTATGATTTCTTTTAAAAGTATAATTTATGTTTAAAAATGATAATTATTTCTTCATCATAATTTTATAAATGAATAATTAGTAATATATTTGTATTTTGTCAATATACCAAAGAGATTCCAGACATTTTAGCCCAGCATCATGTAAGTGCCTGACATTAATCTAAATAATTATAAAATTGAAGAAATTATTTTAAAAAACTAAATAAAATAAATTATAAACTTGAAAAGGTTTTTTTAGAAATTAAATATTTAATATAAGTTTATTATTGATGATGATAAAGAACATACATGATGATTTGGATCGATGTAATGGTGTTCTTAACTCAATTTCCATTCATTGGGTTATACGGCTACTTCATAATTTTTATTATGCCATTATTATGTCTAAAATAGAAATTTATTTATTTATGATTTATTTTCACTTGTATTTGGGTGTATATATATTTTTACACACAATAAATTCATTCATTAACTCTCACCTCAATGATATGAACTTGGTAAGATTTTCGCTCTCAAAAAATTCTTTCTTTGAGACAAAAGATCATTTGTACACCTAGTTAGTTTTAAATGGTTTATATAATTCCCCTTTAAAAAATATATCATGAATCCTTATATTTTATTTTACAATTCATTTACTTCAATCATGGGAGTTATGATTAAAATATTCTAAGGCGGAAAGGTTTTATGTTTCAATCTCATTTTAATTGGGATTGCTTCTGCTTGAATTTACATTGTAAGAATGTTTTGATAATATCATAATAAAAACATTAAATTTTATTCTAATCTGGTTGTTCATGATTTTTTCATGTAATTTTTAAAAATTTATCTTCTTGGTACATAAAATTATTGGGAATATATATATAATAAAATATGACTTTGTTTATCTCCTCGGTTTAATGTTTTTATTCCAAATCATTGTTTTCAAAGATAATATTGTTTAATAAAATGTTTTACTATGATTTTTTAAATTTATTTTTACCCATTAAGGGCGTTTTTCCCAAAAAAATAAAAAAGGAATATTCCTTTCATTTTCCAGAAAAGTTACATTTTAATTTTCTTAAAAAAATGTGAAATAAATCTGTGTTTTTAATGTTATTAACATGAATTGAACCTTTATGTGATAATGAACAGTCATTTAATTGAAGCTTCATTAACAATTTTTTAAGTTTATTTAAAAAAATTATTTCTCTAATATTTTTTAAATTTCATGTTTGAAATGTGATTTTCAATGGGAAAAGAGTATTTTTCCTCCAAAAAATTTTGATGAACCATTCATGGTATTTCTATTAGTAAATTTTAAAAAATAATATTCTTAAATGATTAAAAAAAAATATAATAATTCTCTTAAATATATACCTTTTTAACTATCCCTTAGAAAGATGGAAAACTACATGCCTTATGATAATCTCTCAAATTCCCTCAGAAAGAAATTACCATTGACTATGGTATGAGACAAGATTATAAAACCCATATTTTTCCATGTGTAAATTCTTATGTACATTCATTATTACTGATTTCCTTTTATGGAAAACACGAATAATAAACATCTTATGATGGGTCTACCCATATATAATTGGGTGAGCCTGATATAGTTTATACTATTGGTTCTCCCAAAAAACACTCCAATGAATTGTATAATGTTTTTCGTCAAATTAGGACTCATATATTGGAATAGGGAGTAAAAATATTCCATTATGGGAATTTTCCCACTATGTGATGTTATACAAAAATTTATACTCTACTAATGTTTATTTCATGTTGTATGTTATTGCCACATTTTCAAATTCACCATGTTCTTATGATACCATGTTATTTATATTATCCATCCATGTGATTACTCATGATCCTTATCTACTATTTTATCATGTCATGACATCAACTATAACAACCCTACTTTTTATTACACAATTAAACATGATTTATTATGTAAAATATCAACTTTATACAACAAATAAGATCGATAGGTCTTGTGTATTTGGATATTAGAAACATTAAATAATTACATAAGCATAAGACACAACATCTTTATTGAAAACCTCATTTACATGACCACTACATTCCCTCATACTTAGCATTGCATGGGATAACCAGAGGACATACATGTGAACAGGTTGTGCAATAATGCCCAGTAAGGGATTAAACAAGGAATAACATGAATAATACAATACATTCTAGGAAATATGCATATCAATGGATCATAAAAGAAAATGAACATAAAGGAATTATATATCATGATTATAATAACATGTAAATGTGGAAACAACACTTAACATGGAATTAGAATGAGACAAGGCTCATTGCATATGGAGAATGAGTAAACTGTCATTGTACTTGAATTAGAATTATTAAACCATAATTGCACATGAATTATCATGATTAAACCCTCATTTCACTTTAAGTATCATGATACTAATCTTTACCCAATGCATTAGAGTGCTATCTGGGGGAACCCTTCTTAAGCCTTTCATATCATACATAAGTGTACCACATGGATCATACAACATGGAATCATTCAAAATTAAAATTTATTCCACGATGAAGGAACTTATAATATATACCTGAAACTCTTTAAACAATATTAAAATCTACATAAATGTGAATACCCTTGAAATAGAAATGGAAAAGTTATTCAGTACACAATGAATTTGGCATGGAAAATCGTAGTGCAATTTCACAGCTTAACAACATGACATAAAAATTCATAAAAATTGTTGATGAGATAGAAAGAGGTGTCTTATTATTTTTAAATGAATTATAAAGTAAGGGGTTATATAGGTACATGTCCCAACATAAGTAATGGAATATTAGATTCATAATACAAAAGAATTGCTTTAATGTAAATAAGGAGAGAGAAATTATTTAAAGAGTTCCACCATTGTTTCAGGTGTACATGAGAGGAATTAATGAGGGATAAAGGGGTATATAATCATTAAAACATAAATAATGAATTATGGGGGAGGTTCAAAACTATACCCCAACATTTTCAATTGAAAATAAAAGGGCATAACAATATTATGAAACTTGGATAAAATGAGAAAGGAATAAATCTCTAACTTGGAAGTGTGACCCCAAAGGATTGGGAGAGTATTGAGAGAGGCTTATTGGGAGATTGCGACACCATTGGAGTATTATATATAGATTACGAGAGAGGGTGGGATAACTCCATATGTTTTGAGTAAAGATGAAGTGGGAACATGGGTGGGTTTATATAGGAAATGAGAGGGAATTCTTTATTATTTAGGTTTGGGATATCGCACATTAAACTAATCAATTCCAAAAACCAAACCATGGGTTTTGCCCATGGTTTTCTCCAAAGGGGATTGGAAAAAAATATTTTATAATTAAAATGGAGTAACTTTATAAAATAATATGGTTTCTTATGTGGGGGAGAGTCACACTATTAATAAAATCAATTTAAAAGGCTAAAATGTTTTATAAGCCTTGTAGGGTCCACTAAGGAATTGTAAAATAAATAAAACAAAAATATAATAACATTATTTTAATGGTAAACCATATATTGTCTGAACATAATGTTAATAGTATTTTATTACATCACTTTTGGCTCGTTATGATTTCATAAAACCCATTATATATTTAAAATGTATTTAATTTTTACCCAAAAACTCAACTCTCTTAGAAAATTATGAAAAAAATCACAATTGGTTAATTTTGATGTCATGATTCCAAAAATAATATTAATTTTATCCAAATAATTCTCTAAATATGTGTATTTTCACTTGTAAAATAAAAACTGCCATATATAAAAAATTCATGGGTTTTGACAAAAACAACTTTCAAACCATAGTAAGAATTAAAATTGTATTCATAAAAATTATATGATCATTTATACTTAATAAAAAGTAATTTAATAATAATAATATTTTCATTAAAATATTATTTAATTCAAAAATCTACTAATTTATCAAAATATATTTCTTAGTTGAATATTTACTAAATATACTATTTGTACTTTAAAAAATATTTACAATGTAACAAAAATAACATGAATGTATATTCTGTATAATATAAAATATAATGCACATAATCATAGTTCTAAGGTCTTGTTACATAATCCCTTATAACAAACACATAAGATTAAAGGATAAGGTGTGCGACGGTGATATACTATTGGGGTGGCTCAGATAAAATTGCCCAGGTGGTAATCACTATCAACTTCTACTTCTCTTGTAGGCAGTTCCATTTGAGCTAATGTGTTGAAGCTCAAATTGTGCTTGATCAAGAGCGAAGCCCAATAACACCACCTCCTTTTCAATATATAAAAAATGGGCTTCATATGGAGAAAGTCTACTAGATGAGGCCATCACTTCCTTTGTCTGAGTAAATTCGATTGGTTAATGCCCTATATTTATACTAATTATGTGATCACTATTCAACGTCTATGTTAGCAACATTAACAATTCATAACAATATTGTGAAAATCCAAAATCATAAAACCAATTAAGTGCATTTGTTATATAGCCATTTATACTTACACATTTAATTAGATCAAGACGAATTTCAATTATTAAAAGTTTGGGTTGTTACAATATTTCCACCTTTAGAGATTATGCCCTCGAAATTTACATTTACTAAACTAAAACCGATGTGGGTAACTCTGCATCATCACTTCCTCTGATTCTCATGTTACTTCTTCAAACTTGTGGTTTTTACACAACACCTTGACGAGGTCATTGTCTTATTTCGTAGAACTTTTTCTCAACGATCTAAGATCTTCACCATCTTGTCTTCATAGGAGCGGTCATTTTCCAAAGGTACCGCCTCTGAATTGAGTACATGTGATGGATCAGGTATGCACTTCCTCAAAAGTGATACATGGAACACATCTTATACTTGAGATAGGTTCGGTGGGAGTACTTGTCGATAGACCACTACTACAATGTGATTAGGGATCTCAAAAGGGCCAATGTACCTTGCACTAAGCTTTTCATTCTCCCAATATCTCATTACTCTCTTCCACAATGATATGAAAATGAATATCATGTCTCCGATGTCAAATTATAGGTCTCGTTGATGATTATCGTCATAGCTCTTTTGTCGACTCTTAGCAGCTTTAATGTGCTTGTGGATGGTCTTAACATTCTCTACTATTTCTTGGACCATTTCCAGACCTAGGAGTTTTTTCTCCTCAACTTCATCCCAACATGTTGGTGTTATGTACCTCTTCACATAAAGGGCTTCATAAGGATCCATTTTAATGCTTCATTAGAAACTGTTATTGTATGGTAACTAAACAAGAGGAAGATGTTTATCCCATCCTTCTTTGAAGTCCATTTAGCGTGCTCTTAACATGTCTTCAAGTGTTTTAATAGTCTACTTATATTGGCCATATGTTTGAGGATGATAAGTCGTACTAATGTTCATATTAGTATCCAGAGCATGTTGAGGAATCTTCCAAAAACATAGAGGTGAATTGTGAATCTCAATCAGATACCATCAATAGTGGTACTCCATGTAGCCTTACCACGTCTCTGAAGTATATCTGTGCCAGTTGATCGAGTGGGAAATCATCTCAAATTGCAAAGAAGTGTGAAGTAATTGTAAGATGATCCACAACAACCTAGATAGCATTATTTACTTTGGATGTCTTTAGAAGTTCGGTGACAAAGTCCATGTTGTTGTTCTCCCATTTCCATGCTAATATGGGTAATGGTTTCATAATCCCCTTAGACTTCTACCTCCCTTCCTTAACTTGCTGACATACCACACACTTTGATGTATACTCATTGATCTCCTTATTAATGTTATACAACCAATAATACTCTCAGAGATCTCAATACATCTTTGAGTTTCCTGGGTGAATGGTGAAAATTGAACTATGTGCATCATCCAAAATTTCCGTCTTTAACTCCGGATTCGATAGATCATATATTCTTGACCCAAATCTCACAATTCCTTCTTCATTGACATTGAACTCTGTGGATTTACCTTTTTTGATTGATTCCCTCTTCTTTTTAATTCCCACACCAACATTTTGATCATCCTTTATCCTTTCTAAAAGATACAGTTGAGAAATCATTTGTGAAATGATTGATGATGTTCCCTTATTTATGATTCCCATGTCCATCTTCATAAAATCTAAGAAGATTGGATCCTTTTCAATTATCATCAATGATATAATTTCTGGGTCCTTTCCTCTTAGAGCATCGAACACCTTGTTCACTTTCCCAAGGTGGTAATGGATTGAGCAATCATAGTCTTTGATCATCTCTAAGCATCTTTATTGGCAAATGTTCAAATCATTCTATGTGAATATATTCTTGAGTATTTTTTGTTCCGTATATATTTCACATTTCTCTTCAATATGGTAAGGCTTCTAAATTTTTAAGGATAAGGCCACTGTAGCTAAATCCATATCATGTGTTGGATAGTTTTTCTCATGAACATTCAATTGACTTGAATCATAGGCAATGACTTTATCATTCTGCTTCAACACACAACCCATGCCCTTCTTCGAAGCATCAATAAATACCTCAAATAGTTCTCCACTCATGTGTAATGTGAGCATAGGTGTAGTGATAAGCCTCCTTTTCAACTCCTTGATGATTTCGTAAAATTCATCATTCCATGAAAATATGGCTCTGTTCTGAGTTAGCTTGGTAAGAGGGTTAGACAATCTTGAGAAATTTCTGAAAAATCAAGGATAATATCCATCTAACCTCAGGAAGATATAGATATCCATTACCAATGCTGGCCTCATCCATCCCTCAATTATAGCTATCTTGGAGGGATCCATAGATACCCCATTGCTTGTGATGATATGACCCAAGAATGAGACCTCCTTTATCCATAACTAACACTTTTTGTACTTTGCATAGAGGTTCTCATTTCACAAGGTCTTTATTATTGTTCTTAGATGCTCCTCATGCTCCTCCTTGGTTTTGGAGTATATTAGAATATTGTCTATAATGACTAACAAAAATTTGTTTTGTTAATATCTAAATACTCTATTCAGCATGTCCATGAAGATTGATGGAGCATTAGTGAGTCCAAAAGGCATTACTAGGAATTCATAGTGCCCGTACATTGTACTAAAAGCATTCTTGGGGATATCCTCTTTCTTTACCCATATTTGGTAATATCCCAACTGCAAATTTACTTTGGAGAAGTATTGTGCTCCATGTAGCTGATCAAACAAGTCATCAATTCGAGGCAGAGGATTCCTGTTCCTTATTGTGATGTTTTTAGCACACGATAATCTATTCAAAGGCACATTGTTCCATCCTTCGTCTTGATGACGAGGACCGGTTCACCCCATGGAAGCACTTTGGCATATAAACCCTTTATCCAGATTCCCCTATAGTTGTTTCTTATGCTCCTCAAGTTCCACAATATCCATTATATACTGAGTCTTGGATATTGGCAATG
Organism: Viscum album; assembly: GCA_963277665.1. NCBI lineage: Eukaryota > Viridiplantae > Streptophyta > Magnoliopsida > Santalales > Viscaceae > Viscum > Viscum album. The sequence goes on along the minus strand of OY728161.1, from coordinate 1,910,703,576 downwards.
TCATAGGTATAAGGTCTTTTGATAATTAAACATCTTTTCTAGGAGGATGACCAGGAAATTCATTAGGAAACACTTATGTAAATTGCCTCACAATAGGCATGTCTTCACGGATGGTTTCTTCCTTAGACTCAATCTTATGAGCTAGATACACATTCTCATAGGGAATTAATATCAATGATTGAGATGATGGTGCTAATGAAGATTCATCATCCTCCTTACTCTTGTATAGAATCGGGGGTCGATTCCCTATATGTAGATTGATTTCCCACTCATAGAAATTTATGTTGTCTCTATATAAGAAAATCCAATCCATCTTGATAATTGCATGAAATTCTACTATAGGGAGTATGATGAGGTTATCTGGGAAGTTCAATCCACAGATTATGATAGGGGATGAGTTATATTCATGGGATGAAATGATTTTTTTATTTTACGTACTCACCGACATCATTACTTACATGATTTATGGTGGTGTTGGGATTCTCATACTTAACATTCAGGATACAAAAGAATGCGTAGAACCTGAATAAAAAAGTACATTAACTATTCTTGAATGAATAACTAGCGTACATGTCACCACTTTATTTTTAGGGTTCACTTCAGTGGTGGTGATGGAAAAAGATCTCCCTTCCTACCGTGGATATTATTGGTTTCCTCCGAAAACTATTGGATTAGGGAACTTATTTTGAAGGTTCCTTGTTTTTTTGCAGTTGAAGCAATGAATGATGAATTGAGGGTTAAAGGAAGCATTCCTCTCCTCTGTTGTAACTGCGTGATTCACTTTTCGGTAGTTAACAGCTAGGTACCCTTCTCATCCACACCTAAAAAATTTCCTCTTCCCCTTTTGGCAATTTTTGGGGTGATTATCTCCTCAACTTTGGAAAGTAGGGTTCTAGATATTTTTAGAGCCATTGGGTTTATCCATCAAATTTTTATAATTGAATTCCACATTATGCTTGTTATCTCCCTGATACCTGTGGGATTCTCTGATCTCCATTTTGACTTGAAGGGCACATCAAACAATTTTTTTCATAGCTATCAATGTCTCGGATCGCCATAGATTTTGGTAGGCTAGGTTTCATCCCAGCAAAGAAGAAGTCAACCTTGTATTTGGGAGTAACAAAAAAGCTGTAGGCGTATTGTGAAATCTTTGTGAAGTTTGGCTCATACACTCCAATGGATTCATCATCTTTTTTCATGAGGGAATGTAAGTCCCTCTCCATCTCAACTTCGAGGGTGCATGAAAAATATTTATCGAAAAACATTTTATAGAAATCCTTCCATTCCAATCCTCAATATTCTTCTCATGCTTCGTATTTTTGATATATGTCTACCATTGATCAGATTCATCCTCCATATGATAAGAATCTAGAAGTACCTTCTCATGTTTAGAACATTGAAGGATGGAGATGATCTTTTCAATAGAGTATATTCATTATTTAGAGATTGAGGGATCATATGATCCATTAAAAGTAGAAGGCCTTTGTATCATGAAGCTATCAATAATGACTTGTTTTTTAGGGGGGTTTAATTTTTATCTTGACCCATGTTTCAATGAAAAGATTTAGTTAAATGAGAGAGTATTGTGAAAAAGTTCGTGATTCTTACTCCCATCGGATTGTGAATCTCATTAGTACAGTCATCACATTGATCTTCACATTATTTTTTAGCCTGAGTCCTCCTATTACCAGCCATTGACAGGTATAAATGGAATGTTAGGGGTAAAACATAAAAGGAAATCCAAGAAAAAAATATATTACTTATAAATTACTTTCAATTCCTTAGATTATGAATCTATATGCTTCAATCCACATTACCCATGATCTAATTCTCAACATTTATTCTTAGGGGTATTTTTCCCTTAACAGTGGTTCATACTATGCTTGTGAAATTCCCAAAGCATATCCCCTAGGAGTGTCGTAACAAAGAGTATAGCAAGGCCCTTTTTTGTGTTCTATGATACCCTAGGTCAAGCCCAAAACTCCTTGTTAGAGTCTTCACTCCTAGGTACATCTGTGGAAGAGCTACATCTACCTGCTCGTATCGAGACAAGGATATATTTTCATGATAAAATGCTTACTCAATACTCACCAAAATTTAGGGATGTCTTTATTATACATGGTTTTATGTCTATGGCCTCACTAGGGTTTTCTAATCCTAATCCCAAATATAACAAAACCTATCCTCTGATACCAACTAAAACAACCCTGATTTTTTATTACGCACTTTAAACATAATTTATTACATAAAATCATTACTTGATAAAACAAGAAGATTGAGAAGTCTAGTGACTTTGGGGCTTAGGAACATTAAATAAAGACATAAAATGTGAAACAAAACATCTTTATTGAAAACTTCCTTTTCATGAACACTATATCCCCTCGTACTCATCATTGCATGGGATAACCTAAGGACATACATGTGAAAAGGGTAAAATATAAAGCCCAGTAAAGGAGTAAACACGGAATAACATAAAGAATACAATACATGTTAGGAAAAAATAATATCAATGGTGCATAAAATTACATGAACATTAAGTCATGATATATCATGCTTATCATAAAAAATAAATGTGGCAAGAATACTTAACACAGAATTAGCATTATCCAAGGATCATTGCATATGGAGCACGAGAAAACCCTCATTACTCTTGAATTAGCATGAGTAAACCCTCATTTGACTTGAATTATCATGAGTAAACCCTCATTTCACTTGACGTATCATGATACTAATCTTTACCCAATGCATTGGAATGCAATCAGGGCACACCTTTCTTAAACCATTAATTTCAAGAAAAAGTGTGCCAAATGGATCATACCACATGGAATCATTCAACATAATAATTTATTCCATGTTAAAGGAATGTGGAATATATACATGAAACTATATAAATAATAAGTAAATGTTCCTAAAGGTGAATACCCTTGATAGAGAAATGGTCATGGTATTCACTACACAATGACTTTGTCTTGGAAAATCACGGAGCTATTTTGGTAGCATAACAACGTGACATAAAAATTCATAAAAATGGTTTCTCAGAGAGAAATGGGTGTCTCATTACATGTACATGAAATGGATAGTAAGGGGGTAATATTGATAAATTTACCAACATATTTAATGGAATCTTAGATTCATAATATAAAAGAATTTCTGGAATATAAATAAGGAGGGAGAAATTTCTTTCGGAATTTACGCATGGTAACAGGTGTATATAGGGGGCATGAATGAGAGAGAAATGGTAATATAATCATTAAAACATAAATAGGTCATTATGACGGAGGTTCTAAACCATACCCCAACATTTAAAATTGAAAATAAAAAGGAAAAAATATTAGGAAACTCGGATAAAATGAGAACGAAAGGAATCCCTTATCTGGAAGTGTGATACCAAAGCCTTGAGAGAGGCTTCTTAAAAGATTAGGGAGACTTGGAAGGATTATAGAGAGAGGAGGGTAGATTTTGGATTAACTCCAAAGGATTTCAGTGCGGAGGAAGTGGGAGTTTGGAAGGGTTTATATAGGGAAGGATAAGGAATTCATTAATATTTAGGTTTGGGAACACAGACATTAAACTAATCAAAACCAAAAACCATCCCATTGATTTATCCCATGTTTTTTTGCCAAATGGGAGTGGAAAAAAATATTTTATACGTCCAATGACCTAAATTCTTAAAATAATAAGGTTTTTTATGTGTGGGGGGGGGGGGGGGGTGAGTCACACTCACAAGGAAATAAATTTAAAAAGGTAAAATGTTTTCTAAGTCTTGGAGGGTCCACTAGGGCTTTTTAAATAAAACAGAAAAATATAAAATCACATTATTTTAATTATAAAACATATATTTTCTGAACATAATGTTTATATTATATTATTAAATCACTGTTGGGTCATTATGTTGTCATAAAACACATTATATATTTAAATAGTATTTAATTATTACCCAAAAATTTGACTATTTGAGAAAATTATGAAAAATTTACCATTGGATAATTCAGACATTATGATTACAAATGTAATATTTATTTTATCCAAATAATTTTTTAAATATTTGATTTTTCACTTTTAAAATAAAAACCAACATTTATCGAAAATTCATCGGTTTTGGAAAAAACAACTTTCATACCCTAATAAAAATTACAATTGTATTCATAAAAAATAAAGTATCATTTATAATTAATAAAAATTAATTGAACAATAATAATATTTTATTAAAATATTATTTAATTCAGAAATCCATCAATTTATAAAAATAGATTTCATAGATGAATATTAACTAAAAATATTATTGGTGCTTTAAAAAATATTTACAATGTAACCATAAAAAAATGAATGTATATTATTCATTATATACAAAAATAATGAACATACTCATATTTCAATGATCATGTTACATAACCCCTTATAAAACCCACACAAAACCAAAGGGTAAGATGTGATATGGTGACAGACTCTTGGGATGGCTCAGATAACATTGCTCGGGTGGTAATATCAATCAACTTCCACTTCTACCATATTCAGTTCGGTTGAAGCTTAACATGTTGAAGCTCGGATTGGGATTGGTCAAAAGAGAATCCCAATGATGCCACTTTATTTCCATGCTTTGATAAATGGGATTCGTATGGAGAAAGTCTACTGGATGAGGCTATTTCCTCTTTTTTCTGAGTAAATCAGATTTGTTGAAGCCCAATATTTATACTAATGATGTGATCATTGTTCAACGGCTAAATTAGCAACAGTAACAATTCATATTAGTATTTTTAAAATAAAAAATATTAAAAACAATGAAGTGAAAATGTTATATAACAATTTATAACAATAAATTTAATTACATCAAGTGGAATTTCCATTACTAAATGTTTGGGTCGTTACAACAACTCACATGTTATGTTTCCTTATCAGATTTATTACCTTAATGCAATTTTTATCTCAAAAAATTTAATTTATTTATTCCCTTGGTTATCCCATATAGTTTTAAAAGCACAAATAGATTTAGGAGATCATTAAAAAAATAAGAAAAAACGTGGAATCCTTGTTTTATTTCCTATTTATGTAGTATGATCCCCGTCATATAAAGATACTTGGCCCCAAGATATATTGGTCATAATTAATGGATGTTTATTTTAAAAATAATTTAATAATATGTATAGAAGGATTGGGCCTCTATATTTGGTATCAGAGCAAAGGATTAGCTACCCTTTGGAGGCTAAGATGTGAATTGTTTTTGAGAACCCTGTGGATAAGTATATGTATAAGACTATGTAAAAAATATATACTAGAATATTGGTGAATTATAGAGTGAGTGATTTTCATGAAATTACAACCATTTATAGATATTACTAGTGGATGTGGTTATGGCCTAGATGTACCTAGGGTTAATAAATATAAAAAGGAACATCGGTATTGACTGAATAATTACAAGGAATATGAATTTTGGCCTTACTACACTCCTAGTTTGACACACTTGGGCGATATGTTTTTAAAATTCAAAAAAATATTTAAAAACCATTATGAAGGTCTTGAATAAATTGTTATGTTAGAAAACATAATTGGAATCATTACCATGGATAACCCATATTGAATCCTAGAGACTCAAAAGTAGTGATATAAATATCATTTATAAGTACTTCATTTTATATTTATATGTTTCAATTTTTATGTTTAATACTTAATGTATTCAAATATTTTTTATTATTTTAGTAAAGGGAAGTGAATTGGATAAATCCTACCAAGAACCAATGTGTTGGAAAATGTAATGATTTTCAAAACAACATCCCTAAACTAATATGACTGATAGTCAGTCATATTTTTATCATGAGAAATGAGATATATTGAATTAATATTAACAAATTGAATATAGTTTAATTTAAAAACACTCTAAATAAACGAAGAATGGAATATCATATAAGTTCAAGTGAGAAAGATAAAAAATAAAAGAATAGTTAATTTTATATATGCCGAAAACGTGGGAAGAGGAACAAAAGAAAATCAATTAATGGAATTATAATATGATTTATGATAACAAAAGTTTGGAATAAAGATGATAATTTCCAAATAAAATTAAAGGGTATATCTACCAAGTAATAGATAAACAATGTTAAACGTAGGGAACCACTAGTATTTCATTATCATAAATGAGGAGAACTTGTTCATTATCTGAGTAAATTCCCTTATACAAGGATTAATTAATATGGTCCTATGGTTTGACAATCATTGAAGTGGAATGATTGAAGTGTTTAGGTTTTTGAATTTCAGAATCCTGTTTTAGAAGTGTTTTTAAAGGTATTATGGTTATAATAATCATGAAATCTAAAGAGATTTTTCTAATATTGTTTTTAAGGATTTTTAAGAATATCTTGAATGATACAAATGACATAGAAATGTGATTTAATGGTAAGGTTGTATAAAATGGATAAAGTAAATATTGAGGAAAAGATATAATTTGACTTGTTATTGGTATTGAGGTAATCATAGTCAATTAATATTATCATATTTTGTGAGAAAATAAGATTTATAGATGAGAATAGTGGTTATAACTATTTTGATTATTAATGGTATTTTCATGATGTTCATCATAAGTTTTTTGGAATTTTATAAAAAATATTTAAATATAGTTTTAGAAAAAAGGAAAGTCACATGAAAGGTGAAAAATAAATAGATCTATAAAGTCCATGGGGCTTGATCCCACAACTTAAGGTAAAAAATGGTGCGGTTCTTAGCATAGGCCTACACTATGTACGAGTTAGTAAACATTGTTTTAATTAAATGACTTGGTAAAAAAAATTAAGTTGATAAAATATTATTGAGGTAATTTATTAGATTTCCAAAGATGTTTTATTATGTTGAATTATATATATAAATTAGGTTTTATGTAAAGTCTTATTTGGGAAGAATGTTATTTTGTTTCTAGAGATGTAAGATAAAGGGTTTTAAGGATATACACATATGGAATGGATTAAGATGAACATTGGGATTTACTATTATGGTTTTAGAGATTAATTTATTATATCAAAAAACATATGATAACCATTTTTGTTTTATTAATGAAAATAATTATATGCAATTATTATTTTGGGGATTACGTGACCCATTAAGATTTTATTCTAGTGCTCCGGACTTGAAAAATTCATCTTGAATTCTCATCACTTGGATAAAAGATTAGATTGTGATAGAAGTGGAGAAAGGATGAAGTTATACTTATAAAGTAAGTATATTTATTATTATTTTAGTAAATATAACAAAATAATCTTTCAAATATATGAAAATAGTTTTGAAATAATAATGTTATCATATTACATTCATATTCAATGAATTAATAGACTTTTAACTCAAAGTCGTTTTATAATGTTGAGGTCCTTAAATTTCCCTTGATCATTCGCCATATTGAGATAGATGAACTCTATCACTCTCTATACTTATTTATTATTTCCCTCCATGTCCATATATTCACTTTCCGCCAATTTCTATCTATATAGAATTCAATTTATATAAGGACATTTTTATTTTATTTCCCCTTTTTAAGAGGATGTTTTATTAAACGTTTTTTCGATGTGGGGTTTTCCAAAAATAAATTTCAAACTTCAAACCCTGGATTATTGAGAACAGGTTCAAATTATGAAGATAAAATTTATTTAAGAGGTAGGAGAATGTAACCATTCAATATTAAAAAAACACTATGTTCTATAGAATATTCAACACCCAACAACGAGTTTAAACGTACCATGTCATATTATTAAATTTTCCTATTTAAATAAGACCATTTTAACCTAAATGTTATATTTGATGTAATAAATAGTTTAAAATAATATATATATATATATCTATAAAATGGTTCTAATAACTATAAATTTATTTCGAAACACTTTGAAAAAAACTCAATTTTTAATAAAAACATTTATTTTAAAAATGATTCGTATTTCTTTTTGTGAGAAAATATTATAATAATTTTTTTTGTAAATTTTAATTTTTTTATAGAACTAAAATAATTTTTAATATCATCATATGAATATTAACCTAGGGTGAATTTTTTGGATTTTTCCAAAAATATTAACTTTTCTATGAATAGTGAAAAATACCGATTTTTATAACATGTTCATTTTTTGATAAATTAAGTCTCATTGTTATTTTAATTTTATTTAATATTATTATAAGTATTATATAGTAATATTAAATCCAATTATTTACATTCAAATCTTATTTAATCTTGATTTTATTATAAGTTTAGTCTTATTCATAGAAACTCATTTTTTCTGAAAACTATTTTGAAGTGCATCTTGTTTATCCATTTTAATTAATTAAAATAGCCACTAATAATGAGTTATTTAAATGAATTGTGTTTATTTTTAATCTATACATATTAAAATAAATTAATTTAATTGTTATTACTTTTACATAGTTATTATATGATCATCTTATGTTATAAAAAGGAATTTTTTTAAAAATCATTTTTTTTCCAAAAATCTACTATTTTAATTATAAATTAAATTATTCTATTTCAATGAGTTGATTTTAGACAATTGGATTCAATTTTTTAATAATAATAATTTATATTACCTAATATGTTCAAAATAAATTTTTTACCAGTATGAATACGGAAAATAGTAAAAATTATCTTCTCTAGTTATGTTTAAATGTTTTTTACTTGGGGGTAAGACTAAAGAGATAAAGGTCACAAAATAACCACATTTTATCTAATTAAAATTTTATTTCAAAAATAATAAATTAAAAATTCTAATTTTTTTTATCAAATTTTTATCCTTTTATAATGTAAAAACAAGGGTGTAATTCATTCTTTTATAAAATTCCAAATTTGTCGTATCCCCCAATTATAAATGGACACCCCATATTCAATCCATTACACGCATCCAAAAACCCATTTTTTTATAAATTACAAACCAAATAGATTTATAAATTCTATAAAATAAATCATATAACCCTTGTTTTTATCAAAAATACATCATAGAAATCCATTTGTGGAAAACCTAAAGAAGTTTTATAAAGAAGAGTTAACATCCTTAACTAATGTTTTATTTTATTTTTTCTTCCACCTCTTTAAAATATTATTGAATAATGATGATATTATATACCCAATATCATAAATATAAATTTTTTTAATTTTATGGACATAACCTGAAACCATCTCCTCCTCCCTCAAATGGAAAATGAAACAGTTGATCATCTGTACCATAGACTACCCCCTCACGAACCGAAATAATTCATTTTCAGTCAATTCTTATCAAGGATGGATGAAATGATTTATATAATTTTTATATTTTATAGTTATGATATTATTATACTTATAAAATTATAATATGACATAAAATTAATTACATTATATTCCATAGGGAATATGATAACATCGCGCGTGAGTACGTCAGACTGGAGTCTTGTGAAGCAATGTGATTATATTTTCACTTTCACATTACATGGAAGGTAATAATGAATGATATTATGTTTAAATATTATACTACTGATATATTCATAATTCTAGAAAATAAATGTATAATATAATTTCTTACCTGATCATCCACTGAATAAATGATAACGTCATTCATGTGTTCGATAAACTACCACTTCACAAAGTGATGGGATTAGTTTGTAATAATGAATCATATGGATTTTATATTTTAGTGTATTTAAAGAAATAATATGATATACATGGTAAAATTATAATTTTATAAATTTAAAATTACACTTATATTCTTTCCATAATGTTCATGGACTAATGAATATGTTAGTCATGTGTACATATGACTTAACATCTCCACAAATGTAACATAATTTGTTTTTCATAACAATTTATATGAATTTATTTTAAAATTATAAATGACGTATAAAAATTATAATTATTTTATAATTATTGTTCTTTAAATGGTCAAATAATAATATCATTGACTTTAGTCAACTTACCAAGTTGAATTTCGATCAATGATTCGTACTTCATCCAAACATATTACATGTACAAAAATAATTATGTAATTGAACATACAATGAAAATTAATTAACTAAAAGAAATAAAAACTTGAAAAATGTTATTAATAATGTAAGTAATTAATATAAGTTAATTATTTTGGATGAAAATGAACACATGTGGCAAATCAAGAATGTGGTTAGGGGTTTCTTATCACAATTTACATTCATTAGGTCATATGTATACTCTGTAAATTATATGAAGGCAAGATTTTGTTCGAAATGAAATTTTATTGCATTTTTTTCATTTAAACTTTACTTAATGTGGATTTACATTTTTTACACAAAATCAATTCATTGAAAAACTATTACCACAATGTTATGAATTTTTTAAGGGTTTTATTCTCAAAACTTCCTTCTTTGAGAAACATGTTATTTTATCCACCTAATTTTATTTAAATTGTGTATATAATACTCATTTACATATTATATCTTGAATCCTATATAATTTATGATATTTTTACTTATAATTAATTTAATTCATTCATAGTAGTAATGATTCATAAGTTACCAAAGAGGTGAGGGTTTATGTTTCAATCTCATTTTATTCAAGATTGGTTATGTTTAATTTCCACTGCTAGAAATTATTTGATCATTACTTAAAAAACCATTCCATTATATTATCATCTAGTTATTCCATAAGTTTTAATTTAATTGTTCCAACTGTACCTTTTTTTTACTTGAATCTATTGATATATTTTTAATAAAATATAACTTCATTTATCTCTTCGGTTGAAAATACTTTTTCTTCCAAATCCATGTTTTTAAACAAGTAATTTTAAATAATGGTTTAATCTTATTGTTTGATTTATTTTTTACCCATTATTTTATTTTTACAAAATGAATTAAAAATTCATATTCCTTTCATTTTCTAAAAAAATAATTTTGAATTTTCCTACCCAAACATGAAAATAATATTTCTTTTTAACATACTTCAAATATACAGAACAATTCTAACTTCATAACCAATAATTTATTTGAATAATCCTTTACATGTTAATAATGTTCATTTAAAAGCTATATTTTTACTAATTTTTTTTAAAATTTCATGTTTTAAAATGTTATTTTTAAATTGAAAAGTTAATTTTCATTAAAAAAGTCTCCAATGATCTTTTCATGGTATTTATATTTACAAAAAACCTCTAATTAAATTAAATGATTATAAATATTGTATTATAAGTCTCTGACATATATACAATTATAAGTATCCCTTACTTCTATGGGGAAATAAATGTCTTATGTTAATCATTAAAATTCCATCATTATAAATTTTTTTTGGTTATTATACGGTACAAGAATATGATACTGATTTATTTTCATTGTTAAATACTTATATTTATTACTTATGATTGATTTCCTTTTGTGTCACACATAAATAATAAACATGTTATGATGGATGTGACCAGATAGTGTTTGGTGAGACCGATATATATTATAAAATTGGAGAACTATATAGTAAATTGATTCATTTGGTTGTTTTTTGAGTCTTAGGAGGCATGATTTAAAGGTTTAGAGAGTAAATATAATCCATTATGGGCTTTTTCCACTATGAGATATTGTCTTTGTAGTTATCCTTTACTCATTTTCACATCATATTATATGTTGTTTCCACATTTCATATATTACAATGATATTATGATACCATGTTCTTTATGTTATGATTCTATATTATTACTCATGATCCTTATATTTTCTGATATCTTGTTATAATTTTGACTCAAATGTTATGTTCCCCTATGATGTTCATTTCCATACTTGGATTTTTACCTCACTAATTTTTCCTTTGTATTCTCCAATCGATCCAATTTTATTTTAAAAGATAAAATATATTTAGGAGCTCAGTAAGGAAAAAAAGGATCGCATGTTTTAGTTTCATTTGATATATAATGATTCGTGTCTTCTAAATACATTGAACCTCACAATATTTATATTCTAATTAATAGATGTTTAAGTTAAAAATTAACTATAATTTTCATAAGAGTCATGGATTGAAATAAATAAACAATAATACAAATATCATTAAGGAAATCATAGGTATTAGAAATACCAATCATAAAATCCATGGTGTTGTTATCACATTTCTATATAGGTACGGTTAATAGTTGAATCACCCCTTAGCCTATGAAAATTCCTTTTTAATATAATGGTACACTATTAATTGATATATATACACTTAAATTTCCATCATTATTTTTCCCACCAGATATTTTCATTGATATATATATATATATATATGATTCATGGATGGATATTGAATTTTGAGCAATGTGAATCATATAACAACTCCCTCTTCAATTAAATTATTTAAGGTAAACTTATTAATTTACCAAACCCTATAATTTTGTAATTTTGTTGATTAAATTGTATAATATTCCTTACCTTATTATGCATATCAATATCCTCCTTCCATGAAAAATTATTCTTTATATGGATTGATGTTTAAGAATTCACATGGGGAAGATATGACTTCTCCCCTCACATTATGATTTCATGGTCTATCCTTTGCAAATCCATGAGTATCAGGTCTCTTTCAATCCATATCCTGGAAAGGTATCATGATCCTTACAACTCATAGCATCATACTCCTTTTTTTCCTTCCTATGGTGAGAATGAATTGATCATTCATAGTCCACGATAAACTAAAACCATTACCTTTATGTCATATTCAACTCCTTTTGTGGGAATATAAATTTTAGGCTATGATGGTCATTATATATATCCAAATTAGATCTCCAGATATAATGAATTTATATATTTAAGTCCAAAGTTACCAGTTATTGATATAAATCATACATTTTGTAATTTTTATTATGAATCTTTAGTTCACATGAGAAAAAATCTACAACTATATAATTTTTTCTAAACACACTACATAATCCTATCATTGATGCATATTTGTATTTAAAAAACCCTTCTCCATTATAGATTAGTGTGAGTATAGGTATAAAAAACCTTCTTTTAAGCCCCTTATTCTTTTATATTCATATATCGATTGGAACCTAACTCTCTTCCATGTTAACATGTTTAGTGGATTTCATGGCTCTACGAAATTTTCACAATGTATCATTAGTATCCAAAAAGCCAAAGAAAACTATAGATATTTGTTATAGTGTTTAGTCTAGGTCACTCGTAAATCACATATCTATTTTAATGATCCAAATATATATCATATCTTATGATTATAAGACCCAATGATGAAACCTTTTAAATATATAATTCACAAATAATAAAATTGGAATTCCATTTCTCCTTTATCAAGGACTTAAAAACACAATCCTCAAATTATCTTTATTCTCTTCAATTACCTTAGAATATAAGATAATATCATATATAAAGTATACCAAAATTTATTAAGGTAATTTATAAATACTATATCCATCATGACTATGAAAATGAAATGGGAAATTATAAGTCCAAATATAATCACTATGAATTCCTAATATCCATATCTTGTATGGAAGACTGTCTTGGAGATATCCTCTCTATTCACCCTTATTGGATGATATGTAAAAAAATTGTTTATACTTGAGAATTAATAATCACCACATAATTGATTAAAAAGTAATAAATATATTATATAAGATACTTTTTCTTTAACTTATCACGTTCATAATAATCAATGTGGATATGCGTTGATCCATCATTCTTCTTAACAAGTTAAATAGTTTTACCACATGGACAAGAAATTATCTGTATAAAAAAATTATCTATATTTTAATGGAGTTTCTTCTAAAATTACTCTAATTAAATTAGGTCCTTTATATAAAGAGTATTTGATTTTTTCATATGACTAGATATGTGTTATTAAAAATTCAACATCACGATCTCGGGAAGACCATAAAAATCTTTGGAAAAAACATCAATTTATTCATTCAGAATTAACATATCCTCAATATTGTGTTTATCCAAAACTATTTGATCTAATTACCCCTAATGTTTGGGTACTAAGACATATATGATGGAACTAATTTCCAAATAATGTTCATGAAAAAACTTGAACCAATAGATGATCGTATATTGATTCGGATTATGAAATTTTATTTACCAATCCTTTAAATTAACCTGGTATATATGCTGATAGAGTTAATCTATTCTCAAAATAAAAATAAATTTTGACTAAGGGGATACTAAGAAAACTTATAGGAAGCATGTTCCAACCATATTTTATAAGAGAAATGTTTTATACTTGGGGTGCATCCTTCATACAATTAGTATTTTTTATTGATAATTCAATATATAACCATTTTAATGGTGAATTTATTCTTTAATTAATGTTTAAAAATTTAGAGGAGTGTGTGGAATAAAAATAAAATAATAGACTTTCAGTTTTTGAGTGGATGATGAGTGTACCATTAACTACTAAATTTCCATGACCCACTTTAATAATTTTAAGTATAAATGATTTCACTTCATTCGTTGTCTTAGGAGGATAATGATATCAACTTCTTCCCTTAACCCATATATTAGTGAAGTGGTTTGTGTAATTTTTCTACTCCTTCAATTATATTATTGATGTTTTTGTTGTGTAATATACAGATATTTTTACCCATTTACTTAGATGACCTCTACATATCTATTTTTTTATTCATATTTTTGATGGACCTCTTTTCCACACAAGAATCATTTCCATATTTCTTGGAGTAAAATTACTCCATGGGTCTTCTTACATTTTCAACATGTAGGAAAATAAATTATCTTCCCTCAATGGATTTCATCATTTCTATTTTCATGAAAGTCTACTCTTCAGTTCTTTACCTAAATCTAATCAAGTAATGAGAGAATATAAATTTTATTTACACCATTATATAACATCGAACAATTTATTTACTGAAAGTAAATTACCTTATACCTAACAATTTCTAGTATACTGGTATTAATCCACTAAATTAATGATTTTTGTTATTTAGGGACAATGGAAAAACCAAGGTCTCACCTTGTTATTATTGTGATTTTTTCTTCATAGGTACTAATGGATTCATCATCATTTTGTTTCAACTTAAGAAATTATCTCCCTATTTTAGTATAATGACTTAAAGGAAGGTATTGATTAAAAAATATCTTGTTAAACTCTTCCAATTACATGGAGTAATTAACTTCTTCTACCCTCATATTCTAAATGTTATCCCACTATTGATCATATTCACCTACCGAATAATATATATCTAAAAAAATTTCATTCTCTGTGAAATGGAGAATAGAAAATATATTTACTATATTTCTAACCGTGTAACACCCAAAACTTTTGTGAAATATTTAATTATTATTTGAATGAATTAATTTTAATTTATTTATTTCATTGCACTAATTTAATTATTCTTTTCACATGGAACATACTTGGATTATTCTACACGCATCCTTGAGTTTCTACGAAACATCATTTTATTGTTATAATTATTTAAATGAGATAATTATTACCTAGATGTTAAAATTAGTAATATTAATAGTAATAAATAATTTTCTCCTATTATTTGTAATGGTTCCACATAAATAAAACATATTGATAATGAAATATATTAATTTTTTGTAAAGTCTTTATATGTTTTAAAATAATATTTTCTTAAAGTAACTAATTTTCATGGCCTTCTATGAAAAAAAGTAAAATTAATTTCATACACTAATAAATTTAATTTTATTAAGATTATTTTTTAATTAAGATTTTTCATGTTCTATATTTGTTAATTTTTTGGATTTTTCTGAGAAAAATCACTTTTAGGTGAATAGTAAAAATTATTACAATTTAGTTAAAAATAGCCTTTCCGTTTAAATAATGATTAGTGCTAAATTATATTTTGAATTTTTTTTTGAAGCCACAGTAGATAAATTATGAATATATTAATCCATTTTAGTTCATTGGAGGCATTTTTTATATTTAAATTATACTTAAAAGCATTTTAAACATTTGACTATTTTTACATTAGAAACCCACTTTCTCGTCAAGTTTGCAAGATTAGCGTTAAACATAATTTTCCCACTTTTGGGATTGTGATTTTCAAAAATATGAATTCATAATTATAATCAGTATGATATTTTTAGTATAATAATATAAACGTATATATTGACCAAAAATATTAGTGAAAGTGATTAAAATTAATCAAAGTGATTTAGGTAAGATTCAACATAATTAAAGACTAAACCTTAGCCATATAGATTAAAATGACATAGAATGTTGTAAAAAAGTAATTGGATGCCAATAATTCTAACATATACATTTTTTTTAATTTTAAGGGTTATTAAGATATTATTAAATGGAATTTCTCTATATAAAATTTTAAGTAAGGAAAAAGGCAAAAAAAGGAAATTTCCTTACCATTAACAATTATAAAACATTGAGATATGTAACAAAATCATATTTCTAGTTATTAGTATCCTTTTTAAAGATAAATAGGTTATTTGTATCATTATAAATTCTCAATAATTTTTATAGATGATTTAGTTACTTAAAATGATTATCAAACACCAACGTAGTGATAATTTAGTTAACAATTAACTAAAAGAAATGATACTATAACTATTAAAAGTGAAGTTAATTGGCTGAATTATTTTATTTAATTATTTTTTAAGAATAAAATATTATTTTACACATATATAAACATAATTTATTTTAATTCAAATATTAGTTTTATATTTTAAAATTAAAATTAAATAAATAATGTGAAAATTAACATTATTTTTACTTTACAATAAATTATATTTTATTAAATAATTTTAAATAAATAAAAATATTATATTCTAAAAATTAATATTACGGATTTAAAATATCAAATATATTATATTAATGGACCAATATCTCTTTTAAAATTAAAATATTTACCCATAGATTGTAAAAATATCTTTATCACTGTCTCAGTTTAAGAAGGTTGTTGCGGGTCCCATATGCTTGTTTTTATAATTCATTTCCAAAACACAAGATATTTTAATATTTTAAATTATGAATACTATTTATAAATCCATGTATCAATATTATATAATATATATCACTTTAGATTAGTCTTAATGGTTAAATTCTTTAATAAAAAATGGAAATAATAAAATTTGGGAATCTTAGAAGTTAATGAACCAAAATATTAAAATGAACGTATTTTTTATGGTATTTATTTGGTTTTTATATAAATTAACATTAATACATTAGTTTTACATTCTAGAGGCACATTATGAAAATGATACTTCTCATTATTAAATGTGTTTTGGTATTTACAAGAGTGCCACTCTGTCTTCAATGTTAAAAGGAAAGCACTCTCCCTCTACTTCACACCACTCAGACCATATAATTTCAGCAATGATCTACCTAATACAACTAAAAACATACCTCCCTTAATACATGAGTCCGACCTTTTGAAAAATTCCATCCAAGAAATCCTTTTGGCATAAAGAATAATTAGTTACCTGATTAAGAGGTATCATCTTCTTTGAAGTTCATTTCTGTTACTTTCATTCCCCTCCCCCTCCACTATCCTTATTCCATGATGGTATAATAACACCAATATCCTAAATTTACAAGTATTTTTTTATGATAAAGTTTCTACCTACACTTACACACATCTCCATCAAATGGTTACCGAATATAATGTTTACATATAATACGAACTACCACCTCATGAAATGAAGATTGTTCATTTTTCCTTACCACCTATCATGGTGTACATTATGGTTGAAGATATGTCTATATATATTTATATAATAAATTTATTATTTATGTAAGATTATGTTTTAATTTTACAATGCATATATTTTTTTTTACTTTCTATTTGGTTTAAATACAATAATTTCGTTTGAGGAAGTGTGGACTACCACCCCCTCAAAGTGATGTGATTCATTCATACACTAAATGGATTGTATTATGGATGAGCTTAGTGAAGTTATATGATATATATGATATAAAAATGATACTTTAATAATTTTATATATACATATATATATACACATATTTCATTTACCTTATTTTTTTAATACGACAATAAAAATTGAAACAATATTCATGCGTATATACAACTTACCATCTATGAGAATAGTGTATTCCATTTAATTATTATATATTATATTGATTATTACAATACAAATATAATTAATATAAATGATATTTATATCATGATTTATATTTTCGAAATCATGATATAAGTATAAGGATCAATGATATAGAAAATTGAGAAAGATTCAAAAAACAAAGAGAATATTACCTCAAGTGTAACCTTAACATGGAATTATTAACAAGCGGGTAATATAAATTCATATTCAAAACATATGTGGTATTATATATAAGAATATGGTTCTATGATATATTTATAATAAATTTATATTTATTATATAAGAATTTGTTATGTGTACAATGAGATTCAAGACAAAAGGTAGGAGAATTTCATATCACTTTTATTTTGAAAAGGTACATTCCTTATTACCCACTCACTAACTTTGTGTGGTTTATATACTGAACATGAATGTATTATATGTATCTTATAATTGATCATATTGGTATTTATATATCCCCTTTTGATCTTTCGTTCATGTGGTTTAAGTTTCAAAAGTCACTAAATCAGTAAGATATTTTTGTTTCAATTTTCCTTCTTCGAGACGCATGTTTTGTTATGCACCTAAATTATTTTTTGAGGTGTTTATACTTCCATTATCCATGTTATATAATAAATATTATTATTTTAATAATATTTTAATATTCCTTTAATTTTATCTTCTTACATTGTGAGTATGATCCCATGAAACCATGTGATAAGTGTTTGTGGAAACAATCTCATCTCTTTTCAAGATTGTTTATGTTTATACATCCATTGATGAAATCATATGATCCATATCTCAGGGAAAATCATGTTTTTATTTATCCTCTATTTATTCAGGATAAATCCATGCATTTGTATCATTTTTTCACTATTTGGTACTTAAGATATTTAATAAAATGTTTTTATGAAAAATCGGATTGTATTTATCTCTTCAGTTATAAATCTATTTTATTTCAAAAAAACAAGTTTTAAAAAATGTTTTCAAATGATATTTAAAGATCATTTTAAAGGAAAAAATGATTTCAAAAAATGATTTATTGCTTTAAAATATTCCTTTATATGTTTTCAGGAATTTTCAACGAAAATTTTTTCAAATACAATTTCAATATTTCTTTATAAGTTTCCAATAAATTTAGAAGAAAAGGTTTTCAAAAAAAAATTAGGATTACTTTCATAAGTTTTCATGGAAAATGGTTTTCATAAAATTCTAAATATTATTTCATAAGTTTTTAAGGAAATATTTGTTCAAATTGTTTTCAGGATTCCTGTATAAGATTTCATGTAATATGATTTTCAAAATGTTTTCAAGCTTCATTGATAAGTTTTTATGTAAAGAAAATTTAAAATTTTTAAATACTTATTTATAATTTTTTAATTTATTTTCAATTAAAATGACTTTCAAAAGTTTTCATTCTTAATTTTAATGTTTTCAAATATTTTTCAATGAAATATTTTTAAAAAATGATTTAATGATAATTTTATAAATATTTAAGGAAAAATGTTTTGAAAATGATTTTAATTTTTTCTTTATAATTCTTCATGGTATTTTCTAGGATAATTACTTTGAAATGTTTTTATGTATTAAAAATAACTTTTCAAAGAAGAAATGACATTTTATTCAAGAATAGTTTTTGAATGATATTTCAAAATTACTTTTCATGTAAGATGACATCTGTTGATGTTACTCATTCCATTATAATAAATGATCTTAATAGTCTATTTATATTTTTTCTATAAATGGGTTATACTTAATTCCATGGCCTTAATGAACACAATTTTCCTTTAATGGGTTATATGTTTATGAAAAACATTTCACTTTTATGGATTATGATTCTATTGAAATGATTATGAAACTTTTATATTTTTTCAACATGTTATTATATGTTTACATGTTTATAATACCGATTTAATTTCATGGGTTATGATATTATTTTTTATGTTGTTTAGAACATGTATGTATTATTTCATTATGAGATCGGTGGGACCTATATCCCCCTTGAATGTATTGGGTATATAGTTTTATCTCATGAGATGGACTAACATGGTCTTGGGAATGATCCTTGACTACAAAGATGGCCATGAGAGTGAACCATGACTACCAAAATGTTATGAGCAGTGAACTAATTCTATTAATATAAAAATGAGATTTATCCATGACTACCAATTTGGTATAGATATTGAACCCATACTACCAATTTGTTCATTGCAGTGATGCCTTGGCTATTTTAGAAAACACATTATATACTTTTGTGTCTACCATAGTTACATGTTTTATTCATATATCACGTTTTAATAGATTATTTTCTCTATTTACCTATGGTTCAAGTATTATGAACTTTAAATCTTTATTCCATGATTTATTTTTATGATCATAGATATGTAGGGTATATTCTTATATTTTCATGATCACATTCTCATACCCTTATGCTCATGATTATAATTATGTATCTCCCTTGTTTACCCATTTCAAGCATATATGCTCACCCTTTTTATGTTTACATACCCTAGTTTATAAAGATATGTTTTATGCTTTATTTTTCTAAGATGGTTTCTAATCAAGAAGAACCAAGTGGTAGATGATGTAGGTCATTTATGTACCAGTTTTTATGTTTCCATGTTTCCAAGGAACTAGTCAAGTATGGTCATTGGACATATATTTGTATAATTTATCGAGTATTATAAAACTATTATGAAATGTTAATATTTTATAAATTAGGTTCATTAAATATTCAATACTTTGAAATTAGGGGATCATAAGGCCCAATAAGGAAGAGTTGACTTTGTTGTATGATGGAATCAATGAAGCGTTGTCAGATCCTTAGTGAGATTAGGAGATCAAAATGGTTTGAGTTATTTTTTATGGATATAGAAATATATCTAGTAAATAAAATGGTATTTTTAACTCCAAAACTCTCCAATTTTTTACTTATTGGTTAAATCATTTAATTCCCCATTTATATCAATTTTTACGTGGTTCCTCTTGGTTCCAAAAACTGAATGAAACTAAATTGTTTAGTGTGAGGAATAAAAAATAGAAACTTCAGTAATAAATAATTTTATAATGAAAATTAATCCAAATATTTCCTAAATTACAATAGTTTTATTTCATCATAGAACTATTTTGGTTCATTATATATTATTTTACTTTATATACTCTTAGTATTCATAACGTATTCCCAATAATTAGGGAAACCCCACTGTAATACATATTCATATGACCAAATCATGACACACCACTATATTACATCATTTTACATAAATATTAATTATATATGGTAATAAATCCCACCATAGAGAATATAGGTTTTGTGTATTTGAAGATTGATACATAACCAACTTTTTTTTACAAACATTAATCAATATCTCTTATAAATAATATTCACACATGATATCCCTAAGGGAAACATAACATAATAATATTATTCGTTTATTGGTGAATGGAATCATAATAAAGGCTGATCTTAGTTACATGATAAGTGGTAAACATAATAGATATCAAAAAAAGATCAAAAGTTATCATAAGATAAAAATGTGGGTATGATAACATAATAAATTTACATAAAAATATCTTAATAAAACCATACAAAATAAAACATGGATCATAAATCATGAATCATTAATCATGAAAAATATATTCAACCAAACATGTGAAATGAAGCATATGAATATGAAATCACAAGGCAATTTTCAAACTCTATAACAACATAATGTAAAATTATATAGAAATATGGAATAATAATGCGGTACATAACTGAGAATAAAAAATAAATTATTATGTCAAGGATCACTACAAAGAACATAATCACACAGAGGAAAGAGTTTCATAACATTATGGATTGGGTTCACACTCCATACCCACAAACATAGTGCATAGAGTCCCATATTAGATTAGGATCACTCCCTATTCAAATAAAAATAGTCGATTGGGTTAACTACGTAGTCCTATACATATATTCGTATGAGATATAAATCA
Organism: Viscum album; assembly: GCA_963277665.1. NCBI lineage: Eukaryota > Viridiplantae > Streptophyta > Magnoliopsida > Santalales > Viscaceae > Viscum > Viscum album. The sequence goes on along the minus strand of OY728161.1, from coordinate 1,910,681,634 downwards.
TTACTCAATGAATTGTAGGGATATTTAATTTCTGTCCCACCCAACACAAAATGACAAACAATTAATATATATAACACTTAAACATAAACACAATCATAAATCAGTCATAGTATAATTACTTTGTGGTATAGAAATGAAATTAAGGATAATTTTGACAAAGAAGGGTCATAAAACAACCATATAAAGATGGTGTATGGAACCATTAGATCATATCACTAGTTAAACATATAGAACATGAATGGATTTTAACATAGATTAAAAACACTTTGGATGAAAATTTGAAAAATGTTCGGATAATAAGAATAAATATAATATACATTTTAATATGAAGAATAGATATAATATACACATTTAGTAACATTTATTTTAAAATAAAAAAATTATTAAATAAATATGTTTAGACAAATAATGATAAAGTAAATATAAAATACATTGAACAATTATGAAAATATTAAAAGTATGATTTATAAAGAAAATAAAAATATAGCGGGAGAAAGATAATGTGTCAAAAATAATAAAAATATCACAAAAAAATTATATTAAAGAAATTAAAAATCAATATAAAATAACATTAATAAATCATAGTTCTAGTGATAATAATATCTAAAAAATAATATGAAAATATATACATGGAGGAGAAATATTCCGATCCGAAAGGAAATAATAAGGTTATATCAACTTACAAGCATCCTTTTAGTGGAATAACAATCCAAATTGAGGTGAAATTGTTAAGAGAATTGTTAAAAGAAAAAATAACTATATAATATGGAAATTAATTGTATTTTTTTTATAAATTAAAAAAAATTATCACAATTCCCTAATTTATAAAAAGACACTATCAAATTCAAAGTTATATTAGAAGGAAGACCATTACCTTTACTTTAGACTTCCCCAAGAATTCTTTAACCTCTTATATAATAAGAAATAAAATCTTAATAATGTATTTAAAACCCATATAAATAAATATATTAACTTTTTTATTATTCAATTATATCATGTTTTTACACATATTGTTATTAGTTGTTGATTATTTTCATTATAAGATGTTAAAATTTTTGATTGTTTCATAAAAGATATATAATAACGATGTCGATCATCATCATTTTATAAAAAATTATAGATAAAACATTAATAAAGGTATTGTAATAATTTTATTTTATTATTTATCAGTCCCATATTCATTTGATGGAATTCATGGGTATTTTTTAAGATAATAGTGTTTATAATGGCCATATTTTCGGTAATTTACCAATAAAAAAAGTTAGATTATAATGGACATTCATTTATGTGTCAGAAATACAGAACCATATTTATAAAATTAATTAGTGTTTAATATTATATTTTACTAGTATTAATGTCTTGATACTAATCAATGATGAAAATTATGGGTTTTGGATAACATCTTCAAAATTTGTGGTTGAACCGACTTAAACAAGAATATGTTATACAAGATAATGTGTAGTGGTATAAAGTTATATATTGTTAATTTAATTTTCATACAACAATAATAATGTTAATAAAACATAATTATAATGAATAATGATAATTATAAATATTTATGATGTGTAGTAATTCCAAAAGTAAGGGGAAGAACAAGATACCTATTTTGCGGAATTCCGTCCTTGAGATGTGGACTTTTAGAATAATGAATTTAGGCCTCTTTATTTGAACTATATGATAAAAAATGTGTAATAAGGATTTATTATATGTAATGTGGTATGAAATTAATTATATAATATTATAAAATGGTTATATAGGAGGGTTAGATGTGGGGACCTTTTATAGGTGAGTTTTGAATGTCATTTTCATAAACAATCATTCATTAAGGTTTAAGGTTGTCATTTTACATGGAAAGTGGATCCAGAGAGAAACAATAAGGGATATAGGTCATAATAATATCATAAATACAATTATAGTAAATTTAATATTATTTCAGCCTTTATAACTTCATTTAACTCTTTCACCTCATTTTTCCTTTACTTTAGCAACTCAACTTTTTCCTTGACAACTAATTTATTTCCTAAATATGAAATTGAACATATTATCTATTTTATATGTGTTTATTACAAATTTTGATATTATTTAATCTAATTGAATTTCAAAATTTTATATATTTAGTTTTTAAATGGTAACATGAAGTATTTAGAACCCAATTTTTATAGAAATATAACTTTTTAAATATTTAGTGTTCCTAATTTTATTTCATATCAATTACTAATTAAATGGACATTAATATATTTTTATATTTTTAATCATTAAATTTTGTTAGAATCATCATTTGAAAGTGAAATATTTTAATTTAGTAATATAAATATACAAAATACATAAGGTTAAATTGTTAGAAAATACCATTTTTAAATTTTTTTACACAATCACATTAAATTTATTCATTTATCTCATAACAATTCAATTTTATAAATACATTGGTACATGAATATTTAATTTACTTTTATGAATATTTTATATAATTTTATAAAAAATAATTATAATAAAGATATAAAATTGATAGATATATTTTTATAAGAATTTATTTTAATTATTAATTATTTTTATTTCATTATAAAAATATTTATTATATGTGAATTATATTATTTTGAATTTTTTACTAAAAATTAAACAAAAATACAATATACCTATTAGATATAACTATATCCAAAAATCATATATACAACATTCATATATCCAATAACTATATATCCAATGAGCATATAAGAGACAATCAAATATAAAATAGATATATTACATTAGGATATATAACCTTTCACACATATTTAAAATCATTCGACATTTTCAATAAAATACTTTCTATATTTATATCTTATTTATAATAATATTTATTCTTTATATAGTCATTATTAGTTTTATAATATTCATGTAACGTGAGGATGATGATAATTTCAACTTTTATTAGTTTTATTTACTTCTAGTTTCATTCCTTCAGTAATTTTACAACTTATGTATCATTTTGTAATCTCATAATTAATTCATTAGATATTATAATATCCAACCATAATTAATTGATAAATTTTAAATTTTTTTACTAGAATGTGTATTAGAATCTACCCAACACAACATATTTATTTAATGGGAAGTATATAAAAAAACACAGGGTGTTACTTTTGGACTTCGATGAGAATAATTGTAAATTATTGAAGAATCAAATGAAAAATTATAGGTAATTAATTGGAATATATTAGAGCACCACTATGATACATTTAATTATAGTTAAAATATAAATATATGACCTCATAGATAGAGACTATAAGGAATTATATGATGGTGTTGAATGGATAAATATCATTAGAGTGTTTTCCAACACTATCAACATGAAGGTGACATCATATATATCCTTGAAAACTACGTAGTATAAATTATTGAATATTTATGAATGATATTACATAATGATTTTATCGAAACATTGTGTCTGAATAAATAAAAATAATTGGGGATGCACAAGAAATAAATTGTTTATGAATTATTTAAAATGGTAAATTTTTTTGTGGCTAAGAGGAAAAATTAAAATGAAGCCACCACTCCTACATTTTCATTGTGGAATGGTTTGGTAACTTACATAAATGTTAACAAGTAAGTCCCAACATAATAATAAGGATGATAACCTAACCATGTAATCCTTAAGGGATGTGAAGGGAAGTAGAAACAAAAAGTATAATTTTGTTAATATGAATAAATTCTATCATAAGAAGACAATGGATATAAGGAATCCATAGTGTCAGAGATAGATGAATAAGACAATGTTAGTGAATAATTATTGGTGGATATCATTGAAAATGATAAATTCATGAGGGTGATAAAGAATATGAAATTGATTTTGATGGTGTTATAGACCTCCAAGTTGAGTTACATATCTCTATTAAAGAAATTTATGTTTAGAGAGGAAGATAAAGAAATAAGATATTGTGGTAGATGAATCTAAAATATATAGACATCATCAACAAAAATGGAAGGATACTTTCAACGATGAAGTTCAAAGGATAAAATTTTAAAAAACTAAAGGTCTCATAGAATACAATTGATATAAAGCTCAAAGTGGAGGTGAAATCAAAATAATTGATGACAAAACTACTATAATGAAAATGAATTGAAATAGAATTAGGGAGATCTAAGGAGTGGTTTTTTATATTTGGTGGAAACTTTTTAATAAAAAAACAATGTCTCCCAATATGGTATCACATAATTAGATATATATAATTATTTATAGGGTGAAGGAGGACCATAGATAATGATCAAGAAATCAAAATGAATGAATTCAAAAATATTGATTACATAATTAAGTAAAGGAAGGATTCAGACTTGAGGTTAAACAGAAGTCCATCAAGATTGAATCAAGGAAACAAAATACCACTCCATGGAGGAAGATCAATTTTCATGAGACTCATAAGGCCTTATTCCAACCAATGATGAAAATTAAGAATACACATAAGTTTTTTTATTATTGTAGTGGAAAAACGTGATAGTAAAAAAATGTGTGTTTCATATATAAGAGACTTTTCATAGAAGAAGATCAAAAATGATAGTTGAAAAAATGTGAATATTAAAATTATGTTTTACATGGATATTTTATTCAGTGTAAATGGTATGGATGAATTTTATGTATTTCTCATATAATATCCAATGGAGTGTGTCTAATAAAGGAATAATGGTATGAATCCACTACCCGTTGAGTCATATAGAATGTTGGAAATGGAAAATAATTATTTTCCTTTACAATATGAGGAATATCAATCATATTCAGATGAAAAAATAACTACCCAACACAAATGGTTGTGAAAAACACACATGGATCAATATGAAGAGGGTTGAGAATATTCTAGTGGTAGAAATTTTTTCAAAAAGAAATTGATCATTCCATGGTTTATATTATTGATAGTGGGTGAAATTACAACATGATAGGAAATAAGAATCTATTAATAGACATTATTTAGGACAAGGAATGAGACATTATATTTGGTAATAATTAATTATTGATTATAGTTAGTTTAAGAAAATAAAATGTTAAAGGAAAATATGTGATAAATATTGGTTTGTGTGTGGGGGAAGTTCTTAGTCAAAATTTACTCATCATTATCCAATTTTATAACTCAATCCATGAAATCCATTTTACAAAGAATACATGTATAATCAAGAGAAAATGTGGAGTAATAATTATGAAAGGAAAGTGAATCAAGAAGAATGTGTAACTAATTAATAAATAAAAAATTACCTTTTGTTCAAAGTTAAAAATAGATTGTGGAAAAAGTGACTTTTGAAAATGATTAAATTATCTATGGATTAGTTAATGAATTTTTATGCTTCTTGGGATATTGATAAATTCAAAAAATATCAGTATCATATGAATCGAGTTTTCCAAATAAAGGTTAGGTTTTTAAGAAGATATAAATGATCAAAGAAAAGTTATCATAATGGTAGATTAAATTAGTGTATATGAATGTTTGTTAGCTAAAGAGTCTAGGAGTTATTTATTGAAATTTTTTCTAAAAGATCGTCATTGATGACAACAATTGGATTATGTGAATTTTTTTGATCACTAATACATATGTGGTATTATATTAAATTACATGATATAATATGTTTTATGGGATAGTAGTTGGGTAAAAAATTAATAAATTCATAACAAATATTATTACACGGTTTAATAATTTATGTGTGTAATATTATCTAATTTTTTTAAAAAGAACCAAGTTGCTATAATGGAAACTCATACATAAAATGAAGTTTAAGTGAGGAGAAACATGATAATAAAAAGCATGGCCCAAGAAATGTTATTAAAAAATACACGTGAGAGATATTTTTGATGGAAGTGTTCTTGATAGTGTTTGGTATCCCAAATAAATATTTTTTGGGAACCAGAGCTGAGAAGAACCTATATAAGATATGGAAAGTAAATTCATCATTGAAATAATTTTATGTCTTTATGAGTAAATTTTATATTCTTTATAGAAAAGAGACACTAGAAGTTTGAATGTATAGGGGACGAAGGTATAGATGTTAAAAACTAATCATACAGAAGAACATGTTAATTATTCTAAAAAATGATTATGCAAATAAGTGATTGTTTATATAGAACTATTATAGATTTTGAGAAGATTTCTCAAAAAAAAATATTGATGAATGTGATAACTAAGTGAGCAGTTTATGGTGATTACTAGAGAAATATGATTATTTAGAGGTTAATATTAATGATGACGATGATGAAGGTTATGCTTCATTATCATCCATAAAATCAACGATAAGAGCTAAAATTAATGAAAAAAATACTATATGAAAAATCTATTTTTGAATCATTTTTCAAAATTCCCACTACATGTTTCATTTTCAATTTTTTATTGATGGTTTTAGAAAGCAAATGGTAAATCATAGAAGTTTAAAACCATCATTAATTATGGAAAAAATTTTATTTAATTTTATCAGTGGATTTAAGAAAACTACCATGTAGTTAACAATAATTACTAATTATTTCACATTTAATTACTTCCTAATAATATTAATTAATAATTAATAATTAAATATTTATTAATAAAAATTATTTATTATTTATTATTTAAATTATGAATTATCACTTGTTAAACATTAATAATTAATTATAAATTATAAATTAGTACTGATTTATTAATTACAAATTACTAGTAATTTAATATTTCCTAATTACTAATTGATAATTACTAATAAGCAATTATTTATACATGTATATAGTAATATATGTATATGAAAACAAGCATGTAATAACACACACACACACACACACATATATATATATATTAAAACCATGGTCGATATTTATTCACTTATAATTATTCTATAAAAATTTTAAAATCAAATCATAGATTCAAATTAAATTAACTTTAGATTCAAGTGCCCATTTATACTCCCGGACCTATCAAATTAGATCTTATGAAACGAAATAAAACTCTATAGGGAAGACATTTGTTAATAAATAATAATAAAATAAAATTAATATTCTAAGGGAATCTAAAAATTGTATTTTGAGTTCAAAGGATTGTAACTTTGTATTTAGGAACCCATTTGGGTTTCACGGCATATCAAATCCAATCTTATGACAAAATATATAACATTTGGAATATGGGAGACCTATACGCAATGTATTTTGGTCAAAATAGGCTTAAAAGGCCTCTAAAATCTAGTTTATGTTAAGATACAATAACTTTAGTTATTTTGATGGTATCTATGACTCAACAAAGTGGTATTTTTTTCCTTTATTAGTAGGGTTGGAACTTATTCATATGGTTTATATTCATATTTATTTGCTGGAATTAAAATTAATTTTTTTGTCCCATTTTTTGTGATTTATTTTTATATTGTGTATTTGATGATAATGATTGATTTAGGTTAGTTAATCCCTAGATACTTCTCTCTTGTGTATTTGAAGTGGTGAATTTTTATGGAATCAATGGTCAGACCTTAGTGGCTGTAATAGAACAACCCATTTCGACTAAACCATAAACCCAAGATGGCTCCCAACAGCTGAGGTGAAGAAAAAAGCATACAAGTCTTGAATATAACTAAACCAGACATACAAAGAGCTTGACATGAGGAAGAAAAAGATACAAGTACATCCATATAATATAATCAAAACTTGATAAACAAAATATACTGAATTAATAAAGACCGACAAGTCTCCATGTGACCAATAGCCACCTCCAAACCAACCCTAAATGAAGGAAACGATAATAAGAGATGAACACATACTACATTATTACCATCCCTTTAGCTAAATCCAGAAATAAAATATCTTCAATATCCCATAATAAATTTAAGGTTGTGAGAACAAATACCAATAGGACACCCCCATTGTATCTATACAGGGAATAATATTAATAATGAAAAAATATAGCATTTAAAAAAAGTTTTAATATTCATTTCTATAATCTAATCCATTGGATAGTCATTTCACCTTTAATTTCCATAAAATCCATACATATTCTCAAACCATAAACATGAAATGTATATGTGATAACATATGAATGAATAATCATACATAATAAGGTATTAAATTAAACACATATCCACGAAATACCATCATGTGATTCCATGTGATACAACCTTATATAAAAACCCATAAGAAAAAATTCATGATAAAAAAAATCATATAATAAATAACAAAAAATGAAAGAGAACCACTTATTGGGCCCTAGCCCTTGGAAATACATACAATACACTAAATAACCTAAACATTGATAACGGTGTATCCAACCAATATCAATTCTTGTCAATGTCCAATGATATACCAAAGGTTTAATCCTAGTGGTTCCACACATACTAAGGCTAACCCTGTCTATTTAATTTCACACAAAAGGTATCCACAGTGAAAATTTCCAAAAATTCATTTTAAAACATTGCAAAAATTTTTATGAAACATTTTCAAATCCATTCCAACCCGCTTAGGTGTTTGGAAACCAATTTCAAAATCAAGGAAATCTCTTTCCCAAGACAACCCTCGATAAAAAAATTTTCCTTTCCAATAAAAACATTGAAACAATATATAACATAAATTAAATTAACAAACCAAATGAATTTATCTTAAACGATATTAATTTTATAAAATTAACTCATTTTATAGAAACAACTACCTTAAAATGTAAAAAACCTATCCCTAATCGAAAATTATATTTGGAAAATAGGAGATAAGCCTTCGGAGGGCAATTCATGAAGATAAATAGTGAAGGATCAATTTAAAATACTATTAGGGTAGTAATACAAAACATAACATCAATAAATAAATTAGACATGACAAAAGGGAAGAAAACCCAGAAGTAATGCTTACCTAGAGATGGTATCCCAAAAAACATAATGCTTAATCAGCAAATGAAGTGATTTGGAAGGGAGGGAATTACCAAAAATTTACTTGGGTCAGCTCTAGGTCGAGATAGCGAGTATATAGTAGAATGAAATTTAAATTATTTATATGATGCTCTAAAACTAATATCTCATGAAATTAATAGGGTATTTAATCTGTTTACATGTTTTGTATTTCATGAATATTGGTATCATAGAAAAATGCACCACATTTTTATTAATAACTGGATGTTTGTGTTTACGCAATGTCAAACCATTACACAACACATAAAATTTTACACCCTGAACCTATTTCGTGATATCTTTCTGGAGAGAATTACATAGTGTGAAATCCCTTTACATGGTGTGTAATATCTCAGCAAAAACAAAATATAGTAGTTTCCAAAAAAACCAAAAACCTAAGACATCCTATAAGATTGGGGATAACCCCTCAAAATCCTTTAACACATATATACCAAGACTCAATTTATTAAAAAAACCTCTGAATTTGAGTTCATTCCATCTTGTAAAGAATCATTATCTATGAGAATCATGAAAACACACCCAAACATTGAGAATAATAAAACCATAAATAAGGGATTACATGAAATGTGTAACATGGTGATACAATCTCCAAACCATAAATGCTTTCTTCCACTAAAAATACCTCATATTATTGGTCTCATAAAAAGTGAAGTCCACTGAAACCTCATCAACAGTTTCCTCTCCCATGTCTCATGGGTATCCCATATACACTACCATAGTACCTGGACCATAGAAATCATTTTAACTCATAAGAACTTCTCTCAATGATTCATAATCTAAACTATATTCTCAAAAACATTAGTGTCTATCTCAAGATCATAGTCATCCCAAACAATCACTTGGGAATGATTTGGTATATACCTCCTCAACTAGGAAACATGAAACACATTTTTGATAGATTTAAAACAAGAAGACATGTCTAAATTATAAGCCACCTTACCAGTCATCCAACAATATCAAAGTATCCCACAAACTATAGAGAAAACTTACCATAAATTCCCAAACAATGATTTCCCATTTGATGTGAAACTCTATGAAAAAACTGATCACCAACCCCAAGTTCTATCGAGCTCCAATGTCGGTCCACATAATATTTATAAATACTCGACTCAATGGTCAATCTCATTAGGATCAACTTTACAATCTCCATCATCTTCTCAATGAGACTAGACCAATCCAAGGACTACTCTCCCCAAATTTCCAAATACAAGGGAGGTCTACATGGACTCCCATACAAATCCTCAAAGGGCACCATCTTAGATAATCCCTAATAAATATATCTATAGGAATACTCAACTAGAAGAAAATAATTTTCCCAATATCCACCAAAATCAAGCACACCAGCCTGTTGAACATTCTTAATGACCTGGATAGTCATATATATCTATCCATCCTTCTATGAATGATAAACCACCCTCAATATATTCTGGGAACCCATAACCTCTTCTAAACCATTCCATAACCTCGAGGTGAACCTCTTATCACTGTCAGGTACAACCATAGAGGGAAACCCATGAATACCCACAATATCCTGGTCATAAAATTCCCCAAGAAATTCCACCTTCATCATCTCCATGATATGTATGAAATGAATCAATTTCATCAATCAACCAATGATCACCAGAATTTCAACCTTCCCACTAGGAGTACATGGAAAACCAACTAATAAATTCATGGAAATCTCATCCCAAATTTATACTCTAATGGGTAATAGATACAAAAGATCCACAAGTATCTGGTGTTTTACCTTAATTATCTGACTAGTAAGTCACCGTGATAAAAAATCTTTAATCAACCGCCTTATCCCTAATAACCAATATAGACATCTAAAATTGTGATACATCCTTCCAACCTTAGGGTTCATGGAATAACAATACCAGTTACCACTATCAATCTACTCTTTCTAGAGGAGAAACAGAACAACCAACTTACCACAAAATCAAAAAGCACAAATAAGATACTGAGAACACTCACCTGAGGGCTTCCAACGATAATGGATTTCACTAAATCATTTTCACCCATTTTCTATAAACATTTTGAGCTAAAATTTATCATCAAAATATGCACCAACTTTCATCAAATCCAAAAACACCTATCCCCCATCCAATTTTACTACCAAGATCATCTCTCCAAAACATTTAATCATATATCACTCCACAGTTGATTACTTCATGTATTGTGTTGTTAAAATTCAGATTAATTAATGGGAGCCCACATTTTCCTTTTATAGGGTGTACACGACATCAAATTCCAATGTTTGAAGATAATATAACCAGTATCTCTGTGAAGAGTCATGGTCTATCTAAGTAAAATTATGTCTCAGGATTTTAGGATCATACTACACTTTAAACCTATCCCCAAAGAGATAGTTCCCCCACACATTGAGTTCATGCATAACCGATGCCAATCTACGATTTTGAGTGTTGTAGTTTATCTCATAATGGTGTATTTCGCCTAGGCCATAGGCCACCACTTATTTTACCTACATTAAGATGCATCCCAAATTCATACTAGAAGCATCACATAAAACATCCTGACACAAACCTAGTTCTAAAAGAATCAATATTGGTGTTAAATTTAACTTCACCTCGATCTCATCAAAATAATTATGACACGTTTTTTCCAATAAAAAATTATATCCCTAGAGGATAAAATATTCATCAAAGATGTGATCTTGGAGAAATCCTGAGAAAACCAACTACAGTTACCTACCAAACCCAATAATATCTAAATCTCAAACACATTTCTAAGATGCTTCAAGGACCCAATAGACTCTATATTTTTAGGATCAATTGATATTCCCCAATCCAATACCACATACCCCAAAAATTTCACTTCTCAAATCCAAAACTAACATTTTAAAATATTACTATATAGACTATATCACTTTATAGTTCAAAGTATGAAATCCAAATTTTCCCTGAGCTCCTACTCTATCTTTGCGTACACAAAAATCTCATCCAAAAACTTGACAAAAAAAGGTTCAAAGAACCAATTAAATGTTCATTTCATCAATTCCATAAACACTTCAAGAGCATTAGTCAAACCGAATAACCTAACTATGAAATCATAATGCCCATACTAGATCCTGAACACTAACTTAGGTATATCCTCTACTAAGAAACCTCAAATGATGGTACCATGACTATAGTTGAGTATTTTAAAACAAACAAACCTCTTTAATCTGATAAAAATGTTCATTAATCCTAGGAAAAATATATTTTTTCTTAACAGTAACCAAATTCCACTTCTAATAGTCAATAATAAAATCATGGTCTCCCATATATCATATTATAAAAGAGGGCTGGTGAAGCTCATGAAAATATTATTAGATGAAAAAATCCTTTAGAATATAGGTCCTCAAGATGGACTGTAAATTCCACTAGCTTAGCAGGTTCCATTCGTGAAGATGACATAGAAAATGGGCATCGTACTAGAGAGAAGGTCAATAGTAAACTTGACCTATATCCACAGTCGTAAACTGAAAAAAAATATCTAGTAAATACCTCTAAGTATGGACACACAAAATAATAATTTTACCACCCAATAAAGGTTTATATTAATCAAGAAACATCTATTACAACAATAATGGAATTACCCCATCATAGGGAACAATATGACTCGCCCTTCCCAATATAGATTCCTAATAACCTTTAAAGTCATGAGTGAACCATAATAGAGATAATATTTTCATTATTTTTCATATGTGTTTAATTTATTTAATCCATTACAACTAATTAATTTCATCCAATTTCCACTATTTTAATTTTTTTTTGTGAATTTTAGGTTTAATTGTGAAAATTGTTTAACTCTAGAAATTTAACAGTTTTATTGATCATCGTTATTTAGGGAATATACTTTATAATTTTGATCCAAATTGTGTGATTAATATTTTTAGGATTCATTTGTTCTTGGGATTCATGTATATATTCTAGAACTAAATCCAATTCGACCAACAATGGCCCATAAAAATAGATCAAGTGGAAAATATTTTCTCACTGACAGAATGGACCTTACATTTGTAATGGAGGAATATATCAGTATATATATCTCAAAATGAGGTGGTTCTAAATGGAGGAGAACAATGAATCAATTATTTAGGTTTTTATAAAAGCTTATTGATAAATTAGGTTATTAAGGCATCCATTTCATATTCTAAAGTTGAGGTAGATTAGCAGTCTCCTTGGGAAGAAAAAATAATCTTCATTAATTCGGGCATAACATTTTGGAACCCTATCCATAGTAGAAGATATTTTTTGGTATGATGAAGAATATAGAGGGGAAAATTATTTAAGGATACAACTTCTCGAGATTATGTCATTTACTATTCCAATTGAACTCAAACCTTTATTAGATTGAATATGGATGGAAAAGTTTACACCCTAAAGTCTATAAATATGTGTGTCCCCTTCCCTTAGAGGGATGATAAGAAAGGTGAAATAGGGGCTGTACTGGAGGGTTGGATTCATGAATTAATTTTTTCTCATTTTATTTTTCTTATCTTCATTATTTATCTTATTATTCTTTCAACTCTATCAGCCTTCACATGGAAGGGTAAAACCATTGAGTGATCTGGGAATGGGGAGTTTCAATTTTGCAATGTCATAGTCATGTGATCAAATGTAAAAAAATATTTTTCTAGTGAATAATTTCTATTTTCAGTGGCTTATAATTTTATTAATGAGATTGGGTTTTAGGCTTCGGGTGTATTCAATATTAATAACTTTTTTCGAGGAACATTTAACTCCCTCTGCCTAGTGAATTTTGTCTCAATAAAGTTGATTATGTTAGGTGGTTTGTGTCTAGAGATTGTTTTCATGTGTGTGGAACTAGTGACTCATGTAACGATTTATAAGGATCAATATTTCTGTATCGATAAAAGCCTTATTTTTTAGGAGTGGTTCATGAGCTTCCTTGCACATTATAGTGGTTTCATTTCCTTCTTCAACCAATATTTATTGATAACTCGATCGAAGAGTCATTCATTTGTCATTCAATATGAAAAGAGGGGTAATGATTTCCATGACCATGATTACATAGAAAAAGGTGAACCAAGCTCGATCCATCCACTCTATTCATCCATTAGTGTTCAAACATTATGTTAATTTCTTTCTGGCTTTTCAGGCGAAAAAATATAGAAAAAAATTCAATTATTTATAAACTTTTATGGAGACAACTTAATTTTTTTTATGTTCCTATATGGAGAATACTTAGGTTACCCATTTTACTACATTTTAATTTCAGAAACATTTTTTTGTCACATCCTATGATAGGCCTGTATCCAAAAATGGTGTTGTTTCTAGGGATGTAGTGCCAACATTTTTATCTCTCTTTTATTTCTCTGTGCTTATTATCTCTTCAAAATTTCATGACTAGAACTTCAAACATTGAACCTTTCCCCTAGATGAAAAATTTAAAGAACCTTATTGAATATATTTATAAAACATAATTTTAAATATGAATTTGAAGACATTTCTCTTGTAGACTTGATTAAAAATTCAAGTGTTCACTCTATGCATGTTATCATGGATTGAAATCAGAACCCAACACTTAGAGAATTTTGGGAACCACAATTCCTTTATCAAAACAATAATCCTACCATAAAAGCATCAAAAAAATTATTTTTAGAAAAAATCTTACATGATTATATTTTTTTCATAGATTCATGGATTGGGAGGTGATGATCAAAACAAACATATTAAATAGTTCACACGTGTTTGCTCTACTTTCAGACCCTGTGAAGTCGTTGAGGAACAGGTAAAGTGGAAGGAGTTACCATTTTAATTAGAAGGAGCTTACAAAGCATGGTTGAATGGTCAAAAATATAGATATGTGAATTATTGGAATGACTTGGTAAGATGTTTCATGCAATGATTCTTCCCTACCTATAGAATCATAACCATAAAAATGGAGATCTATGCCCTCATACAGTCATCTGGAGAACCCCTTTACGAGTATTTGGAAATATTTAACAATATATGTGTTGGATTCCCACATAAATCCATGGAAGGGAATCAATTTCATTCTTCTTCTATCATGTTTTACTATAAAATGATAAAAACCTTCTTGATTCATAATCTAGAGGTGCGTGGATTGAAAATCCCCTAGAAGAATCCAATGAAGTCATTGAAAATATATCTTAGAACTTGCAAAATTTTGTTATAAGAGGTACTAGTAAAATAAGAATTCATTAGATAAAAACTTCTTATCTATCAAATTTATGGGAAACTAAGCTGGATAAGATAACTAGAATAGTGTGACAGATTTCCTTGAAGAAAGTGAGTGACCATCAAGAACTGACCGAGGTATGTGGTTAATGCTCATCACCTGATCACTTCACTGACCAATGATCTGAAATATAGGGAATGTAAAAATGTGCGGAAAACTTTTATCTGAGGTAGTTCCTGAAAAATCATGGATTTATAGAGCCTAAACATGTTCATTTTGGATTTTGAAATCAGCAGAATCAAGCAAGACCCACATACCCAAAAAAATTCAAAACCAACCCTCATTATAGCAACAATTTCAAATCCCACCACCACTTCAAGAAAGGAAATGTTGTAACCAACCATCACACAACTAACCACCCACTTTTCCATGACCATATGATTAACCATTCACTAGCACACCACCTTCTATGGAATAGGTATAATCCATATATAATGACCTAGCAGATATGGTTGATATGCTGGAAATTACGGTGGCATGTTTTAGTAAAATGATGTCCAAAAAATAAGAAAGCATCCTTACGTGACAATCCCAAACCCAAAAGGTAATTTCATTATGATAACAATAATAATTGGAAAAGAACTCTCACCACCAGCATCCCATGAACCTAAAAACTATTACTTGAGTTGAGGGAGAATGATATTTAAAATTTTAAAATTCTATGAATATTAACCATGGAGAAGAGAAGAAAGATGAGGTGGGTAAAGATAGGTTGACAAAGAAGATACAAGAAACGCAAAAGTAAAGAAACTAATGAGAGAAGAAATAATTACCCCTCACCATTTCAATCAAGGATGATTGAATCAAATGTATTATAGGAATAGACACTTCAAAATGAATTTTTGGACACCTTCCAGACTATGGTAATTAATATCCACATTCCGGATCTACTCAAAAAAAAATACAATGTATGATATTTTTTTAATGGATATTTTCACTAATAAGAGGATAATTGAAGGGAATAAATGGTTTAAGTTGGTATGAAATGTCTCAAACCTTATCTCGTAATAATTTTTAACTAAATGATAAGATCTATGGAAATTTTATATTCCATGAACCATTGTTTATCTATATTTCTCAAATTATTTTTGTGATATGTGTGCTTAAATTAATGTATTTAATCACCAAATATACACTTCTTTGATGAAGGGAGACTTGAAACCCATAAGATTGGTTTTCCAGCTTGCAAACAGATCCATAGTTTTCCAATCAAAGAGTTATAGAGGATGTCATTATGAAAGTCAATCATATATCCTTCCCAAATGGATTCTATGTGATGAATATGATAGTATATATGAGCCTATCATACTCACCCATCATTTTCTGGAGCCCTTTCTTGAACAAAACAAATACCATCATCAATTTCTATGAATGGAAACTGACCATGGAGTTTGGAGATAACACTATCCACTTAAATATTTTTGAATGAAGTAGTCACCCATCATATGATAACTCACTCTATTAACTCTCCAATGAAGTTGGTACTAAACCCAATGAAGAATCAAGTATGTTATGGGAATTCTTAGCCTTATGAGAGGCTTATTCCATCGAAAATATCATTAAACTTGTGGATTCCCAAAATATTGGAGATTCTGATGTAATGTGGGAGTAAGAGGTAAATTATGATTTCATTGATGATTTTTTAAAAGATGAGGAAGATGATATGGTTTATTATGTGTGAATGGTCAACCCTTTGGAATTGGGTAAAATCAGTTTTGTTTTATCCCTTGAGTATCCCCTAGATATGGAATTAAAACCACTTCCCACTGATATGAAATATGTGTATCTTAGGGAGTGAGAGAAATTACCAGTGGTAATTGATAATAACTAGTCTGAAACCAAAGAAAAATAATTGACCGATCTTTTGAGAGAAAATTTCCATGAAATAGGGTAGATATTAGGTGATATCCCATGAATAAACTGAAAAATATGCTCACATAGAATTTTTCTCGAGGGAGATTAAAAACCTATTAGACATAGCCAAAATAGGTAGAATACTTCCATGATGGAGGTTTAGAATAATGAGATCAAAAATTTCATGGAATTTAGGAGCATTTATCTGATCTCAAATTCATAATGGGTTAGGATAATTCATGTAGTTCTAAAAAAACTGGCCTAACCACTACGGGGAATGAAAAGAAGAAATTTATTCGTATGAGAATTTAGAATAGCTGTAGAGTGTGCATTGATTTCAGAAAGTTAATATAGGTCACTCAAAAATATCATTTCATAATCACCTTTATTGATCAGATGGTGGAGATATTGGAAGGGGGAACTCATTATTTCTATTTGTATGGATTTTGAGGTTATTTGGAGGTACCCATTTCTCCATACGATCAAGAGAAGACAACCTTTACTTGTCCATACAAAACTAATTTGTATAAAAGGATTCCATTTGGATTATGTATTGCTCTCTAAACATTTAATAGGTTCATAGTGAGTATATTTTATGATCACATTGAATATTTTATCGAGTTTTTCTTAGATGATTTCACGGTTTAAGGTAATTCCTTTAACTATTGTTTGAAAAATCTAGAATATGTATTGAAAACCTTCATTGAAAAGAATCTTGATCTAAATTCTGAAATGTGTAATTTAATGGTTGAAATAGGAATTTTTATTTAGTATTTCATTTCATAAAAAAGGCGTTGAAGTGGATAAATCAAAAATTGAAGTGATAAATTCATTGCCTAAATGAACTTGTGTGAATAATGTTAGATCATTTTTTTGGAATGAAATATTTTACAGGAGGTTTATCAATGATTAAAGATACATTTATCTCGATCAATCTAGATATATTTTAATATATTAGGATTTTTTATTTTAATAGTTTGTGTAGGGAATCCTTTGATGAGTTGAATAGGATATTAATTACACCTTCTGGGATTCGTCCACAAAATTGGGAAGAACTTTTCGATTTACTTTGTGATACTTCTAACCAAATAATTGGAGCAGTCATTTCATAGAAAATTGAGGGCATGGCACAAGTCAATACCTATTCTTGAAAAACCTTGGATGTAGCTCAATTCAATTACACAACCAAAAAATAGATTTTTAGTAGTTTTTTTCTTTATAAATATTTAGATTATATCTCATTGGAACTAAAGACACTATGTTTTTTGATCATGAAAATCTTTAGTACATGATGAATAAGGATGAAGCTAAACTAAGACTATTAAGATGGATGTTACTAATGAATGAGTTGAACATATAAATGAAGGACAATAAGAGATCTCATTACCAAGTGGCGGATTATTTAAGAATATTTCATAGCATTCCTAAAGATGAAATTCTAGAAAATGAACCATTGGATGATCACCTTCCAGGAGAGCAGTTTTACTTGGTTGAAGGATATGTTCCTTGGTATACTGACATGGTCAATTATCTATTAACATATTTAGTCCAATTTTATTTCAATTCTCACCAAATATATAAATGAAAAGATAAAACTTTTGGGATAATCCATTTGTTTGGAAGATTTTCACTGACCAAGTGATAAGAAGACATTTTACTAAGAGTGAATTTGGTTATGTATTTGATTTTTATCACACATTACATTTAGAGGCCACTTTTGACCACAAATGATATCAAGTAATGTTTTAGATTCTATATTCCCCCCCACATTTTTAACGATTCAAATTAATTTTGAAAAAGGTTTCAAAATGGTCTGTTTTTAGAATCATTTCAAAGAGACAAGAAATTCCCTATAAACCACTTTATTTTTATGATAATTTTGAAGTATGAGGGATAAATTTTATGGGACCGTTATCAATGTCATTTAAAAATTCTTATATCTTTGTTGCGGTTGATTATGTTTCCAAATTGGGTGAAGAAAAAGCCACTAGGTATGGAGATTCTCAAGTAGTTTGCGATTTTGTTATTGATAACATATTTTGTTGGTTTGGAGTGTCTAGAGACATCATCCGGGATAAATTTAATCACATTTTCTATAGTATAATGGATGATTTTCAGAAGGATTATGGGGTTAACAATAAAACATCAACTCCCTATCACCTACAAATAATTGGTAAACCTAAATTTTCCAGTAAGGAAATTAATGGAATTTTGGAGAATATTGTTAAACAAAAAAGAATGATTAGAGCCAAAGGTTGGAAGACACTCTATGGGATTATAGGATAAACTATAAAATCCCAATTCAAATAATTCCGTATATAATAATTTATGGGAAAATATGTCACCTACATGTGGAAATGAACTATAAAAAGTTTCGGGATATTAGGAAGATAAATTTGGATCTTAAAAGTACTGGGAAAGAGATAAGATTGTAGGTTCATGATCTAAAGGTAATTATATGGGAATCTTTTGAAAATAACAAGATTTTAAAGGATATAAAAATAGTATATCACGAAATGTTGATTTAACTAGAAGACTTCAATCTTAAAGACAAAGTGCTATTATTCATGTCAAGACTCAAGCTGATGCCAGGTAAACTTCATTCCAGATGGGAGGTTCCATTTATTGTTTATCATGTATATCCTTTTGGTGGTGGGTAGATTATGAAGGATGGATAACAAGATCCAATGTTAGTTAATGAACACAGGGTGAAGAAATTCCATGAGACCATTCCATCAGATCCAATAGTGGAGATCACACTCCTCCAACCTGTCTATCAAGAAAAGCCATAAGGTTATAACTCTCTTCTATAAATTATTTCTTAATGTGATTCATTTTGAAATATTTTTGCATGTTCAAATTATTTTAATTAATTTATGGAACTTCATTATTTATGTTTGGGGATGGATCATTTGTAGTTTAGGATTTTCATTTGTTTTTTGTTTTTTTATTTTCAAAAAAATATTTATGTTTTAACAATTTTTTGTCTTTCCTTTTTATTTTTACATGTTTTTAAAAATTATTTTATGAAATTATTATAATTTTCATTTTACGAAACCCATATAAATGATAAAAACATTTTATTTCATCAGTATAAGATTATATAAATACTGAAAATGAATCATTTTAAGTTAAGATCTTTGGAAAATTCATGAAAATTACTTTATTATTTGAATCCCGTTCAAATATCACAGTATTTATATTTGAATTCACATTCCCATGAGGCATTTGTACTATTTTTTTTCATATTCTTTACACTCACCTCACTTCATAATAGAACTAAACTACGATTTATTTAACCATAATTTTAATTATTGTTGTCAAAAAATGAGCTTTTTAGTTACCTGTGTTTTAAATGATTGAAACATTTATTTTTTTTTCAAATCCCCCTGTTTCAAGAGAATAATTTTTCATTCTCACCTTAATTTTATATTTAATCATTGTAACCCTTACAATCCATGAAATTACTATTAGGTTAGCAACATTGGAACCTATAGTTCTCTATCTAACCTGCTCTTGAAGTGAAATTTCATGACCTAAGTGAACTTATGTGTGGGGGAAGCTATATTGTGTTGTCCTACCTCATTTTGTGATACTTTCGGTGGAAAATATATTGACCAAGATATGTGTTTTCTATTGAAAAAATTATTATATTGAAAGTTGGGCTTTTTATAGATCTTTTATGATAATATAAGTTATTTCTTTTGGGAATTTCTAATGGAGAAAGAATGTTCTGCCTATCTGGAGATTTTATAAACAATTATGATTTATATTATTAGATTTTTTTTTGATAAAATGATGAATGGTGTGTACTTATCTTTAGTTTTCAATATTATGGAGATGATTTTCTACTGAGGGGAGTGAGTAGGATTTCATATATGAGTGAAAATTAGAATTTTATAATTTTTCAACAAAAAGATCCAAGCTCTCTTCATTCATCATCAAATTTGTTTTAACATCAAAATCCTAAAAATCAGAATCCATAAAACAATTCCTCAATGTCATCATGATAGAAAAATTTCCTTGACTCACATCGGGTTGAGAATTAGGAAATTATCAAGCATATGGAAACTCTTGCATTGGTTTGAAAGAGAAAAACATTATTGAAAATTGACATATGTGAGATGAGAGAAAATTCATGTGAGGTAGGTTTTTTGTCTACATTGGAGGAGAAATGAATGGTAATATATTTAATGATATGAATAGTGGACTTCAATTGATGTTTAGAATAAGTCATGATATCTTTTGTTTCTCGATATGAAATTGGAGGATCTCATGATAATGTGTTTTGAATTATCATTGATTCTATTTTTTATTGACTTTTCCTAGAGTCCTAATACTATGTGTGGGATAATGTTTTGGGACAATATGTTTATTATTTTTCATATTCATTTCAATTATTTAGTCTTTTCCAATTATTCAATTTGATCTTATTTGAATCATTTTAAAATTTTTGGGGATTTTTGGGCTTAATTGTGAAAATTGTTTAATTTTATAAATTTCAATGTTTTATGGCTGTTCAATATTTAAGGCACATCTCTTAAAATTTTGATCTATATTGGGTGATTCATTTTTTTAGGCTTCATTTTTTCATGGTATTAATGTTTTTTCTTCTCGACCTAGATCCTATTTGACACACAATGGCCCAGAAAAATAAATCTAGTGGAAAAATTCTACTGGACAACAAAATAAACTCCACATAAGTTATTGTTGAATATCTCGGACTAGATATGTCTAAATGAGGTAATTCAAGTTAGAGAAAAAATATTAGTCAAATATTCATGCATCTATAAAATTTCTTAGAGATAGGTAGTCATTAATAAATCCAGTTAATTCTCCAATGTGAAGGTAGTTGTGTAATATCATTGATTAAAAAAATCATTCCCTAGTAATTTGATTATAACATTATTCAATGTTGTTTAAATAAACTAAAAATTCATGCAATAATGAAAAAGAGATAGGGGGAAAACATTTCCATAGACAAATTCCTAATATTTGGTAATTTAAAATTCAAATTGAACTAAATATTTTGAAAGATTGAATGTGGAGGAAAATTTTTTCACCCTTAAGACTATAAATATGTGTTCCCCTTTACTTTCAAGGGTTGTTGAAGAAGGTGAAATATGGGCTATGATAGAGTATTAGAGTCTTGAATTGATTTATAATTTATCTTTTCCTTTTTATTAGTTTCATTAAGCTATCCTATTCCTCTTTCAACTCTCTAAACCTTCATATGGAAGGGTATAAGCATTGAGTGGTCTAGGAAGGGGGAGTTTCACTTTTGTAATGTCAGAGTCTTATGCTTAAAGGTAAAACCATATTTCTAAATTGAATGATTTAAATTTTTAGTGGAACCCAATTTTATTAATTCTATTATGTTTTGGGTTTTCGGTTTTTTAATTATTAATAGCTTTG
Source organism: Viscum album (assembly GCA_963277665.1). Classification (NCBI taxonomy): domain Eukaryota; kingdom Viridiplantae; phylum Streptophyta; class Magnoliopsida; order Santalales; family Viscaceae; genus Viscum; species Viscum album. Next base: position 1,910,659,281 of record OY728161.1, on the reverse strand, counting down.
GTTGGAAAACATTAAACTCCCTCCGTATAGTGAAATTTGCCTCAATAGAGAAGATTGTGTAAGGTAGTGACTGTTTAGTGTTCATTGACACATGTGTAGAACTAATAAATAATTTCTAGACTTATAATGGTCAAAAATTCCAAAGAAGGACTTGACTTATTAGATAAAGAATGGTTTATGAACATTGATGCTCATAAAATTGGTTTCATTGCTTCCTTCAACCAAGGGTGATTGGTAACTCAATCAAGGAGTCGTCCATTAATTATTCAGTAAGAAGAGAGGGGGAATGATTTATTTTAACATGATGACATTGAAAAGGGTGAACCTATCCTGAATCCACTACTCTCTTCATCTATTAGAGATTTAACTTTATTTTAATTTCTTTCCCTCTTTACCAAACCAAAAAATTTAAAAAACAATCTCACTTATTTGTGAAATTTTAAGGTGACAACATGATTTCAATGATATCCTATTATGATTCTACTTAGGTTACCAAATTTACTACATTTTAACATTGGAAATATTTTTTTCGCACCCCATAGAAGGAATGTGTAGAAACATTGAGCCATTTCCGGGGAGGTAGTGCCAACATTTATCTCACTCTCTCTCTATTTCATTTCTCTTTTCTTCTTTTCTCTTCAAAATTAAATGACTAGAATCTATAACACCCAAACCTTACCACTAGATATATAAATTGAAATAAAATTATTGAATTGACATAGAAACCTTAATTTTCAATCTTAATTATAGGACATTTCTACTGCATAGTTAAGTAGAACTTTTGTTGTTCACTTTGATCATGTCATCATGGATGTAAATCAAAACCCAAACCTTAGAAACCTTTGTGATCTACAATTCCTTAATACAAAAAATACATTACATTGCAGTGTTACAAAATAATTTTCAGGTGAATCCTAAAATGATTCCATGACATACAATGTTTCATGGCACAGAAGGTGAAGATCTAATAAAAAATATTAAATAGTTCACACATGTCAGCTATAATTTCAGACCGTGTAGAGTAGTTGAGGAACATGTAATGTGGAAGGAATACACATTTTTATTTGAAGGAGCTATAAAAGAATTTTGTATAGTCTACATCCCAAATTTTTGAATGAATGGAATGACTTGGTAAGATTATTCATGCAATGATTATTCCCTACCTCCAGAAGCTGAAATTTCATAAATAAGATTTATACTAGCATAACATCATTTAGAGAAACTCCTTATATGTATTGGAAAATATTTAAAAATATATCTTCTAGATACCCACATAAATCCATTTAATAGAAACACTTTCTTGTCTTTATCTATCAAGGATTAGTAGACAATGACAGAAACCTTCGTGATGCATCATCCAAAAGTTGATTGATTGACAATTCATGAAAAAAACCAAATGGAATGATTGATGAGATCTCTCAGAACTCACAATAGTTTTGTATAATATGTAATAGTACAGGAGTAATTCCTGAGGTGATACTTTCTTATCCATCACCATTATAAAAAACTATGCTTTATTAAATTACCAGTATAGTGAGACAGATGGCCTTGAAGAAAGTGAGTGACCAACAAGCACTGAATAATGTGAATTAAGCTCATCACCTAATTATATCACTCTCCAATGTTCTGAAATACATGGAATTGAAACATGTTATGAAACCTTTAATTTGAGGAAGTAGCCAAAAAATTAATTATGGATATAGCCTAACCATGTTCAATATGGATTTGTAAATCAGTTGAATTAAGAAATACCCCCATACCAAAACCAACCCCTTTACATCAATAGATGAAAAACCTTTAATCATTTCAACAAGAAAAATACTATAAACATACATTACACCAAAAACCACTTACTTTCCCAATACCCTATGTTCAACCATTCACCATCATAAAACCTTATGCGGAAGAGCTAAAATCCAAGTATGATGACATGACCGATAATATTGATAAGTTGGAAATCACGATTGGATGTTTTGTTGAAATCATGTCTAAAAAACTAGACAAACGTACTTACTAGAAAATGCCAAACCCGAAAGAGAATATAAGAACGGAAACAACAATATATGTAAAATGAATCTCACCACTAGCCTCCTATGTTCTAAAAATAAGACCACTTGAGTTGAGGGATAATGATGTTTTAAATTATGAAAATTATATGAAAATGCACCATGAAGAAGAAAATAATGAGGAGGAAAAGGATAAGAAGAGGAAGAAGAGAAAATAAAGCACATTTCAATGGAAAAAACATATAATAAATGCTTACCCCCACTATTTCAGTCATGGATGATTGAATTAAAGATATTTCAAGAAGAATAACTTCAAAAAAAATTCTAGACACCCTCTAGAAAGTTGAAAATAATATTCTCTTTATTGAAGAAGTCAAAAAAATTTCAATGTATGAAATTATTTTGATGTATCTTTTAATCATGTAGAGGATACATCAAGTTAATGAAAGGATCATCTTGGGAAGAAGTGTCTCAAACCATATCACCCCACAATTTCCAACCAAATGAGATGATCTATGGATGTTATCCATTCCATGTACCATTGGTTATTAAAATTTCTCTAATACTTTGTGTGATCTAGGTGATTTAATTAATGTATTTCCTCACTCAATATAAAATTATTTGTAGATGGGATACTTCAATCCCACAATAGTGGTTGTGTAACCTACAAATAGAACTATAGTCTTCCTAGTAGGAGTTATAGAGGATTTCATTATGAAAATCAAAGGTCTCTTATTCTAAGTTGACTTCTATGTGCTGAATATAGAAGAAGACAATATCATGTCACAGTCACCCTCAATTTTGGGGAGGACATTATTGAATACATCACACACCTTCATCAACCTCCAAGAATGGACACTCACCACAATGTTTGAAGATATCACTAGCCACATCAATATTTTTGAATCTATAAGGCACCCATTGGTTGATCTCTCACTCTTTTCACTCTCTCATGAAGTTACAACTAAACCCATTGAAGAATATGGTATGTTCTATGAATTCCTTATCCTTAAGAGATAATTGTTCCATTGAAAATATCATTGAACATGTGTATTCCTGGAATTTTGGAGATTCTGATTTCATGTGGGAGGAAGAGGTAAAATATCCTCTATTTTATGATTTGTTAAATGATGAAGAATATGATATGGTTTCTTTTGTGTCGTAGGATTAACCATTGTCATTGGGGAATGCCAGTTTAGTTTCATCCCTTGAACAGCCACCAAATATGGAATTTAAACAACTGCCCACTAATTTAAAATATCTGTAGAATAGGGAGGTAGAGAAATTACTGTTGATAATAGTTAATAATCTCTCTGAAACCAAAACAAATCATCGATATAACTTTTTTGTGAGAATGGAATAGAAATATCTTGGATCTTTGTTGATATCTTGAGAATAAAACCAAAAATTGTATCACATATAATTTTCCATGAGGGAGTTTCAAAACTTATCAGATATCCCCAAAGGAGGTTGAATATCACCTTGATAGAGGTTTTTAAGTAAGAGATTGAGAATCTCGTAGAAGATGGGTTCATCTATCCTATTTTAGATTCATAATGGCTTATCCTAATTAATGTAGTTCAAAAAATACTAGCATATCCACTACGATGAATGAAAACAATGAATTAATCACTATAGGAATTTAGATCAGCTAGAGATTTTCCATTGATTTAAGGAATTTGTATCAGGTTACTCAAAATAATCATTTCTCCATCACCATAATTCACATGATTTTAGAGTGATTGGTTGGGAGAACTCATTATTTATTTTTCGAATGATTTTATGTTATTTTTAGGTATCCATTGCTCCTATGGTTTAAAAGAATACATCCTTTACATGTCCCTTCAACACTTTGGCATATAAAATAATGCCATTTGTATTATGTAATGATCCTTGGAAATTTTATAGGAGCAAGGTAAAAATATTTTTTGACCACATTGAATATTTATTGAAGGTTTTCTTAGATGATTTAATAGTTTTTAGATATTACTTTGAGCATTGTTTGAATAATAAGGAAAAATTTCCATAAACATGCACTGAAAATAATTTTTTTTAATTTATAAAGGTTTCATTTCAATTTTTAGATAGAAAATTTATTTGGGAATTTCATTTCAAAAAAGGAATTGAAGTGGATAAGTAAAAAATTGAAGTGATAAATTCATTTCCTTACCCAACTTGTGTGTATCATGTTAAATTATTTTTAGGACATCAAGGATTCTACATAAGGTTTATCAAACATTTTTGTATGATTTCTATCCTTATATCTAGATTTATTTTTAAAGATGCTGACTATTATTTTATTGGTGTGCATAGGTATTCCTTTGAAGAGTTGAAGAGGAGATTGATTACACCACCAGTGATGCAGCCACCAAATTGGGGTGAACCATTTGAGATACTTTGTGATGCTTCCAACCAAGATGTTGGAGAATTCATTTCTCTGAGAATTTAGGGAAGAACACAAGTCATTTCCTATGCCTCAAGAACCTTGGATACAATTCAACTCAATTACACAACCACAAGAAACATGTTTTTATTAGATTTTTTTTCTTTAGAATGACTTATATCATATCTTCTTAGAACTAAAGCCTTTTTGGTTTCTGATTGTTCATATCATAGATACTTTATGAAGAAGGATAAATATAAACCAATTGTAGTGAGATGGATTTTACTGCCATAGTAGCTCAACATAGAAATCATGGACAATAAGTGATATAATAACAAAGTGGCTGATCATTTAAAAAGACTACCCAACACTTCTGAAGAAAAAATTCCACAAAAATAATCATTGAATGAAAATCTTCTAGGAGAGAAGTTATACATGGTTAACAGAGATGTGATTTGGTATGCTAATATGGTCAATTATCTGGTAACATCCTAGGTACCATCACATTTCAATTCTCACTAAATTCAGAAAATTAATTTTGAATATAGATATTACATTTGGTATGATCCATTTCTTTGGAATATTTTTAATGACCATGTTTTAAGAAGATGTTTTATTGAGAGTTAAATTTGTTCTGTATTTGATTTTTGTCAAAATTTAGCTTATAGAGGACAATTTGGACTACAAATGATAGCAAGGAAGGTTTTAGAATCTTATCTTTTATGGCCCAACCTTTTTAGCGATGCTTATGAGTCTTGAAAAAGGTTTCAAATTTTTTTAGTTTTACGGAAACCTTCCAAAGAGACAAGAAAGTACGAAACAATCACTTAATTTTTGATATATTTTTAAAGTCTGGGGGATTGAAATTATTGGACCATTGGTAAAGTCTTTTGGAAATCATTATATATTTCTTGCAGTTGGCTATGCTTCTAAAAGGGGGGAAGAAAAATCCAAAAGTATTGACGATGCTCATGTTGTTTGTGATTTTGTCAGGGATAACATATTTTGTTGCCTTGGAGTGATTAGATCCATAATTAGTGATGAATGGAGTATCTTTTCCAATATAATAATAAAGGCTTTGCTAAAGAATTTTGGGTGCATCATAAAAGTTAAACTCCTTATTACACATATAAAAATGGTCAAGGTGAAGTGTCCAATAGAGAAATCAAAGTAATTTTGTAGAGGATTTTTAAGCCAAACCAAAGGGATTTTATCCAAATGATGGAAGAAAAATTATGTGATTATAGGTTAACCAACAAAACCCTGATTGATTTGAGTCTATATAGGATGATTTATGGAAAACTCTTTCACATACCTATGGAATTTGAGCCTAACGAATATTGGGTTGTTAGTAAAATGAATTGGTATCTTGAAAGTGTTGGGAAAGAGATAATATTTTAGATTCAGAAGCTAGAGGAAAATATAATGGCAGATTTTGAAAATTAGAGGATTTACATGAAAAGGTATAGAGTGGATCATAATAATTTGATCGAACTGAATTACATCAATCTATGAGAAAAAGTACTATTATTCAACTCAAGACTCAAGAAAGTGTCGAGTAAACATCATTCCAGATGGGAGGCTCTATTTATAGGTACTCATGTATATACTTTCAGTGATTTTAATGATAGTTAAATATGTAGATCATGTTCTATACACTATTAGTGAACATAGGATGAATAAATTCCATCAGGCCATTCCAACAGATCTAGTGGATGATATCACACTCATCTAACCTGTTGTTCTATAAAATCCATTAGTTTGTAAGAATACTCTAAAATTTCATGAGTTATGTGATTAATTTTAAAAAATTATTACATATTAAATCCATTTTAATTCATTGAGGAAACTACATCATTTAATTATGGGGGAGGGAACCTTTATAATTAAGGATTTTCATTTTTTGTTTGTTTTTATTCTATTTTAACAAAATGATCTTGTTTTTCATAAATTTTTTGTTTCTTTTTTTTTGAAATTATTAAGCTGAAATGATTGTATTTTTATTTTTTTGAAACCCATTTCAATTAGTGAAACATTTTATTCCATGAAACTATGCTTAAATTAATTCTGAAAATGAATCGTTTCAAGTATATATATATATAGAAAATTCATGAACATTTCTCTGATTTATGAATCCCATACCACATCTCATTGTCTGTATATTTGGAATCACATTCCTGTGATTCTTCTTAATAATTGATTTCATATTTTTTATATTCACCTCACATATTGAGAGAACCACACCATACATGCTCTAACCTGAATTGGATTTATTCTTATTAATGATTGTGGGTTTTAGGCACTTTTGTTTTATATAATGGAGACATTTCATTGGGTTTAAAGCTCATTATTTGAAGAGATTACTTTTTCATTCTACTCTTTCTTGTAGATTTTATCCTTGTATCCTATATAATCCATGAATACCCTGTTAGGTTATACACATTACAAGGCAATGTTCCCTATCCAACTAGCTCTTGAAGTGAAATTGCGTGATCTAATGGAACTTAAGTGTGGGGGAAGCTGTCTTCTGATGTGATATATCATTTTGTGATAATTTCAGTGGAAAATATAATATTGAAGTGATTTTTTTTTTCTTTTAAAAAACCATTATGTTGAAAGTTTTTCATTTTCTCGAGGATTAATGATAATGGAATTTGTACTTTTCTGAATCTTCTAATGGATATAGAATGTTTTGACCATTAGGTGCTTTCATGAAAAAATATGTTTGAGGTGATTGGAATTTTTTCTACTTAAATGATGAATGGTGCACACTTTTCATGAGTTTCCATGATGATGGAGCTAATTTTCTACTAATGGGGGTGAGGAGTATTCCATACATGAGTGAAAATTAGACTCTTGCAATATTGCTTCAAATAGAGCCATACCCTCCTCATTAAACCTCTTATTTTTTAACATAAAAATCCTAATAATTAGGGGTTAGATAACAATCTTGTAATTTCCTCATGATAAAGATATTTCCTTTTCTAAAATAGGGTGGTGAAATATGAATTTTATCAGGCCTATAGTGACTCATTCATTAGGTTGGATGAGGAAAACATTTTTCAAAATTGATATTTGTGAGATGAGAGAAAATTCATGTGAGTTAGGTGTTTTGTGTGCATGGGAGGAGAAATAAAGTGGAAATGTATTGAATTATATAAATGGATGACATGAAATGATATTTTAACGAGGCAAGTTATCTTTTTTTTCTTAGTTTGGAATTGGTGGATCTCATGAGCATGTGTTTTTAATTTTCATTGATTTGATTTTTTAATGAATTGTCTAGTAGTTCAAGTACTAAATGACAGGTAATTGATAGAGATAATGTTTTCATTATTTTTAATATGTATTTCAATGATTTAATCCCTTCTAAATAATCAATTTGATCTTATTTGAATTAATTTAAAATTTTTGGTGAATTTTGTTCTTAATTGTGAAAATTTTTTAATTTTGAAAATTTAACAGTTTTATAGAGAATATGTATTTTGGGAATATCATTTACAATTTTGTTCCAAATTGAGTGATTTACTTTTTTAGGATTCCTTTGTTCTTTAGATTCATGTTTGTATTATAGACCTAGATCTAATTTGAAGAAATTGGCTTTTAAAAATAAATCATGTGGAAACAGTTTAATGGATGACTAAATGAAACTCTCATCAATTACAGATTAAAATCCTAGACTAGGTATGTACAAATGATTTAATAATAGTTTGATTTAAAATATGACTCAATTTCACATGGTTATATAAAATTTAAGGGACAAATTTGGTCATTAATTAATTCATTTTATTATCCAATGTAAATGTAGTTGAGAAGAGAAAAATCATTCCTCATTATTTCAAGAATAATGTTTTGGAAGGTTTTAAAAATCTAACAAGATTTTGTAGGAGCATGAACAAGAGATATGGGGATAATTGTTTTGTAGAAATATTCAATAGATTCGAAAATTGACTCTTCTAATTGAACTCAATATTCTAGGGGATTGAATCTAGAGGGAAAATTTTCCACCCTCAAGCCTATATATATGTGGGTCCACTTTTATTCATGGAATGTTGAAGAAGGTTAAAGATGAGATATAATATAGGATTAGAGTATTGAATTTCTATTTATTTTCTCTTTTATTTTTTATTTTCTTAATTTTATATTCTATCCATTTCAACTCTCTTACGCTTCACATGGAGGGGTAAAACCATTACGTGATCAGGGAATGGGGGGGGGGAGTTTCAGTTTTGTAATGTCAGAGTCTTGTGCTTAAATGTAAAAATATCTTTCTTATATTGAATGATTTAAATTTAAAATGGTTCTAATTTTTTTAATGAGATCGTGTTTTGGGTTTTTAGTGTATTCATTATTAATATCGTTGGTTGAATCACTTCGTACTCCTTCCACCTAGTGCAATTAGTTTTGATGGAGAAAATTTTGTTAGGTGGGACGTGTCTAGATATCATTGGAATGTGAGTGGAACTAGTGAATCATTTATATATTTACAAGAATAAAAAATTACCAGTCGGGGCTAACTTTGGTTTTTAAGAATAGTCCATGAACTTATATACACATAGGTTTAGTTTCATTGATTCCCTCAACCAATGGTGATTGAAAACTCGATTGAAGATTCATTCATTTATCATTCAATTTGAAGAGAGGGGGAATTCATTCCATGATACTCCTGATATTTCAATAGGTGAACCTATCCTAACCCTATGACTCACTTTATCCATTAGCGTTCAAACTTTATTTTAATTTCTTTCCCTCTTTTCAAAAACAATCAACTTGAAAAACAATGTCACTTCTTTCTCAAAATTTAAGGTGGATTCTTGATTGTTGTGTGATCTTCTCAGGAGACAACCTAGGTTACCCACATTACTTTATTTTGACTTAAGAAATATTTTTCTTCACACCCCAAAACATCCACATGTCAACCCCATCAATAGATAATAAATATACCCAACTATGATAACAGTCTATCTGGGCCTTAAAAATCATCATATAATCCATTCTGATAATCATGTTTAAGATTTGAATATCAAGAACTTAAAAGTCTACAACCACCATGATGTCATCTATCATCACCCAAAATGTGAGAACATGAAACCTAGTCTTGAACACTTTCCCAAAGCTGTGGAAAGATAAAAAAAGTATGGCATATGCTCCAAACATAATCCCTACAATCAAATCAATTTGAAAATATAAAATAATGAGTATCACCTATATCAAACAAAGCTAGAACCATAGGATATGGAATACACATCATACCTCTAATATTTTCCATACATACTTTAGATTCCTCTTATTCTTACTCCACAACATAAAGATGTCTACTCTTAGATTCTCTTTGAGATTTATTAGACAAATGAACATCCACATTTTCTTGAGGAATGGACCCAACACCCTATAAATCATATTAAAAAACCTATGGACCCTTGGTGTATGTGGATCCTACCTTACTACCCCAAAAATATCCTATTGAAAAAAAATTAGATTCTTAGATCTTCCAAAATGATGAAAAGTCATGTAAGACTCCAAAAAGATCATCTTGGTATGAATAGGCTTCCCACACAGATAGTAAACAATTCTACAATATCCTAAAACAACTGATGAATCTGATCTTGATGAACATTTTCTACCTTTGTGCTTCCTTTTATAGCACTAAGATACACCCTGTATAACAACAACGCCAACAGAAGATCCACCTAAACCAGTATTCATAGCAATTTATGCCCCAAAAGTGCGTATTTTTAAACTACCTCCACAAAGGTTGGAAGGAATATAAGAATCATCATCACCATGATATTAGCCTTTAGTCCATACTCAAAATTTTTACCTTTTTTGTACTCATTTGTGACAAGCACCAATTCCAGATGCACCAACTCAGTAAAAAAAATTGAATAATATATAATGGTATACTCCCCCCACTTCAGGGCTAGAAACTCATGGGTATTCACTATACACAATGTGTCCGGGTATAAAAAATAATTAAATATTTTCTTGAAAGAATCCCTCATAAGGTCCTCAGTAATCTCAGATTTAAAAATAGTGTTCCAAAATCACATTATTTGTCCCTCAAGAACATAAATGAAAAAACCCACCTTCGAATCCTTATGAGTAATCAAGAAGTTGAATATCCTCTCAATTTTCATAAGACACTCCACAGATTCCTACAATCCATTATCTCTCGAAATGATGGGTGGATTATTCTTAGTAAAATTAGATCCAAGATTCAACACATATCATGTGTTCCTGACACCCACATGACCCATAGTCTGAATAGTGTAGATTATAGTTTCTACCAAATAGGGGTCCATTGGAGACTTAACTTGAGAAACCTAACTCACATCTTTCTATCTCAGATTTGAAATATCTCTTCTCAGATTCCTTGCATAATAAACATAAAATAATAATTAATTAGATGATGAACAAATTCCAAAATCTTAAAAAACATTTCCTAATTCCAACCAATGATTTAAAATAACATTAATTTAATACTATTAAGATTTCTATCAATGAAATAAATTTCGAAAAGAAAATTTCAATTTAAATAATATTCCCATATAAATCATTCAAATGATCTGATACCCCATGTCTCAACCCTAGTAAATGCACTTGACCACCCATGGTAACTCAGATTCTGTCATGATATTGACCTATACATGCCACTTTTTGACACATACTATCCAAATTCTGAAGGTCCTAACTCTTATCTACCAAAAACACAAACCCAAACTCATGTAGTGTTAAAAGAATTCAAACTGATCCTTCCCTTTGATAGTAATTTATAATATTCCAACTTTATTAAAACAAACCATACATCTAATATGATAGACACATTGTGAGGTGAAGCACGAAAAAAGGCAAGTGTTGAATATAACAAAACAGGGCGTACAACTAGAGTACTATATGGGAGAAATATATTATACAAGAACCATACAATCTAATCCAAATTGGATAAACCCAAGCTTTTGAATTACTAAAGAATAATAAATCTCCCTATGACCAATAATCATCTCAAAATTATTCCAAACTGAATGTAGTGACAAAAATATTATCCATCATGTTACAAGATGCCCTTATCTTTACCTGAATCCTATAAGAAAACATCAACAACCTCCCAGAAGAAAAAATAGGGTGTTATAAAAAATCACATTAAGACAGAACCACAAATTCTATACAATTTCTAATAATAATAATTCAATAGTACAATATTTTAAAAGAAAATAGTTTTAGAAATCTATTTCATAAATAAAATACCATTTAAATTCATTTCACCCCTTTTATTTTCCTAAAAACCTTATGTATTCTCAAAATAGTAATATGAAAAGTATATATGAAAAAAATGGAATGAATAATCGTGAATCCTAATGTTGGAAAGAAAAAATATATCCATGAAATACCAATATTCAATTCATGGTGATACAACCTTATATAAAAACCCATGAGCAAAAACCCATGATAAAAACAATCATGCAACAAATAACCATAAATGAAAAACCTTGTATTAGGTCCAAGAATATGGGAATATGTACTAGATAGTAAATAACTTAAACATGTATAATGATGAATACAACCTATATCGATTCATACCATAGTCCATTAATATGGCAAATGTTACCTCATAGTGGTGTTACACACACTAAAGATAACTATTTCTATTTCCCATAGCATCCAAGGTTCCTAATGTACCAATTTCCAAAATACATTTCATAACCATAATAAAAAATATTTAAATCATTTTGAAATCTAAAAAAATATTATTTTGGTTTTTAAATCCGATTACCATCGCAAGAAAATATGCTTTCAATGCAAGAACCCTATACAAACATTTTTCAATCCAGTAATACCATTAAAACCACATATCACTTCAATTTAATGATCAACCAAATGGAATTTATAAAGGATAACATGTAATTCATAAAATATACCCATTGAAAGGGAAAAGGATACCTCAAATGGTATAAAAAAATATTCCTTTGAGAAAGGTTATAAGAAAACATTAGATCGGCCTTTGAAAGACAAAGCATGATAAGAAACTGAAATGAGAGATTGAAAACACTATACAATCACTAATCTAAAACCTAAAAGAAGCTAATGAAATAGCCTCATACAAAGGAAAAAAAGGATAAAACCGAATGATTACCTGTAGAGGGGAACCTCAAAAACCTTAATGATAAATATATAAATGAAGTTATCCAAAAGGGTGGGAATCACTAAAAATTGACTAGTGTGAGCTATAGTTTGATAGAGGGAGGCAGTACGGTTAACTGAAATGAAACATCACTCATAAAAATACCCTAAAACCCACTTCAAAAGAAATTTATATAGTGTGGAATCCCTGAAAAAAGTCATGTATTCCATGGAGTCTAGAATCAATGGACAAGATGTTTCCTTTTTCATAGAAAATTGATTTTTTAGTTTACAGGAGCTTAACACATTTTATGGTTTGTAAAAATTCATGCTCTGAAACTATTTCAAAAAATATTTCTGAAAACCATTACATAATATGTAATTCCATTACCGATCAAGTAATCTCCTAGAAGACCAAAAACATCTAGATTTTGAGTAGAAAACCACCAAATCACCCAGAACATCCTCAGAACACTAGGACAACCTATCAAATCTATAAACACTTTTATTCACGGATTTTAATACTTAAATAAACATGCATCTTTGAAAAATATGTCAATTTACCCAAAAATTTCTCTCCTTCCCTGAGAAGCTCGCAAACACTCCCAAACAAGGATTATAAATAGAGTATAAACAAGGGAGTACCTTCAATGCATAATGGGTCATTATAGTGGGAATTTATATTTATTATGGTGAGATGTTTAAGGTCAAAAATTATGTGTATGTGTCTATATTTATAGATATATATATATATATATATGTGTGTGTGTGTTATATATCAATTTATTTATATGTTTATAAAAAATTAATATATTTACTTTATATTTATCAATTTATGGACATTTACATATATCAATTTACTGTATACATATGAGAAAAAATATATATAATTATATATATACCTATATTTTCTTATTTTTTTATATTTTTGTAAATATATTTATATTTATATATATATACAAATATTTATATGTATTTTGGTATATCTATGTATATTTATATATATTTATACAATAATATGGGTATACATATAACGATATATAGATATATATATTTATAGGTGTTTATATAAATATATATTGAATTATATATATATATATGTATATATATATTTATGTGCATACATATGAATGTGCGTATATATATATGTATATAATTATATGTATTTTTCCTTTATATATAAATATATATATATTTATGTATTTATAAATATTTAATTGTTTTTATAAATATTTATATATATTTATATATGTGTGTATATATTATGTGGGGACATATATATATGTTATATATATATATATATATTTAATATTATATAAGTATATATATTTATGTGTGTAATGTTATTTTTATTAATAGAAATTGATTTATATTAAGATTTATCTATTTATATTTATATATAATTATTTAGATTTATATATATTATATTACCATATATATATATATATCTGTGTGTGTATATATTTATATTTAATACCTTTATGAAAATTTATTTATATATATATAAATGTACTTATTAATTTATATATGACGGTTTTTATATAAATTTATACATAATTATTTTGTTATATATATGTGATGATAAATTACAAATACATATATGTACACATATATATGTATTTAAATATTCATATCTGTGTATATATAGACACATATATTTAAGTATATTAAATTTTTTAGTGACGATATGAAGCTTTTGGTGGAGCAATTAATGTTTTTAAAATAAACAGGATGTAATGGGTTCAAATATCCCAATACAGACACACACACAAATATATATATATATACATCTTTAAATATATATTATTAATTTGGTTCAGTGGGTCCCGGTTGTAGAAGTCATGGTGGGATTGAGTTTTTGTAAGACAATGCCTAGATTGGGGTGGGATTAAGTTGATATGACCTGAGTTGGGACCTAGCTGATGTTGGGGTGGGATCGGGATAATAAAATAAATAAATAATAAATAATAAATAAATAATTGATAAGTATTTTTAAAAATAAATAATTTAATAATTTAAAATTTTCAAAAAAAATGAATCATTTCTAAAATAAAACCCCATACAAAATCCATAATGAAATGATATTTGACACAACTATACATTCTAATTTCTAAAAGTGGTATGAATCATTTAGCGGTGGTTTAAATCATTGAAAAATCATAAAAATACACCACTAAATCCCATTTTTCTTATTGTTAAAACATCACCAAAGAAAAAACCACTTTATTTCAAACTCGATCGATGATTTCTCGACACCAAACGACCCTCTTATCTCTTGTGGAGTTAAAGAATTTTTAATATTATTGTCATGAAGAGAGTTTTATTAAATCTAGTAATTCAAAGATGGATCAAATCAAGAAAATTTAAATGTTTTTTATTTTTTATATATCATAAGGCAAGAATGTTATAAAAAGAAAATTAGTTTTTCAAAAATTAATTTAATGAATAAGGAAATGTGATTTGAATCAAAAAATTACTTGTTTACATAGGATAACCCTACATTGATGTCATTAATGATGATAAAACATTTCCCATAGAATTAATAGGGAATATTCAATTATTTTTATCCATAATAGTAAAAAAGAAGAGTTAGGGTATTATAAATGGATGTAATGTCATATTTTATTTATACAAACCATTTATCCAATTCTATTTCTCCCATATAGAAATGATAAAATTGTGTTTTAATTGAAGAAAAAACTGTCTAAACATAAGAAAGAACTTGGAGATTGACATTCAAGGATAGTGTAGTTATTGAAGAATCTCATATTCCAACAAGGATATGCGATTCAAAGTCTTTATGGGAAAAATGATAGGGGGAAATTGATGATGTTGCTTATATATGGGCACATCATAATCTTTGGAGGAGCTAGAGAAATTTAATGAAAGGATTTAATTTATTTCCTGAAGAATGTTTTAAAAATGTCAATGATTAGTGAGTTAATCTTTTCCATTGGTTTCCATGTTGCATGAGTCAAGAATGTAAAATTTATTTCTCAATATTAATATACTATGGTGGTGTTGAAAGGCTTGTAATGGAGAAAAATAAGTTAATGATGATATCAATTTCAATCTGGATGAAATTTCCAAAATATTGAGTGAATTTTTTTTAATGTTATAGAGTATAGATTAATCATCTAAAATCCATTATAACTAATAACAACATGACTTGACATTGTCATTAACTTATGTGAACAAGTGGGATACCAATGTTATCTCAAGGAAAACCATATACTATAAGTTGAAAGAATACTTTTTATATATTAAATTAATGATTTAGATATAACTGTTCATTAAAGAAACAAAGGTGATAGAGTATTTAGGATTCATATATTCTAATTGGATAGCTTTTATGCATGAAATAAAGTTCAATTCTTGAGTGAAATTATATATTTAATGATTGAAAATTTCTGAGAAAATAAAGAAGTTAAAAATTTAACTCTATAGTATCTATATATGTAATTAATACATAATATTTCACACATTATATGGATGGAAAATTATCTTAAATATATTAGATAAGAAGTATTCTCTATTATTTCAATTAAATATGACTATCCATGTAGTAAAAAAATTGAATATATAGTATATCAATATAGGATTGAGTGTATTGTGGTTAAATATCACTAAATTAAGAAGAATGCATGGTATGTAATTATGAAATTAGAATATGTTTCTATAAAATATCAATTTGAGGTACTTTTGAGAAATGAACTACCAAATATGTTTCCTTGATAAGAATAGATTTAGTATTATAGTTTATTACTCTCCATACACATGGATGTCTATAAAAACCCGAATACACCCAAATATATTTTTAGACATGTTGGGTTTAAAAACAAATAATGGGTTTTTTGGATTCAATGTGTGTTTTTTTAACAAGTAACATCATTTACTAATTGGTATTCTTGAATAAGTTGTATGAAAAGAGGAATATCTAATATATGGTATAACTATGTTTATTTATTTCCAAAACAACCACGAATAAGTGATATCTGGGTTTTTTGTAAAATGTGTATTGATGTGATAAATGTTTGTCATAAATGCAGATATATATACATAAATGAGGGGAATATATCAATGTGGGAGATGTAGGTGAAAGAAAAAAAATTACAAGGGGGACCCAAAGGGGTAAGATATAAGGATGCATAAGGAGAGTAAAAAAGTTGAGTAATTCTTTGAATAATGATACCAAGATACTTCTCAAAGATAGATGGTTACTTTAATGTTGATCATTAATTTAATGAGAAAATTTTGTTTGTAAAATTATATTTTTACATCTGTTTCACACAAAGAGAATGAATCATATGGGATTAGAGTGAATGTATCATGTATAATTGAAATAAAAATGAATAAAATACTCATAAATCATGGATTTATTCATTAATAGATTTTAATCATTAAAAATAATATTATTTTAGTTCATACATAATCATAAGAATAGGGAAGTAAAAGATAACAAGAATGTTAAAATTAACATGGTGGTTACTTCTAGTAGGAAGTTTGGAAAACTATTTTATATCCATAAAAGATATTATAAAAACTGATAAAGGAAAAAATATGTTTATTTATGAAAAGAATGGTAAAGGAAAGAAATCGTGGTTTAACCACTCAATTGTGGGTGGTTTACTACTTATAGTTAGGAAGTTGATGTTTTAATTATTAATTTAGTGGAGGATGGAGTTCATATGACATGGATGACCAAATTATTTTTCTTCTAGAAATATTTAGAATGAAAAGGATGACATGGATCCCTTGTCCAGTGTATCGTGTTCCCCACCTTATTTAATGAAACATAATTATCACGATAGTCTAGGGAGAATACAATGTTTCTTCTAGTTCATGACCCACACATTACACCTCTCATGTGCTATCCTCATCGCTATTCTACAAGGAAATAAATAGTTAATTGAATATATAATGTCATCAAAGTGGAATATAGTAGACAACTAATATTCAATAAGTTTGTTAGGAAATAAATTCATTTTAGATATATCCTTGATAATGTGTTCTAATAATATTTCATTCTCTTTGTGAAATGTCACTGGTACATATCCCTTGGTAGAATCAGATAGTGATACCTTATCTTCAATCCCCCTCAAGACCACCTGAGTTTCATCATCAAAGGTGGTAAGGGAAAGTTCATTTTATTATGAAATCACTTCATCTCATGGAACATGTACATGAAATTCTTAAAAATAATTTGATAACTCGTTATGTTAATTAGAAAAACCCATTAGTGATGAACACTCAAGTTCTACCATATGGTATTTAATATTCTCTCTAAATATTCCATCATCATAAATTGAATTATAGACTCACTTAATATATCTAGTCATGATTTTAACTCCCTCCTTTAAAATTTATGGGGATTCATTGACCCTAAAATCCATTTTTTAATTTTATTTTATATGAATGTAATGAAAATATATAAATATTAGTGAAACAAAATTGAGTTATTTTTTGGATCCTCAAAAATGGTGAAAAATTAATACAAGGAGTTTACTATGCAGTATTGGTTAATATAATTTGATCCCATTGTATAACCTAGTGGTTAACCTAGGTTTTTTCTTATGTAACATCATAGATACTCACTATTATTTTTTTTCAAAAATTATTATAATATTTGGTTATTATTTAAAAAAATGAAACATAATGGAAAATAAATGAGGTAAAAATAAAAATAGCAATGTACTAAAAGGAAAATTAATGAATACTTTATTACATAGGTTAGTAATGAAATACCCAAAAAGTAAGTAGAATCCTAGGAATTCCATCACTATCACCTATAATTTTACCTTACACCCACCTAATTTTTACTTCCTATCATATAAGAACACATACCATTATTACTTGTGTGTGAATGAATAATACACTAGAGATCTATAATCACACCATACACCAACCTCTTCCATTGGTAAAGAAATGAATGACTCCTCAATTGAGAACACACCCCAAAACATTTCCTAATATATAATCCCACCCATTAAATACTAAAATTTTTATTCTGTAATATACCAATATAAATATAGTGGAAAATAACTGATAGTGTGTGACATGATGAATAAAATTTGAGAAACATCAGAGAACCAGAAATCAATATCATATAATTGTCACTCTTAAACCCCCTAAATCGTAAATATGAAAATTAATTATAAATAATAATGATAAAAATACCCAATAACTCATGGAATCCACCCCTTAGGGGACGTCTAGTTAAACCTTCACCATGATTTAAGTTATAAGATCACTTCTATGAGTTAATTAAAACAATACTACAATGAAAATAGATTTATGAAACGCATAATAAAACTATTGTATTAAAATATAAAATTATAAAATTAAATATTGTTATAGAGTATTTAAATATTTATTCTAATATCCCTTTTCAATTTTTATAGCTCACACATCCATAATTGTTTATTAGGACAACTGAAAAGTAGACATATTATCTACAAGGTAATTTATTTACATGTATAATTTGTATTGAAGGATATTTTATTATTTCAGGATAATTGAGAAGGAATAGATTTTAGTGACTATGATATTCACCTCCTACTATCCAAAATATTCATATATGTCAATTATTTATTAAATCACTTTTATATTTGATAATAAAATTTTGTATGAAACTGTTTCCTAGTCCCCTTAGAGATTTCAAGTGACATTTGTGGATCATAACCATCACCAATGATAATGGATTTTTACTTATTATACCAAATGATTAATCTCATGTGAGTAATTCTAGAAGAAAATCAATTATTTGTCCCATTATGAACTAAATCTATTCTTACATTAGAAATTGGGTATGCTTTTACCATTTGTAATAATGATACACCAGATTCATAAATATTTAGTTACTCATAAATAAGTTTTTATTATTCTTAAGTGACATCCATTTATTATTATATAACATTGAAAAAAATTTCTTTAATGTTTTTCATCAGTGACTAGTCTTCTAATTCAATGGAAAAGTGTTAAATCCTTAAAAAACTAGTTTATGAATGGATTTAATCTTACATAGCTCACCTGAAATCTAGTTTAATTTAATAATGTATAAATTACACTTTGTGTACTTTTCTAGACTATGTGTTGATTTAGTCTCACATAATTGGTTTAAAAATTATTTTAATCATAATTATATTTCATCAAAATTATTTCTAAACAATTTATATATATATATAATTTAAACATTAAACTCAAAATTTTATATGGAGTTTTTATAATATCCCAAAAACAAAAAAACATACATTAAATTACCATTTTTTAAGAAATGGTTTAGTGGATATAGACATAAAATTTCAAGAGAGAAATTATAATTTTTTTAGCCTCAACTATAACACCCCAATCCTAGTTACCCAGAGTCAGTGCATTATTACATAACATTGGCATGATCACAAGGGATCAAATCCCGAAAGACCGATTAGTTTAGTATTCTTGGAAGTACTAGAAACAAATATAAGTTTTAAGTTACATTATGAAATTAAAAACAACAACATTTTGTCTCCTTTTAACACATTCATCTCCCTTAGACTGTCCCTGTAGGTCAATGATAATATACCTCTTTTCATCCTGGAAAAAATAAATCATAGAAAGGGGTGACCTCAGGTGCTCAGGAAGGATGACAATATAGTGGAAACTTTCATAAATAAGCATAAACATTTAAGGTAACATATAAGAATAAAACACAATACTTTTAAACATAAGATTGAAAATAATATGGAAATGATAAATCAAATAATACAAATTAATTATTCAAATGGATTTTCTACTAGTCGAATAATCACATGTAGTATCAATATCCAATTTCATAATGATAGAATGCATTATTCTAGACATCATAACCACATAGTCAAGGCCTCACATGAAGGCTTTAAATAAAAAGATTTCAAGGACTTGTGGAAAGAAAAATGATTGTCTCACAAGACCGACTGATGCATCGAGGTTCTATAGTGAGCTCCACCCATCATTTACTTTGTCCAATGCATTCCTCATATGAAAAGGTTGAAACACAACATAAACATTTGTATTAAAACTAGTATACAAAATGTTAATACTTTAACCATAAAACATTAATGGTATAAAAAAATAACACATCCAAAGAAAAACATATCAAAAAACCTTAAATACAATATGGATGATTGTGTCATAATAAATCAATTTCAAACAATTTTAAAATCCATCAAAGGATGTTGACATAGATGAAATCAAAATTGTATGAGATAGATATATTTTTCTATTTTGAAATCATTTAAAATTCCAGTAATTATAAAAGAAAGCATTTAATTTGTAAATATTCTTATAATCTTATAAGGAAGCTTAGATGGTTTTATAATAGTGGAAAATATCTCCACCCACTGTATAAATTAAAAAACATTCTTTTCTTAATTTTGTCCAAATGGTTGTAAAGGACCTTGTTTGGAAAATAACAAAAAGTTTCCTTTATAATTTTTTTATAAAAAGTAAAAAAAGGGTATAAGTTACTTTATACCATAGTCTAGGACATAGTAAAAAAGTTCTGAAATAAATTTTTAAGAAACACAGATGTGGGTGATAAGGAGGTCGCAGTAGATACTCGTGTGTAAACAACCTCTGATAATAAACAGATTGCTGTATTAACCCTTACCTTGAACATTTCATTGATTGAGGGTACGCTAAATTACTGTATAATAGTTAAATAATCATTATTAAATTATACAAGAACCGTATACATAGATATGATGTCATATATGATCTTTAAATATTTCTTGGATAATAATATTTAAGTAGTATCATTGTTTTGGGTGTTAACGATTTCATTTTACTTTATATGTTTTGTTATGTATGTCATGTTTTTTATCGATTGGATGCATTTTATTCATATCCAGAATGATATTAAGTTTTTGAACATTATTTTTAATAATAAAATTAAAATATTCTTGAATGGTTATGATGGGGAATGAATCTCATCACGTTCGTGGAGATGGTAATCTGTACGTACGCACGAGGGACAATATCATTATATTAGTGGTGAAATCATTTGTTGTTGGATGGTATATCATATATAAAGAATCATTAAAAAATTATATTTATTATTCACATAAATTATACTCATTATTATACCCATCCAAATAATGATGCTTTTGAATTACAAACTACACCATGACGCGGAGACAGTAAGCCGTATGTACACACGTTTGGTGACTTGTCATTCATATGATTAATAGAATAAAAAATATGGTTGTACCATATTTATAATAAAATCACAGTATGTATAAGTTAGTGTATATATTATTTTGGTATGTAAACAAAAATTAAAGAGGATGTGGAAGAAGAAAATAACTTTGAAATAGGTGGTGAAATTAATACCTCTTCATCGGGTGTTTCCTTTTGAGTTGATCAAAAGGGCCCATAGGTTGGCTTTCAGATCAAAGTAATGCCTCTAGGTTGAAGTTAGGGTAGTTGGGAGGATATTGGAATGGGGTTTGGATGAGACAAATGGCTATGGAGGTGTGATATTTAGATAAGGATAAGTACCCTTTTATAAGGGATGTGAGAGTCGCTTTAGTAAAAGCTTGAAATATTATTTTATTATACAATCTTTTTTGGTTTATAATGGATCCAAAAGGATTTATTTATAAGATATGGTGGGGACGGGTTAAAAAACTCTCAACCAATAGGTTGTAGACAGGTTAAGTCACCATATTAACATTATCATTTAGATTTAACACTTAGTTAAATAGTATAACTTTTACCATGTATTCTTGTATTATTATAATAAATGGTTAAAAAACATTCTATAAAAATCCCAGAGAACCCAAAGTGGTTATTTATGGATATATAAAACAATACTTATGTCTTTTGTCCAAGAATTATATTTATAAAAAGATTATATCAATTAATAATATAGTATTTATTATAAAAACTCATCTATATCAATTTTGACACTATTTGGTATTTAGTTTTTGTGAAAGTCATAACAACTTTCTCACTTAGAAAAAATAATCTAATAAACCCTCAAAATTTCATTTTAAAATATAAAATTAGTGGAATTTATCATAAGTCTCAATATACATCTATTTGGATATTTATAATATCAATTATTTTAATCTTTCATTAAATAGGTAATTACTGCATCCTCATTGTGTCATAAATAAATTTAATTATTTAATCTCTAAAAATTATAAATAAAAAACCATTATGTAGGAAATATTTTTATATTTATAATGAATATTTATAGTTTAATTTATCTTTTGTATACCACTATATTAAAAATTATTTAGTTATTAAACATTGAATTTAACACTTTTAATTCTTCTTTAAATAAAATAATAAAAAATATAATAATCTAATACAAGCAGACAAAAAAGATCATATTTTATTCCTAAGGTTGATTTTGGTCAAAATACACTTATACTATATAATTAGCACATGCATTAGTGTAATTATAATATCATTATTTTCCTTTAATTTTCATATTGACTTTTAACCGTGGTTATTAAAAGTCAAAAGTCGCTATTCACCAAAAATTAGTTTCATCTTATTAGATCACATTTTACTTACTGATGTCAACCATTTCTCTCTGATTTTTAAAATTCAATTAACAGAAATGGTAAAATTACGTTTTATGCAAATTTGCAAATGCGCCTAGAAGGTGGTAAAAAGACTGTAAAAAGTTCAATAAAATTTTTTATATATAATATTCTTATAAAATGACTCCAATAAATTACAATAAAGATATATATGTATTATGTATCTATTTTTACATAAAATAAATTTAAATAAAATACATATTATTTAAATTAAAAATTGGTTTTAAATAGTAACGCTAGGATTTTCACTATTCATTAAAAATTGAAAGATTTTAGAAAAATACCAAAGAAATCACCCTAAGCTAATTTTAATATTACGAGTCTAAAAAGGAACTCCATTTTGAAAAATAAAATTTATAAAATTTTATAAAGTGGGTATTACTATTCATAATGGCTAGTTTTATTGGTCGTGGTGTGTAAGAACTTGAAGTTACGTATGGATCAAGCTATTGTACTATTCAAAGAGAGGTGTACAATGGAATATTGTTTTGTTACATTCTTCAATCCTTCAAGTAATTTCATCCAAGAAATTTCTAAAATACTACTTCATAAAAATATTCGATTGGTTTTTTATATATGTTCCTCGGGATTCCACGTTGCCTCTTCCATCTTATGGTTTCTTCATAGAACTTTTACCAGACGTGTTGTATGGTTTCTTAGCACTTGTTCTCTGGTATCAATAATTTTGGAAGGCTCTTCAAAACAAGTCAAATCTGGTAGCAGTTCCTTTTCTTCATAGGTGAGTACATGTGTTTGGTTAGGCTTATATTTTCTCAACAATGATACATGGAACACATCCTGAACTTTGGAGAGACTTGGAGGCATTGCCAAATGGTAAGATACAACACCAATTCATTCTAGAATTTTGAAAGGTCTTATGTACCTGAAAGTTAATTTACCCTTCTTACTGAATCATACAACACCCTTCTATGAATATATCTTTATGAAAACATGATCTCCAACTTGAAATTCTAAATCCTTCCTACGATTATCAATATAGCTCTTTTTCTTACTTTGAGATGCTTTGATGTGGGTTTGGAGAATCATATCCTATTCCATTGTTTCCTCAACAAGTTCTGGGCCTAAGAGTTTCCTTTCACCAACATCATCCCAACAAGTTGGTGTGTGAAATCTCTTTTTATATAATGCTTCATAAGGTGCCATATGAATATATGAATGAAATCTATTGTTATAAGAAAATTCTACTAAAGGTAAATATTGATACAAAGTACCTTGAAAGCCAAGTGAGAAGGATCTCAACATGTCTTAAAAGGTTTTAATAGTATATTCTGATTGTCCATCAGTTTAATGGTGGTAGGCATGCTCAAATGAAGTTCAGTATCTCGAGGCTTCTAAAGACTTTTCCTGAATCATGATGTGAAAAAAGGACCACAATTAGAAACAAATGATAGGGGTACACCCTGAAGTCTAACAACATCATTTATATATAGTCCTTCTAAACGTTCAAGTTGTAAATCTTCTCTTATAGCACGAAAATGTGCTGACATGGTAAGATGAAAAAAAATGTCCCATATTGCATCATTCCTTCTAAGAGTCTTCGGTAGTCCCATGAGAACGTCCATCGTAATATCATCACATTTCCACTAAAGTATGTAAATAAGTTGCATAACACCTCTTGGATGTTGTCTTCTAGTCTTCACCTGTTGAACAACCATACATCTTGACACATAATCAACAATCACCCTTTTCATTTTGTCCCACCAAAAATGTTTCTTCAAATATCTATACATCTTAGTGCTACCATGGTTTAGAGAGAAATTGGGGCTTTGATCATCATCCAACAATTCCCTTTTTATATTAGGTATGTCAGGAAAATAAATTCTCTTCCCAAACTTCAAATTCAATCTTCATCTATGAATTCAATTAATCACTCATCATTCAAAACTATAATTTTCTTTTGAAACTCCTCATCATCAGTCTGAGAAATTTTTATCCTTTATAGTAAAGTTGTTTGGAAACCATTTGAAAAAGTATTGATGTTTTAACTTCTATGATTATTCCCATATCCATCTTTACTACATCCATGAACATATGATCCCTTTTAACTCTCATATTCTTCAAAACTCAAAGATACTTTATACTCAAAGAATCTTCCACCTTATTTTCCTCCCCCAAGTTGTAGTGTATAGTTCAATCATAATATTCGAGTAGTTTAAGACATCATCTTTTCCTCATGTTGTGTTTTTCATGTGATATTATATATTTCAAACTCTTGTTATCAGTATATAACTCAAATATTTCACCATAGAGATAGTGTCACTATATCATCAAAGAAAATATTAAAGCTATTAAATAAGGATCTTGAGTAGGATAGTTTTGTTCATGAATTTTTATCTCTCGTGATGCATAGAAAAGAACCCTATCATTCTGCATAAGGACAAAACCAAGTCCTTTTTTGAAGCATCACTATAAATAACAAACCAATCATTCCCTGATGGTAGATTCAAGATAGCAGCATCAACTTATTTTATATTCAGTTATTCTAAAAATTCTGCACAATCTTTTGACTAAACAAATTTAACCCCTTTATGTGTTAGCTTGGTAATGGGTTAGCCAATCAGGAAATATCTTAGATGAAATGCCGATAATAACTTTCTAAACCAATAAAACTGTGTACCTCACTTATACTCATCAGTGTTGGAAATTATTGAATTTCTCTTGTATTAGAAGGTTCAACATATATTCCATTCTTTGAGACAATATGTCCTCGAAAAGAAATCTCCTAAAATCAGAATTCACACTTGATAAACTTCACATATAATTCATTTCTTCCAAGAGTTTTAGAATAGTGCTCAAGTGATTTTCATGATCTTCAAATCTTTTGGAGTAAACCAAGATGTCATCAATAAATACCACTACAAAGTCATCATGATATTCCTTGAAAACTCTTTTCATTAGATCCATGAAAATAGAGGGTGCATTATTTAGTGAAAAATGCATTACTGTAAACTCTTAATTCCCATATCTAGTATGTAATGCTGCCTTCACAATATTTTCCTTCTTCACACATAATTGATCATATCCAAATTGAAGGTTAATCTTTGAAAAATATTGATCTCTACGAAGTTGATCAAATAAATAATCAATGCGAGGTAGAGGATTCTTGTTCTTTATTGTTATAGAATTGATCCCTATGTAGTCTACACATAACCTCATAGTTCCATCTTTCTTCTTAACCAATAGAATAAGGGCTCCCAATGGAGAAAAACGAGGGAAAATAAATAATTTATTACTCAAATCCTATAGTTGTTTCTTTAGTTCCACTAACTCCATAATGGCCATTCTATTAGGGGTCATTGACATAATCCTTGAACTATTAATTAAATCAAGGGAAAACTCAATTTCTAATTCTGGAGGATGTCCAGGTAAATCCTCTAGAGACACCATCAACATATTCATACACAATAAGTGCATCCTCTATTTGAACATTACTTTACTCACGCATAGTTATTTCATTATCTTCCTCCCCAATAATTGAATTTAGTAGAGATACTGGTGGTGGATCTAGATAAGAATAAGGCGGTTAAGTCACTACTCTAAAGATTAGGTAATCATTATCATCATAAAAAATTGTATCCTCCTTCATCTTACAATAAAATTTCGCATCATGGTCTAAAAGACAAACCATACCGATGATTATATGAAATTAAATCATGGGTTAGATGATGATATTAGTAGATAAATAACATTTATATGTCCGAATGGGGACTAACTCACAAAAATTTGTTTCAATGATACTTCCCATTGTAGTTTTTACGGACAACTTCCTTGTTAAATTAAATAGGAAATATATAATTTTCTAAGAAAACCGTGAAGATATTAAACAATGCGATGATCAAGAATCAAATAAAGCATTGGATAAATTTATGGAAACCATTAAATTACCCACCACCATATCATTCGGAGCTTCAAATTCTGCAGTAGTGATCACATAAGCATGGACTTGATCCATTGGCCTTTTCTAAGGTATGTTTCTTTGTATCTTAGGCCATTAATTTGCATAAGGCTTCATTTCTCTACAATTATAGCATTCAACATTGACAACCAATTTATTTCCCTTGCAATCATGAGATTGGTGGAATTTATAACCACACTTTTAATAGACTCTCATTCCCTTCAGGAAAGTACCTGGGTGTTTCTTCCAACATTTACCGCAGAATGGAAATTCAATTGTTCCCTTCTTCCCCTTATTTCTATTTCTAGAGTGTTTAACAGTTCTCTTCTTCTCTTACCTTTATTAAAAGTCATTATACATATATAATTCTTTTTCTATCTTGATAGCCCATGAGAGAATATCTTCATATGATGAGAATGATTGTGAGACTAATAATTGATAGGGAAATGGTTTTATCCCATCAAATAATCGATCAATA
Source organism: Viscum album (assembly GCA_963277665.1). NCBI lineage: Eukaryota > Viridiplantae > Streptophyta > Magnoliopsida > Santalales > Viscaceae > Viscum > Viscum album. Next base: position 1,910,631,809 of record OY728161.1, on the reverse strand, counting down.
TTACTCCTTGGGTTACATATATAATTTACCGCATGCATTTCTATCCTTGTAAATTTGACCTCATAATTTGCGATATTCTCATCCTCCTTTTGCCTCAAACCTAGAAATTGTATTTCCCTATCCACTTGATGGTCGCGAAGACAGTTTTTTTCAATGAAATTCTCTTTAAACCCCATCCATTACATATTTGATACTTTTTCATATTCCTTTTTTTGAATTAATGACCACCATTGATTTTCATCTCTCGTGAGGTGATAAACTTCTATGATAACTTTTTACCTTTCACTAGTCCCCAATGCATTAAATATTTTTTCTAAGTAACTTATCTATTTCTCAACTACAAATAGTTTTTTAGTTTCATTGAATGTAAATGGTTGTTTCTTCATAATACGATCTAGCATAGATCCTTCGCATTGTGGATCAGGGTTCTCCATACAGGTAAGGCTATTATTCATAACTTGAGTGAGTTGTCCCAAGTATGGTGATAAGTTGATCAGCACCAGATGCATCCCCAGCTCCACTATAATTATCTTGAGTAGGAGGGAAATCCTTAAATGGATTACGTGCAATGATACAGTACCCATTCTTTCCACTAGGCGCCTTTTCTAAACAATGGCATACACTAAATTAGTTTATGAATCACAATACATTATTCCAAAATGTAAAACACTTAACATAAATCGAATAGTGTATATATATAATACATAATAATAAGATTTTTTTCATTAAGATGTATATACTGATAAATCATTCATAATGATTTGCAAAGAAAATGTGAATTATTCTAAGAATATTTCCCATGAGTGTCGTAACCAATAGTACCAGAAGGCATGTTGTTGTGTGCCAAGATACCCCGGGTTAAGCACGAAACACCTTGTTAGTGTTTTCACTCCTAGGTACAGCTGTTCTAGAGTCACCTATACCTACGCATATCTAGACATGGATTTATTTCTTGGAAAACTCAAAAAATCTCTACATTAACAAAATTCTAGGAAGTAGTTTTATACAAATCCTTAAAGTCAACATTAGGGTAATTTTCTCTAATCAGCATTTTTCTAAATCTAGTTTTCACGTTTTTACTAAAATAACTCAGATACCAACTTTAATTCGATGACCCTAGTTACCCAAATTTGGTGCATTATTACATAAAATTGGCTTGATCACAAGGGATAAAATCCTGAAAGACCGATCAGTTCATTAGACATGGAAGTATTACATATAAACATAAGTTTTACATTAAATTATGAAATGAAAAATAAAAACATTATGCCTCATTTTAATACATTCATGTCCCTTAGTCAATCCCTATAGGTCATCCATAATATACAACTTCGCATACAAGAGAAAATAAAAAATAGAAAAGGGTGATCTTAGTGCTTAGTAATGGTAACAATATAGTGGAAATGTTCATAAATGAGCATAAAAATTTAAGGCAACGTATAAGAAAAAAACACAGGACTTTTAAACATATACTTCAGCAAAATATGGAAAAGATAAATCAAATAATAAGATTTACTTATTCAAATATATATTTTACTAGTCGAATAATCACATGTAATATCAATAACCAATTTAATAATGATGGAATGCATAATGTCGGACATCATAACCACATAGTCAAGGCCTCGTGCCAAGACTATAAATAAAATTTTGTCAGGGCCTTGTGACAAGACACTAGTTTGTCTAATGAGACCTACCGATGCATCGATAAGCTATAACGGGCTCCACACATCACATAATAAGTCCAATTCATTCTTCATATGAAAATGTTGAAACATAACATAAACATTCATATTTAAACTAGCATACAAAATTTTAATACATTAACCATAAACCTTGAATGGTACATGCAAATTCAACCATATCATAAAACCATCAATTCAATATGGAATATTGTATCAAAATAAATCAACTTCAAACAAGTGTAAAATCCCTCAAAAGATGTTGACTTAGATGAAATCAAAACTATTTAAGAGAAATATAAATTTTTATTTTGAAATAATTTAAAAGTCATGTAACTAGAAAAAATATTTATTTTTAAAATATTCATATAGTCTTTTAATGGAAGCTTCAAAGGAATTATAACGGTGGAATATAGTCGCACCTACTATATATGTTAAAAAACATTCATTCCTTTATTTTGTCGAGAAGGTTGTAAAGGACCTTGTTTGGAAAATGAAGGAAAGAATCCTTTATAGAAATTTTATAAAAAGTCAAAAAAGGGTATAAATGAATTTAATCCATAGTATAAGAAATAGTAAAAACGTTTTGAAATATATATTTATGAAACACAGATGTCGATGATAAAGAGGTCCATGTAGATAATCACCTATAAAAAACCTCGAATAATGAAGAGATTGTAGAATTAAACCTTACCTTGTAATTTACCTTGATCGAGGGTACATTAAACTATTGTATAATTGTTAAATAATTGTTATTAAATTATACAAGAACCAAATGCATAAATATGATAGCATATATGAATTTCTAATATTTCTTTGTTAATAATATTTTAGTAGTATCATTGTTTCGGCTGTTAACAGATTATTTTTCATTTATATGTTTTGTTACATTTTTCATGTTTGTTATGGATAAGATGTATTTTATTCATATCCAGAATGATATTATGTTTTTGAAAATAGTTTTTAATAATAAAATAAAAATTATTCTTGAATGGTTGCGATGGAGAATGAATGTCATCGCGTTCAAGGAGACAATAATCTGTACGTACGCATGAGAGATAATATAATTCTATTAGTGGTGAATTCGTATGTAGTTGGATGGTATATCATATATACAGAATAATTAAAATTTTATATTTATTATTTACATAAATTATACTCATTATTATACCCATCCAAATAATTAAGTGTTTGAAACACAAACTACACCACGACGTGGAGACGGTTAGCCGTACGTACGCACGTATGGTGACTTGTAATTCATATGAGCATAGATTAATTAATATGGTTGTACCATATTTATAATAAAATCTAAATATTTTTATGGTACTAGTTTTATTATTTTGGTATGGAAACTACAAAGAAAGAAGAAATGGAAGAAGAAAAGAACATTGAAAGAGGTGGTGATATTATTACCTCTTCATTAGGTATTTCCTTTTGAGTTGATCAAAAGGGATCCATATGTTGGCTTTATGATCAAAGTAAGGCCTGTGAGTAAATTTGAGGGTATTTTGGAAGATATCTGAGCTGGGGTTGGCTGAGCCAAATGGCTTTGGAGGTGTGATTTTGAGAGAAGGGGAAGTACCATTTTATAAGAGTGGTGATGGTCACTTTAGGAAATGCTTGAAAAATTATTTTATTATACAATCATATAAGGTTTATAATGGCTCCAAAAGGATTTAGTTCAAGGATATGGTTGGGATGGGTCTAAAACCTCTCAACCAATAGGTTTTAGAAAGGTTTAGGTACCCATATTAACGTTATCTTTTAGATTTAACTCTTAGTTAAATATCTTAACTTTTACCATATATTCTAGTATTATTATAATAAATAGTTAATAAACAAACTATAAAAAGCCAAGATAACCCCAAGTGGTTCATTATTGATATATATTACCTTATATAAGTCATTTTTCTAAATATATGATTTTTAGAAATATTATAACAATTAATAATATAGTATTTGTTTTAAAAACTCATTCATGTCAATTTTGACACTATTTGGTTTTTTATTTTTGTGAAAGTCATTAAACATTATCACTTCAGAAAAATGTATATAATAAAACCTAAAATGTCATATTATCCTATAAAATTATTGTAATTTATCATAAGTCTCACTATACATTTATTTGTTTATTTATAATATCAATTATTTTAATCATTCATTAATAAGGTAATTACAAATCATCAGTGAGTCATAAATAAATTTAATTATTTAATGTATATAAATTATAAATAAAATAAAATTATGTATTAAATATTTTTATATTTATAATTAATATTTATAGTAAAATTTATCTTACGTATAACCATATATTAAAAATAGTTTAGTTATTAATCTTTGAATTTAACAGTTTTAACTATTCTTTAAATAAAATAATTATAAATGTCTTAATCTACTCCATGTGAACCAAAAAAATCATATTTTATTCCTAAGGTTTATATTGGTCGAAATACACTTATCCAATAGAATTAGTACATGGGTTAGGGTATTTATAATATCATTATTACCTTTAATTACCCTATTTAATTTTAACCGTGGTAAATAAAAGTCAAAAGTTACTATTCAAAAAAAATAATTTTCATCTTATTGAACCAAATTTTACTTACTGATTTCAACCGTGTCATTTTTATTTTAGAAATTAAATTCACAGAAGTGGTAAAATTAATTTTTATGTAATTTTTCAAATGCGCCTAGAAGCTGGGTAAAACACGATAAAAAGTTCATTAAATTTTATATATCTTATATTATTATAAAATAACTCCAATTGATTAAATTGATGATATATTGGTATTATGAATCTATTTTTATCAATAATAAATTTAAAAAAAATAACAAATTATTTGAATAAAAATTCGGTTTTAAATAATAACGTAGTGTTTTTCACTATTCATCAAAAAATGAATGTTTTCAGAAAAATACAAAAAATTATCCCTAAGCTAATTTTGATATTCCAAATCCGATAATTAATTCCATTTTGAAAAATTAAATTTGAAAAATTTCAAGATGTGGGTATTACTATTAATAACGACCAGTTTGATTGGTCGTGGTATGTTAGAACTCGAAATTTCATAAAACACAAGCTATTATATTATTCATAGATAAGTGTACCGTGGAAGCATGGGGTGTTAAATCTACAAAACAAATTAACCCGATGAAGAGAGTTGACATCCTTGAGTGATTGATCTGTTCGATTGGTTCCATGTAGAATTTCACCTTTGTGGAATGACCATGCAAGGGATGAAGATTTAAAATTCTATTAAATATTTTTTCCCTTTTATATATTTTCCATATTTTTCTAAAATTCTCATAAATAGAATATAGTATGGGAATTAGTTATAAAAATATGCATTTATTTTTAGACTATATAACCATAGTGAATGCCTATGTATTTTTGGATTAAGTTAATTAGTTTTAATGATATGCAATTTGGTGATCTCCAAAGAAATAAGTTTTACTAATTTAGTGATTTATCCATGTTTGTGGTGATTAGTTGGGTACTCATGCATCATTTTTTGTATATATTGAAATGGAACATATGAGTTTTCATATTGTTTCACCTTTATGATTAAATGTCTATGAGATTATTGTTTCATCTTAATAAATTGAAAACTAAAAATTTAAATTATGTTTTACTAATTAAATTATTAGTGATTATTCTGTTAATTAAAAATGATTAAATTGAATGATATGATATGATTTAATTTGGGGTTTTCTATATGCTTATCTGTGAAGAGGTTGATAACCGAGTAAGATGAGATGAGATATTCTAGTGTCAAAAATAAAGGACATTATGTATAATAAAACTCTAGGGTAAGTGAATTTGAGTAACAGAATTAACCTGATGGGATGATGTTTTTGTCTATGAAGTTTCTGTGATTGTTTTTTATGATTGAGGATTACTATAAATGATATTTCCTGAACATGTATTGAATAAAGTTGAGATATTTTATTTAAATTAATGTATTAGTGTGGGGGTACATTTGATTGTTTACGGTTATTTATTATGAATATAGTTGTTAAGTGGTATTTTTTGCTGTTTATTATATTTTTCCTAATACCATTGTAGATGAGGGTAGGTTTAGTTTATCCAATATTGTTTTTGTAATATATGGATACATGCAAATTTTTTTTTGATTTTTCATGTGATACAAATACTTCAGGATGCACTTCAAAAAAATATTAATTCATTATTTAGTGAGGTAAATGTACTATTGTAGGGTATATATGGGTTTGATATATCCTTGATGATGTTAATATTTTTACGCTGATAAAATTAATACTACCAAATCATTTTAATTATATTGTTTCATTGTTTGAAGAATTAGATACTAAGATGTTATCATGGGTTGATTTCTAGAGAAAAAAATTTATATATGAAATGAGGATAATGTAGTTTCATCTTAAGAAAAATTCTATGTCTAGGGAAGTAAATTTAAAAGATATAAAGAATATTACTATGAAGTATTCCATATAAGAGAATAAAGTTGATGAATGGGTTTCATTACTTTTCTAAAATATCAATTGGTAAAAGGAACATTTAAAAGGAAGAGTTCACTCATGTGATTTCAATATGGAATGGTTAGGTACCTTATTACAATGTGTCCAATGAAGTTCCAAGAAAAGGATGAATATAATCTATTAATAAGGAAAATGATATAGGAATGTGAATGGAAATAATTATACAATGTATAAATTTATTAAGAATAATGACATTTTTATCATAATAAGATAATGACTTGGAGGAATCAGAAGTGTATGTGATAAATAAAACATAAATATTAATGAAAAAGTATTAGTTGCTATCATTGAAATCTCATAAATTCAAGAAGATTGTAAAGTAGATAAAAATAATGTTTAGTGTTTGATATAAATAAGATACTGGTTATATATTTATATTATAGACATCAATACTGGTGGCACGAATTCAAATTAACAAAATATAGTGCAACATTATTGCAAACTGTATATATAACACAAATAAAAAGTGAATGATTAGTTGATGTATGAGTTTGAAAGGATTAAATTTTAAAAATAAATGGTCTAAGAGATCATAGTTTTGACAAATTTAAATTTATATAATAAATGATACATGATTTATTATGTTACTACTATAGGGAAGTAGAAGGTAAAATGAACTGGGGAGATAAAATGAGTAGTTTTTATATGAGTTGAATACGTGATACACAGTAAAGAAACATCACTTCTAGAATGACATTGCATAATTGGATCAATACAAAAGTTGAGAGGGTGAAATATAAACACGGATAATCAATAATAAATATTTATGAATTAATTAGAATAAAATTATTACATCATGAAAGAATGGAAGGTTTAGGGAATGATGTTAAAAAATGTGCATTAATATTGAAGAAAGAAAATAGGATACTATTCCAACGAGGAAGATTAATATGGGTGAGAATCAAATGACCATAGATCAATAAATTAATTCACTTAATAATAAACCTATATTTTTGTGTGGTTTTTTGGGAATAATGGGACACTCATAAAATATGTGTTTCATAGTGAAGTGGTATCACAAATAAAATGGGAAGAAAAGATATATAAACAATTTTCTAGCATGTTAGAAACTGAAAACAATTTCATTTCTTTCCAAGATGTGGATAATGTAACATATATAAAAGAACAAATTAACTACATATCACCAATGTATAAAAAAAAACATATTAGGATCCATATTAGGATGGATGAGAGGGAAATAGGGGATAAAATTAAACTAAATGAAAGTGATCAAGCCAGGGATAAGATTCATGAATATAAGATCAGTTTATACAAGATATGAAGTAAGAATATTTTGGAAAACGTTTTATTTGAGAATGAAGAGTCATTATATTTGATAAAAATTAAGTATTAATGATATTTGGATTAATAATGTCCCAAAGTAAAATGAAAATACATTATAAATATGGATATAATGGCGATGAAAGTTTATAATTATGATTTAATAAATATTTTGCAATTTTGTAACTTGGTTTAGTCAATCCAATTTACTAATAATACATGTTTTATCAAGAGAAAATATAGTGTAATATATTTCAAAATAAAGTAAATTAAGGGAAATATATAACTTTTGAGTGGAGAAAAACATATTATTTCTTTCTATGGATCATAAAAATAGATTTTGGCATAAATTAGTTGTCCACCAGAGTTAATATTCCTATGAAGAATTAGTAAATTATGATTATTATTGGGATATTACTAAACTCACATAACATCATACTCATACATATAAAGATTTTAAAAAATGAAATAGTATTATGAATAATTATAAGATGATGGAGAATATATAATAATGGTTTCTTAAATTATTTTATATTCTTTTTTGAATTGATCACTACCATTGTTATTTATAGAATAAGGTAATAAATTCCCTTTAACGATGAAAACATTATAAGGAGTTGAATTTTAGAGATCAACAACATATTTAACATATTTAATTTTATTTTTACAAATTATATGTTGTACAAGATGATGTTTCTATTGGGAATTATAAAATTCAGTTGCAATAATGTTATATAGCATACTAATTTCCAAGTGGATGATTATCTTAAGAAAAATATATTAAGGGACTAATTTTTAGTGTTGATAACTCTTTAGTAATTTTAGTTGAGGGGATGAGAAAATAGATAATAAATAACTGGAATTAAAATATTTAAACAAGAAATACCTATTATTGAAATTTTGGAAGGAAGTGGTCTTGATAGTGGTTGATATCATGAATAGATCATTGTTGTTTCTTGGATAATAGAATTCATTATATGGGATGTGGAATATAAATTATTCATGTTGAAATACATTAATCTATTTTTGAGTAAATATATTATTCTATATAAAGATAAGAGACAATAAATACTTGAATCTATATGTGATAAATGTATATTTATTTTATTTTGATCAAATAAGAATCCATATAAATTCTACAAAAAAATGATTGATAGAATCATGGATAGTTAATGTTGAATTTATATAGAGAATGAGTAGATTTAACAAAAAATCAATGATGAAAATCTAGAAGAAAGTATTCAATAATGGAGAGTTTTTTGGGGATCACCAATGAAAGATGAAAATATAAAGGTTAATACAACTGATGATGATGTTGGCTCTAGTTCATTTTTACCTTGAAAATCAAGGAGACAAGAAAAAATCAATTAAAAAAAGAGCAATATATACAAAAATTCTTTAGTGAAAACCTAAAATATGATGTATTTAAACTGAAATAAAATATTATATATTATGGATAATTCTAATTTTTAATCGTATTATCAATAAGAGGGTAGTATTAAATATGTGAATGATGAGACTGGGCAAATAATGACAAAATAAAAGTGGATATTTTTTGATGGCTAAATGAAAATAATTTTATCCAAACTATATGATTTATTATGTAAATTAAATGGCGTAGGAAACAAGGATTAAAATAAAAAATGAATTATGTGGAAGTGATACTCCTTGATTAAACGAATTAATTTTGATATCATTATTCCCATTTAAATATGAAGTATTATTCAATTTATTTTTAGCAATAAAAGTCCAAAGGAGATCCATGGTATTCCTAATGGATGTGGAGTCATCTTTTATTAATGGGATCCATGATGATGAATTTTATGTTAAAAAATAAAATTTATTTCTAAAAAACTGTGTGTTGATTTAATAATTCATTGCATAAACTAAAAGAATAACTGAGAACACAACTTTCCAAGATAGATCAGTTTTTTTAGAAGCATATTTTTTTTGATTCATGGTTTATCATAACCATTATATAGAAACAGAATGTCAGAATAGGATAATGGTTCCTAAATATGCTTACATAATAATCATTGAAGGATCTATATAAGATCAAAAAAAAGGGTTGAACTAAATTTATGAAGAATGAAGTCAAAATTTATATGATGACTGAGTTAAGGACTTTCCTTGGTTTATGACTGACAAGAGGAATGTATGTGACTTTTTTTCAAATGTTATACTGAAGAGGATAGTATAATAGGATTACAATCTAGTGATACTACTAGTTATAACATGTATAGGGAATCTAAAATATGAAGGTGAAAATTTGGTCAACATTATAGAGAATGGAAAATTTATTAGCAATCTATTGTACCAAATATGATAATGAATCGAAATTATGTTTTCCTTGTGTCAAGTAATGGGATACCAAAGTGATCCCCAAAAAAATCATTTTCAAGAGGTAAAAATAATATTTTTTATATTTTATTTATTTTATATTTTAGGCTATTCATTAATGAAATATAGTATAAATAGTTATTGGGATTAATGGATATCAATTAGGATGGTTTAAAAAATGATAGAAATTCAACATTTAATGTTATGTTATGTCACTTATGATTAAATATTTCTTATGTAAGAAGGACGTAATATTGAATTTAATTTGTCACTATGTATGTTGAATACATAATATGTACTTAATAACTAACCCAGCTTATTTGGATTAAAAATAACTTAAAGACATCAGAAAGTATGCATTTTATCTTATTGTAATTAACTGTGAGAATGAAAGTGTGATAACATTGATTAAAAATCAAGTACATCAATCAAGAAAAAATCATAATATGATTAAATATCAATTGTTCAAGGAGATATTGAAGCATGTAATTATTAAATTAGAACTTTTTTCTATTAAATATCAAGTTATAGACACTATGAAAAAGGCACTTCCAAATATTTGTTTTGATAATCATTTTGTAACTCTTGGAGTTTATTTATCTCTATCAAATTGATAGTTTATAAAATTCCCCATACCCACTAATCATATTAATTCATGATGTTTTTAAAGGGAACATAAGGGTTATTTTAATTCAATTTTTATTAATAAGAAACAAAATCATTAATGTTTTATTATATGAAAAGTAGTGTGAAAATAGGTAAAAATAATATGTAGTATAACTATGTTTATTGATTCCATCTATAATCATAAATATGAAAATATTCCTTTTTTTTATATTTTCTTTCATACTTGTGTGATTTTTAGTAGAAATATGTCTTTTTTAGGGGATATCATGGTTTTTAGGTGATAATATTAATACATAATAGAGGGCTACGAGAGTACTTTCTTTAAGGATTCATCTAGAGAAGTCCATGAAAATGTTAAAATTATATATAATGATTGATAGTAAACTATTATTAATGCTTTATGACATGTGATGATAGTTTTTTGAATAACACATTGTTTAAATCAACGAATAATTGAATTATATTTATCAAAGTTGAAAATATAATGAGGAATAGAAGAGGTGAGGATAATTCTTCCCATTCATAAATAAATATCTTTAGTTATTTTAATTATGTGCTAAAGAGTTGAGCATACTAAAAAATCAAGCCAACTCATGTTAGCCTATAGGAAACCTTAACCACAAAAACCAAAGGAAACCATCAGAATAAGCTTATCATCACCATCCTGAGAGGCAATAGAGAGGCGACCATAGTTATGGAATGAGTCTATAAATATAATAGAGGACATGAGTTATAATGTGTACATAAAACACCTAGTAGTTTTATTAAACATAAAAAATTCACATGAGTATAACAATGTGTGAATTTTTAGGGGTCAACCCCTATATCATGGTTGAGAGGATGATGTGTGGTCAGTTTATAGTAAGCATCCCTCATCCATTAAAATTTTTAATGTGGGACAGTTCCTATGGAGGTACTTTTGTTTATTTAAAATATTGTAATATAACATGGATGTACCACATGTGCTCGAACTATTTTTTATTCCTATGAAATACTAAAATGATGCCATTATTACACACTAATTACAAAATTTACCACATGAATAAACTTGATCAACTATATAATCACCCTCCATAAGAACACTGAGAGACTCTATATTGAAGAGTGATTGACTGCATCTCGTTAAATTAACTACACGTAGAATATAAAATCGATGGCCAACTATGAACCATCCTCCCAGAAGTGTCCACACAAAATAATATCTGACCAAACTAGGAATATAGTACAAGATTAACCATGGAAATACCATTATACTTTGAACAACCACAATAATTCATTACCTACCATACTGACATACCACAAAAATCCCACCATTGAATGACTGCACGTATAGAGTGTAGTGACTGCATGAATTGAGAAGTCATGATCAATTTATTTACCACATGAAGTTTTATGTTAAATAAAATATATCTAACATATTCGGAACCATCATCTATCGAATAAAGATCACATGACCTATCATGACATTTCGATAAAATGTATGCAGGACAAGCTTCCATGAGTTTGAAGATTGATTATTAGAGTATAAAGTTGTATTGTATTCCACTGTATACATAGATTTTTAATGAGAAAAAAGAGTATATAAAATTCTTACATTCCACTCTATTGTTTAGAATCATGATTAGGGTAAGTGGTTGCTTTCGAAAGATACATACAAATAACAACAGTGATGAGATGAAATCAGTACCATGAGAAAGCGTGTTTATAAAAAACACCCAAATTTTAAGGCTTGTTTTCTTGGAAATTGACAATAACACATAAGATCTTCATGGTATTTTTATTTCACTACGCCATAAATATAGTGTTTAGTGCATATTATAGTCATGTAAGTACTATTCATTATTACAAGGTGCTTAATCCATGCTATCTATGATCATATAGAATCATTCAGATGATCAGTGGGTGTGTTTGAAACACATGCATTTATAATTTCTGGTTTGTATGTTGTAAAATAGACAAGATACAAAATGGATTAAAATATTGAAGAAATGATGTCATTTAATAATTGGATTCATAGAGAAATAATTAGAATACATTAAATATATTATATATTAATATCTATATACTTCAATTATTTAAATGATGATTGATACAAATTTAATTCATTAGTGGAATAATTTTTTTTCCAAACCAAATAAAGAATAGATTGAGAACCTATGTATTTCAGATATTTAAATGTAGTGATATTTAATGAGTTACCAAGATCAAGCTAATTATTATCGGGTAAATTATTATAAGAATTAGTCTTAATGAGTTTAAATGTAATTTTTGGAAAATAATTTAAATAATATTCAATAGAGTTTTGAAGACATTGAAAAGGGAGAAAATAATTCCAATAATTGTTATGTTTACAAGGATGAATGAAATTTAAATATTAAATATACATCTATATGAATATACACACACACACACAATTTTGGGATAAGGAAAAGGTAGTAAAAATACAAGATACTTAATCCTGAGATATTATTTAATGTATATCAATGGAAAATATGATTTTATTTAATATATACAATATACTAAGGAATAAAATAAATAACTATGGTTCTTTAACAAATTGAGTGTGAGAAAGGTGAATAAATCCTCCAAGAAGATAGAGGATGTGAATACTTGGTGATGAATAATGTTCAATGTCTATTTAAATAGAGGAATAATTTTAATACATTCTTAAGGATGAGTCATGTAGTCCCTTGAAGAACTATTGGGTGGTAGTATAAAGAATCCACTGGGAGATAAAATGAATATTTTAAGATAATGTATTCAAATATAGGTATTCTAGTTTAAAGAACCTATAAGGATGTGGTTTTTATGAACACTTAAAGACTTGAGATTCTGGGAAAATATTTGATGGATATTTAAGTAGATTACTAATCATGATTTTTGGGTGACATCTATTACATTGTATTTAAGTGATTCATGGAATATAATCTTGATAATGTAAGTAACAAAAACCAAAAAAGGAGTATGATTCTATGGAAAAAATGTACATCCTTATCTATTGTGATTTTTATATTATTAAGACTTGATTTTGGATAAGAGACAAAAATAATAGATGATTTGGATTTAGATAACCTAAAGTTTTGTTAAATAAAAGAAGTCATAAAATGATAATGGAGACCTAATTCACCCCCTCTTTGTGATCACACCTAATATGGGCTATATAAGTGGTATCATAGCACCATTTTCACTCAATAATGATTTAACCTTTAGTTTTGATAGAATAAAGAGATTTTGAACTCAGTTAATAGATGAGTAGTTCCTTTATTCAATTGAATGAAAATTCAATGATGGAATAATTGAATACATACATATCTACTTTCATAAGGTCCTGATGTGATTTATTCTTTTATAATGGTTTTTATTCCACCAGAAGAGATACTCCCATGAAAGACACAAATAATGAAAATTTAAAATTTTAATGTAATTAAAGGAATTTCATATTATCATCCTTATATAAAAAATTCTACACTAAGTTTATGAGACTTAGAACTACCAAAAATATCCGGGAAAATATTGAAAATATATTTTAGCTAAATTTGAAGATAAAGGAATCCATGATTTAGATTTGGTGAGAAAAATATGATGATATTTTGTTAAAATATAATGAGACAATTAATGATTACTTTTCCCTAATCAATTATATATAATGAAATACTAGAGTATCTTTTTACAAGAGATATAAAAAACATGACTGCATTTTACATCAATTACGTGATTTAAAATAGTATAATTCATAAAAAATAATAGACAAAGGATTTATAGGCTTAATTTAATTAGACCGTTTCTACATAATAAGAATTTTTTTTAAAAAATTCAATCATTTATTGTTATAGGAACCATAGTGGACTCTTTTGAATAAATATCATTAGTATGACACATCCTTTTATCCCAAGGAATGAAAACATAAGAATTATGTGATCTGAAATACTTATTTAGTATTAAATAAATATTTAATCAATGATAAGTTCATAAGAATATGAAATAACATGATAATAAGATAAATATCATAACATAATGAGTGATAAACACAAAAAATAAGTAAGATTAAATGTAAAAGGAATAAGAAATTAAGGACACAAAAGATAAACATGGAAACATACTATTTTATAACATATCATATCTTAATTTAATATAAACCTTTAATAATGAGAGAATAGATCACAAATAATAATATCCATTAACTATTGAACATACATTATTATATAGAAACGTCAATTTCATGAGAGAAACCAACTATTCCCTTGTTTATGTGAAACTAAAATGTGCACAAAATACATATATAATGGTATATATAATCTTAACTAATGAATTGGAGGGTGATACCAGATCCCACTTGTCATTTCTCTATACTTACACATTGCACATAAAAATCATTAATATTTCTCATAATAAATAAGCCATGGAAATAAAATGGTTTTAATAAAATATACAAATGAAAATCATTCGATATTAATAATGATCCAACGAAAATAAAAATGTTTTCCTAAAATAACCAACTGTAAACCATCCAATATTCATAAATAACCCTTAGAAATAAATTTTGTTTTATAAAACATCAAAATGGTATAAAATAACAGCATGAATTAAATCATTTCATACTAAAAAATTGACTACTTGAAATAATCACATAATTAAAGAAAATATAGTTTGAAACAGGAAACATATCTCAATTATTGGTATCTATTTTTATGTAATCAAACACCAAAAATGAAAATATAATTTTGGAAACATGATGTATACAACACTGTAAAAGTTAGAGTTATTGTGTCTCTTTCCAAAAAAAATTATTTGGTTTTTTAAATAACTTAACGATTAAATATTTCATGGAAATAGACTTGGATAAAAATATTTCATAAGAAATAAAATTAAAAAATCATTTAAAATTTAAAATTTAGTCAACAAAAGGGAAATAAAAATAATGAATAATGAATATAACTAAAAATAAGTAGTTTTATTTACCAAGTCCCTTACATTTACCATTGATTTACATAGATATTCTTTAACATACGTTATCATAAATATAAAAATATTACTTAACTATTTCATAATCTATTAAATATATATTTTAACTTATAAACTTCCCTAATAAAAATTCTCTTCAAGTGTTAGTTTGTTATAATCTCTTGTAAACATCAGGTGGTAATAATCAATATTGTTTTAGAGTAGGTTCATAAAAGTGGTGATGATCTTCATTTTTTCCCAAACATCATAATTTAGAAATCATTAAATTTAATATAATTTATCTTTTAAAAATAAATATAATGCTTTAATTCTATTTAATGGTGGGTTTTTCCCCATTTTATTAATACAAAGACAATGATGAACTAATATTTAGTTATTTATAGATATCAATGTATTTCTTTATAATAGTTGATATATTTTCTAATATTAATAAAGAAACATATTAACAATATATATTAAATATTTATATATATCATAAATAATAATAAAATAAAACCAAATCCATCTAAGATTGTGGTAGTGAAAATTAGAAAGCATCTCCTCGTAGAGGATGTGGTCTGCATGTAGACACGATTGAGAATCCCGTTTATCAAAAAATGGATAAAAAGATGGTATATAATAAACATTATATTTAGAGATATAAATGTGACATAAAACCCATTACAATTCATAAAACAAATCCTTATTACCAATAATGAGCCCTGGTGATGATAAATGAACAACATTGCATTAGGGAGGTGGAAGTCTGCATGTACCCACAATTTATGTAATTTTGTTTTTTAGGGGATGTAAATGATTTGATAATTGTTTTAAAATTAATAAAACTAAATTTCAGTATAATAATTTTGATAATTTAATTATATTAATATTTCTTGATATTATTTTCTAAGAATTTTAGCAAAATAACTATCTTAGAGAAAGTAATACTCACATTATAATCTTGAGTTTTCTCACTGAAAATTCATTGGAAATGAAGGACTTAAGAAAAATAAAGGTGAACATAAGAGTGTTGATGTGCAATATGTTTCTATGAGGAGTACATTGGAAGAGTTTAAATAATAATTTTATTGTATACATGTGTCTTGAAGTGATGTATGTGTTACTTTTTTTATAAGTGAAGCAAACATGGATTTGGAATTAACCATTACGTTTTGAATCATATAAAGTTACTATTCCTCTATCAATAGAAAAATGGAAAATATAGTAGTTATAATGTATAGTGGGTAAAAAATATCCTCAATCAATCATTTATGAGATATCCATGTGCGTTTTAGGGAATTTTTTATCTTGTTAACTTTTATCAAAACTTACTTTTATATTGATAATTACATTTTCACCCATGTAAATAAATTTATTTATAGAATTAATTTTATAAAATTTATCTAATTTGATAATTATAGTATTAAATTTGAATATAATTTTAAAAAATCAAAATTTTAGGGTTTTTGAAATGATAATTTTAAAATAAACACATATAACACATAAAAATGGTTTTTAAAAAGTGCATTCTGATGTTTATTTTTTGTAAAAGATAAGATTATAATAGATACTAATATTTAAGGAATAAATTAGTTTTTTATAATGTCAATAAAATTTAAGTGTCTTTAAAATCAATCCCAATTCATGTTTCACAATCAAAACAGTTAATTAGATGAAAACACTGATTTTTTTAACAAAAGTGACATTTAAAAAATATTTTAAAATATATGATTAATGACATCAAAAAATATATTGAAATGAATAATTTTATCCTTAAATAAATATTCTATCACATTAAAGTTTATAAACTTATATTATAGAATTTCATAATGATAAAATTATGAAAATAAAAATTTCATCAAAAACCCATATTTTCAACTAAAAATCATCCTTTTAGAAAATTATCAAAAATGCATATGAAAATAACTTTTAATTGAGGAATTGAAAAATTAAATTTATTTTAATAAAATTTATATTATAAAATATTTATATTTTATTTTTAAAAGAAAATACATAGCATAAATAAAATCAATTTTATTAAAAATAACCTTTTCAATATTAACTCATAATAATTATTTATCTTTTAAAAGAAATAACTATTAATAGTTTACCACATTATTTTTTATGGATTTATCAATTGTGTTATTGTGATTTGATTGGTTAATTTTTTTGGGTGTATTGTGTAACAAAAGATATTAAACATAACATCATTTTTACAAGCTCGTTAAATTCGGGTCTCTATATCCTACATGACAAAAATAATTGTGTCCTAAATTTTTTATAGGGATTAAAATTTAGGGGTAATTTTTAGTCATCACATCATAAGTATCCCACATAGCTTCCTTAAACATGTTATACCTCCAAATTAATTTAACCAGATCAGTGGTCTTGTTCTACAATACCTTATCTATGAGATCTAGAATCTCTCTAGGTTGTTCCTCATATAAGATAACATTATCCAATTATATGCATTCTATGAAAATAAAATGTGAAGGGTCTAGAACATACATTATTAAAATTTATACTTGAAACATGTTATTTAATTTGGAGAGGTTTGGAGGGATTGATGAGAGATAAGTTATAGTCTGGAATCAATAATTGATCTTGAAGAAACTAATATATGGTGGGATTAACATCCCTTTCGTAATAATTATCTTAACTATATTCCAAGTAGATATATAGAGGAAAAACAATAAACTAATTACACAATATATACATATTAAAAAATTATCTATATAAATCTTATGTCAAAATTATGCTACTATCATGTGCCGATGAATGGTTTGAACCATCTTAGCCATTTCTTGGACAAGGATGGGACCCATCAACTTCCTCTTTAAAACATAATCCAAATATGTAACATTCCCACATCTATTTCCATATATAGACACATAGGGTGAAATATGAATGCTATAATAGAAATAATTAATCTATAAGAACTCTTCCAGGGGGTCTTGATCCATATATCCTTTGAAATCCATTCAACAAGATCTCAAAAAATCCCCTAGATTTTTAATGTTATTCTTAGACAGACCATCTATCTGAGGAGAATATAATGTTTTAAAAGATATGTATTACTATTGGACATTATAAATAATTCCATAGAACATCATGGAAAACATAAAATCCTAATAATATTCAATAGATAGTGGTACTCCATGCATCCTGATGACATCCGTTATGTATATCTTGGTGAGTTGTTCAATGGATAAATCATATCTTTTGGAAGTAAAATATGACGAATTTCTAAGGGGATCAGTTATAACCAAATTAGAATTATGTCCTTTAGATGTTTTGGGGAGTCCTATGATAAAATCCATGGTGATGTTTTCTCATTTCAATAACAGTATTGTTATAGTTGTAACATGCCCTTAGACTTATTTCATTCATTCTTTACTCATTAGAATACCAAGCATGAAGAAACATATTATACAATTTATCTCTTCATACTACAAAACTAGTAGTTTTTATCTAGATATATTAACATATTTATTTTTCTTAGATGAATATAGAAGGATGATCTTTTGGTATAACTAAAAAATTCACCATTTTTTTCTAGTTTTTTTGGAAACATATCCATATTCCAAACCTTATAAACCCATTCTTGTCAATGTTGAACACGATAATATTTAATACCTTTTTCTATAGCTCTAAATCATATTTCTTGACTACTTTGATCTTCATGTGAATTTAATTTAGATTAGCCACTATAGAATATAGGTATTTTCACCAACCATTATTACAAAAAGATTATACCCCTGAAAATCAATAAATATTGTGTCTCTTTTAACTCTTTTCATAGATAAGGAAGCATGATCGTTCTAGGTTAAAACATCATCCACCTTTCTTCCTTCCTAGGGTGTAATTGTTTTATGTATTTGTAGTCTTTGACTAGTTTCAACAATATCCTAAGGTATATATTTATCTCCTTCAATTTTAATACATATTTCAAACTCTTATTGTTGGTATACATATCAAAATTCCCACTATATAGATAAATATTCTGAATCTTTAATGAATACATCACCACTACTATCTCAAAATCATGCATCATGTTATTTTTTCATGATTTTATTAATAATCTTGAGGAATTACGAATTAAATTTTTATTTTCAATGAGGACACATCCTATTCCCTTCATTGAGGATTCTAATCACATTACAAAACCATCCCCACTACAGGGTAATGTATGTAAACTTTTTATGATTCATATCTTCTTTTGTTACTTAACACATTCCGCACATTCCCCCATACTAAGGAACATTACTATATTTTGTGTTACTATGGTTATTAGATTAGATAATTATGATAAATTCTGTAGATAATTTTTTATAATATCCCACTAATATAAGAAAACTATAGATCTCTATTACTATAGATAGTCTATAACATTTTTCAAGAACATATATTTTTAAAGTATCTATAGATATTTTATTTATGGTGATTACATGTCCCAAAAATGAAACTTTTTTTAGACTGAATTAAATTTTTTCAAATTTTACACATAACTTATCCTTTATTAAGGTCCTCAAAAAATTCTATAAATGATTGTCATGATCTATATTACTTTTTTAATATATAAGAATATCATAAATAAAGAAAAACCCCAAAAAATATAGGTAGCCTCTAAAGAATATATTCATTATATCTACGAATCTGGTTGTCAAACTTTTCAATCGGAATGGTATCACTATATACTCATAATGTCTATACATTATTCAGATAGTTATCTCAGAAATATCCTCCATTTTTACCCTTAACAGATGATATCTAGATTGATGTTCAGTATCCAAAAATACTGAGACCCTTTTAGATGATTTAATAGGTCTTCAATATAGAGGAAAATAATAATTATTAATTATGATCTTTTCAAGCTGATGATAGTCAATTCAAAGTCGCATTGATCCATTTTTCTTCCTAACAAATAGGGTTGGTTCTCCCCAGGGTGATGTACTTGGGTGGATAAAACTCTAGTCCTAATTCATTATCAGCTACTTGTGTTATTCCATAAATTCAATGAGATAAATTATATATCTATTCCTTTATATAGGAGTAGGTTAGGGTATATTTTCAGTCATGAACTCAACCTCATGGTTTGTGGGATGACCAGACTATTCATCTAGGAATACATAAGTGTACTTTCATGAAATGGGAATATCATCACCACTAACATTCTCCTAGATCATTTGATGTATAAAACCGTCATTTATGGATATTAGAAAACATATTATATAATTTTCATCATTTGGGGTATCATAAAAACATTGTTGCATGATAATAGGATAATATAGAATACACAATGATATGTCCTTCTCCAAAATAGTTCTGTGGGATCTCTATAGGAATAACCAATACATACCCAAAATTATTTAAAATTCAACCAAAGGAAGAAGTGTTATATATATAGGAATTATCCTCCCACAAAACACAATTATAAAATATATGTATATCATCTATGTGAGGAGTATTCCTACCATGCGATTTCATAGATAGTTTTATATCCATCGTTTGAGGTGGTGATACCAAATTCTTATAAAGTATTAGTTATATGATATAATGTGATGATAGAGAATCAATTAAGGAACATTTTGGTTATGTATAATGAGTATTAGTACCTTACATCACTTTATTATCATGATAAAATATAATGATAGTGATCTTAAATCCCTTACCATATTCTATCAATTTTAGAGGAAGTTAGGGACTATTTTCTTTATTCTTGTGAGGGTTTGGGAATTGATTCTTTTTTTCCAAAATATACACACATAAAGAAATATAGGGTAGTTATATATTTATATGAGACCATCATCTCATATATATTTTTAATCATATTCTTATCCTTCCATTAATAGTTGTTGGATTTTTTGTCTACTATACCAAACTAAAAACACATCCCTGATTCTTTAAGATAATTACCTGGGTTCTTCGTCCTATAATATTTTTCATGTAGGTGTTTTTAATTTCATCTCTTCATATGAATTACCATAGGGTTTCCCCTGGTATTTTTCTTTACTTTTCCCTACTACAGAGTACTGATAGAACCCATATTCCTTTCACACCATTATCAGACACCAATAAATATATTAATAGATTAAAAAATATCTTATGGAGAAATCACTTTGAATACATGGTTTTAATATAATAAATAAATTAGTGACGTTAATTCATGTATTATATATAAAACTATAGAGTCTTGTGAGCCTTGTTATGATTTCTTTCTATGTTTCAATGGATTCACCTTTTTTTCAACTATAACGATTCAACAGCTATCTTTATGAGTAGAGTTTGAGGTAAATACATAGAAAATAACCCTTTCTTTTATTCTTCCTATTACATTAAGTTTTACATATTCTTTCAGCATTTTATTCCTAATAATATTACATCACTAGTCAACCTCTTCATCCAAATGATAAACTTCTATAACAACATTATATTGTTCTAAAAATTGATAATAAAAAATATATATTCCAACTAACTTATCAATTTATAAATGAAAAGTGGATTTGAATATCACTAAAAGAGGGTGGATGCTTCCACATGAAAGAATCAATATCAATATGTTCTATCCTTGGTGTGTTCAATATCTCAATGTGGTTCACGTTATTATTTATATCTTGATATAGTTGATTGATCACTTTTATAAGGACTTCTTCTCCCACAAAAACACCATTGGGTTTTTCAATGCGTAAACCATCACATAATCCCTCACACCCATTTTCCAAAGGAAACCTTCTAGTTATATTCATTACTAAATCAAAAAAAGAGTTACCATGTTTAAAATAATTATAATTAAAAGGAAAAAATATCATGAAATTTATGAACCATAAAATTCCTAATTCTTTAACACTATCATGTTATTATATATATCGTTATGTAGGGGCCCAGACCCTCATGATCCATCCCTTTTCCAAATTCTAGGATCCGAAGGGGTCACACCTCATTCGGCGCGACCGATCAGTGCGACCGATCGGCGTGACCGATCAGCATGATTGATCGGTGGGACCGATCGGCGTGACCGACCGATCGATGATACCCAGCCTTTTCGGGTTTTCCTTCTACAGTTTTTCTCGTAATGCCTCTTTTAGGCCTTTTTGACCTTTTAAGTCATTTCAAGGCCGTTTTTAACCTATAATTAATATATAAAAATCCCAAGAAACCTCTCTATTAAATAATAATTAATTCAGCCGTGTGTAACCACCCACCCGCGTGGGGAACCACGATCTGAATTTAAAGTTGCTCAATTCTCATGTCCCGTGACAACGAGATCTTATCTATATATCACACTAGAATTTCTTCTTCCTTCTTTTTCCTCTTGGATGGCTTTCATTCTTCTTATTACGTTTGGATCTCCCGACTCCCCTCCCCTGTAAGTCGCGCATCCCCTGTTCCTAGCACGTGGAGAAAACCTTCGATCTTTTATCAATCATGTATGGATTTTCTCATTTGTCTCTCCTTTCTATGTATCATGCAGGGTGGGCATGATTTTGTCTTTGTGGAAATTGATGAAATCAAACTTAATGAAGATAATGAACAGACCATTAAAGAATCAAAGGGGTGATTGATCGATGTTATGCTATACTCTTTGTTGTTGATATGTGTTGTGAATTGTACGGGCCTATGCTCACTGAAAATCATGGACGTTGGTGGTATTTCTCTGCACACTAATGAACCTTAGTGCTCCTGGATGTTTAAATAACCATAACATGGAATTGGTTAATTACGTATACTCGGTTAAATAAATTGAAGGCACTAGGATCAACCCTTCTCTGTGATATCCTCGGTTAAAGCACAGTGGAATTGAAACCATGTAGTGTGTTAAATCTTTTAAATCTAAAAAATACCTACATGGGCCTGCCTTGTGTTCGTGTTAGAGGTTGGCTGTTTCTTTCACGGGTCATTTTCTTGGGTGATATGGGTGGGGATGGTATCCCCTGTTGTTATACATTCGCCGGTAGTGAATTTGAGGTTATGGTTACTATTCTTATATCACGAATTGGGGTGGAATCCTCTGTTGTTGAGAAACTATTGGCTCCTAGATTTTAGGGACATGGGGCTATATCTCGGGGTTTTATTTAGTTCTAGTACTTTGAGGGATCTAACTTATCCCTTTGTTGTTGTGACTTTACCAGAGAACCCGGTGTGAATGATTAAATTGTTGTTTAATTGTCTTCTATCTCTAGCTTTCGGTTTTTCCTGTTAATTTCCTAGTAGTGTAGAATTCACCTAAATGGGGTTACTTGAATATGAAAATAGGAACAGTTTAAATGGGAATTGGTTTTGGGAATGAGTTGTGGCTTGGCTGTGAGTGTCATGCTGTTCTTTCATGAATGAGTAGTAAAGATGGTGTTTTTTATTAGGTTTTGGAACCCCTAGGTTGGGATGAGTATTTGTTACCAATACATATTTCTGTAGCTTTTATGTTTCTTATTCACTCCCCACCCAATTTGAGCACTATATTTCTGAACACCCCTATTTCATGGGGGATGGTGTTTTTCCCAACATTCCTATGAGTGGATGGTTATTAGCTCCTTTTCTGCCCCCTTTCCAAAATATCCCAAGACTCTTCGGGCAGGCTGTGATGGCCTGAAGTCCATTTTTAGATCATGAATATTCGGGCGGGGTAGTTATGGTGGTTGACCCTGGTGTTTGTGTGCATGTTGTTTCCCAAGTGTCTTTGGGATGAGGCCCAGGTGTTTTTGGGCGTGGCAGTAGTTGTTCTGACCTAGGTGTTTGTAGATATGGTTACGCGTGGTGGTTATGGCCCAGGTGTCTGCAGGCGAGATAGTTGTTCTGGCCCAGGTGTGTGCGGGCATGGTTTGGCAGTGGGACTGCGGTGAGGCTGTGGCCGAGGAGTGTGCGGGCGGGGTTTGGCAGTGGGACTACGGTGTGAATGGCGGGATTGGTTCGATGCGTAGGATGTCGTTAATAACCAATTGGAAAGTGGCGCGGGGTACCCAAATATCGATGTCCTATTACATTACTTTAAATTACTTGCCTTGGGTTATTTGGGGAGTGTGCCTTGGTGAGGTTTGGGTGGATAACTTTTCCTTGTTGGGTGTTTGGTTATCTCTTTTTCCACAGGACATTAGAATGTCTCCTCACTTGTACATGAGAGTGTTTGGTTTTCCCTAATGAGTATACTTGTATGCTCACCCTATGTATATACAACTGCTTTCGGGTTTCTAGGAGGATTTGTGGGATCGTGTGGGACTGTATGAGCTCAGACCATTGGGTCAGTTGCTGTTGTGGATTTAAGTTTCTTGGTATATTTTTTACTTTTGGAGTTTTTTGGCTTGTATCTTTACCTTTGAAAATGCATATGGGAATGGTTTACTTTCATCCGAACTTTCACTTTCAGTTTTGGTGTTGTGGTATTTACTATCTTATCTCCCTATAATATTAAAAGAAAAAGGGTAATGCCTACCATTTAGTGTGTGATTTTATACCCTTGGTGCTAGTCTCCACTTTAGGACCTATTGAAGGCAGGTCTCGGTGGTCATTATCTCTCCTTCAACTTAAAGAAGGAAGGGTCTAGAAATCTGTTGTCCCTTCCCTCCTCTTGGTGAAGGCGGGTCGTGATAGAATGGTATCAGAGGTAAAGGTTGGGTTTGAGAGATAATATGGAGTATGGAGTTAGGCACAATGAGGATTTCATGGGATGGTAGGGCAACAGTGTTGGGAGACCATGGTACGTTAATTAGGCTAGGGTAGACCGGCTAGGAAACGTGATTTTAAGGCCCCCTGTGATCTAATGCAAGGACTTTGGACCTAACGAACGACCAAGTGAGGATACACTGATTGCGGGGTAGAGACCCTAAGAAAGGCACATGCATCATAATGACTTGTGTTATCGTGTTTCTGGGGTGTTTTGGGAAATTAAAATGAATAAGAAGTTTAATGAATATTTAAGAACAATATTCGGCACTACTTTGGCTTAGGAAATATTTGATTACCTTGCAGATATGGAACCTGGGAGATGAGCACGAGTTTTCAGGTGATCGAGGGCCAGGAGGTTGACTCAAATGACCGATGGAGGGATGACCGAGAGGAGGAGGATGATAAGTGGCAGAAGACGCTTCGTGATTTCCTGCGACAGGCCCTCAGAAAGTATGAGGGCAGCACCTCGGATATGGAGACGGAGAGATGGCTCAAGGAGCTTGTGATAGCTTTTGGCTTGATTTGAGCTCTGACTGAGTACTAGGTTCTTCTAGCCATTAGCCAGATGAGGGGAGAAGCACGTCAGTGGTGGACACTTTATCTCATAGAAAGTAAAGAGGCTGATATTGCGTGGGCTGATTTCGAGAAGGAGTTCTGGGTGGAATTCCTCTCTTCCATGATGAAGTCCGAGAAGAGGAAAGAGCTACTCTCCCTCCCGCAGGGGAGTATGTCAGTAAGAGAATTGGGAATCAAGTTCAAGGATCTCCTTCACTTTGCTCCGGACCTCTTTCTGGATGAGGAGTCTCGGGCGAGACGTTTAGCGGAGGAACTCCAACCTTCTCTTCAGTACACTACTACCCCCTTCACCCTACCGACATACATGGGGGTGTAGAAGAAGGCTGAAGTTATAGAGAGGATTCACACGCTAGGAGGATTATCACGAGAGTGGATCAAGATGGGATCATCGAAGGGGATGGCGGTCAGTAGCAGGCCTCCAGCATCAGGACCCTCTAGGTTCCGACCGGCTGGGAGTTGGCCGCAGCAGTTCCAGTTCCGATCTCCCAGTCCTTACCCTTTTCTTTCGGCCCCAGGAATGAGGTGATTCATCTGTGGGAGAAATGGACATCTTCGGAATTAGTTCTCGGATAGAGTGTAGTATAGTGGGGGTGGGCAGGTTCAGTGCCCACCTCAGCGGCATCAGTTTCCAATTGGGCCCTTTCAGCAGCAGCAGGGGCAGTGAGCTCCCGCCCCTCCAAGGGAAGACATTGCAGGAGGAGGCTAACCTCAGGGCGCTCATCCGGGACCTCAACCAGGGAGTGGCCAGAGAGGCGGCCAAAAACTGAGATGTAGATGATCTGGGCGTGGGTAGTTGTATGCCGCAGAGGCAGTAGTTTTAGCAGGGCCAGAGATCATTCGAGGAACGATCAATTTTTTAGTACCCTCGTGTATGCCTTGTTAGATACAATATATTCTAACTCCTTTGTTACACCCAGTCTGGCCCACGCTCTGGGTTTAGACGCTGAGAGAGTTCCAGTACCCTTGGTTCTGAGCACACCTGTAGGAGGATAGACCGACTTTTCATATGTTTGTTGAGGATGCAGACTAATGATAGGGCCACATCAGTCAGTCGGGGATCTCCTTATCATGCTGATACAACTATATGATTTCATCCTAGTCATTGACTGTCTATTCTCTATATGTGCCGTCATTGACTATTTCCGAGGAAGGGTTGTGTTTTCAGACATGGGCGGCCGACGAGTGACTTTCATCGGCGAAAGAGGTTTCTAGAAAAGCAGCATGCAGGAGGAATCCTTCCTCTTCTTGTTAGTTGAGCTATCATCGGAATCGTTGGATGTTGAGATTGTAGAAGTTCTAGGGTTTGTTAGTGAGTTTATGGACGTCTTCCTTGAGTAGGTTACGACTCTACCCCCTCGAAGAGATATCGATTTTTGGATAGACTTGCAGCCTGGTGCTCATCCGATTTCGATGGCTCCCTACCGGATGGAACCTTCAGAGCTACGAGAGTTACAGATTCAGATTGAAGATCTGATCAAGAGGGGTTATGTCTGACCAAGTGCGTCACTGTGGGGTGATTCAGTCTTGTTAGAAAGGAAGGAAGATGGTGGTCTCAGGTTGTTCATAGAGTACAGAAGGCTGAATCAGGTGACAATCAAGAATCGCTACCCTCTTCTGTGGATAAATGATCTCTTTGACAAACTCAAGGGGTTCATGATGGATATCGAAGATCGACATGCAGTCTGGATATCACCAGTTGAGGGTGAAAGAGGGCCACATCCCGAATACAGCCTTCAGTTGCAGGTATGGGCACTTCGAGATTGTGGTCATGCCGTTCGGTGTTACAAATTTTTCAACTGTGTTCATGGGGCTTATGAACTCCTTCTTCTGGGAGTATCTGGATCGGTTCCTAGTGGTGTTCATTGATGAAATCCAGATCTATTCAAGATCAGAGGAGGATCACACTGAGAACCTGAGGACGGTTTTGGAGGTCCTCCGACAGCACCAACTATTTGGGTAGTTGTCGAATTGCAGGTTCTGGACACGAGAAGTGCACTTCCTTGGGCACGTGGTGTCTGAGCAGGGGATAGCAGTGGACCCATCGAAGGTCGAGGCGGTAGTTTCTTGGGCAGCACCCAAGAACGTGGCAGAAGTTTGTAGTTTCCTTGGGCTAGTAGGTTACTACCTGAGGTTCGTGGCCAACTTCTCTTGATTTGCAGCACCTTTGATAGCCTTGACGAAGAAGGATAGAGCTTTTGTATTGGACGAGTAGTGCAAAGAAGCCTTCAGATATTTGAAGGAGAATTTGGTTAGTGCCCCAGTGCTGAGGTTACCAGAAGAAGGGGAAATATATGAGGTGTTCTGTGATGCTTTTGGGTAGGGCCTCAGATGTGTTTTGATGCAGCAGCAAGGGGTGATTTCCTATGGGTCTTGGCAGTTACGTCCCCATGAACGTAACAATGCCACCCATGATCTAGAGCTTTCGGCGGTCGTGTTTACACTAATGTTTTTTCGGCACTACCTTGTCAGGGAGCGCTTCGTGGCCTTCACCGATCACAAGATCATGAAGTATGTCTTCTTCCAGTGGGACCTGAACTTACGGCAGTGAAGGTGGATGGAGTTTTTCAGGATTACTATTTCGAGATTTTATATACCTCAGGAAATGGAAACGTGGTGGCTGATGCCTTGAGTAGGAAGTCACAAAGGGATGTGGTCCGAGAGTCGGCGGATGCCTGGAGGGAGATGGAGGAGTTGGCTTCCCTACACATGGATGCGATGATGGATGGCGGTAAGGGTTTCCTGTATCAGATGAAAGTATATTCTTCTCTGTTACGTCAGGTGGAGGAGTCTTAGTGGGGAGACCTAGAGAGTGAAGTGATGCGTGACCGATTTGACCAGGGCGATGCTCCGGATGGGTGGACAGAGGATTGTCAGAATCAGATACTCTTCCAGGGGAAGATGTTTGTTCCAGAGGTGATGTGTGGCAATGTTCTTAGTGAATTCCACAACTCACCCCTAGCGGTACACCGAGGAGTTCCCAAGATATACCAGGGTCTGAGGAGATAGTTTTGGTGGCCTGGGGAAAAGTGGGCGATGGCCGAGTTTGTGGCTAGGTTCCTAGTGTGTCAGCAGTTAAAGGATGAACACCGTGTTCTAGGTGGTTTTTTGCAACCTTTAGATGTCCCCAAGTGGAAGTGGGATGACATCTCGATGGATTTCATCATGGGGATACCCATGGTTCATGGAGGATGTGACACCATCTGGGTAGCAGTGGACCAGTTGATGAAATCGGCTCACTTTCTAGCAATCAAGGAGTCGGGTACAGTGGATGCCTTAGCACGAATGTATGTGGATGAGGTGGTGCGGTTTCATGGAGTTCTGAGATCTATAGTCTCGGATAGGGATGTACGGTTTACCTCATGAGTCTGGAGAAGATTGCAGAATGCTTTTGGCACCCAGATACATCTTAGCACTATATTTCATCCCCAGACAGATGGGCAGACATTGCACACCATCCATACCTTGGAAGACATGCTACGATCATGCATCCTAGACTCTGAGGGATTATGGGTGCGACACTTGCCTCGGGTAGAGTTTTCCTACAATAATAGCCATCACTCTACCATTGACATAACTCCATTCGATGCCTTATATTGGAGACCGTGTTGCTCACCCGTGTGTTGGACTGAGGTTGGGGAAGTAGGTGTTCTTAGCCCGGAGGTAGTGTAGAGCACAACAGAGAAGGTTAAGCTTATATGAGAGAGGATGAAGGTGGCTCAGGACCGACAGAAGTAATATGCCGATGATAGGAGGAGACCCTTGGAATTCGAGGTCGGGGACTACGTGTTCTGGAAGGTCTCCCCTCAGCGTGGACAGTAGAGGTTCGGAAGGGGAAGTAAGCTTTCACCCAGGTTCATCGGACCCTTCGAGGTGTTGCACCGGGTCGGTGAGGTGTATTATCAGCTGGCATTACCACATCATCTACAAAGGGTGCACGATTTATTCCATGTGTCCCAGGTTTGTCAGTATCTACACGATGATTCGCACGTCCTCAACTGAGGAGAGCTAGATATCGAAAATAATACAACCTTCGTGGAATGGATAGTGATGATCACGGTTCATGAGGAGAAGGTGCTTCATGGACAAACCATCACGTTGGTTCGCGTGTTATGGAGGCATGGTGGGATTGAGGAGAGTACCTGAGAGAGGGAAGTGCAGATGCATTCCCAGTACCCAGAGTTGTGTTGAGTTTTATCCTGTATTGTCATTACATGTTTTCTGTGTAATGATTTACCTTGTTGACTATGGGATGTGCAGTTTCCTTTTCTCTGAATGTGTTTCAAGTGTCCTAAAGGATGGGGGGCGGAGGACCTGATTCTTAGTTAGGACGCATTAATGTGGATGCGCCTAAACTCGTGGTGGTGAGTCAGTGCCACCCAAAGCGGATAGTATCTTAACACGGAGGAAGGGAACCCCCTCTCCCACATGGCCGGATGGTTTAGTATTTTGTTTTTCATGTTTGCATGGGGATATAAGAGATATGAAGT
Organism: Viscum album; assembly: GCA_963277665.1. NCBI lineage: Eukaryota > Viridiplantae > Streptophyta > Magnoliopsida > Santalales > Viscaceae > Viscum > Viscum album. The sequence continues at coordinate 1,910,601,697 of OY728161.1, read as the reverse complement.
CTATGATTGTTTAGGAGGTTAGGTGTTCCTATTTCAGAGAGGTTCACTCCTGAGAGGTATCTTCCGGGGTGGTTGTTCGGACCCCCCCTCTTTCCTTCAGGTCTGGTTCTGGATTCTCAAGGGCAAAAATATTTTGAGAGGTATCTGATGTAATGGCCCAAACCCTCATGATCCATCCCTTTTCCAAATTCTAGGATCCTAAGGGGTCGCACCTCATTCGGTGCGACCGATCGGCGTGATCGATCGGTGGGACCAATCGGCGCGACCGACCGATCGATGCGACCGATCGGTGCGACCTATCAATGTTACCCAGCCTTGTCGGGTTTTCCTTCTACAATTTTTCCCGTAATGCCTCTTTTAGGCCTTTTTGACCTTCTATGGAATTTCAAGGCAGTTTTTATCCCATAATTAATATCTAAAAATCCCTAGAAACCTCTCTATTAAATAATAATTAATTCAGTCGTGTGTAACCACCCAACTGCGTGGGGAACCACGATCCAAATTTAAAGCCTCTGAATTCTCATGTCCCATAACAACAAAATCTTATCTCTATATCTCACGAGAATTTCTTCTTCATTATTTTTCCTCTTGGCAAGCTTCCTTTCTTCTTAGTATGTTTGGAGCTCCTGAAGCCCCTCCCCTATAAGTCGTGCATCCCATGTTCCTAGCGCATGGAGAAAAACATCGATCTTTGATCAATCAAGTAGGGATTTTTTTATTCATCTCTCCATTCTGTGTATCATGCGTGGTGGGAATTCTTTTGTCTCTGTGGAAATTGATGGAACCGAACATAATGAAGATAATGAAAGGTCCTTTAAAGAATGAAAGGGGGATTTATCGATGTTCTCTTGTACTCTTTTATGTTGATATGAGTTGTGAATTGTACGGGCCTATACTCACTGAAAATCCTGGTCGTTGGTGGTCTTTCTCTATGCACTAATAAACCTTAGTGCTCCTAGATGTTTAAATAACCGCAACCTGGAATTGTTTAATTACGTATACTCGGTTAAATAAATTTAATGCACCAGGATCAACCCCTCTCTATGACAACCCTAGTTAAAGCACAGTGGAATTGAAACCATGGAGTGTGTAAAATATTTTAAATCTGAAAATACCTGCATGGGCCTGCCTTGTGTTGGTGGTAGCAGTTGGTTTTTTCTTTCACGGGCCATTTTCTTGGGTGATATCAGTGGGGATGGGATCCCTTGTTGTTATACTTTCTTTGGTTGTGAATTTGAGGTTGTTGTTACTATGCTTATATCATGAATTGGGGTGGAATTCTCTATTGTTGAGAAACTGTTGGCTCTTGGATTTTGGGGACATGGGGCTATATCTCGGGGTTTTCTTTGGTTTCAGTAATTTGAGGGATCTCACTTATCCCTTTTTGTTGTGACTTTACAAGAGAAATGGGTGTGAATGTTTATGTTGCTATTTGACTGTCTTCTCTCTCAAGCTTGAGGTTTTGCCTGTTAATTGCCCAGTAGTGTATAATTCACCTATATGGGGTTACTTGAATATGAAAATAGGAACAGTTTAAATGGGAATTGGTTTTGGGAATGAGTTGTGGCTTGGCCGTGAGTGCCATGCTGTTCTTTCATGAATGAGTAGTAACGAGGGTGTTTGTGCTTAGGTTTTGGAACCCCTAGGTTGGGATGATTGTTTTTTTACCTATACATATATCTGTAGATTTTATGTTTCTTATTAGCACTCCCCCAAGTTGAGAACATTAGTGAAGAACACCCACATTTCATGGGGGATGGTGTTTTTCCCAACACTCCTATGAGTGGCTGGTTATAAGCTTCTTTTCTGATCACTTTCTCGAATATCCAAAGACTCTTCGGGTAGGCTGTGATGGCCTGAAGCCCATTTATAGACCAAGAATCTTCGGGCGAGGTAGTTTTGGTGGTTGGACCAGGTGTTTGTGGGCAGGTTGTTTCCCAAGTGTCTTGGGGAGAGGCACAGGTGTCTTCGGGCGTGGCAGTAGTTGTTCTGACCCAGGTGTTTGCGGGTACAGTTACCCGTGGTGGTTGTGACCAAGGTGTCTACGGGCGTGATAGTTTTTCTGGCATAGGTGTGTATTGGCGAGGTTTGGGAATGGGACTACGGTGAGGTTTTGGCCCAAGTGTGTGCGGGCGGGGTTTGGCAGTGAGATTACAGTGAGAATGGCGGGATAGGTTCAATGCATAGGATATCTTTAATAACCAGTGGGAAAGTCGAACGGGGTACCCAAATATCGATGTGCTATTACTTCACTTTACCTTACTTATCTTGCATTATTTGGGGAATGTGCCTTGGTGAGTTTTGGGTGGATAGCTTTTCCTTGTTGGGTGTTTGGTTATCTATTTTTCCACGGGACATTAGAATATCTCCTCACATGTACACAAGAGTGTTTGGTTTTCCCTACTGAGTATACTTGTATGCTCACCCTATGTATATAAAACTGCTTTCAGGTTTCCTAGAGGACTTGCAGGATCATGCGGGACCATACTAGCTCAGACCATTGGGGTAGTTACTATTGTTGATTTCCTTTTCTTGGTATCTTTTTACGTTTGGAGTTTTGTGGATTGTATCTTTACATTTGAACATGCATATGGGAATGGTTTACTTTCAGCCATAATTGCACTTTCAGTTTTGGTGTTGTGGGATTTACTATCTTATCTCCCAATTGTATTAAAATATAAAGGGTAATGCCTTCCATTTAGTGTGTGATTTTATACCCTTGGTGATAGTCGACACTCTGGGACCTATTGAAGGCAGGTCTAGTGGGTCATTATCCCCCCTTTAACTTGAAGAAGTAAGGGTCTGGAAATCTTCTGTCCCTTCCCTCCTATTGGTGAAGGCGCGTCGCGACACATTAATTCAACATATTTTATTCGAAGTTAATAATTTTGTTGTATTTTCTATTATATAATATCTTAATCCCCCAAATTTACCAAGTAATAAATCCTTCTAAATGGTTCATAAAGAGTTTGAGATCTACCAATAAATAATCCATAGAGTGTCTAGATTAGTATATATTTAGGTCTATTTTTCAATCATCAGTTCATGTTTGAGTTATTACCTAACACACCCACATCAGAGTTATCATGTCTAGGTAAAATAGTTCCATAGCCCACATTCACATTCTAGTATCTAGGTTATGAATTATTTTCTAGTAAAAATATAAAAGTCCTACTTTACAAAAAGTTTATGATGTTATCCAACAATTTAATATATCCCATGGAATATAACTAAATATCTTTAAATAAATCATAAAAAATAACTAAACCACTTCTATGATACCAACTATAGAGACATACGATAAAATTTAATTTGTTTTACATCCTTCACATTATTTAAACCTTGTTTTCATAAGTAATAATCTCAAAAGAATTGATAGGTTCCCCTCCTTTAGATACTGACAAAATAATGAGATTATTTTATAAATCCTGTGATAATTTATCCTTAAAGGCACCATACTAGACCATATTCTTATTATCTCATTTGTAAGGCTCATACTCATAACAAATGGAATTATAAAAAAGAAATAGGCAAGAAAAAACCCAAAAAATGGGGTGACTAAAAATCTCATCAAGGATTACATTATAATAATATATAATTCTAGGGACATAAGGTAAATATCATAACATAATGAGTGATAAACATAAAACATGTGTGGACTTAAATGTACATGGAAGAAGAACATAATGACATAAAATATAAATATTGAAACATAATATGTATAACATTGATTTTATTAAAAACATTAAATCATGATAGCATTATATTATTATTAATAACACCAGTTAACTCTATCACATATGTTATGAAAGGGAAAAATTAATTTCATAAGACACACCATCAGTTCCCATGGTAACAAGAAACTAAAATATAAACAAAAATACCTAACTTATGTGATATAAACTCTTAACCAATGTAATTGGGGGAAATATTGGACCCCATCAACCATTATTCCATACTTATGTGTGCCACATACAAATCATTAAATTTTAGCAACATAAATAAAGAATGAAAATAAAATATGTTTTATGAAACATTCAAATGAAAATTATTCAATTTTTATAAGGTACACATGCTAAAAATATGGGTTATAAAAAAATATAAATTTAAATCATTCAATTTTTATAAAGAACCCATGGAGATAAAATGGTTTTCATTAAATATGAAACTGATATAAAATAATATCAATAATTAAATCATTTTATATGGAAAAAATGATCATAATAATTAATCACATAATTAAATAAAATATATGGAAAACTAAAAAACACAACTCCATTGAGGATAGATAATTTGATGACAATGAAGGCCATATCATGAAAATGTATTTATTAAAACATTTGATATTCATAGTTTTAGAAATCATAGTTATGGGTAAATTTTTATAAAATATCCTTTGTTTTATTTTAATAGAAAAATATGTGAAAAGAGAACCTTTCTCAGAAAAATATTTTTATAAAAAAAAATTCCTCAGGATTAAAAAGAGAACATCATTTAAAATATAAACTGTTGTGAACATATGGAAATGGTAGTCAATAAAAAATAATATAACTCATAGGAAGATGTCTGAGTTACCAATTCTGATACATTTTCCCTTTATTTTTAGAGAAGGCATTTGATCTATTTAAAAAAATATAAATGTATTAATTAACTACATTTCCAATTATACACTTCATTAATAATAACTTCTTTATGTGTAGGATTTTTATAGTGTATTTTCAACATCGAGTGTTAAAAATCTTGACTATTTTGAAATAGGTTTGTGAAAGTGGTGGTGATATTCATTTTATGAAAAATATCATCATTAAATAACCATTAAAGATAGTTAAATTTATGTTTTAAAATGGACTATAATGTTTTATATGTATTTCATGGGTGCTATAGTCACGTTTTATGAAGAAAAAAATGATGATAGTTTGGTTTAGAGTTATTTAATAATATTGATGGACTACCTTATAATAATCATTAATTTTTTTATCCATGAATAAAAATTTTCGTGATATACATTAGTTAAATATATCCTAAATAATAATTAAATATAGTCTATTACCATCAATGTTGACAGTAGTGAAATTCAAAATTAATCGGTAATATATACAAACACACGATTAATGATATCATTTTCAAGTGAATAGAAGGAAATATGGTATATCATAAATTAGAATTTTAGAGTTATAAATTTGAAATAAAAAAATAATAATAAATCATAAAATCCACTATTGTTACCATCATTGAGAGTCAGTTATGAAAAATGAAGAACATCGCATCATGGAGGAGGCAATACACACATACGCAGTATTGATGTTATTTTATTTTCTTAGTGGATATAAATGATGGAATAACTTTTTTACAATTAATATAATGAGATTAAAGAATAATAATGTCAGTAAATTATTTATATTAATGAATTTATAGATTACCTATGATGTATTAGTATAAAAGAAAAACTAAGAGGAAGTTATACTCATGTGGGAAGCTTGAGTTTTCCCTTGGAAAACTCAATAGAAATGAAAGCCTAAAGTATGATAAAGGTGATCCAAATATTATATATTTGGAATATGGTTCTAGGAGTATAAAATTGGAATATGTTCAATAATAATTTCTTATTATAGGTGAGTCTTGTTGTGGTGTATTTTTTACCCTTTAATATGTGAAGAGAGGGGTTGTTTTGGATGGAACAATTACATATTCAATAATGTAGAGTCACTATTAGTGTTTCAATGGACATGTTATGTAAAAAATATGATTTTAATGTGATTCTGGGTTGAAAATCACATCAACCAATAATTTTGGTGTGGACCTTGACTGTTACTTATTTTTCAATAAACTTTTTAACTTTTAACCCAAAACACTTTTATATTCATAATTAAATTTTAATCATTGTAATAAATTTTAATTAATGAAATTCATATCACAACACTAAAATTATTTTAAACTTATTAGTTAAAATGTTTAAATCATATTACCGTATAATTCTTTAAGGGTTTGAAATGTTTTCTTTAAAATTAACACAAATAACTCATAAAAATAAGTTTTTTTTTAGAAAAAGTACATTTTAATATTAAAAATTAATGTACAAGATAAGATTATAATAGATATTAATATCTCTATTATAAGTTCTCTTTTATAAAAAAATAATATATGTGGTGAAGAAATCAATCAATACATGAATTTCCCCTTCAAAACACTCAAGTATAAGAAATGACCAAAAATAATTTTTATTAAAGTAGAATTTTAAAAAATACTACATTCATGATTTATAAGTTCAAATAAAAAATTAAAATGAATTATGTTATTCATTAAATAATTATTATTTTAATTTAAGGTTTTTTAAACTAATATAGTACACTTACATAATTATAAAATCTAAAATATTATAATTTCCATTAAAAAACTATTTATCGACTAAAAATTATCTTCTCTCGAGAAAACTCAAAAATAAATGGTTTTTTAAATAATGATTTTAAATATTTACTTATATTGATTATTTATCTTCTAATGGTGGAAACATTAAATTTTATATCGTTTTAGTGTTTATTATAGATATTTAAAAAAATTTCTTATAATATATTGTGGTTTTTTTATATTCTGTATAGTGTGTCACATAATTTATGAAGCATAACATTAATTTAATAAGGTCTATAATATAGGGTCATTATATTTGGGATTCTTTGTAATATTCAACTTTTATGAAGAAATTGATGACAAACTTCGACGATAAATCTTATCCCAAGATACATACCTTTAAATAGATTTATGATCTATATCTTTATGATATTTATTTTACTATTCTCAATTATGAAATGATGAAATAGTCAATAATCATTAAAAAGTTAAAAAATAATTGGAATTAAAATCGATGAAGGGTCACAAGCTGATAAACAAATAGGAAGAACCACTCTTAGATTATGGAGAAGATAAAAATTAAGGGTAAAAAGGTTAAGTATTTTATCTCAAAAAACATCATAATATGAAAAGGAAAATATGATGTTAATATCCCTATTAAATTCATTAATTTTATGTGATTTGGGAGTTGTAATTGATGATGCTAAAAAAAATATTATGAAACTAATAGTGATAAAGAAGTTGATGAATTCTATAAAAAATATATTGAAATAATAACACATTAAAAAATAATATAATATATTTGATAAATAAGAAAGAGAGTGATGGATAAACATCCAAAAGTAAATTAGATAATGAATATTTTCAAATAATTCTATGATTTCAATGCATAAAATATTAGAAGATACACCTTGAAATGATTAGGAGTACGAATAAATATATTATAAATATTACCTTTTATCAGAAATAGAGTTTCATAATGAGATAAACTCTAAGATTAAAAAAATTTATAGAGTGCTTGAGAGGGAGAACAATTATATCCTAGAAGATTTTATAATTCCCTAGGTAAATATTAAAGAAATATTCATATTCATGGGGTATCTTAAAGAAAAATTGGATATAATGGAGAAATATCTGAATTAGTGTCAATATTAATTACATAGTATATGAAATTTCTTGAAGAATATGAGATAATATTATGAAAAATTATTGAGTATAGTGGCCCAATTTAAACACATATTTATTTTAAATCATTACACAATATTAAATATTAAATCTCATAAAAATATCACAAAACTCAAAGAACCTTTTGGTTTACTGAATTTGAGGACTATCTATATAGGCGACTTATTTTACAAAACCTATGAACAATTATGTATAATTTAACTCTTCTAGACTTCCTTATTGTCAACTAATAATAATACTTATCTTCATATATTGAAGATGTGAAACATAAAAAATGTGTGATCTAAAAATTTTAGCAAGGGAGAAATTATCAATATGTCCTCAATGATTAGACCATAAAAATGTGACAAAACATAATCATGGAGAAATTTATTATTAAAAAAATATGGAAAATAATTCTTTTCTATAAATCAGAAAGGATATGTAATATCAAAGGAAAAAACATATAACATGAAATATGATTGCGATATAAGCATAGAATCATTAAATAAGGAAATTATATCATATGTTCATTGAATAATAAATATTTTTCAACAGTATTAAACCTAAAATCATAAACATAAGATAACGATCACAACCAAGACTATAATAGTGGACAGAGTCCGATAGTGGACTGGGTTCACTCCCCATTCCTATAAACATATTGGAAATAGTCCCATAGTTGATTAGGTTTACTCCCCCTTATGTTTCATATTATATCAGGATATGAAAATCATTACCCAATGCATTGGTGGGCTATATAAATTTTTTCCCACCCATCACATATCATAGTGTTCATAGGCCAGCCTCCCATGCACCATATATGGGATCTCTTAAGATGAAAAAATTACCCAATGCAATGGAAGGATATATAATTCTAGAACCAGGGATCACATAATAAAAATAATAATATGTACATGAATATGTGTTTCAAATGATGAAAATAAAACATACATAAGTTCTAATCATGATAAAACCCATAAGAAATAAGTTTGTTTCATAATATTTTCTCAAAGAATGATTGAGGGCTGTATCCTAAAAAATCTCAAAGTGAAGATGAAATTTAATAATTTTTAATATTACCATTTTAATAAAGAAACGTTGGTCTTGATTATTTATTTTCAAAATAGTAAAATTCATCATTGTTATTAAAGAGAATTTAGAATGAAAAATGAACTGCATAGGTGCTGATTTTCAAAATGATCGTACGATATTTGAAGGAAATTGAATACTTTTTACCTTTACACCAGATTTTAACTAGGATAGTTTTCTATAAAATAATGAGGGTTATAAAAAAATATTCCATTTGGAAACATTTTGTTAATGTAATTATTGTCATGAAATATGAAATAAATTTTTTTCTTTAAGATAGGTTTACTTAAAAGTGGAATTCTCGAAGGAATATTAAAAAATATATTATCTAAAAAATAAAGGAAATTTAAACAAGATATATATGTAAGGAACATATATAAAAAATATGTAATAAATAAATAGTAATAAAATTTCTGAAAATGGAGAAAATAAAATTGATTGTGTAATGAAAAATAACAAGTCTGGTTTGAAAAACACCTTTTTATGTTTTGAAATACCTTTTTATTAAAATTAGACACTGCAAAAGAAGATAATAAAAAACTATTTAGAAAATTAAAGAAGGGAAATATGATTGTAACATTAGGAAAAACATAATTTGATTTTGAAATATAATTTATATCATTATATTAATGGTAAATTATGAACAAGGATAGGAAATTCTCATTAAATAAAATGAGAATCATTCTCCGCAATGACATACTTTTTGAGAAGGAAATTACTCTATGTAAGAGATTTGAGTAAAAAATTATTTTTCATAGAATGTGTAATATAAGGTTAAATATATTATTTTAGGGTCATAATGACAAATTATAGTTTTTTTATGTTCAATATGAGTTCATATAAACTAATTAAAATTGCATTTCATTTCACAAAAACCATTTCAACATCAAAATATTTTGAATTGAAATTTCATAAAACGTATAAAATGATATGAATTTGTAAATTACATTGATTTTAGTAACATTATGACAATAATAAATCCGTATAATATTCATACACCATAAAAACAAGGAATAATCTGTGAAAATAAATCAAATCTCAATGAAACTAAATTGAGATAAAAAACCCTTACCTTAATTACTAGCTTCCACTAAATCTCTTAAACCTCATAATAAAAAAATAACTATATAAAAATTATATTTAAAAACAATATATAAAACTTATTCAATTTTTAATACTCAATTATAACCATTATATATATATATATATTAATTGGTCAATATCTATTTTTAATATTTGGTGTGAGAAATTATCATGGTTTTGACTAGTTTTGTGATACAATTATCGATATTAGTTCTTATAAAAATTTTATTCATTTCCAGATCATATAATGTACTATAAATGATAATCTATGATTAGTTATAATGTTAAAATTTCATTCTATGATATTTTTTCTTATGATCTGATGAGATAAACTCTATGATCAGCATGTTTTAGTGATTTTTAAGAAACAAGTGATGATATCTTAGTGAATGTGTATAATATTGGTAATTGAATTCCAGAAAAAAAAATAATAAACTTATGTCATTATTTTTATAATATATTTTCAATAATTTAATTCTTAATTTCATCAATTATATATTTTTTAGTATTTTTAAATAGGTTTCTGGACCGACCAAAAATTAATATACAATAATTAATGGATGATTATTGTTACAAAATCTATTAACGTTGGGAATAATGTCATTATTATCAATGAATAATGATGTTATTTTTAAAAATATATGGTATTGAATCATTTTTTAATAGGTTTTAACAAATTATAGAGAAACAAGATTAAAAAACGGGATATATTACATCATGGAGGTGGTAGTTCACACGACGCATGGTTAACAGTTTCATTCCTCGATGAATAAGAGGGAAACAAGGGGGATTAAAATTTAGAAATTCATAATCATAATTATAACACATATTAAATATTTGTTCTTGTATTTAATTATTTTAATCATTAATGATAGGCTATGGTGATAAATAAAAGGCGTCGCTTCATGTAGGTGGTAGTCCGCATTACTCTAAAACAGAGGATTAAATTTTCTTAGTAAAAAGGTGAAAATTGGTTATTTTTTATTCAATTAGATAAATAAAACAAAATTTTGTACTCAAAATAAGGATTTAATGTCACGACCCCCTCCCCACAAAGTGTACCCCTCCTGGGCCGTCAATGTGAGAAGGGAGATAATGACCCCCGAGTCCCGCCTCCAGTAGGCCCCGGGTTGGCGACTAGCACCGAGGGTATAATACACACACAAATGGGAGGCATTACCCTCTAAGAGAACACATGGAGAAGAGAGTGATAGAATAGACTCCAACCAACTCCAACTCATAACTGAAATATAAAAGAAACCCAAGTACATATATGAAATGTCATGGAAAAGTACTACAACTGAAAGAGATAACTAAAGTACCCAAAAGAAAGTAAAACGACAGCGACCACAAGCCCGAACAGCTCCTCCTCCAACCGCAAGCTAGTAGTAACCAGCTTGATCTCCAACCTGCTCCAAGTGACCTGAAAACCAGTTTATATGTACATAGGGTGAGTATAACAGTATACTCAGTAGGATCCACCTCAAGCCTCTCGTGAAAAAGTAAAGAAAGCATGCTAAAGCCCAGTGAACAACAAGTGAAACTAACTCATTACCTAAACAAGTATACTAAGATCCCAAACTCACCATGGCTACTCTCTCCAAGTAACACATACAAGAATATAGCATATATCATAGAATATCAAGGGTACCCCACTACTACTTCCCCACTGATTTTTCGCTTTTCCCCAACGACATACGTCCTGTGCATCTCTCTCCAAAGGCTTGCCCGCAATCACCTGGGCTAAGCTCCACAATCTGCACCTCGTGCACCACATAGGCTTGCCCACAGACACCTGGGCGAAGCACCACACCGTCCTCACAACCAAAGGTAACCAAGTAGTTTCTGGGAGCCACCACAGCCTGCATAACGTGTATCATACGTCGGGTATAATATCTCAAGCCATCACATCCCATACTCCGAGTAAGGATCCTCAAGCCATCACAGCCTATACAAGTTACACCTATAGTATTCCATAGGATACTATATCCAGAATATATGCGTGTGAATAACCACAAGCCATTACAGCCCTCTACACACATATATGGGGTAACTAACCGCTTGCCTCATGGCACAAGTATCTACCAAGAGAAGAGAGCGGGGCCAAAGGGGGTAGTCAGCCATTTAACCTCCCATCAGAATGTTGGGGAAAACACCCCCCAAGGCTCAGAATACCAGGGGTGTCAGTTGCCCTTACCGACAGGGTGGAGTAGCGTATAGAAACACAAAAAGTAAAGAATATATATAACTCACAACCACACTATGGGCATTACCTAGTCATAGGCACAACTGCAGCTAACGTCTCTCAGAATCCAGGATGCTACTTCTAAGACTAGGTATCCTATAAGCACACAACCATTTGAAGAGCTTTATTAGATTACTCCATTCTCATTTTATCAATTCCACTGTACATTAATTAATTCTTTAAACATTAATTAACCATGAACAATTTACCATATTAAACTAAATTGGCATCACATTCCAAACTGCTCCTTTTTAGGATTCACATCACTATTAAATTCCAGTTTCTCCATCCCTGTGGATTATCACCATTTAAACAAACTTTCATTATGGAATTACCTTCCCCATATTCCGAGGAATTCTAGAAAAGCATCCTATACTACTAAACACAAAGGGCTCAACACGTTGAGTAAATATACTATCCATCGAGTCTTTGCCGCCTATAGCTAGAGCATAGACCCATCCTCCATCGAGATGCTAAACACGGAAAGCACGTGGAATACCCCGCGTGTCTTCGCCTCCTTCGGAAAGAGGGTAAGCAAAACCAGCTGCCTTGAGCAGTGGAAAAAAGTAAAGCAGATAAACAATCAAACCACCAAAATCAAACCATCACATTCATCTCATACCATCATCCTTGGTGTCGTCCCCGACACCCTCATGCATAAACCGATGCATCTCACCACACTAGGCGTCATCCGCTGCCACAAACATAAGTCCCCATGCCTCCACATATCACAACAGCCATCCAGGCTCACATCAAATCACAAGCAGCAGGAAATTAAAGATCACAAAATGGGCACTCGGCCCTTTAACAAGGCATTCAGCCTTCATACAAGATGAGCACTCAGAGCTCCAAACCACAAGGCATTCAGCCTTACAAGCAAGCGGGTAACTCAGAACCCTTTTGAAATTATCGAACTAATAGTTCTTTAATCCATATTGAATTAACAGATTCATTAACATTCCTCTTTATCTTTAGCCAAATATTTAACAAATAATCCTGGCTTTACATTCTTTATCAATTTCCATCATGAACGAGCAAAAAATTAAAGAAAATCATAGATATCACTCTATCTAGGAAAACATGAGGCAAACCGTTATCACGGTACAAAGTAAAAACATGCGATCAACCAATTCTATTAATCCGATTCAATTATTTAATTAGGTCAATTTCATTGTGATCCAAAGGACTAAATCATGCTAATTCTACGATTGCACATACACAATTAGAGAAGCCATGAATCCCCTACCTCGAAGAGTTCTTGAGTCCTTTATCCACACAACGGGTCACAGTCCTCTTCTCCTCACGACAGCTGCATCCACCGGAGGATGCCACGGTACGACAGTACCAACCAACCCCAAGAAAACCCATTATAACCATGGAGATTACATGCTAATATGGAAGGAAGAACAAGAGAAGGTGATCCCCGAAGGAACGATGATAAAACATACCTTATATGGAAGAACGATCGACACAACATGGTTGCATCAACAGAGCGGAACTGATCTGAGTAACGTTTGATTGTGAAACTCCTACCAGAATGATTGCAAGGTTCTAGCATCTTGTAGATGAGAACCCGGTGGAAGAACAACGAAGAATGATATCTTGTTCCTTAAAAAAAATAATTAGAGAGGCGACGATTTAAGATCTGATTTATTCTCCATTAAAAACGGATCACATTAACCCACGCGGTTTGACCAAGTAAAAACATACCGGCCTTAGGAATAATTAATATAGAATTTATGGCCTTTGAATCGGACTTAATGTCCTTAAAATAAGGTTTTAAAAGTAATTTACGTCAAAGAAAACGTCAAATTTGCGAATCTGGAAACACTGTTCACATACTCAAAATTTGGCAAAGTATGGAATCGGTAGCTCTCATGAAGTCTGGAAACACTGTTCACAGAACTAGAAATTTGGCAAAGTGTTAGCCGAGCTACTGCTGGACAGCAGCTACTGGTAGACCGAGCTACCGGTAATCAGCAGCTACCGGTAAACCGAGCTACAGGTAATCAGCAGCTACAGGTAGACCGAGCTACCGGTAATCAGCAGCTATCGGTAGACCGAGCTACCGGTAATCAGCAGCTACTGGTAGACCGAGCTACCGGTAATCCGTAGCTACCGATAGAACGAGCTAACGGTAATCAGAAGCTACCGGTAGACCGAGCTACCGGTAATCAGCTGCTTCCGGTAGACCGAGCTACCGGTAATCAGCAGCTACCAGTAGACCGAGCTACCGGTAATCAGCAGCTACCGATAGACCGAGCTACCGGTAAGCAGCAGCTACCGGTAGACTGAGCTACCGGTAGGCAGCAACACCAACACCACATTTTCACAAAGTAATGGACCAGGGAGGTCCAGGCCATTACATTAGATACCTCTCAAAACATTCTCATCCTCGAGAATTAAAAACCAACCCAGAAGAAAAGAGGGGTCCGAACAACCACCCCATAAGATACCTCTCAGGGGAAAACCACCATGAGTTGTTCAAAAGCTGGAGAAAAACTACGACATCCGAGAGTATGGAAACAAATAATACATAACCAAACAATTCAAACATAACATCAAATCAAAGGTACATAAATAAAACATGAAAGGTCTAACCATAAAGGAAACGTCATTACATGGAAAGAGTTAAACATTAAACAACTCTGGGTACTAAGTATGTATCTGTGACTCACACTCCCAGGTACTCTCCTCCAAGCCACCATGTCGCCACAAGACACGAACTAAGGGGATAGGACGCCCACGCAACACCTTCTCCTTGTGGTCTTGGATCTCCACAGGTCGCTCCTCGAAGGTTGCATCATCGTCAATATCGATCTCTCCCCAATCGATAACATGAGATTCATCATGAAGATAACGACGGAGCTGTGATACATGGAAAACATCATGTATCCGACTCATCTGAGGGGGAAGTGCTACTCGATACGCCACAGCTCCAGCACGAGCTAACACCTTGAAAGGCCCAACAAACCAGCGAGAAAGCTTACTTCCACGACCAAACCTTCGCTGCCCACGGCGGGGAGTCACCTTCAGAAACACATGATCCCCAACATTAAACTCTAACGGTCTTCTTCTTTGATCAGCATATGATTTCTGATGATCCTGTGCTATCTTCATCCTCTCACGAATCACCTGAACCATCTCTGTTGTATTCTGCACTAGTGCTGGTCCGAGAATTGCTGACTCTCCGACCCCAGTCCAGCACAACGGAGAATGGCATGGCCGGCCATGCAAGGCTTCAAACGGCACCATACTGATGGTAGAGTGAAAACTATTATTGTAAGCGAACTATACCAAGGGTAAGTGCTTCACCCATGAACCTCCAAAATCAAGAACACAAGAGCGCAACATGTCTTCAAGAGTCTGGATGGTTCGCTCTGTCTGACCATCCGTTTGAGGATGAAAAGCATTGCTAAGGCATAGTTCAGATCCAAAAGCATGTTGGAGACCTCTCCACACCCTAGAGGTAAAATGAGGATCTCGATCAGAAATTATCGTCCTAGGTAATCCGTGAAGCCTCACCACCTCCTCCAGATACTGCCTCGACAAAACCTCCACTGAGCTCGACTCCTTGATTGCAATGAAGTGGGCCGATTTAGTTAAACGATCCACTACCACCCATTTAGCATCATGTCCTCCCGCAGCTCGAGGTAAACCTATAACAAAGTCCATTGAGATGTCCTCCCACTTCCACTGAGGAATCTCTAAGTGGTGGAGAAGACCACCAGGAACACGGTGTTCGGCCTTCACCTTCTGGCAGACTAAACATCGAGACACACATTCTGCAACTGAACGCTTTAGCCCAGGCCACCAAAACTGACTCCTCAAGGATCGGTACATCTTCGTCACACCAGGATGTACCGCCAAGGGTGAACTATGGAACTCTCAGAGAACGGTCTCGTGCATCGCCAAGGGAACAAAAAGCCTTCCATGATACAACACTCGGTGTTGTTCATCCTCCGACCAACCATCAGGGGCCTCACCACATACAACTATGTCTCTCCAAACATCCACCTCTAGATCACCCAACTGAGACTCTTCCACCTTCTGCATCAGGGATGACTGTACCGTCATCTGGAAAAGACAACCTCTTCCCCCAACTTCTCCTATATCAAGATGTAAAGATGATAGCTCTTCCATCACTCTCCAAGAATCACCAGATTCACGCAAAACATCATTAGATGACTTTCGGCTTAGTGTGTCAGCTACAACATTCCCTTTTCCAGGTTTATACGATATTTCGAAGTCGTATTCCTGCAAGAACTCCATCCACCGACGCTGCCTGAAGTTAAATTCCCGCTGAGAGAAAACATACCTCAAACTCTTATGATTGGTGAAAACCACAAAGCACCCGCCAATGAGGTAATGCCTCCACAAATTCAGTGCAAACACCACAGCTGCCAACTCAAGATCATGGGTTGCATAGTTGCATTCATGGGGACGCAACTGCCGAGACCCATAAGAAACAACAGACCTCTGCTACATGAGAACACACCCTAGCCCCAGATGTGAAGCATCACAGAAAACATCAAACTGGACTCCCTCCGCTGGAAGACAAAGGACTGGAGCACTTACCAACTTCTACTTTAGATACTCGAAAGCTGTCTGACACTGATCAGTCCAGATGAGCACTTGATCCTTCCTGGTCAAAGCTGTCAGAGGAGTCGCAACTCGGGATAAATTAGCCACAAACCTCCTATAATAGCCTGCAAGACCAAGGATACTTCGCACCTATGACATGGTCTTGGGGGCTGGCCAAGACACCACTGCTTCTATCTTTGAAGGATCCATAGCTACTCCCTGTTGGGACACAACATGTCCCAAGAAACGAAAATATCGATCTCAGAACTCACACTTGGACAACTTCCCAAACAACCGATGTTGGCGAAGAACTCCCAAAACGGCTCGTAGATGCTCTGCATGCTCCTCTTCAGATGTGGAGTACACAAGGATGTCATAGATGAAGACCACAACAAACTTGTCCAGGAATTCACGGAACACATCATTCATCAACCCCATGAAAACAGCTGGAGAATTCGTCACGCCGAATGGCATTACAACAAACTCATAATGCCCATGATGACAACGGAAAGCAGTCTTCGGGATATCCTCATCCTTTACACGCATCTGATGATATCCTAACCGCAAGTCGATCTTTGAGAACCAACTTGCACCCTTCAGTTGACCGAATAGGTCATCAATCCGTGGAAGAGGATAGCGATTCTTTATTGTCACTTTGTTTCACCGACGATAATCGACGCACAACCGCAAACTTCCATCAGCCTTTTTCACAAAAAAAACTGGTGCACCCCAAGGTGACACACTGGGCCGAACAAAACCACACTGCAACAGACCATCGAGCTGAATACATAGCTCTCGTAACTCAGAAGGGGCCATCCTATACGGAGACATAGAGATATGAGACGCTCCTGGCTGTAGCTCAATCCCAAACTCAATCTCTCGTCGAGGGGGTAAGGATACAACCTCTTCTGGAAAGACGTCAGGGTACTCCTCTACGACCCTAGGAAACGCTAACTGTTGAACCTCTGAAGAACTCGACATCATCCCAGCCATCATGGACGATAAGGATGAAACTCGTCTATGACTCATCCGAGGATCTCTCTCACCAACAAACACTACTTCCTCTCCATCTTCATCAAAGAAAACGACCTTCTTCCTGTAGCAATCCACAACAGCCTGCACCGAATACAACCAATCCATGCCAAGTATGACATCAAATGGTTGTATTCAAAAACATAGGAAATCTCCCCAAGAGCAGTGCTGCCCCAACACTAGCTCACAGTCTCTACATACTTCAAACAAGCTAGCTAGACCTCCAACTGGCGTAGTCAACGCCAAGGGCACTGGAAGCCTCTCTACCACAAGTCCCAAAGCGTGGACAAGGGTAGGGGATATAAAGGAGTGTGTCACTCCTGAATCAAACAAGGCATACACCAAGGTAGAAAACAAGCAAAGGGTACCTAGGACGACGTCTGGCTCGCCTGGGGCTGGCAACGCTAGATCATGAAGCTGACCACGACCACCTCCACGGCCTCTCTGACCCTGATGACGACCACCACCACGGCCACGCTCTGCTCTCTGAGGATGGGGAGCATCATGGGGTTTTCCTCTGCCTGCTCCATCTACCCTCTGGTGATCTAAAGCTGGTGCAACCTGCTGCTGCTGCCTCGGCTGGAACTGCCCCAACGGAGGAACCTGGAGTGGAGCGCCCGGTGCACGATGACTGCTCTGAAAAGTCGGGCACTCCCGTTGCTGATGACCACGACCACCACAAGAAAAACAAGCGCCTGATCCCTTGGCATAGGCCTGAGAGTTGCTGCCTCCGGAGAAACGAGATGGGAAGGGCTGGGACCTACCCCCAGGTGAACGAAAACTCTTCTGTCCTGAAAACCGGGAACCCCGGACCACAGCCCTGATTCGCGAGGAATCATGATGATTCCCCTCTCGTGATGATCTGGTCCTGGTCAAAGTCCTCTCAACAACCTCTGCCCTTGCCAGCACCTCAAGATATGTCTTCAGCATAAATGGGGTGACATGGCGCTAGATCTCTGGACGCAAAGCCTCCTCGAAATGCCTCGCCCTGGCCTCATCATCTGGTAATAGGTCTGAAGCATATCGTAGAAGGTTCCTAAAACGGATTCCAAACTCTCGAACACTGGAGCTCCCCTGTCGAAGGGTGAGTAGCTCCTGGCGGCTGGACGCCTTCGCAGTCGATGAAAGAAACTCAACTCTAAACCTATCTCGAAACTCCTCCCATGAGATCGCTGACTCCTCACGATCCCCGAGGAACAAGAGCCACCACTGTCTCACTGCTCCACGCAACATCGTCACAACCAAGGACACCCATTGTTCCATACGAGCACGAATCGAACTGAAGCCTATCTCGATCTCCTCCAACCAGTCTTCTGTGACTCCATCTGAAACGGATCCCTCATACTTCTGTAGACTCTGGCGCTGAAACTCTCGGAGTGTCTTCCTCCAAGTGTCATCATCGTCAACCTCTACCCGGCGGCGATCTACTGGAACAGCCTGCTAGGCACCTTCTGCGCAAACCTGACGAGGACGTCGACCTGGAGCCGTACCTGTAAAATAACAACCGTTAGAGCTCCTAAGCCTGGAATATGGAAGACTCAACATTAATTAATTAATTATTTTGTTTTATTAATTTTAGGTTACCTATCCCAAGGTCTACCCATTCAAACACAGGCGCAAAGAATAATGATGCATGATCCTTTCCTAGGTCTCTACCCTGCAACCAGTATCACTTTGTTTAGTAGCCATCGTAAACTTAAAGATCCGTGCAACAGATCATAGGGGGCCCTGAACGCCTATGTCTATGCTGGTCTCCAGTGTTAACCCCACATTCTAAACATGAATGACACCGTTTCCCTACCATCCCATGCATCCTCACCTGTGCCTAACTCCAAACTCCATCCTATCCCTCAACCAGACCTCTGATACCACTCTGTCACGACCCCCTCCCCACAAAGTGTACCCCTCCTGGGCCGGCAATGTGAGAAGGGAGATAATGACCACCGAGTCCCGCCTCCAGTAGGCCCCGGGTTGTAGACTAGCACCGAGGGTATAATACACACACAAATGGGAGGCATTACCCTCAAAGAGAACACATGGAGAAGAGAGAGATAGAATAGACTCCAACCAACTCCAACTCATAACTGAAATATAAAAGAAACCCAAGTACATATATGAAATGTCATGCAAAAGTACTACAACTGAAAGTGATAACTAAAGTACCCAAAAGAAAGTAAAACGGCATTGACCACAAGCCCGAACAGCTCCTCCTCCAACCGTAAGCTAGTAGTAACCAGCTTGATCTCCAACCTGCTCCAAGTGACCTGAAAAACAGTTTATATGTACATAGGGTGAGTATAACAGTATACTCAGTAGGATCCTCCTCAAGCCTCTCGTGCAAAAGTAAAGAAATAATGCTAAAGCCCAGTGAACAACAAGTGAAACTAACTCGTTACCTAAACAAGTATACTAAGTTCCCAACCTCACCATGGCTACTCTCTCCAAGTAACACATACAAGAATATAGCATATAGCATAGAATATCAAGGGTACCCCGCTACTACTTCCCCACTGATTTGCCGCTTTTCCCCAACGACATACGTCCTGTGCATCTCTCTCCAAAGGCTTGCCCGCAGACACCTGGGCTAAGCTCCACAATCTGTACCTCATGCAACACATAGGCTTGCCTGCAGACACCTGGGCGAAGCACCACACCGTCCTCACAACCAAAGGTAACCAGGTAGTTTCTGGGAGCCACCACAGCCTGCATAACGTTTATCATACGTCGGGTATAATACCTCAAGCCATCACAGCCCATACTCCGAGTAAGGATCCTCAAGCCATCACAACCTATACACGTTACACCTATAGTATTCAATAGGATACTATATCCAGAATATATGCGTGTGAATAACCACAAGCCATTACATCCCTCGACACACATATATGGGGTAACTAACCGCTTGCCTCATGGCACAAGTATCTACCAAGAGAAGAGAGCAGGGCCAAAGGGGGTAGTCAGCCATTCAACCTCCCATCAGAATGTTGGGGAAAACACCCCCAGGGCTCAGAATCCCAGGGGTGTCAGTTGCCCTTACTGACATGGTGGAGTAGTGTATAGAAACAAAAAAAGTACAGAATATATATAACTCACAACCACACTATGGGCATTACCTAGTCATAGGCACAACTGCAGCTAATGTCTCTCAGACTCCAGGCTGCTACTTCTAAAACTAGGTATCCTATAAGCACACAACCATTTGAAGAGCTTTATTAGATTACTCCATTCTCATTTTATCAATTCCACTGTACGTTAATTAATTCTTTAAACATTAATTAACCATGAACAATTTACCATATTAAACTAAATTGGCATCACATTCAAAACTGCTCCTTTTTAGGATTCACATCACAATTAAATTCCAGTTTCTCCATCCCTGTGGATTATCACCATTTAAACAAACTTTCATTATGGAATTACCTTCCCCATATTCCTAGGCATTCTAGAAAATCATCTTATGCTACTAAACACAAAGGGCTCAACACAGTGAGTAAATATACTACCCATCGAGTCTTTGCCGCCTATAGCAAGAGCATAGACCCATCCTCCATCGAGAGGCTAAACACGGAAAGCACGTGGCATACCCTGCGTGTCTTCGCCTCCTTTGAAAAAAGGGTTAGCAAAACTAGTTTCCTTGAGCAGTGGGAAAAAGTAAAGCAGATAAACAATCAAACCACCAACATCAAACCATCACATTCATCTCATACCATCATCCTTGGTGTCCTCCCCGACACCCACATGCATAAACCGATGCATCTCGCCACACTAGGCGTCATCCGCTGCCACAACCACAAGTCCCCATGCCTCCACATATCACAACAGCCATCCAGGCTCACATCAAATCACAAGCAGCAGGAAATTAAAGATCAAAAAATGGGCTCTCGGCCCTTTAACAAGGCATTCAGCCTTCATACAAGATGAGCACTCAGAGCTCCAAACCACAAGGCATTCAGCCTTACAAGCAAGCGGGTAACTCAGAACCCTTTTGAAATTATCGAACTAATAGTTCTTTAGTCCATCTTGAATTAACAGATTCATTAACATGCCTCTTTATCTTTAGCCAATTATTTATCAAATAATTCCGGCTTTACGTTATTTATCAATTTCGATCATGAACGAGCAACAAATTAAAGAAAATCATAGATATCACTCTATCTAGGAAAACATGAGGCAAACCGTTATCACGGTACAAAGTAAAAACATGCGATCAACCAATTCTATTAATCCGGTTCAATTATTTAATTAGGTCAATTTTATTGTGATCCAAAGGACTTTGCACATACACAATTAGAGAAACCATGAATTCCCTACCTCGAAGTGTTCTTGAGTCCTTTATCCACACAACGGGTCACAGTCCTCTTCTCCTCACGACAGCTGCATCCACCGGAGGATGCCACGGTACGACAGTACCAACCAACCCCAAGAAAACCCATTAGAACCATGGAGATTATATGCTAATATGGAAGGAAGAACAAGAGAAGGTGATCCCCGAAGGAACGATGATAAAACATACCTTATATGGAAGAACGATCGACACAACTTGGTTGCATCAACAGAGCAGAACTGATCTGAGTAACGTTTGATTGTGAAACTCCTACGAGAATGATTGCAAGGTTCTAGCGTCTCGTAGATGAGAACCCGGAGGAAGAACAACTAAGAATGATATATTGTTCCTTAAAAAAATAATTAGAGAGGCGACGGTTTAAGATCCGATTTATTCTCCATTAAAAACGGATCGCATTAACCCACGCGGTTTGACGAAGTAAAAACATCCCGGCCTTAGGAATAATTAATATAGAATTTATGGCCTTTGAATCGGCCTTAAAGTCCATAAAATAAGGTTTCAGAAGTAATTTACGTCAAAGAAAACGTCAAATTTGCGAAGCTGGAAACACTGTTCCCATAATCAAAATTTGGCAAAGTATGGAATCGGTAGCTCTCATGAAGTCTGGAAACACTGTTCACAGAACTAGAAATTTGGAAAAGTGTTAGCCGAGCTACTGCTGGACAGCAGCTACCGGTAGACCGAGCTACCAGTAATTAGCAGCTACCGGTAGACCGAGCTACCGGTAATCAGCAGCTACCCGTAGACCGAGCTACCGGTAATCAGCAGCTACCGGTAGACCGAGCAACCGGTAATCATCAGCTACCTGTAGACCGAGCTACCGGTAATCAGCAGCTACCGGTAGACTGAGCTACCGGTAATCAGCAACTACCGGTAGACCGAGCTACCGGTAGGCAGCAGCTCCAACACCACATTTTCACAAAGGAATGGACCAGGGAGGTCCGGGCCATTACATTTAATTATAAATAAATTAAAAAATTATAATTCCATAAGTATAATTGAAAGGTAGAAAATTGAGGAAAAATTAGTACTCATATTGAGAACATTGAGTTTTCCTTAGAGGACCACATGGAAATGGAGGGATTAGGAAAATTCATTATGGAATTAAGTTTATATAAGTGAATTATGTTTATAGGATAAGTGAAAATATATGTTTTCCACGAGTAAACATAAATTATTTAGTTACTTAAAGGTCTTGTGAAACTCCCCTTTTGTAGGTGGTGATAATTGTATTTTTTTTTGAATACCATTTACTTTATAATAAGTTCATTAAATTATTTAAGGATAAGGTGTAATAAATGAATAATAATTAATTGGGGGTTATATAAGGTTTGAAAAACCAAAAAAAATCATATTCACAAATTTTTTAATCATATTTTTATGTTTCTTACTCTTTGATTTTTAACTTTTACCATTATTGGTTTTACCGTGGTAACTAGTTGTTACCAAATTAAATAATTTTTCATACCTAACCTAAAAATGTTACTTTTGAAATTATTTTTAATTACTAATTTAAAATATACAATTTCTTTTATTTAAAAACTACATGTTTAATAATGAGAAATTTTAACATTAGCGTTTGTGACATGTAAAACCCTATTTTTATAAAAAGTGTATTTTTAAAATAAAATTTATGTATATATTATAATTATGAATTTCATTTATTTTCATTGAATAAATTAGTGTATTATACAAATTATTAACTATGTGGATTTAAAATCAATCTAAAACCAAATGATAGAAATATATCATTTCATTAATAGAAAAGACAAAAAATAGTTTTATTGGAAAATATTAATTAATTTCAAAAGTGTTAATCATAGGTTTTATTAAATAAAAAATTTATTTGAAAATTACAGTTTTACTCATTTAAAACATCTGGGATAAATTAAGAGGGTTATAAACTTCTAGTTTTTTGTTATATAATTATAAGGTTATAATTTTGGTAATTTTTTTTAAATATCTAAATAAAAAATTTTAAAAAAATACGTAAAACAATTATAACATAATATTTTTAGGATGAATCCATTTTTTTCATTTTTTGGTTATAAAATTGCATGAATAAATCTTTCTTTTATAAAATAAAATAAATCCTTTTTATAGGAAAATAACTTTTCAATGTGTTATCCATTCTTATTCTTCCTTTCTATCAATTACAAGTAAAATATATTATTCATATCAAAATATATATTATTCATATCTACCATATTTCTTATATATATACTTTTTATAAAAATTTGGTACATAAAATTATAACTTTACTAGAAAATATATTTATATCTTAAAATAATATTATTTGTATTAATATTCTCTTATTTAATCAATGAATTAATAATAAAAATAAACATTAATTTAGTTCTACATGTATTTAATGATGTTGTTACCTATATTTATACCATAAAATTCGTTGAATATATTTCAATGGCTATATAATGTTTTGGGTTCCTTTTTTTGTTCTTGGGTGTAAGGAAAACTATCAAAAAATGTTTATTTAATGTAAAATAATATTGTATAATCTTGGGGCATTACACCCCCCTTAATAAATCACATCCTCTTAATTTAAATTATTACCTACTATTGAAAATTGAAAAGTGTATATAAATGATATACATGACTCAATATTTTATTTCTAAAGAAGATTCAATCCATACTATCTTAATTTCAACTATTGAACTAATATTTTCCATTATGATATAATTACCGCTAACATTGATTTTAACAATTTGTGCCAAATACCCCAATATAATGGGAGTGATTTTTCATTGGCAGTATAAAATCATCCTTTTACCTATAAGAGATCTTGTGTAAATTTATTATTTCAATTTTTTTCCTTTCATGTAAATTATTATTGTCTCTATGTTGAGAGGGGAAATTCTTACCTAATATCACCTCACATTTGACAAAAAGGAAGGATACCAGTGTATTATTTAAATTAGATGAATCTAATCATATATTAGAGTGTATTTATATACATGGAATATAAATAATCATACCACTAGAATTTATTATTAATAAAAAATGAATTTTTCTAGTTGGTAATATGATGTCCATTGAAAATATTCTACGTACAAAATAGTGGATAAATACAAATATAACATTTCATTGTTCTATAGTGGATGATCATTACTCCATACTAAACATCATTTTCATAAAATAATTTATTATTAGTTGCTGTATATACATTACCATATACTAAGATATTGTTGGTGTCGATTTTCATGCTAATCATATAGATTTGTGAAATGGTTTGTATATTGCTCAGATTAATAACATATAAAACATCAAATTTCTAGTTGATACTTATGAATAAATTTATTTTCCCTATCATTTTAACTAAATTCCCCATTTTACTTGGTATGTTTCTACTTCATTCCCTCCCATAACCAAGATAAAAAAATTTCAAGTTCATTTAAGATTATCTCCTAGGTGTTTCTTACCAAATTATGACACGAAGGAGGTTTTGTTTTCTTTTATTTATTATCTCCATCACATGAATTTATATGAGAATGCATCCTTTATTTAAATGGTATATTTTGAAACTCAAATAATTAAAAATTACTAAACACTATTCTTGGTATATGGTTTGGAATAATCATAAGATTGATTAATCAAGCTCCCATCCTGTTTGGTTTCTTTTTTGGAGAATCTTTGAATTTTATATGTTATCCATTTTTAACATGGTTTCTTCAGGTTTCACCCATTAGTAAAACCAAAGGGGTTTGAATGAGATATGAGTAATTAAAATCATTATAGAATTATCATAAATTATCTAATGAAAAACACCACCTCAAAATTTAACACTCTTTGAAACCATCACCTTATCATTCAGTTAATCCAAAATACATCTTGGTTCAATCTAGATTTTTTTATTACAAGATCTCCCATAATTATTATCCTAATTATATAAAATAATAAATCTTTCATAATATCTCACAAAGAGAATGTGATCGAACAAATCATATCTCTTTTGAGTGTCAAAATATGAGTGTTTAGGACTCTTTTTCAAGAACCGAGTGACGATTGAGTCAATACAAAATATGACTCTTTAAAAACTACTATCCATAGGTACATATATGATATAACATATATCTACATGTAGTATTCACATAGGGATGTTATTTATAGAAAAACCATATAATCTCAACTTTTACAAAATTGTAGGATGTTTTCATATACAGAGACTTATCCCTTAAACTTATACACAAGGGTTTCACTAGAGTTACATAATCATAATCCCCAATATAGGTGTACTAATCCTAAAAAAATAACTAAAAACACCTTTAATACCAACTATATATACCTTAGCTAAACATGTATTTATTTTACATCGTTACCAAACATTAATCATTACACCCCATAAAGATCTCATACATATTATAGAACCTATTGGTTTTGTGTCATAATACTAGTTACATAGGAAACATACTTTATAAAATCTATGAACACTTACTTATAATATAACTCTTTTATCCCCCCTTTTTGACTACTCATATGGTATATGATTCTTCATGATTTGGGAAGGAAAAATTAAGAAATTGGTGATCTAAAATGCACTGTAAATGAAAAATTGTCAACATTTCATCAATTGTTAAATAATAATAATTTGAGAAAGCATAAGAAGGATGAAATTTATTGATAAAAAACATAAAAATATAACAGTTGTCCATACATCATGAAGGAAGGATATATAAAATCGAAAGAATAAACATGTTCCATGACTTAAGAGTGTTTATTAAGTATGGAAATTTGGAAAAAATAAATGGTATCGTAAGTTCATTTCATCATTAATATATGGAATATATATGTAATATGACATCATAGTCATATGTTAAATATCACTACAAAGAATATCATAGTGGATAGATCCCTATGGTAGATTGTGTTCACTCCCCATTACCATAAATATTTTATACATAGTACCATGTTTGATTGGGCTCTAAATATAATCCATTTCATATTAACTCATGAGATGTAAATATTTACCTAATGTAACATAGGTATATATATTTTCATGTCCAACAATCACATAATATAATGTTCATTGGTTTACTACTCATACACCATACATCGTATCTTAAGAGGTGAAAAAATACTTATTGAAATAGAGGGATATATAATTATATCCTCACATATGTCATTATAAAAATCATTATTTGTAGATGAATATGTTTTCCACATAAGGAAAAGAATCCATATACACAACATAAGCATGGTGACACCAATGATAAATAAACGGATTTCATAATCTAATATCAAATAATAACATTAGGATATATTATATGTATTCCTAAGAAAAAATGAAATAAATAATTTTATAAGATCATATTTTAAAAAATTAACATAGGTATTGAACATTGAGTACCGATGTAGGAAAATTCAGGACATTCATTATGGAGAAGTAAGAATACAAATTAATCTCATAGGTGATGATTTTTGAAATTATCATTTGATCATTTTAGAATACAAATAGCTTATCATTTCATTTTAGATCAAAATTGATCTTGGAGTACTTTTCATAAAATAATAAAGGTTTATAAAATCAATTCATGATGAAATAATTTTACAGAGCTGACACATTCCCTGAAATAATAAATAGAAAATTTCTCTTACATCCAGAAAATATGAAGGTGGAAATTTTAAAGGAAACTAAAAAAATGTATTATCCCAAAGAATTGATGTAAACATAATATATATATATGGAACTATTATAATCAATATAGAATAAATAAATGAGAATAATAATGAATAAAATAGAAAATGATAAACATAATTTTTAACCTAAAAATTACAATGGTTGTTAAGAATATACCTTTTTATGTTTTAAAATATCATTTGTCAAAATATCACATTATAAAAGAGAATGATAAAACATTATTTTGAAAAAAGGGAAGGAAAATATGATTATCACGTGATATAAAAAATAATTAGGTTTATAAATATAAAGTATAATATCAAATAAAAGGTAAATTATGGACAATTATGGGATACAATAATTAAAGAGGATGCAAATCATTTTCAACAAAAATATTCTTTTTGAGAAAGAAATTCATCACGGTAAGAACTATGAGTAAAAAATTTATTTTCACAAATATAGAGATATATGTTGTAATATAAATTATAATGAGTATGAATCCATGAAAATTAGTAAGAATTTTATCATAATATCTTACAACCCAATGAATTTTGAGTTTGTGTGAGGCCCGGAAAAGTCTAAAGAAAGAGAGTTACATTCGATAGCGTGTGTAACACAAAACAAAAAGCAAAAAAGGTAATATAATATCCTGATAATTAATAATATATTTACTATTTAAAATATATTCCATGAATAAAAAACTTATTTTTTATCTTTTATATGCATGAGCATCCATTTCCGATAGCTTTCATTACATACAAGAGCGACCTTCCTGGAAAGATTGCATTATACGCAAGACCAAGTTTCACAAAAAAATGATATATTATTAAAATAATATAATATATAAAGTTGTAGTTGTAAATATTATTTAAAAAATTATAAAAATATATGATTTAGAGAAATAATATTTTGGTTAAAATAAATTATAAATGATTATAAGAACCAATTGAATATTAAAAGTATATTTTTATAAAAAACAGTTTTAGTGCTGACGAAGCTGTTTTACCATATTAAATAAAAGTAATAAAAATTAGTTATTTAATTTAGTGGAATATATATGTTATATATTCAATAAAATATTTTATATATTCATCCATTATATTTGATAAAAATAAGATAATAATAAAACCAATATTTCCCATAAACCCCATTATTTTTAAAAAGGAAACTTTTCAGCCCTTTAACGGGGAACCCAATTTAAATCATAATTTCAAAAATAATATTATTTTATTTTGATAAAATAATATTAATTTTTGGATTAATAATTTCAAAATTATCTTATGATTAATTAATTTATTTTTCTGAGAAACTTCATTTTTAGTGAATAGTGAAAAATAAAGCATTTTAGTTAAAAAATTCATTTTTATTTAAATAATTATTAATGTTAAATTATATTATAATTTTGTTTTAAAGTAAAATTGGATAAATTTTTAATCTATTAATATAATTTAGTTCATTAGAATCAATTTAACTTTTAATGTTAACATAAAAACATAACAATCTTTTAAGCATTTTACTACTAAAACCAGTTAAACTGTTTCTCTATAAGATTTGAATCAATCCTAATTATACAGATTATGTGATTTGAATTTTGAAAATAAATTATAAAACACTATAATAACTATAATATTTTTTGTCTAATAATCTAAAATTAATTTTTTTTGAAATTATTATTTAAAGTGATTAAAATTAATTATAGTGATTAAGTTTTAATTAGCCTTAAAATGGACTAAAACCGTATGTTTAAGGGCCCAAATGATGTAGATACTTGTCCAAAACCAATGGGATGGACATAATTATTCAATTAATCTTTAATTAATTATTTTTGGTGGTTTAGTATGACTTTTTTCAGAAAAAAACTTGTGCACACCAAACTTCTTTTAAAAAATGCCTAGTTCTTTTCCATCCCTATAAAAGGCCACCACCACTACCCATTCCTCACATCTCTCCAACCTATTTTGAACTGGAAAGATATGAAAAAATAGACTCCCAAAATACCTCCCATCTACCTATATGCCTCCCTTTGGTAATAATACATTCCATGGAGTCCTTTTGTTTAACCCAATGAAGTTACTCGATTAAAAGGTAATGACTTTTCTCAATCTCTATAGTTCAATTTCCATTATCCAACCCATAAAATATCTTTATTCTATTATTTGGTGAAAAAATAGAATCATAAATATACTAGTATGTTTTTATTCTGATATTTTTATAGAAGAATACATATACCACCATTTAATGGGTAACAAACATAATGTTTCTGTGTACGGTGAGCTATTACCCCAGGAAACAATGATAGTTCAATTTTCCCTATTGCCTCTCATGGTGGGAATTATGATAAAAAATATATTTATATATGATATATTTATTATTTATAATTTTTCATTTTTCTGTAATTTATATTTATAACATTCATTTATTCTATCCAAGTTGTGCAAATATGATAATTTCGTTTGAGGAAGTGTGGACTACCGCCCCCTCAAAGTTATATGATTCATTCTTTGCATATGTGAAATGTATAAAGGATGTTTTTTATAAACCCCTATAACATATATATAATATATATTATACTTCAATTATGATATAAAAATGTATCATTTAGTATGAATTATTTTAATTCAATAATGAAATGAAAGTAGTGTTCATGCTTATGTATGACCTACCGTCTCCACGAACGGTGCACTTCAAGTCAAATATCCAAATATTATGAACCATTAAAAATAAATATGTACTGAATATATAACATAAAATATTCATAGATTAAATTAGGGAGATGATTAAACCATTATATATTTTATAATAACATCAAATAAAAAGTTAAAACACACTCGACAAAATAGGAAAAAATACCAGAAATAGTTGAAATAATAAAAGATTGTTAACACACAGGTAATAATATAGTGTTAATATTTATTATAAGATATTATAAACATGAGTATGGTTATGGTATTGGTAATTAATATATTTTAAACCACTATACAAGAGGATAAATAACTCACAACAAAAGGAGGGTTAGGGTAAGGGATTCTTTTCTCATTTTTATTATATGAGGCATACATAATTATTGTACACCTAATTTCTTATATATAATGTAATTAATAACACATATATAGATCTTATCATGAAACCTATTATCATCATGGTATTTAAATGTTTTATTTAATGATTAATACAATTTTTATTCATTTTTTACCACATTGGTAAGGGATTTCTATCTCACTTTTTACATCAATTAGATAAATATCATATTCACTACTTACATCTATTATGTGGTGTATATATTAACAACTTTTATATTTTATATATTGAATTAATTTTCCATAATTGTATTTCATACATTAATTGAGTTGTATTATTTCCTGAGGTTTATTATTAAAATATGTTTCAAAGTGGTATGGGACATTTTGGAATGCTTAAAAATTATTTTCCTCAAGACTAATCCTATTGATTTTTAAAAAGAAATTTCCATTCAAATAAATTATATTATTATTATTAATTTATCCATTTCATTTATCATGGATATTACTATATCCTTAACCAAATACCATTTTACATACAACAAATACTTTGAATGTTGTCTGATTAATTTGTATCTTCTACTCAATTTAGATATTATATGAGGAATATTGTTAAATATATTATTTGATAGATGAGAAATGTTTTGGATTTGTACGTCATGGGTGGGGCCTAGTTACAGATATCCCCTCAATGCATAAGTAGACTCATGGGATGATTAATTTGGGTAGTTTCCTTAGATGGATTTTAACCTAACATTTGGTAAACCATTTTGTGAATGGTCTTGACTATAAATGTACCATGTTACTAAGAAACATTGTGTCCAATAATTAAGAATTTTACTAATTTATATTATGATATTATTCATCCATGACACTTTTCATCAATATATCTATGGATGCATTTCATTTTTCGGATATATTTATTATTCATCCATGAAATAATGTATCAAAATATCTATGGGTACATTTCAATTTCAGTTCATTGAAAAAATGGAATGAGTTTCTGTTCACTAACATTGCATATTGATATTACCTTATCAAGATATTTGAATAGAATAAGCTTCTAGTTATTACCATGACATATTTCATATGTAGGTAAATTCATTTTATTAATTAAATAGATTGTGAGTTCAATTACTCACCATTACATAGTTATTTTTCTCGTTGTTTCATTATTACTTTGACAATTTTTTGACCTTACAGAGAATTTTATCCGACCCATATTATGTTTCATTCCCCAAGAATCCAAGAAGATTACTATGAAAGATAGACAAGAATTTACTAGATGGATTACTGTTATCCTAGGAGGTACTTATCAAGAAAGAAGAAGAAAAATTATGTTTAAATCAATGTATTCATTTATAATACAATACTCATTTATGTATCTGGTTCACCATGACTACTAATCCGATCGGTCCTTCATGGATTGATTCCTTATAATCATGAAAATTTATTTAGTAGTAGACAACAGCTCTAGGATATCTAGGTCTAGATAACTACAATTGGTAGTAGATGATGTTTATTAGAAGCCTTGGGAACTAGATATAAAAAAATGTAGGGTAGAGAACATAACCCTAAGGCCTAATTTGATTATAAGTGTAGATGAAAACCCAAGAATTTTGGATAGTATATAATATGTGTGTCTTCTAAACGATAAATCAATGTCTGGATTCTAAAAGTGGATGTTGATATGGAATAGATGTACCTCGGAGTGTCAAATCTGACAAGGTCTTCCGGGCATGACTTGGGGTAACCTAGTATATGACAACGGGCCTTACTTCACACTTGGTTTGACACTCTTATGGGATATTCATAAGATAATCCAACTTTTCTCTACTAAACAAAATAGGGGATTTGGATACATAATATGTATCCTATGGTAATTCTATGTAGGTTTAGATTAATGATAAGGTGTCATGATTTAAAAATCTAACTAATGATATTGTAGATAAACCCTGGACCAGGGAAGGATGTATATGGAAATAAAATGGATGAGGTATTTATGTATTGAGGTTTTGTTGAAAACCATAGTTGAAAAATATATTTAAAGATTAATCTAATTTCAAGCATTTACATCATATTAATATTTGAAAATTATATTAATTGGGTTTTAGAATAGGATAACCTGTAATCCAGGTTACAACCAATCAAATCTTGTATGGTCTTGAGAAATGAACCTATAGCCTAAAGATGGTAAGGGTTTCACACCAACCACTGACCTACATAATGTCCATGTTAGTTTTTATTATATTTATTTGAACATTTTATTGAATGAATATTAATGATGAACTAGTAGTAAATTTTTTGATGATTAGAAATTAATCTATTTACCATATTTATTTTGGAAGATATTTAAAGACAAATAGTAAGGCTTTTCAATTTTTTATAGGCCATAAAATCCATTAAATGTTTTTTAGTGCTTTAGCCATAAAAAAAATTCTTTTTTGGTAATTAATTTTGGGCCTAAAGTGGTGAATTATAGTTTGGTAAAACCAAAACAAAAATTTATGATTATTTATATGATATTGAAACCTATAATGTAAGAATATTTTAGTATATTCTTGGCCACTAAAATGATTACCCACCATTGGTAAAATTACATAGAAATAAAATGTTTTCCTAATACCAAAATTTCTGTTGAATCGATAGCCCTATAAATCATCAAAGATTTATGGATTTGAGGCCCTCAATTTTCCATTTATCCTCAATATTTTTATTATTGATGTCCTTATTCACTCCCTAAGAATATAAATTCTTTTACTCCCTGTATGTATCTCTACATTCCATTAATGTTCTCTTACTTGGAGACCTAGTTACATGGTAGTCTATGACCTTTGTAATTTCCATTATCTCTTTTGTAGAGAATGTTTCATGAAATATTCTCATGATGCGAGTTTTCAATGTAGGAAATGTCAAACTATCTATTACTCAGAATGTGTTTAAAATTTTAAGGTGCAATTAAAAAAATTTGGGGAGAATTTAACTCCTCAAAAAAACCAAGGTAAGAACATTGTATTTGATAACGTGTATGACACACGACAAAAAGCACATAAGTTAATATAATATCCAAATAATTTATAATATATTTACAATTTTCAATAGATTTCATGCATGAAACATAGAGTTATCATATGTTAAATGCAAGAGGGACCTTTCATGATATCTTGTATTACACACTAGACTAACCTTCCATGAAATCTTGTGTTGTATGCAAGACCGAGTTTCACTAAAAAAGGATATATTATTAAAATATTATAAGATATAAACTAGACATTAGGAATAATATTCACTAATATATGAAAATATATAGTTAAAAAAACTTAGTTTTTGGTTACAAATAAATTATAAATGAATATACGAACCAGTTGAATATTAAAAAGAAATTTTTTATAGAAAACTATTTTTATGCTCACGAAGCTATTTTCCATAAAAAAATATAATTAATTGAAATTAATTAATTAATTTAATTAAATCAATATGTTATATATTCTAAATAATATTTTTTATATCCATCCATTATAATTAATTGACATAAAATTAGAACAAAACAAATGTTTTTCTTGTAAACCTGTATGTTTATAAAGTCAATTTACCGCCATATAATGACGAACCCATTTTAAATATTAATTTATAAAATATTATAAATATAATTTGTTAAGATAATTTTTTTTAATTAATATTGTCAAAATTATCTTATGATGAGTTTTTGGGATTTTCTCGAGAAACATCATTTTTAGTGAATAGTGAAAAACAAAGCATTTCAGTAAAAAACTGCCTTATCGTTTGAATAATTATTAATTTTAAATTATATTATTAATTTATTTTAAAGTCACATTATAGAAATTATTCATTTATTAATAAAATTTAATTCATTATTATCAATTCACATTTTAAATTTAAAATAAAAAATAACAATCTTTTGAACATTTTGCTACTAAAACCCATAAATCCGTCTATCTACAAGATTAGTATTAGTCCTGTTTTTTTGGTTAATTTATTTTTGTTTTGAAAATATGAAATAAACCATTTTAATCAAGATAATATATTTTTCTAATTAGATCATCTTAATTTAAAAAAATTGATTAGTTAAAATGATTAACAATAACAACTTTGATTAAGGTGTAATTAGCCTTAAAAATGGAGTAAACCCTATGTTTAAGGACTCAAATGACCTATAAACTTGTCCAAAAGCCATTGTATGTACATATTTTAAAAATTAAATATTAATTATTGTGTTTGGGTGGTTTTATATTACTTTTTTATGTAATAACATGTTCACACCTAACTTCTTTTCAAAAATACCAAGCGAGTCCTTTTCCTTCCCTATGAAATGTCACCACCTCTACCCATTCCTCACAACTCTCCAAACTCTTAAGCTAGGAGAATAACTAAAAAAATTTCATCCCAACATCCCTAAATTTGAACTATAAGACTTCATTTTGGAATAATAATTTCCATGTGTTCCTTTTTGTTAAACCAAAAGAAGTTACCCGATTAAAAGGTAATGTCTTTTCTCAATCTCTCTAGATTTATTTCCACTATCCATGCCCAAAAATCTCGTTATTCTATTACTGTGTAATAATAATTGTTTCATAAATATACTAGTATGTTTTTATTCTTATATTTTGACCTAAAAATACACAAACCTCCATCTAATGGGTAACAAGAATAATATTTCTATGTGTGGAGAACTACAGCCAC
This sequence comes from Viscum album, assembly GCA_963277665.1. Lineage (NCBI taxonomy): Eukaryota > Viridiplantae > Streptophyta > Magnoliopsida > Santalales > Viscaceae > Viscum > Viscum album. Next base: position 1,910,566,457 of record OY728161.1, on the reverse strand, counting down.
ATGAAACGATGATTATAATTTTTTTCCCTACAACCTCTCATGGTGGCCATTATCATGGAAAAGAAATTTATATATGACATATATTATTAATTATTTATAATTATTCTGTAATCTTTATTTAGAACATACCTTTATGTTATCCTTATTTGGTAAATATGGTAATTTCATTTGAGGATGTGTGGACTACTACCGCCTTAAAGCGATATGATTCATTCCTGTCATACATGGAACATATAAAGGATGTTTTTAATAAATATATATATACTTCATAACATAAACGTTATAATTTAATTATTATATCAATATGTATCATTTATTTTTAATTATTATAATACAAAAAATAAATTAAATCAATGTTTATGTGTACATACGTCCTACAGTCTCCACGAATGGTGCACTTCATGATTAATCTAAAAATATTATGAACGATTATAAATATATATTTATTGAATATATAAGATAATTTTGTCATGTATTAAATTATAAAGTTTGTTAAAATATGATATATTTTATAATAACAACAAATAACAAGTTAAAACATACTCAACTAACTAGTCAATTTACACTTGATATAATCAATATAATAGAAGGTTGTTAACAAATAGGTAATTAAATATTTTATATAGTTAATATATTATATTATAAACATGATTATGATTATATTATTAGTATTTAATATATTTTAAAACAATATACATGAGTCTAATTAACCCACAAAAACGGAAGGCTATGGTAAGGGATTCTAGGGTCATTTTCATTTCGTGAGGCATACTAAAATGTTGCACACCTAATTTCTTATTTATCATGTAGTTACTAAAACATTGACGTATAATATCATGAACCATATTATCATCTTGGTATTTAAATTATTTATTTATTTATTAATTACTTTTGGTTTTCTAATTCATTTGTCACCACATTGATAATGGATTCCCATGTCACTTTTAACATTCATGGGATAAAAATCATGTTCACTACATACATATTTTTATGGTGTATATACTAACAATTTTTATATATTATATCAAGAAACATATCTTACTTAACAGTATTAATAATTCAATTTAATAGTATTCATTCATGAGGTTTATGATTTAAAAATGTTTCAAAGTGGTGTGCGACACATTGGAATGCTTAAATATTATTTTCCTCAAGACTAATCATAATGATCCTTCAATGTTATTTCCATTATAAGAAATTGTATAACCATTTTTTAATTATCTTGTTCATTTATCATGGATATTACTATTTCCTAAACCATATACCATTTTACATATGGTGGATAATTTGAATGTTGTCTGATTATTATTTATCTTATATTTCATACAGATATTTGAGAAGGAACATTGTTAAATCAATTATTTAAAAGATGAAGAACGTTTTGGACTAGTATGACATATGTGGAGCCCAAATATAGATATCCCCTCGATGCATTAGTAGTCTCATGGAATGAGTCATTTGGATAACCACCTTAGATTGGTTTTTACCCTAAATTTTTTAAACAACCTTATGGTTGGTCATGACCATAAAAGTACCATATACCTAAGAAACATGGAATGAAATAATTAAGAATTTCCTTGATTTCTATTCTGATATTATTCATCCATGAAATTTTGTGTCAACATATCTTTGGATGCATTTAATTTTCAGGATTCAGTTATTAGTCATCCATGAGATAATACATCGATATGTCTATGGATACAATTTATTTTCAATTCATTGAATAAATAGAATATGTTTTGGTTTCCTACCATTCAATATTATTATTTAATTATATAGTTATTTAAATGGAATGAGCTTCTTGTTATTAAATTTCCATATTTATAATGTACTTTCATTCTGTTTATTTATTACATGGAATGTTCATTCAGTTATTCACCTTGGCATGTGGACTATTCTCATTGATTTGTTATTACTTCTTATATATTTTTCCCTTACCTAGAATTTGAGTCCGCCCTTATTATGTTTCATTCTCAAGTAATCCTTGAATCTTACTATGAATGATATGCATTGATTTACTAGATGGATTAGAGTTATCCTCAAAGATACTTATTTATAAAGGAAAAAAATTATGTTGTAATGAATGTATTCATTTGTAATACAATACTCATTTATGTATCTAGCATTACAAGAATAATGAACTGATATGTCCTTTAAATATTGATTCCTTGTAATCATGCCAATTTATTTGTTAGTAGACACTGACTTTGGGAAATCGAGGGATGTGTCACGACAATTTGAGTTAATAAAACCCTTACAACATCACAATCATTCGAATTGAGAATTCATGGAAGGTATTACATGATATTGATATTTTAATAAATTTTATTTAATTAAATATATTTAAAAAATCCATGTTTAGTATATACACTAAAAGAGGAAGGAACGGTTAATGAACATGAATTTTATCTCATTGAAACAAAATTTATATCCAAAATCCATTAATTAATTAAGAACATCTAGTAATGCACTAAAATATACAATATAAAAAAATAATCATATTAATGTTCTATTTCAGAACCTCATTCACAACTATTTTCATTTATTCTCCTCTTTTAATGTCATTCAATATGTATATGTATATATATATTAACTAGTTATTATCTATTTTCAATATTGCCTGTGAGTAATCTTGAACATTTTGACTAGTTTCGTGATAGTGTTATTGATATTAATTGTTATAAGAATTTAATCATTGTCAGATCATATTATTTAACATATATTTAATTTATAATTATCTATAATTGTATAATTTCATTCTATTGGAGTTTCAGTTATGATCATTGAAGATGAAATCGATATTGATTTTTAACAAATGAGTGGTGGTGTCTTAGTGAATGAGTTAAATTTTATTATTACCATTATTGAACCAAAATAAAATCTTTATTTTCTTATTTATATATTATATTTTTGGTAATTATGTTCTCATGGTCATCCATGATATTATATTATTTTATTATTGAAGTAAGTGGTTAAAACGAGAAAACATGAACATTCCATAATTAATGTATGACTATGATTATGAAGGTTGTTTATTTTTTGAATACTATCATTATTATTGAAATATAATTATTTTATTTATATCATTTTTTTGTTTTTATCATATTTTGATTTTTTAATAAATAATAAATATGCTAGATAAAAAATGAGATGCATTACTTCACTATGGTAGTAGTCTGCAAGACTCACTATTAATGATTTCTTTTCTAAATTAATGTGATGGGAAATGTGGATTATTATTTGAATCATCATAATTATAATTATATTACATATTTTATATTAATTATTAAATTTCTCTATTATAATTATCAAATATAATGAGTGATGAAAAATATATGTCATGACATTCTTATTGTAATAGTCCACAAAATGCACGGATGGCAATTTTGTTTTTCTTAATTGAAAATTTGAAATGTGGTTAACAATAATCTAGTTAAAATTATAATAATAAGTATAAAAAATTAATTTTATCATATTGTAATTAAGAAATAATTATTGAAAAATTATGATAGAAAGGAATAATATTTAAGAAAACTGAGTACTCGCCTTGAGGACTTTGAGTTTTCCTTAGGGAGTTCAATAGAAATAGGGGGTTTATGATAATTACTTATGATTAAAATCATATATAGGTTCTGTAGGATCCTAGTATAAATTAAAATTTTAGGATTAAAATATGACGTCTAAATTTTTCAGTTCCTTGATCTGATGATGGAAGTACCATTTTATAATATGTGATAATGAAATTTTTGTAAAAAACCATCCTTTATAATAAGATCATTAAATTATTAAAGGAAAAAAGACTCATAAAATGAAAAATAATGAATTTCGTGATTATATAAGGTCAATAATCCACAAACTATTAATTTACACACATGTTTTAAACATATTTATAAGTCTCTTACACTTATAATTTTTAACTTTACTATTTTTTGTTTTATTGTGCTCAATAGTTTTTACATAAGTAATTCATTTTATATGAATAAAAATAAAATGAACCTTATTAAATAATATGGAACTATTTATTCCAAATATTAAGATTATTTTATCAGATAACATTTTTAGGCATAAGAAAAATCAATTTTAATATTATGTTTATAACACGTGAAAACATGTTTTATAAAAAGTATATCTTTTAGATTAAAATGCATGAGTTGGATAAATTTAAAAATATTTTTGATTTTAATTATATAAAATGGTTCATTAAAAAAATTTACGAGAATTTTAACGAAATAAAAAACCACTTTTTTATAAAATACTATTTAATTAAAAAATTTCAAAAATAGTTTTTTTAAAATGATTTATATATTACTGAAATGATAATAAAAGTTTTTATAAATTAATAATGTTATTTTAAAAAATAATATTTTATTCTTAAACAAATCATTGAACAACTAAATGGTTTATAAGATTATAGGTTATAATTATATAATTATAATATTATTGTTCTTTTTTAAATATTGTATTTTCACAATTCAACTAAAAATCAGTTATTTTAGAAAAATTCATATGAATTTATCCGAAGATAATTTTTTTTTGGATGAAAATAAATTTTCTTATCATATTATTATTCTAAAATATTTAATTCAACATTTATTTAAAATCACTAAATATAAAGAAAAATATTTAGATAGAAGAATAAATTTTCAAAGTTTTAGGAATTTATATTCTTATTTTCTATCAATTACTAAAAGAATATATTTTCATATAAATTTAAATATATTTAATTTTTAGATTATAATTTATCTATAATATATTTAGCCTGTTAAAATATACCACATAGAAATTTACTTTTAGATGAAAATACATTTTGATCTTAGAATGTTATTATTAGTTGGTTAACCATATTAATTTTATCAATGCATTAGTATTAAAAATAAAATTGGTTTTATTTTTTCAATTAAATTGTTATATAGTTATATCAATTTCAAACCACCAATTAAATGAATATATTCCAACATTTACATAATGTTTCATGATTCATTTTTTTGTTGTTGTATGTGAATAAATTCACGGACATATGGTTTATTGGAATAAAAATTATATAGTAAAATTTTGGGGCATTATAGGGGATATTCAAGATGAAATATCTATGTTTTAAGAAAATTAATGTCTTAAGAAATAATTAAAAAATAAGGCAAGCAATTTAAATTGTTCGAGTTGTAGTTCACTATGTTTTACAGTATCTAAAGAAAAATCTGATGGATTTCAGGATAATGAAAGATTTATAATTATTATAGTAATAACAAGATAATTTTGGGATCATAAGATGAATTAAAAAACCTAAATAATGAGCATTAGTAAATATTATAATATTCATGGACAAAAATCACAATAAACACTTATTGAAATAATAATTTTTAAGACATATTTCATGTGCCTTAGAATATTTGAGAAAAAAGACTTTAATGGTTGGTATAATACTTCAGTTTGAAGAAAATGGAATATAAAAAGAGGGGTTATATTAAATAATTGAATAAGAAGATATATTATTAGAGTAAATACACTAAGAAGGAAAATATTTTAGGTTGAAAAAACTTATGGAATATATTTTAGGCTTCTATAGTAAGAAGATTCAAAGAATAAGTAACATGTTTGGCCAAAATCATGCAAGAAAAAGATATTATATTTTGGATAAATAGAAGGATACATATGATAAAAGAAATCAATGAAAAACATAATGTTCAATAGAATTAATATGGGAGATTCATGTCCTTTTGTCATGTTGAAGATAGTTGTTTAGTATTTTTTTCTAGTGAAAATAAAAGATAAAGGAAAAAATGATAAAATCAATGGTGGAGTATTCCTTTATTTATCATGAAGTAAAATATTACCCATACAATTTAGTTAGGAATGGATGATTTTGGTTAAAGGATGTATCTCATCCTTCCAATTATATTTAAAGATAAAGGTTCTCCATACTTATTCCCTTTAATTTTCTCATATATTAACATGTGTAGAACTAAAGGAAACAAAAATAGGGGATATGGATGTGGTTTTCACTACTATATAATTATATAATCTACCTATTTTGTAGTAATCTCACTATAATATTGACAAAAAATGGTTCATCCCTAAATAGGGACAAAATATGAAGAAATTCTATAAAATATATCAAAATGCCTGAAATTGTTAATTCTAGGAATCCCAACAATAATTGAAGGATGACATATTCCATTCACAATATTCATCCCTAATTTTTTTTATTAAATATTTATTTATAATGGGGAGGGGGGGGGGGTTGGTTGATTTATATAAAAGGATAAAGTGGAAATAAGTTATTTTACACTTGAAATTTACTGATATATTTGTTGAGTTAAGAAAATGATATGTATTCCATATTTAAACTATTATAAAACCCCTAAAATGTAATGTTTGAGAGTAATATGACATATATGTTATTTAATAGAAAAAACTATTGTATTGGTTATGTATCTATTTATTTCTACACGGGGATATTTTATGTAGACAAAGAGTAGATCAACTAAAGGCTTGTTACCTAGGAATCATGCGGGATGATCATTTTCTCAATGAGATTAAGGAGTTTATGAGTGATTTTCAATACCCATATTTACATTTTAATTTTGAAACATAGGGATACGTGAAATAATTTTAAAACACACATATTGATATTGGAGATTTTCGGTATTTCCATAAAATATAAAGGTTTAGATTGAATATACCATGTGTCGGTTGTAGTCCTTTTCAAGGATAGTGTGATTTTTTATAGTGAAATTACCCCATTGGAATGTTTCATGAATATTTTTGGGAGATATATTCAACTAGATGGATAATCATATAAATAAGAAATTGTGAAATGATATCTATGAACACATGAATAATAGATATTTAAGAATTTTATCCACTAGGTATTTCATAAAATTGAAAATAAATATTTTTTGGAGATAGAATGTACATTATATTCATGTGATCCATTGTGGGGAATCTATGTATCAGTACACCACCTAAACCTAGAAAGGATTATGATTTCAAATTTTATCCTTTTACATCCTAATGTATTATGAATTTTTCATTATACATACTAGAGTGAGGCCAATTGAGACCAAAAAGAGAGGATATGGCTTTAGTCATTCACACTGGTTGATTAAAGGAAAGAAGTCAGAAAAATGATAATGGATAAATGATTCACCCCTTGACCCTCTTCGTGATAACTCTTGATCTCGGTTCTATAAGAAGTGCTATTTGGGTTTTTTGATAAATAGATAGTGGAATGTAAAAAATTTAGCATAAATGGGGATGTATATACCTTAGGGGGAGACTTATCTCAAAGGGGTATAAGAATATGATGGAGAAACATTAAAATTGGGAGACACCAAGGGGGAATTTTAGTATAATCAATGTGAGTAGATACATTGAATAGGTTTTGGATGGAAGATATCATGGTATATCTCAAATATATTGGGATTGCGTTGAATATTTTCACAAGTATAGTGAAGTGAAACTTCATGTGACACTTTGTTTCCTATTTTTTATCATAAATAACATGAATCATATATGATAAGAGTGAATGGATATGGGTTCCTTGACATCAATATGAATTTTATTCTCCAAAATTATTCATGAAAAATGTTTTAGAATTTAATGTAACATCAATGATGAAAATGATTTCAATATACCCATAGGAGGTGAATGTTAACAGAAATACAATATTGTATTATTAGATTGTGTTAGTTTATATAGGACGACAATAACCCTACAAATGAATCATATAAAAATTAAGAAAATTTTATATAGAGTTTCATGTTGTTTATTAGATGTTAAATTTTTTTTAGATAATCATAAACCTTTACATGGTTTTATATACTACCTCATGTTTGTATATATGAATTAAAAAAATATTAGAATACTTATTTTGATATTTTGAGGATTTCACGATGCAATCACATTCATTCATGACTATAAAGAAATTCATGATTTATCTAATAGTTTGAAGAATATTTTAGAAAATATATACTTGATATGAGGTAACTACAATAAATTTTTTTGTTAAGACATACTTTTTTATGTTGAAAGAAAAATGAGGGAGATAACTAGAATAAACCATTGTGGCTAAGTCTTTTTAAAGAGTGTTTTAAAAGAGTTTCTATCTACCATTTATGGAAAGAAGAATCCACATCACTGTTTGATTTTTTTTATTTATACACTATTTTTTCAATATGGAGTGTTACTAATGGTAAAAAGTGTTGTGTAAGATGTTTCTAAATAAATTTATTTGAGTTATCCTAATGAAATCCTATCATAAATTATTGGAGATTATGTTCAGGTTTATTTCATATGTAGATGTCAAAAGAAGAATATAACTAAAAAATAATAAAGTTAGATATTTGGATATTATAGTTTTCAGAGTCAATTTTTGAATAAGGTAACCACATCTTTATTCAGTAAAATATATCATGGTTTGAATGATCTCTATTAAAAATTGACGATTTATCTCCATTTTGAAATAAGAATCATAAGAACATTAATGACGGTATTTTACTATTTTTTTTATATTTGGATTGTATTGACTAAACAATGATAAATGAGGGAAGATATTAAATACATGATTTATATTTTATATTTATTTAAATAATGAAATTTATTGGAGATCAATGTGTGTAATGAGAGAGGATATTCAATAAGAAATTAGAACAAATAGAGTTTGACACTCATTGACACACACATCAAAAAATTAATGAAGTTGTTGGTGTTCATAGACTAGATGAAAATTAACATAAATGAAACACCAATAAAATTATAAAATTCTTATATTTTAATAGATATATATTTTTTATTTCACTTATAACTGAGAGTGAATCACAAAATGTGAATAGATAAGTGATATTTAAAGAGTGGGAGGTTATAAACCGATTGGGATAGTAAATTATCTATAAAAATCGTAACAAGAAGAATTATATGTGAATTTAATTACATAGAAAAATTATAATTAAATTGTCCTTGGATGTATCCATGATTGGGAAAACTTAGTAAAATTTCTCTTCTCATGTTATCTTAATAATTTCATAAAAGGAGATGAAGAAATAAGAGTTACACAAAATTGAAATAACAAGATAAAAATATTGGAAGGTTTTAAATTATAACACATTGATTTACCACCTCTTAGTATATATTAATTATTGGGTCTCGTAATATTGGTTTTATTTATTTTTCAGTGTTTTCTCCATTTTTTGTATCTTTTTTATTTGATTAGTTTCAGTATGTGTATCTATATCATCCTTACATTTCATATAAAATTAATAAGTAAATTCATTCACATACAGATTTACATGTCTCAGACATAGTATTGTGTCCTTGTATTAAAAAAAATATTAATGAATTATTTTTATCTCAACTAAATTAATTATAATCCAGAATCAAATTTATAATTCCTAGTAAATTCATTATACATTAAAGAGCACTTCTATTACTAATGTGTGTCTTATTTCCCTTAACATACTTCCTTCGATACATTGAGAAATATGACACCTTGTGTATCAATGTATCATTAAATTCTATCTTATTTGGACATTAGAAATGAATATTTCAATTTCATATCTATGAAATAACATTCCCCCAAAATATTAATTCATCTACAATAGCTTTCTAACTTTTGGATACGCCTTCAAATCTTCTCATCCTCATATACTATTCCCCATTCCATATTTTCATTTCGACAATTATATTTTTCAAATGATGGTAAATATCATTCTAATTTTAGTACTTTGATTCTGTATTTGAATCTGTTCACATATCATTAATATTCATCATGGATTTTTTAGTGGAAATAATATCTCTAAAATGTCAATATTGGAGTTAAAAAAGCATCTTCAATAGTTTTTTATTATCTCCCAAACCCTAACATGTATACATACCAATAGGGGAATGGGTGTCTATTCAAACATTAACATCCAAAAACCGTGGATTTAATATATATATATATATATATATATATATATTGACCTCACTTGTTTTGATAAATCCTAACTATTCTTTCATATACTTTTATAATCCCAATTAATGTTTATCTATATTATAATTCACTCAATATATGACATTATATCTGATAGTAATATTAAAATAATCCTTGAAATATGTTAATCAATGTTCATCATTGATTATATAAGATTTGAAGTACTTTTATCCCAATCAGATATGTTTTTCATAAAACAGATAAGTGTTAGTCACTGATCTGTGTATAGATACTGATATAGAGCTACTGGTACATAGTCGATCGATATACTTAGACTACCGATAGACAGAGTCATCGATAAGATATGGTCACCAATACACGATGCTACTGATATGTACAAGTCCACCGGTAAGCATAAAAAAAGTATTCCGACAGTACCGAATGGAGCTACCGATATGCATAAGTCTACCGATACACATAATCACTAGAACTACGCAAGATACCGATACAAAGCAGAGCTATAGATAGACCAAGAGCAACTGATATACAGAGTCACCGATACATAATGAAGCTACCAATACAAAGTAGAGCTACCGATACAAAGTAGAGCTACAGAGAGACCAATAGCTATTGATATACAGATTCACCGATATAAAATAAAGCTACTGATACACAGCAGAGCTACCGATACAAAGCAAAGCTATCGATATATTAAGAGATACTTATATAATGAAGTCACTGGTATATAAAGCTACCGATATCAGGAGATACCAATACAAGTTCAAATATCTCCCGATACAAATTCAAAGAGATTCGGATGGAAGGTCACTGTAAAGTACACCATAAACATCTACCAATATAAGGAACAAATGATTGACCAACCAGTTAAGCTTTATACTCGAAATATTATTTATTTATTAAGCTAACTGTTACATTTTATGTTTTTAATGAAGTTAATGTTATTTAATGATATCTTTTACCATGTCAGGGAACTGTACCTTGTGCCCATGCAAAAGGTAATCATTCATTTTTGCCGAAGCTGAAAGATATAAAAGAGAAGATAAAGACCTAGCTGAAAAGGGGTGAACAAAGGAAGATCATAGTAAAGTAACTAAGAAGGCACATAAAGGGTGAAAAAGACAAGGGCTAAATAGCATTGAAACTTGGTGCATTCACATAAGGATACATCCATACCTAGAGAGCACTGGACATACACTAAGCCCTCATTCTCAGGGTGAACACAATCTACATCTTGAGTGAATAACGACAAAAAACCCTTCATGTACTCATGCTAACAAGCTGAACCTGAAAACCAAGGAAGAAAACGACACTCTGTTTTTCAGACAAAAACTATAGGAGGATTCAGAATCATTTTTTACCAATCAAATGAGTCCATAGCTGCACTACCAATAACTATATATTTTCTAAACTCATTCATACTTACTCAAGTGATTCTTTTATTTAGATTTTGAGCAGTGTGTGTACCCAATTTATTTTACACACACACTGTCTCCTGATCTAAGATAAAGTATTATTAAATCCTCATTAAAACTATATAACTCCTTGTATGCCACTGTGGATAGAGGTAGAGGTCAAGTGAGACCTGGATAACTATGAGCTATTTTTTGTTTTCCCACATAGAATTGTGGTAGAGGTCCTTGAACCTGGACAGTCTTTGTACTGTTGTTTACCCTGATCCAGGGTGTGGATAAATTTATATATATTGTTTGAGAGTAATAAGTCTCGGCGTGAGACTGATCATCTTGGTTACATCTGCTGTGAATTTTAGTTTAATTCATAAGTATACTACATATATATTACATATTCCGCTGCTAGTTACTTTTAAATACAAACCTATTTTAAAGTTACTTTGATAGTTAAATTATAAAGTGTTTAAACTTATTTTAAACCAGTAAGTTAGTTTCAAAAGTTAATTTAATGTTCACATTAAATTAACTGAGACCTAATCAATATTTGAGAAACGAATTGAACATTTACACTCTATATAAATTCACTACAGTTAAGCTTTGTTTTTCAATTGGGGGATTTGAATAGAAATCTTTTTAACAGAAATTTAAATTGGAACTCAACTGACCCCCTTCTTGAGTGTCCACTCCGTCCAACATTTGGCATCAGAGGTTTTGTTTTATTTATCAAATATTTAAAAAAAAATTGTTTTTAAACTGTGATTTTAGTTGCATTTTTAAAGATCTTAAATTTCTGTTAGTTCTAAATTTTATCTCTTTAATATATTTTCTAAAATCTAGTTATGGACAATAGACTAGAAGGTACTACTACTAAAAGGCCACCATTATTTAATGGTACAAACTATGCCCAGTGGAAACTTAAGATGAAAATTCATTTAGAGAGTATGGGTTTTTATATTTTGACTGCTATAGAGACTCAAAAAAAAATTCCACAAACTGACAGAACTACTTGGGATGAACCTACAATGACTTCTTAAAATAATAATTGTAATGCTATGAATGCCCTGTATTGTGATTTAGGAGATGAAGAGTTTAATAGAATTTCTTCTTGTAAAACTAATTATGAAATATGGGATACTTTGAGTGTTTCCCATGAAGGAACATCCAATGTCAATGAAATGATATTGAATACCTATACTGTTAAATATGATAATTTTATGACGAGACCTGATGAACCCATTTCTGACATGTATCTGAGGTTCAATGAGATTGAAAATACTATGAGCTCTCTTGGAAAGGGTGTTCCTACAAAGGAAAAATTATGAGGATATTAAGATGTCTAGCAGAAATATGGAGAGGCACATCTGTTTCCATAAGAGAATCATGCGACATCAGCAAACCGCCTGTTAAAGAATTAATAGGTAAGCTTATGATGTATGAGGAAGAACATAAAGTAAATAAGGAAGAAGATGATGAACCTAAGAGAAAATCCGTGGCATTCAATTCTACTGCTTCAAAGAGCAATGAAAAAGAGAAAATGCATGTACCTACTTACAGTTAAACAAGTGAAAGTTCAGACTCTGATAGTGATGCTGAAATGGCTCAAATAGCCAGGAGATTTAAGAAGTTCTATAGGAAGAATAAATTCTTCATAAAATCAAACTACAAAGGTAAGTATGACAATAAAGGTAAGTGGAAGAAGGATTGGAAGAAATCTGATAAGGAAGATGATATAGTCTGCTATGAGTGCAATAGGAAAGGAAACATCAAGGCTGACTGTCCAAAATTAAAATTCAAAAATAAATATGATTAAAAGGACAAGAAGTAAAAGAAATACATGAAAGAAACCTGTAGTGTTTCGAAAGAAAGCACAAGTGAATCTCATGTTTCTGATTCTGAAAAGAATCATGCCAACATGTGCTTCAGGAATAACATATCTGAGGTACATGTTTTCCCTGTTCCAAATGATTAATATTCTGGAAATAACAGTGATTCAGATAGTGATGAAAATATGTCTAAGGCTAAATTCTTTGAATACTGTAACATGGTGGAAGAAACATGTAATGAACTTAAGGACAAATATACGTTATTAAATAAACAACATGCTCTCACTGCTAATGTTAAATATGCCTTTGATATAGAAAAGGAAAAGAATGCTCAAAAATTGAAGGAAAATACTGAACTAAAAATGTATAATGAATAACTTAAAAAGGACTTAAAAAATATCACAAAGGGAAAAGATACACTTACTCAAATGTTAGGTAAGAAATTTGCACCAAAATATACTATTGGTTTAGGATACCAACCCGGACAGAGACAGTTTACCAAAAATCTATTTATTCCTAAATTTGGACAAAATTCTGCTTGTTCTAGTTCTGAAAATTTGTATGCTTCAACTAGTTATTCATATGGTTATAGATCAAATAAAGATTAAATTTCAAAATCTATTGATTCTGTAAATTATATGAGACCCATAAGACAAATCTGGGTACCTAAATCTTTGATTACAAACCTTTCTAGACCCAAGAAGATCGGTGAACCAAATTCATTTTCCATTTAAACCTATTTTGTTGGAGACATGCTTGAAGATTTATCACAAGAAGGTATGGTACTTGGACAGTGGATGTTCTGGCACATGTATGGATATTACACATGCTTTAAAAGATTAATAATGATTGATGGATGCTATGTCACTTTTGGTGATAATTCTAAAGGAAAAGTCATCATCCTAAGCCCTATTGGTAACATTAATTAAGTTTTAATTTCTAAAGTTTTATTTGTTTATGGACTTAAATATAATCTATTGAGTATTTCTCAGTTATGTGATGATGGATTTAATGTTATGTTTGAAAATGATTCTTGTAATGTTTTTAATTCTAAGAATGTTTTATTATTTTCTTCCTTGAGATATGAAAATGTTTATGCTGTTGATTTGAATTCTTTAGCTAAGAAAAATGTTACTTGTTTAAATTATTTTCATAAAGAGTCTTGGCTTTGGCACAGAAGATTAGGACACTGAAACATCCATTCACTTAGAAAATTGACTAGGAAGAAGTCGATTAGAGAACTACCCAAACGTGAATACCCAAATGAAAAAGTTTGTAATCCCAGTCAAAAGAGAAATCAACAAAAAGTTTCTTTTAAATAAAAGAAATATTTTTCAACTTCTCAACCTATCGAGTTGGTTCACATGGACTTGTTTGGACCTTCTAGAGTTTCTAGTTTAAATGGGAATCACTATGTCTATGTCATAGTGGATGAATTTTCTAGATATACTTGGGTATACTTTTTAGATCACAAAAGTGAATCTTATTATTACTTTGTTAAATACTTCATGCCTGTAGAAAAAAATAGTGAAATTAATATTAAGACCCTGAGAAGTGATCATGGTCGTGAGTTTGAAAATCAAGAGTTTGAATCTTATTTCTCACAAAATGGATATAGTCACAATTTCTCTACCCCTAGGACACCTCAATAGAATGGTGTAGTAGAAATAAGAAATAGAACCCTTCAAGAAATTTCAAGAACCATGCTTAATGAGTATGACGTGCCTATTTATTTTTTGACTAAAGATATGAATACATCTTGTTATATTATCAATAGAGTGTTGATTTGACATGTTCTCAAGAAGACCCCATATTAAATATGGAATAATAGAAAACCCAAATTTAGGTACTTTAGAGTCTTTGGATGCAATGTCTTTATCCTCAATACAAAGGATAAACTAGACATGTTTTCTTCTGAAAGTGATGAGGGAATTTTTATTGGTTATTCCTTAATTAGAAAAGCCTATAGAGTCTTTAAAAAAATAACCAATGTGTGGAAGAATCTGTTCACATCATGTTTGATGAAACTGATCCACATGAGCCTAAAACCTCTCTTAAAAATCTTGAAGAATATTCGACTATTTTGGACCTTAATGATAAAACTAAAGAACCTGCTGTAAAAATATCCAATTCTGGACATACTCTAGAATCTGCTTTTATAGAACCCGAACTTAGAGATGAACCAAAAATTTCTAGTCCTACCTTTACTAGATCAACCAGGATTCTAAAAAATCATCCTTTGAATGTTGGTGTTGGTAATCTTGATATATGGACATAAACTAGAGCGTCTCTAAGAAACCAGGTTGAACATCAAGCCTTTCTTTCATAGCTAGAACCTAAAAATGTCAATGATTCAATAATTGATTAATTTCGGGTAATGGCTATGCAAGAAGAGTTAAATCAATTTGAAAGAAACAAAGTTTGGGAATTAGTTGACAGACCAAAGGACACTTTAACGATAGGCACTAAATGGGGTTTTAGAAACAATGTTGATGAATCTGGAAATACAGTTTGAAATAATTCTAGGTTAGTTGCACAAGGATATAGTCAAGAGGAAGGTATAGACTGTGAGGAAACCTTTTCGCCTATAGCTAGATTAGAAGCTATTAGGATCTAACATGCCTATACTGCTCATCTGCATTTCAGGTTATATCAAATGGATGTCAAAAGTGCTGGTCTAAATGGTTTTATAATTGAAGAAGTTTTTGTTGGAAAACCACCTGGATTTACTAATCCTCATTTTCCAAATCGAGTTTTTAAATTTTCTAAAGCTTTATATGGTATAAAACAAGATCCAAGAGCTTGGTATGATAGACTTAGTAATTTTGTTATTTCAAAAAGTTTTACTAAAGGGATTTCAGATCCAACTCTTTTTATTAAAAGAATTTCTAAAGTTGTTTTGATAGTAAAAACTTATGTTGATTATATTATTTTTGGATCTTCTAACATTCTTTATATACTGATTTTTCAAAATGTATGCAAAATGTTTTTGAAATGACTTTAATGGGAGACCTCAAATATTTTTTTCGATTTCATGTTTTTCAAAATAAAAATGGTATTATCTTGAATCAAAGTAAATATACAAAAGATCTTTTAAAACGTTTTGGTCTGAATAGTATTAAGGAATGTGATACTCCTATGAGTACAGTCAGTAAATTGGATGCAGATGAAACTGGGAAACCAGTGGATCAAACCAATTTTAGAGGTATGATTGGAATCCTACTTTACCTTACTGCTAGTCGACTAGATATTATGTTTAGTGTGTGTATGTATGTAATATTTCAAGATAATCCAAACGAAGCTCATTTAGTTGCTGTTAAAATAATTTTTATGTACCTTAAACATACTGGAAATTTAGGTTTGTTTTACCCAAAAGGAAAATATTTTGAGTTATTGAGTTATTTAGATGCTGACTTTGGTGGTTGCTAGTTGGATAGAAAAAGCACATCTGGAACATGTCATTTATTGGGAAAATCCATAGTATCTTTGTGTAGTAAAAAGAAGAATTTGGTAGCTTTGTCCACTGCCTAAGTAGAGTTTATTGCTACTGGTAGTTTCTATGCACAAATTCTGTGGATAAAACACACTCTTTTGGACTATGGATATGATTTTAAGCATGTTTCTATCAACTGTGATAAAACTACTGCAATAAACATTTCAAAAAACCATGTATCTCACTCTAGGACCAAACACATTGATGTAAGGCACCATTTCATGAGAGATCATTACCAAAAGGGTGTTATTACTCTTGAATTTATAGGTAATGAACATCAATTAGCTGACATTTTCACCAAACATTTATGTTCCGATAGGTTAAGTTACATTAGTCATGAGTTGGGAATGATTAACCTTGATCGGTAGATACCTCACCGATGTAACCTCACTGATGTAACCTCAGTGATGTAACCTCACCGATGTAACCTCACCGATGTAACCACACTGATGTAACCTCACAGATGCAACCACACCGATGTAACCTCACCGATGTATCCTCACCGATGTAACCTCACCGATGTAACCTCACTGATGTAACCTCACCGATGGACCTGACTAATAGGAATTTTCACCGATAAACCCTACTGATGAGTGCGATGTTTTAAACTTCTATCCACCGCCAGAATCTGAATCATTTTTACATTATTTCATTTTATTTAATTATTTTATGACTCCTAAATGATAAAAACAAAGTCCTCGTTACTTCTCAATCAATCGATCTTCAAACACTCTATCCTCAAACCTTAGCTCCCAAATCTCTCAAAAACCCTAAATCCCTCAAACCAGAGATGGAAAAAACAAAACTTCATACCATCAGAGATGACACTGATGAGACGAATGCCAAGAAGCAGAAGTCTGAGCTAGAAGCAAGTGGTAGTTTTGGTAGAACAAGGTCAGGGAGGCGACCAGTGAACACTGATATTCAGAATAGAGTTATTGTGATTGAAAAAGAGTTGTGCGTGGAATGGTTGTTTCCTAGAAAATCGTTAGTGCTCGATGTGCTAGAAGAACAAAAGTGGGTAGATTGATTTTTAAACAACAATGGACCCTACTATCCAAATCTAGTGAAACAATTTTATGATTTTGTAAGCTTTGAGAAATATGAAGATGATAACCGAGTGATTTCTTTTGTGAATGGAAAGGATATATATTTTTCATCTGTTGAGTGGGATGAGTCCCTGAAGGTTCCACACGAAGGTGTATCTGGATATTTCATGAATGCTATACCAACTACAAGTGATATATTCAATTATGATATTGCCTTGGAGGAGCTCACCAGTGATGGAAATCAAAGACAAGTAGTGGCTTCAGAAATGGTTGGAGAGAACAGATTTCTGTTCATGTTTGTTCAACATGTCTTAATACCAAGGAGAGAGGACTTTTCGAATTTAAGATATTAGGATATCTATCTCCTGAATCTCTTGAGACATTGTGTAAAAGTGAATCTGTGCAGATTTCTGATGATTCAAATGGAATACATGACGAGGCCATAATCAAAAACTAATTCCCTATTTTTTGCCAACATGATCTCAGTGACGATCAAAGTGAAAGGGTTAACTGAGTCTCAATATGAGACAGTGGTAGTAAAGAATAATTTTCGTATCACAACCACAGTTTGAAAATACATGAAGATAAATTGGAACCCATGGAGAGGAGAGTGGGTTAATGATGACAAAAAGGTATATGATAAATTCAATCATGTGGATCATCCTTCAAGACCTAAGGATGTGAGGGATCCAGGTCTAGGACCTGATGAAGAAGAACCTGAGTACAGTGATGAGACTGAAGAAGAAAAGACTTATATGGATGATGGAAGGGATCCAGACTTTCCCCCCAGTCCAGTTGCGGAAATTGAATCTTCTAGAACGGAATCCTTAGTAGAAGATGAGACACCTGCTGATAAGGAAGGCCAGCCAACGCAGGAACATGAAGAAGAAAAGGAGAATGAATTTGAAGCCTCTGATTCTGTCTGCTTAAGTCTGATTCCATTAATTGAAACTCAATTTTGACTACTAAGGATGTAGTAGGAGAAATGGAAGAAGATGTACCTAATCCAGAGGACCCTCTTGCTGTTGTAGAGATATAATTGATAGTAGAAGATTATTCAGAGGAAGAAAGACCTGCTGAGAATGCTATTGCTACACATGGGTATGCACCCATTGAGGGGGAGCATCAAACAATGTTTGGAAGTGTTTTAGTGGATATTGAGATTGAGGACTGGGTAGAAGACCCGGGTTTTGTGTTCTGTGGATTAGACTATCCTGATTCTGATAATTAGGCATCCTTCAATAGACCAAAGATCATTTATGATGTTGGGACTGAGTTGTTACATGAAGATGTGGTCAGAATGCATGACCTAGATAATTTGAAGAAAAATCTTAAGGTCAGTTTTGTGGAAGAGACACGGAAGATATAAGTTTCACTAGTGTAATCAATTCAGTTGATTATAAATGGATCAGTGGCAATCATAGAATCTGAAAGAGAACCTGTTGTAATTTCTCTTATTGATATGATCACCAGGGCTGACCTTTAATCCTTAAAGGATGAGATGAAAGGGTCCTTCAGTGCTTCTGTTGCTGAGTTGAAGCACTTCTTTGTTTAAGATATGAGCAATTTTGAAAAATATTTTTAGCTCTCTCTTTGTTTTAATATGTCAAAAATTGCTGTATAAATAGTGGAAGAAGCTATAGCCTATTATACTGAAGTATCTAGACTGGAAGAGGATGTTGAATCTCTAAAGAAATATGTTATCTCTTTATAATCTTACATGAGTTCAAAATCTCAAGCTGACAAGGACTTAGCCTATGTCAAAAGTGTTTTGATCCAGATGGTATCTGTCTTTGATGTTTTTAAAACCTCTATGAAAGAACATGTCACCACCCATGATTCCCAAGTGAAAAACCATATTAGTTGGTTGATCAAAAACTTCATGGAAATATTAACCTTCTCTATTTGTTCTGTTGCTTCTAGACCTTCAGTGGATTTGAATCAGATTCAAGCTGTGATGAAGGAGGAGCTTGGTTCGGCATCAACCATTGGCTCTGTGGACTCATCTGACCTTAGAAAAGTTGTGATTTCTACTAGAGATTCAGCTAGAGAAATAATGAAGATAGTACAAGACCATATGAGGGAAGATTCTTCCCCTCAGAAAGATGTGAAAGAAAAGGTGGACTTTTATTTCCAAAAGTTTTACACCAAGCATCAACTCAACAATCACATTAAACTTCTATTAGAAAACCTGAAGTTACCTCCTTTCCTTCAAGCTTTCAGAGAGAAAGTCAGTAAACTAAGGGACTTGACTCCAGCCTTGGACAAATTCATGGAGAACAATGATGATTTCATATCTGTTATGGATAGAGGATGAGGAATAATTATAGATTTCAGAAATATTTTGTTTCCTTTCATATATGTCGATACTAGGCCAGTGATTGTACCTCCAGCTTTACCTGCCTCTGCATCCACTCCTTCTCCTGTTCAGATGACTCCAGCCCAAGCCATTCAAAGCCTTACACCTATGATCTCTAAATGTTCTCCTCAGTATAGGCCAGGCATAGTTTCTGTGGCTCAGCCCCCTGTGATCATTTCCAGAATTCATAAGCCTTCACCAGTAACCACACAGTCTGAATCCTTTTCTGATCCAAAGGGAAAATCTCACATTGACGATGTGGATTGAATAGGTGGATAAGATGTTTGATAGGAATCTCTTGTATTTTGTTTTCTTTCTATGTCCTTTTTTGCAACATATAATACAATTGGAATTCTTTTCGTTCTCATTTTGATCATCTTCTCTTTCTTATTTGGAACTTTTTGATTATCATAAAGGGGGAGAAATATTGTCAAAGTATCAAAGGGGGAGAAATATTCTCAAAGGGGGAGAAATATTATCTAAGGAAGAGCTACCATTATTTGTCCCTCTGATATCATTGCATTTAATTCTACCTCTTATAAATTATGTTCTATAACATACTTTTTTCTCTGAGATAATTGAATTTATTGATATATCCTCTGATACAATTAATCACTATTTCGAAACTATAATATCATAAGTTGTGATTATCAAAAAGGGGGAGATTGTTTACCTCACCTGTTTTGATAAATCCCAACTATTCTTTCACATACTTTGATAATCCAAATTAATTTTTATCTATATTCTAATTCACATAATCTATGACATTCTATCTGATAATAACATTAAAATAATCCTTGAAATATGTTAATCAATTTTTATCTTTGTTTATATACGTTTTGAAGTAATTATAACCCAATCGGATATGTTTCGCATAAAATAGATAAGTGTCAGTCACTGATACGCATATAGCTACTGGTATAGAGCTACTGGTACTTAGTCTACTGATAGACTTAGTCTACTGATAGACAAAGTCACTGATAAGCTATGGTCACCAGTAAGTAGAGCTACCGATATGTACAAGTCCACCAGTAAGCATAGAACAAGTCTTCTGATAGTACATAATGGAGCTACCTATATTCATAAGTCTACCGATACACATAATCACTGGAACTAAGGAAGCTACCGATACAAAGCAGAGCTACCGATTGACCAAGAGCTACCGATATACAGAGTCACTGATACATAATGAAGATACCAATACAAAGCAGAGCTACCGATAGACCAAGACCTACTGATATACAGAGTAACCCATACAGAATGAAGCTACCGATACAAAGCAGAGCTACCAATACAAAGTAGAGATACCGATAGATCAAGAGCTACCAATAGAATGAAGTCACTGGTATATAAAGCTACCGATTCCATGAGCTACCGATACAAGTTCAAAGAGCTACCGATACAAGTTCAAAGACATACTGATGGAAGGTCACTGTAAAGTCCACTATACACATCTACAAACATTAGCTACTAATGATTGACCAACCAGTCAAACTCTATACTCGCCATATTATTTATTTATAAAGCTAATGGTTACATTTGATGTTTTTAATGTAGTTAATGTTATTTAATGAGATCTTTTGGCATGTTAGGGAACCACACCTAGTACCCATGAAAAAGGTAATCATTATTTTTTTCTGGAGCTGAAATCTATAAAAGGGATGATAAAGGCCTAGATGAAAACGGGTGAATACAGGAAGATCATAGTAAAGGAACTAAGAAGGCACACGAAGGGTGAAAAAGACAAGGGATAAACAGTATTGAAACGTGGTGCATTCACACAAGTCTACATCCATACCTATAGAGCACTGGACATACACAAAGCCACTCATTATAGAGGAGAACACAAGCTACATCTTAACTGAAGAACGAAAAAAAACCCCTTCATGCACTCAGGCTGATAAGTTGAACATAAAAACCAAGGAAGAAAAAGACACTCTGTTTTTAGGCAAAAAACTAGAGAAGGACTCAGAAGCTTTTCTGACCAATAAAACAAGTCCAGAGCTGCACTTCCAATCACTAAATATTTTCTAAACTCATTCATACTTACTTTAGTGATTAATTTATTTACATTTCGAGCAGTGTGTGTACCCTGTTTGTTTTACACACACACTGTCTCCTGAACTATGCTGGAGGATTATTAAATCCTTATTCAAACTCTATAACTCTTTTTATCCCACTTTGGATAGTTGTAGAGGTCATGTGAGACCTAGACAGTTTTGGGCTGATGTTTTTTCCCACGTAGAACTGTGGTAGAAGTATTTGAACCTCGATAGTCTTTTCACTGTTGTTTATCCTGATCTAGGGTGTGGATCAATTTATATAAATTGTTTGAGAGGACTATGTCTCGTCTTGAGACTGAACCTCTTGGTTATATCTTCTGTGAATTTTAGTTAAGTCATAAATATACTACATATATATTACATATTCCGCTGCTAGTTACTTTGAAATACAAAACAATTTTAAAGTTACTTTGATAGTCAAATTAGCAAGTGATTATACTTATTGTAAACCAGTAAGTTAGTTTCAAAAGTTAATTTAATTTCCAGATTAAATTAAATGAGACCTAATCAATCTTTGAGAAACTAATTTAAAATTTACACTATGTATAAATTCACTATAGTTTAACTTTGTTTTTCAATTGGGGGATTTGAAGATAAATCTTTTTAATAGAAATTTTAATTGGAACTCAATTCACCCCCCTCTTGAGTATCCACTCCGACCAACAATATCTAATGAAATCATTGTTATTTAAATAAATACATATTTTATACCTTATCTCTACCATAACCCACTCCATGAAATAATCTTATTTCCAATCCATTTTAGATAATAAATCTATCATGAAATTCTCTATAAAACACCGATAAAAATGATTTAGTTACCTTAAGATACCCATTATGGATTTGTAATTTTCAAAATATTTCCTTAAAAATAATCTAAACTATTACACAGTCTATCTATTCATGACATATAATTAATTCATCATGTTACTTCAAGATGACATATGAAAGTTATGATGATTTCAAACAGATGTAATTGCTTAATCAAAGGAAATACATAATCCATTAATACATGGTTTTGGATATCATAAAAAACACATCAATATTATTTTAAAATCCTTTAAACTTGTCCATTTACTTATAATAAAAATAGGGTTTGTTTATTCATCATTTTTACCATGTAATAAAAACCAACCTACAGGAAAATAAATTGACGTAATATATCAATGGTATTATAGATACAAAATATATGATATGTGTATTCTATATATGGAAGGATAATATATTTTTGGCATAAACAATATTGGGAGTCGGTGAGATTAATCCTTTTATATGAATACACGAATCTTTTATATCAATTTTTTCGAAAAGAAGGAGTTCTAACTTGAAGGGTTTTGTATCCCCAATACAAAAAAATATATAAATAACATTATCCTAATTTTAGAGAATATATTTTAAATAATTAATTTTTATTCCATGCATAATCTCCTTATAAAATACAATCAGTTAGTTTATTTATTTAAAATAATGACAATCCTTTTACATACTCATTTAATACATAAATGATTTATAGTGTTTATTATTATCATGTTTCTTATACAATAAGAACAAAAAATTTAATATTATTAGTATTCATCTAGATATATTTCTCATCCTTTAACTAGTAATTTCTTATATTGACACCAAAAACCCTTTCTTACGTGTTAATAAGGATGATTTAATACCAGTTATAAATGATTTATGAATCTATTTTATGTACATATTAATTTCATGATTTTAATTCCATAATAAACATGTTATGAAAAGGGTGGGATAAAAATTATAATTACACTAATGAATTAGGAAACTCATATTTCGAAGTACTATGTATGGGTAATGCTTTTGTTATAATATCATTGATGTGTGTCCATATAATAGGATCCCATTATGATACCATGACTTAGTGTGTATCATAGTTATCTATGTTCCTTTGAAGACAGTATTATAATGTTAATTTATTCTATTTTTCTAATATCTAATTCTTATTTATAATTTGTAGCATGATTTATGATTTTTTCATGATTTATGTTATGATATATGGATAAATATTCCATGATATTTTACCAATCTTATTTATTAACTTTTTTGGCTTTTCAATCACCCCATTATTTTCAATGAATTTCCCTATTAAATGAAGTGTATTATAGTTAATATATAGTTAAAAAACTAATATATATATCAAGAATATTCTTTAACTATTTTTTTATTATATTCAAATTATTCTGGTGTTAGTTCCCAATGTCAATAAACTTATTTTCCTTGGAAATGATTGTTTGAAATGAAATTTATGCTATGCGATGATTGATGTAAAATCATGACACCAAATATAGAAGTGTAGGTCCAGGGAAATAATGTTTTTATTAGGTATCAGTTAGTTGTTTTTGGGATGTATGATATAAAAATCTATAAGAAACCATTGATTTTGATAGAATTATTTTAATTATACCTAATATGGACATATAATATCAAATTTTATAATTAAATATATTTTTTAAAATTTATATTATATTAGATAATTATTTTCAAAATATTATTATTTTTTAAAAATGAAAAGATTCATAATATTTGAAAATAGAAATAAGCAATGATGATGTAATGTCCAAGGAGGATTTTTCCATAATGTTTCTCCAAATGTGATTGGTGATAATGTTGAAAATATGTTGAAAATATTAGCTCAAATTAAGTAGATTATGGATAATTACTATAACCTTATAGAACATCATATTTCAATGTGTTATATACCTTTAACAATTAATAATTTATTTGTGAAATAACCTCTATAATTTAGTGGTCTTATATATCCCCTTGTGGATTAAATATGGATATCCTCATTAGAGGAGATATTAATTGAAATAAAATTTCTATGTAGTAAAATGATATACGTGAAATATATTACTTGGAGGGAAATGTGATAAATACTATACATTATTAACGCATACTCAGAATTAATAAGTGATTATATTCATATTGACTAGGGACCTTGAGAAGTCATTCTTTATGAATAAATTCCACAGACAATGTCGATCAAGAGGGAGTCATTATTCAAAGACCCTAAACAAAAGGAATATAAATCAGTCGTGATAAATAAATCTTTCTTTAATTAGTTAGAAAGCTATCTCATTGGGTATCCCATAGTCCTAGAATGAAAAAATGACTAGTTTTATATTGGATTAAAATTTAATATTCATAAGGAACAATCCATAAAATAGTTTTATATATGTGATGAAATCATAAAATTACTTGTATAGTGGAGAAAGATTTCTCAAATAACTAATTCTTTATTAAGGTCTTTAAAAAATATAAAAATTGAAAATTATTTCTCATATAAAAATATTTAAAAAATAAGGAAATTTTAACAACCCCTCTTCCAAAGATTTGGAATCATGAATATAGAAAATTATTAACAAATAACCAAGAGATTATTTTAGTTTGAGAATAGTGGTTATCATGCTAAAACATTTATCCAAGAAGTAAACAAAAGATGCCATTTTTTATTATACTAGGAACCAAGAAAATAAAAATAATGGGTTTTTTAAATTTATCTTTCCTTGTTTAGGGTTTCAATTGGAATTAGGTTTCACATTATTCTAATAATTTTCCTATGAATGGGATGAAATAAGAGAATAAATGTCTACAACATCAAAATAATTGGATTCCAGCTCATGCATATACTACAATGATAATGGGGTTGGAACTGGCCAATTATGTTTCCAAAATTATTATATCAACTTTCATTAAAAATTAATATTACATATTTTATAATGGATAAAATCATTCATTTTTATCATATATGTTTAGTATGCAAATGAATTCTCCAAATCAAAGGCTTGAGGTTAATTTATCAGAAATAACCTCAAATAATACTTTAAGTAATAACAAGATATTTTAAGTCTTCATTATCATGATTTTTAGGAAATTATTAATTGTGAATATATTAGTTCATAACATTGTTTAATTTGATACTATTATTATTATAGGTCGACTATCATCCTATTGGTTAATAATAAATTTATGATATAATGTGGTTAAATTTATATACTTAAATTAGAAAAATTAATGTAAAAATGTTTGGATAAGTACGAGAAACCTTCCATAATATCTTATTATGACATGTATAGAGTAATAATAGTGGATGGGTATTGGTATCTTTCCTAGAAAATAGATCATTGGGATAGAATAAAGATGTAGGATATACAAAATGTCTAAGATTCAATGGATGTCTTTATAAAAAAGTTTTATAGAATACCCCTAGAGTGAGAAAAGGGATTTTAATATAGAACTTATACCTAAATCACATACTATATCTAAGGAAGTATATATAATAGTAGTGATTGAGTTGAAATAATTGAATAATTTGTTAGACAATCTCTAAGTGATAATTTTATTTTTTGCCACAACATTTTTTCTATAAATTTTGTGCTTAAATTGATCAGGTATGACCTAATAATTTAAAATTATTTGTGTAATTATGAATCTTAAGGATGATATTTTGGGTGTTAATTTGATATTCAAAAAATATGGTACACATTGATGTGATCATATGTATCTTTTGATATATTACTAGAAGAGGTCTATAGGAAGTCTTGAAGGAGGAGACAAAGATCAAGTAGATGATCTCATGTTATGAGTTATAGAACCTGAAAGGCAGACCACACCAAATTCACTGGAATTCAATTCACAAATTAAAAATGAATAATATATAAAATATTTCAAAATATGATGATTAAATAAAAAAGGAATAATAACTCTACAAGTTTTATGCATTTTATACCTGGGTAATAATCTATGAGGGGAATACAATAACTATTTTTTACATGTAAAAAGTAGAAAATTATGATGTTTGATACCTTGATTATACCATATCACAAGTGAATGACCAAAATATTAATAGCAGGACCTAACTAGTGTTTATATTTATCACTGAAAATCATTATTCAAGAGATAAATTTCATCGGGCCTTATCAATATAAACAATCCATTAATCCAGTCAAGGACTTCTATCACATAAGCCCCTCCATCTAAAAACATTACAATCTATCAACAATTTTCAAAGATAACTCTTGTTTTTTTCATTTTCTTTTAAACCAAATATCATCCAATTATAGTGATTATGGTTAAATTCATACAGCACCGTCCATGCATACATTTTGATTTTATCATCCAACTGTATCATTTAATTGTATCGTCAAACCATGTCATCTAATTTTATCTTCTCTTCTTTTAAAAATATGGTTATATATTATCTATAATCCTAAACTGTGGTCATTATTACACCACCATCACCATCCAAAATCAATAGAAATTAGTTTTTTGAGGTTTAACAATTTGGTAGACTATCCCCTTTCGTAAAGAAAATTGTTTTCACACCCGTGACAAACAATATTCCACGTGAGAATCATTTTCTAGGCTTCACCACCGAGTACTATATTAGTCTTAAAAAGTCCTCTTCCCAACGATGATTATTTTTTTGTGGCTGTAATAGTACCCCCATCATTCTTCCAGTCAATCAAACCTAACTAATAAACAACCCCACCTCATTAAATCATATTCTATTACAATTTTGAAAAAATATTCTAGATTTTTAGACACCTTTTCAACCATATATTCATCACTCTATCCTCTAAAAAATTCTAGATGATATAATTGTTAGATGAATATGATTTTTATTAGAATGAAACATAAACAAATTTCAAAATAAATCACACATTTTTAATAACAAAATAGCATCCCGACATCTTTAAATATTTTGATATATTTTATTAAAATATTCAACACGATCATCTCATTCCTAGCTTGCATTAATGTGATTAAATCCCCTTCTACTATTTATATTTAAAATAATGGTTAATGTTTTTATAAGAAGAACAATATTTTTTCATTGAATGTGATAATCGCAATGGCCCATAATTTTACCAATGGATATCTCCTTCTTATAATTATGTTATAAAGTATAAATGACATAAAATAACCTATAGATTAGTATACAAATTTTATAAATGGAGAATGATTGAAATAATAGGTACTTACAGAAATTAAGGATCCTATATTGATAGAATATTAAAATAACATATAAAATTATAAATAAAATTTATATATCTTATAAATAAAATTATGATATATTTATATCTTAGAAAAAGTATATAAATTTTATAAAAATCATAAATTATGTGATGTTTATTTTATAAAACATCAATTTTTATATAAAATTTAATAATTAATATAATAATTTAAAACAAAATTTATTTTAATAAAATAGATTTACAAATTTTTATTTTATTTTCTTATGATTAAAATATAATTTTATGAGACTTTAATTAACTTCTAAATGTGTTATAAAATCAGTTATAATATTAAAATTTGTATTTTTTTAATTAATGATGAATATCATTAAAAATAAAATTTATCATAATTAAAAATTTATTCTCATAAAATGGAGTCCATTTTTGAATGATAACCCTCAAATTATGTTCACAGTGAACTTTTGGGATTTTTATTAAAATGCTTGAATTTTTGGTGAATAGTGAAATATGATAATTTATGGTATTTAAAAAATAAATGAAATATTAGGTCATGGATGATGTATTGATGTGGTTAGAACCCATTAATTAAAAATCACATGTACTAGTTACTATTATTAGTCACATAAACCCACTCTATTGATATTCATGATCCAAAATAATAAACAAATGAATAAAATATCAAAAATACCCCTCCCCTACAGAAATAAATATCACCCCTCAACACCTCATATCATTGCACCTACCAAGACTTGAAGCTTTTAGAAATTTTTCACAATTATCTTCCCAATACTCTTCCTTAAATTTATGAGATCTTGGTCTACATAAATGACCACACCCAAGTTCCTCAAGTAGGTTCTCAAGGAGAAAGAATTCAATAGGTAAAACCATATTTTGTTTTTATTTTTTTATTTTTATTTTTCTTTTCATTTATTATCCTCTATTAACCACCTTATACAAGTGACATGATGACTCCTGTATATTAAATATATTGTAATTTTATTTTTTTAATGAAATATATTCCATCAAACCACTTCTCCTCTCCCTTTTATTCTCAAAATGAAAATACCATTCGTGATGTGTTGATTTACCGTCATCGTGGATGATGCATTTTTATTTTTCATTAACCACTTTATGGATGGTTCTAAAACCATATTTATGGTTAAAGAATATTATATTATACATATTAGAAGTAATATAAATATTTTGAACCTATATATAAACATCATATTAAATAAAATTATATAATTTCGTGATGGTTATAAAAACCACCCAAATAAATTAAATCATTTTTCATTAGTGTTTTATCTAATGAATCATCATTATAACGGACAAGAATTATATAAATCGAATTTAACTTCTTATTTTAATTTCATATAGTATAAATCACATAAAAACACATATATAATATAGTACAATCTTCATAAATGATGAATGAATTAAATAAGTGGTAATTCTTGAAGTAAAAAAACCTTTACCAATAGAATAATAATGTAACCATTAGGAATATTAATATAAAATATATAATTTTAAACAATCCTATTAAAGTATAAATATAATTTTTTATCTTATAAATGAAAATATAATATATTGATATCTTTATATAAGTAACTAAATGTTTTAAGACAATAAATTTAGTGTTTGAATTTTTATAAGTCATAAATCTATAATTACAATATTATTATTAATATAATGGGTTAAAATTAATTTTAATTTCATAAAATAGATTCATAAATTAGTAATTTGTTATTTTATATTATAAGATAATTTAATGAGACCTTAATTAAATTTCCAAAGTGTCCCAAATTCAATTTTAATATTAAAATCAGTATTTGTTTAGTAAATGATGATTTTATTTAATAATTAAATTTATCAAATCAATAAAATTATTTTCAAAAA